>JAODXP020000026.1:25304350-25339350 GCA_027497455.2 Sardinella longiceps
ACACACACACACACACACACACACACACACACACACACACACACACACACACACACACACACACACACACACACACACACACACACACACACGCACACATTGCATAATGCATTGAGTGCAGTACTTATACTACAATATCTTTCCTTTTTCGAAAGTAGTAACTAACTTCATTGAACTCGACCAAAACCACAGATAATAGGTCAATAAAATATACGATGCAAACCTGAAACAAGTATCAAAATAAAATTTAAATGCATTTTGAAACAGACCTACTACAACCACAAGGTGAGCAGAAATATGTAGGACAGTAGATGCTTCACAAAGGTGACTTGACTAAAACACTGGAATGATCTCCCCAGTATTGACGACTTTTGAGGAAGTGTGGATGGTTGGGCATTTTGGAGAGGTTGGACTGAGAAGTTACTGGAATCCTCTGTCGTCACTACAGGCAAAGAAGCCTGATCTCTCGACTGCAAGACGGATTAAACGTTTATGCTCTGGCAACTCTGGAGAAGTCTTCACCCTCTCTCTCTCTCTCTCTCTCTTAATGCTGTCCTCGCTCTCTCCCATTAGGAACCTGGTATTTGTCTGGGGCGCTGCCAGAGAAATGATGAAATGAGGAATTTTGTTTATTCTGGATGAAAATGTATGTCAGGATGATCTAGTCACACACACACACACACACACACACACACACACACACACACACACACACACACACACACAGTATCACAAAACAAAATGAATTGAAAGATACACTTAAATACACTTAAACAGTCTTTTAATTGTGTGTTTTCCGTAAAGCAAAACGACTGCTTTCTTCACAATGAAAGAAAAACAAGCCTAGTAAACATGACTTATGGCTTTGAGATTGGAAGTGTCCCTGAGGGAGGGGAGATTTAGTGTGGAAGCATGTCTGTGCTGGGCTGGGTTGAGTTTGGGTTGAGCTGGGCTGGGTTGAGTTGGGTTGGGTTGGGCCCTTTCCTCTAGATCCCATCTCTAGGCAGCAGGCTTGCACCATTTCTATTCAAGGATGTGTCCGTTATACGCTGCCTTTAAGTAACTGTTGAGTGTTACCCAACTCTTATCGTCTGAGAAAGAGTTGCTCTGTAACGCAACACTTGGTCACATGAACATACACACAAACACACACACAGACACACACACACACACACACACACACACACACACACACACACACACACTTCTCCATCTATCATTATAAGCCCCTTGAAAGGATGACAGACATAACCTAATACCCAGATCTCGCTCTCTCTGTTCCTCTCTCTCTCTCTCTCTCTCTCTCTCTCTCTCTCTCACACACACACACACACACACACACACACACACACACACACACACACACACACACACACTCACCAAAAACCTCAACGTGGCCCAAAACCGAGCCAAGTTAAACTGGTGTGTTTCTCTGTCGTCACTGCAGTCATCAATTTAGATGACACGCTTCAAACCTCCCTTACCCCCTTCCCCAAACCCACGCTCCCCAGCACAGGTGCACACACACACGCAAACACACACGCATACACACACACACACAGACACACACACAATAACGTCTGCCCCTACCACACAAACACAAACAGACGAGCGCACACTCAAGCCCACAGACCCAAACTAACCACATGCCGTCATTCAAAAAACCCAGGGGTATACAAACACGCACACACACCGACACACACACACACATACACACTGAGCTGTCAGAGAGGGATGCTTCACAGATGGAACTCAATGACAAGAGGCTAAAGAGGGGGACCAGACACACTTAAACAACAACTCTCCTTTCTCTCTCTCTCTCTCTCTCTCTCTCTCTCTCTCTCTCTCTCTCTCTCTTCCTCTTTCTATCTCTTTTATTTTTCCTCTGCCCCTGTCTTCTCCCATGTTTCGGCCCTACACATCCTCCCAGGAGATGCTCCTGCTCTGAGCCCTCTCTCTCCCTCGCTACCAAACCACAGCTTGTCTCTTCTGGATGTACAGAACTCAATGTTCCAGCGAAATCCCTTCAGAATGTTCCGGGTGCCACTGGTGCGATGGTTTTTATTTTCACATCAAAGGACACGTTTGTTTCAAGTCGAGATAGCTGATCAATGTTGACACAGTCTTTTAAGGAAATGATTCCGAAAGGGGAAAAAAAGGGGCCGTGCTCTGTCAGAAAGTATTCCCCCAACACGCAGCTCCTACTACACACATGGCCAAACATGCACATATCTCCCTTTTGGAGAGACTTGAACCAAAAGCTGAAGAATTCAGAGTGGTCACGAGACAATTATCCTTGATTGCGTGCTAAAACACACACACACACTCTCACTCACTCACTCCCAACACTAACAAGCGATCACGAAGGTCTAACACGCATCGTGAGACGACCCGGGGGGTGAGGTGATGTGTTGTTACTGCGCTACTAAGGAAACGAGGGCAGAGGTTCCCATAGAAGAGTGGCGTTATCTAACGCCAGGCCAACTTCCATCCTATCCGTGGGGTCATGCTCTTATCTGCATCCTCGCTTCTGCAGGGGACCGGTGTCGACCTCGCAGGGTCGCCGGGGAGTAGCCGCGGGTCAGACGGGGCGACCGGACAGTCGTCTGTCACGACTCGCTCTGTCTTTGTCAGAAGCATCTGCTTAAACGTGCATGTATACACACAGAACAATCGCTACGTGCAAGGAGATACGTAAATGCTAAAAGCAGAACAACAAACCCAAGAAAGCATTGACACACACACGACGCCACAGACACACACACACACACAAATGACATTTGCACTGGTACACACAACACAACCAAACACAGCACATCTAACAATGTTGGTCATAGACAGATGGATTTACCACAGATTAGCATTCCACAGAAAACAAACACATGCAAACACACACGCAGATGTGCACACACACACGCACACACACACACACACGCACACACACACGCACACAGCAATGCAACTTCAGCATTATCAGAATCCTGCAGAAAAACTTCCCCATCCCGGCAGAGCTTCATGGTTATCTTACTATAACAAGTCACAAGTCAGGCATGGCCTACGCCGGCTCCTGAGGTTATGCAAACACAATGAGCCATGACTAACAAACACATTCTCTCTGTCTCTCTCTTCCTCTCTCTCTCTCTGTGTGTGTGTGTGTGTGTGTGTGTGTGTGTGTGAGAGAGAGAGAGAGAGAGAGAGAGAGAGAGAGAGAGAGAGAGAGAGAGAGAGAGGTAGTGGTCATCTCATATGCACATTCCAGTGGAGTGCGATAAGGGGAAGAGGACAGACGGAGAGGTAAGGTATCAAAGGACTGTTGAGGCGTCCATCTACAGGGTGGCGTCACCATGGGCATCAGGGCGTGACCTGGAAAAACTCTTACTTCCTCACAAATCTAGTCATGCACACCATTTCTCTCTTCCCTCTCTCGCACTCCCCCCCCCCCCCCCATCACACACACACACACACACACACACACACACACACATTGGACCCTTATGAAACTGGCTGCTGTGGCTCCATACAGGCATAGACACCTGTGTGATGACTGCCTATGACATAGCACAACAAATTCCTGACAACGCTTGAGATGCTTTTGCATAGCCCTATGATAAAATACATTCACAATGATTCTTTTTTGATAGCTTTCACACAAAGAGGATCAAATAAAGGCCAGATCTTTCTTAGGAAGTTCATAAGATAGCCTGCACAAAATCACTACCAACAATGAGCACTGACTAATGAATCTAAAAGATCTCAGTCTCCAAACGAATGCAAGGACTCTATCATCAACTCATATGGCATTGAATCGACTCAAGTCGAACTCTGTAGAAGCCACCTATCCTCCAAAGCAACAGTTTAGGTTCAGCTCAAACAATGGGCAAATGACCTGCCACTCTCCGCAGTGACCTCACTGCAGACAAAAAGCTGGGCAGACTGTCTGGCATCCTCCCCGGCACCATGCCATCATGTCTGCCACTTCACAAATACTTACAACAATCCGCTATCGAAAGCCTATAAGGGTCAGATAGGATCAGAGGCATTTCAAGCATTCTGAGCACTTGAACATGACATGCTAACAAATCATCTTTTGTTTCCCAAACAAGTGTAGCTAGCTTTTAAGTGGGAGTGTCTGACTGTCTGTCTACAATCAGGGAGTGTTGTAGTAAACATAGGGGTAAATATGCTTAGGGTGAAGCATAACTATTGGTGGCTAATTCAGAACGCCGTGAAGCTTGGCACCTGGAAGAACAGGTGAATTCATTTACACATCAATTAGAGCAATGGAGGTGTTGACAGAGTGACCACAGAACATGATGTATGTGTTTACTTGTAAAAAGTTGGCAGGGTGTACCCTGGTAGACTTGCTGCTTTTAGACTGTTAATATTTTTAGACAGTTTTTTTCCCCCGTTTTTATCCGTGCCTCCAAAACAAATAACCTAGAGAACTTTTTTTTTCTTGACAGTGAATACAGAGAGGATTCAAGCGGAGTAATTCCATGATCTCTGGTGAATACTCTGAGATATGTGGTTTGAATTTCAGTTCCCCAAAAGAGAAGTATGAGACTTGCAGTGCACATCTGTGCAGGGCGATGTGTCAGTTATTTCCTCACGGGAAATAAACATGTCATCCCTCCCTTGAGCGCTCTCTCTCTCTCTGCCTGTTTATCGCAGTGCGCAACCATCTCTTTCCGAGTCCGACACAACTGTGAAGTGTTCGCGCTCTCGCCTGTGATGTCAGTTATTGCCGTTCAAGTGAACACAAGTGTCATTAGCTCTTGGCTTATTTCTGACAAATTATCCTTTCTAACTACCACGACCAATATTTATGAATGCTGTATTCACACCTAAATCAATAACAGAGTGGCATACTTACAAGATATGAAATCTGCCTGTCGAAAAAAACTGAATCTCCCATGGCTCTGCAGAAGTATCCACATAGAACTCCAAGAAAATAAGAGCGGAAACGCACAGAATCAAAATAACCAACTCCTCAGAGGACGTAATGGAACGTGCAAGGGTTTCAGCGCTCTTTCTTGTCTCATTAATTAGTGGCTGGAACGGAGGAATCCAAGCTGTTATGGCTGGTTATGATAAAAACAACTGGCTCTCACAGCGTTAAAAGTTTGTCGCGGTCGAGGATAAGCAGAAGCTGCATATGATCCATTGTGGCTGTCAAAAGAAGGGGAAATTTGCAACTGCTACATGGTACGTATGCGCGTCCTCTCGTCCATTCGCTCTTCGTAGTACAGGGATAAACTGTCTAAGTGAGTGAAGGAGCGATGCTGAGTCTCCAAAGTCCGAGAGAGAGAGAGAGAGAGAGAGAGAGAGAGAGAGAGAGAGAGAGGCGGGGCGCAGTTCGCTAAGACTAGGGACAAGTCGAGCACTGAAGAGTTAGTCGGCAAAAAGACATAACTTTAGCTATAGTAGGCATACGGTAATATACGTTTTTTTGACTGAAATATAGTCCACATTTTAACACTAATAAGAGCCGTTTGATGTTTACATGTAGGATTTGGTTATGGTTTCGAGCAACTGGTATCCAGCACACCAATCAATGGCAGCTGCTTGTGTGTTCAGCCATGGATAGACCCTGCGCTCTCTTTATATTATAAAGAGGTTCTTGTCGATTCCGCACAAACCCCATGATTCAAAAAACAGTTCATTTTATTTCTAACCCAGGAATAACAAGCTATTCAATTGTCGCGCCATGCAAGAACAAGCAAGCTTTCATTCTATGACCGGGTACATGTTAAGAGTCTCTCTTATCAATATAATCTAACAATCTGGTGACTGCATAAGGTATTAGAGCAATATTTGTGTGTGTGTGTGTGTGTGTGTGTGTGTGTGTGTGTGTGTGTGTGTGTGTGTGGCAAACTGTATAAGCATCTGAACATCCATACAGGAAGGGGGAAAGGACTATAGATCCTCCTAAAGGTTCCCCTGAGGTTATTTGCAACAGGTAATCTGATCCACATTCATATTTCCACAAGTTAACTAAAAGCAGCCGCTTAATCATTTGTCTTTCATCAAATGGGTGAGGAGGACACCGCTCCCCCTTTCTCTCTTACACACACACACACACACACACACACACACACACACACACACACACAAACAAACACAGAGGAACAGAAGGCCGATCTCACAATTCCATTCTCTTGCATTTACTTAGGCTGACTATCCTGAGTCTGTGAAAAAAGTCTGTGAAAAAAAGAGCCCAAAAGCCAAGTCCCTCTCTGCCAGGTGTTTCTAGGGCCGCTCATACCCACAGCGTTGCTATTTATGGATGTTATCACTACTTCAGTGCTTAGTTTGCTGTTTTGTCAAAGGCTAGTAGACATATGGCTGAACATTTTCTCCCAGAAAATGTCACAAGCTTTTAATTTAACAAGCCCATTTACACTGTGTGTGTTGGTTGGTAAATACAAACCACAAATCAATCAAAAAGAAAATAAAAAACACAACATCCCAAATAAAGGGAATCTGAATATGAACGCACTCTGTAATAAAGCGTGCATTTTGCAGTGGAAATCGTGACCATACTGCAGGAGAATGCCATAGTGATCGGTGCTGTAAATTACAGTGTTTACATCAGAGCATTCCTCTCCCTACACATGGGTGACACATGGAACATGTTGACAGATAACATTTCAAAAATCCATGTGAAATAAACGACTTCCAACGCTGGTCCGGAACCACAAAGTGCACATTAGCATGTACTCAGGCAATCTCATGGCTAAACAACACAACACAAAGAGACGCTGAGGTTCATTTCAGGAGAGCCAGTGTGACTGGGAGGTGGACATTGTCTCCTAAAATGGAATGTGGATGAGAGTGAAGATCTCGTCACATCGGAGGAGGAGTTCCCCTGTGTCTGTTTGTGTGTGTGTGTGTGTGTGTGTGTGTGTGTGTGTGTGTGTGTGTGTGTGTGAGTGAGTGAGAGAGAGAGAGAGAAATAGAGAGAGAGAGAGGGAGAGAAGAGGTGTGTGTGCATGCGTGTCGGAGATGGGGGGAGCAAACTTTCCATGGCCCCAGATGTGCTGCATCACACAGCCTGGAGTCGTCTGCCATAAGCAGCTTCACTGCCCAAAGCCAACCCCTCCCCAACAACACACACACACACACACACACACACACACACACACACACACACACACACACACACACACACACAGACAGGCCCACATATGTGCACATGCTCATACAAAATGACAGAAAGACATGCAGATTTTCAGCCACAACTACAACAATTGGTGATACCAAAAGCTGGATATCATTATCATTTAACAAAAGCAACACCAAAAATAAACCGAGGTCTTCATAAATCTGAAAATGGCAACAGGAAAAGTAAATCCACTGTGTTTACATAAAGTTGCTCTTAAAGTAAAGCTTAAAACATTAGCATGATGCCTTTGATTCTGCAGGTTAACAAGTCCAATTCACACACAGGTTGGGACCTATGTCATTTTTCTGCCCAGCCCGATGACCTTTTCACCGGATGCTCTGGAGGTCACTCGGCATCTGAAATGGGCCATAAAAACAGGCCGACGTAATCTCCCCTGGAGAGGCCACCGCAGCAGCTGGGTGTCGTAATCTCTCATGGTTGACCCTCAGCGCTGCTACGGGGGTTAGCGAGCCCCAGCTTTTCCCAGCTCCGCGCAAACACACACACACACACACACACACACACACACACACACACACACACACACACACACATTGGAACGGCCAAGCCAAGGGCCCCTGCTAGGTCTGCCAGACCACCTGCTGAGAGCCCCCCTTACTTTCTCTCCCTCTCTCCCTCCATCTCTCTCTTTCCCTCTCTCTCTCTCTCTCTGCAGTATTCAAGGCCTACTGGCACGCAGCTTCCGAAGCCTCTCCCTCCCTCCTTCCTCATGCATGGACAACTTAACACATTCTGCCCTGTGCTGTGTTGTTGACTGCATCAGATCCTATACATTCCAATGATGCAGTGTGTGAATGTGTGTGAGGAATGCCGCCTGCTGATGCTTTGCATTGTGCAGGAGGCTGAGCTTGCTTGTGTATCTAATGAAGTAACATGAGCTCCGTGGTGTTCAGGCCTCTAATGAGAGCAGCATGGGCTTCCCTTTGAGGCCACTGTTTACTCTGGTGAGTGCATCCAGGAACTGCTGCTACTGGGCCCAGATAGATGCAGACTAACTAAAGAGCCTCTCTCTCTCTCTCTCTCTCTCTCTCTCTCTCTCTCTCTCTCTCTCTCTCTCTCTCTCTCTCTCTCTCTCTCTCTCTCTCTCTCTCTCTCTCTCTCTCTCTCTCTCTCTCTCTCTGTCTGTGTGCTCAGGCCATGTTGTGTTGTCTTGTGTAGTGTTGTGCTGACACTGTAGTGTAGTGTAGTGTAGTTTACGGCGCGACCCAGCAGTTCTTGACAGCTCTCACAAACAGCAGCTCTGGCCACATCCTGTGGTTATAAATGAGGTGAGCAAAGGATGTCACCACCTTGTTTATCAGGTTAGATACAGTGGCGATGCGATGGGACATGCATCATCCCACTCACTGCCTTGTCTAAAGACGTCATCTGGCCCGGTCTATGTAAGAAATACGTATTTGTTTACAGTTGACAACATGATAATTAAGGATTTGATCTGTACATGCTACTTTGTCTCTCTCTACTGTACTCACGCCTTACAGAGAGAAAGCACAGTGCAGAGTGCAGTTAAGAAAGAACTACCAAAGTCTTCTGTGACTATCACAAGTATAGTCTGTCTTTGAGTACTACTAAATTCCATTTGGCATATCCCCAATATGTAGTAAAGGACACGTAAAAGAGAATCTTGCAAAAAGGTTGCGAAAGACCCAAAGATAGTTTAGCCCCAATAAGCTTTAAGGAGATTGTCTGGCCATACGCACTGTAGGTGGAAGGTAAAAACGATAGATAGCAGTCTAAAATGTACGGTATTGAATATTAATTGTGCTTTTTGCCAGTCTTATTTGCAAAGACATCTCATGTACTGTATTTATCTTTGAAACTCACCAGAGAAGAAGTCTTTGGATGTTTTCCACTAGAGATTAAGATGTTGTCGTGGCGGATAGCTGTTATTTTGAAGTCGTGGCGGATAGCTGTTCTTTTGAACATGACCAGATCTGTGCAGCAAGAACACAATTTATGTGTGGCGTCGCGTTCCAGGCTTGTGCACTAAGCTAGGCTATGCGGTAAATGTGTCTCTCTGGTCAGCACATGGTTTTGTTCTACTTGTCAAAGAGGGAAAAAGTGAAGTACGGCCCATGTGTCACATTTGTAAGCCACAGAACCACGTGGCAACAAGATTTGCTAACCTTCCTTTTCTCAGAAATAGATTGTGACTCATATGGTAGCACGGATGATAGTGATGAGTGAATTTATTCTCTGCCTCTCTCTCTCTTTAGGAGTGCATGTGATAGTCAGGAGTTGCATTGTTGCAACTGGAGCTATACTTCCATACATACTAAAACATTTTACATTTCAAACATTTCTTGCAATCCTCTGGCCCTGCAAGCTCCCCTTATCTGCATAATAATATGGATGAGGATGATGATATTATTACTGAGAATAGCCACTGTAAAAACCACTGTCATATGCTGCTCATGTGCAAGCACTGGAATACATGTAAGTTTATATTATAATGGTTTATTTTGTAAGACAAAAGTTAAATTCTGCTGGTGAACAATGCACTGAAAATGCACTGAGTTCCTATCTTTGATATTTCATGTGGCAAAAAGGCAGTTGGATACTTCTCCAGTAGTAATTTTAGTTTCTTATTTATAGCGAATTTGTTTTGTTTGTTTGTTAAACAAGAACACTGCAGTATAATCATGCTAAATTATAGCCTAGAGTGCTGATCTCCACTAGTTGTCACTGAGCAGCATTGAGTTTATTAATAGACACAAGACCTTCATTAAGTCCAATTACACTAAATACTACAACTAAAGTAACAGGGCACAGTGTGACACAAACAGATGGGATAATAAATGAAAGGAATAAACAACACTAAACAATTAAACATGTCCACACAGCTGATTAGCATTCAACCACTACTTTAGACATTTTAAAAGCAGAGCGCATGGTGGTTCATCTAGGTAGGAATACTATTCCTCACATTAGAGTATTTTCAAAAAGTAGGCAGTTTGGTCAAAGATAGAATCTCTAAACAGATTAGCGTAGCTCCAAGATGTGTTCTCCTGGCCCTTTCGACATTCTACAGTGATTTACAAACTACTTCAAGTCAAACTCCGGCTTTAACACCTTTTTCACTTTAAAGTATAGGGGTATAAGGTCAAGAAAAGAAAGAACTTACGCTAGAGGACCTCATATTTTTTAAGCAAAGGAAAACTGTTAAAAGTTTTAATCCTCCATATTTCTGTATGGTATTACAGTAGATGTGGGATTTTTGGTTGGAACTTTTAGGTCTTGCTGACCTGCAAAATATCTTCATCTTTGCATACAGTATGCAATTTTATACGTATCATAATACTTCTAACAAAAGAATCTCCCATTTATGAAAAATATGCCAGGCCTGAGGCACACTTATACCACACTATGTATTTTAGCATTCTCTTACGGGACAAAGCTATTGTCATGATCACTCAGAAGTTGAGAGAGACTAAGTCACATACAGTAAACTGTATGACATCTATGCAGACGGCGTAGTAAAAGCTGAACTCGTTGAACTTGACATAACATAAAAAAAACTGTTTAAAGAAGTCCAAGTGTTTAAGTATAGGGAGGCTTCCCCCATTAGAGAGAAATGTATACATGTAAAGGTTAAGGAGGAAAGATAGCAGGACAAGGAGACAGAATAGGGGACAGAATGAAGGGAAGAGGAGCGAACGAGAGCAGCGAGAGATGGTAAAAAGTTTACGGCTGAAGGAGTGACGGCCAGGCGTGACCTCAACACAGCGGAATGTACTCTGAGCCCCTTCACAGAGTAATACATGCTCACATCCAAACACACACACACACACACACACACACACACACACACACACACACACACACACTATGCGCGCGCGTATGCACATACACATGCATGCACACACACACACACACATACACAGTCCAGCAAGGATAAAAAGACACATCTACACACCCTTACACACACACACACCACACAGAAACAAACTAACTTCTCTCTCTCTCTCTCTCTCTCTCACTCACTCACACACACACACACACACACACACACACACACACACACACACACACACACACACACACACACCACACCTTTTCTGGATTTCTGCACACACCTCCTCCTCACACAGGGGATGTCCACAACAAGCTCTCACACACACCATACACACCCACAAGGTCTCACACACACACACACACACACACACGTACGTACGCACGCACGCACGCACACAACGCCACACACACACACACACACACACACACACACACACGCACGCACGCACGCACACGCACACGCACACACACACACACCATACACACCCACTGGTCTGTGTGAGAGCACAAGGGAAGGTGGCTGTTGACTCCATCCAGCACAGCTGCCACATCCCTCCTCCCCTTTCTGACATCTTCAAGAGCTGTGGGGCCTTGGCCTGAGGCAGCCAGCTACTTAAGAGCCACAGCTGTCAGAGAGAGAGAGAGAGAGGGAGGGAGAGAGAGAGAGAGAGAGGGAGAGAGAGAGAGACACCACTGTCTATGTTGCAAGAGGTGGTATGATGAATCTGGATAGTAGGTTGATTAACGAGCCACCGTTACCTCTAGAAAGTAAAAATCCAACAGTTTAAAGACTGACACTAAAACTCCAGACTGGCTGTACAAACCTCTCTACAGGGGGTTGGTTTTGAAGCTGATCTTCTAGTGGGAGAGCAGAAAGGCAGAAAGAAAATCCCTACCCCTCTAAGCGGATGTTGCCATTGCATTCCGAGCTAATAATCTACACATAATTTAATCATGGAAATAATGATAAAAATATTGAAATACAATCTTCAATTAAGGTAATAATGTATATGCTGAAATGTTAGCTGCTCCTAATATTATATTATCCAAGTGCATAACTTATAAAACATGTTTTTTTTTTTTTTTTTTTTTTTTAAATCCAAATTGCCTTCATATGGGTTTGTATTGTGATGTTGGTACCCATGCAGATGTATGGGGATTATGTAGCCTGGACTCAGACGTGCTTGAGCAAGCAGAGTGGGAAGAGTGACTATGGACCCAATGCCCTCTGAGGCCCTGCCCAGTGCAGTCCAGTCCAGCCAAGCCCCGAGCCCTGCAACTCCACAGCTACAGTACAGCTCCCTTTTAAAGAGACGCTCATGAACCAACAGCTCCTTTGCAACAAGAGAGATAGAGAGAGAGAGAGAGAGAGAGAGAGAGAGAGAGAGAGAGAGAGAGAGAGAGAGAGAGAGAGAGAGAGAGACTGTTCAATTAGGGGCTCTCTCTCTCTCTCTCTCTCTCTCTCTCTCTCTCTCTCTCTCTTTCTCTCTCTCTCTCTCTTGAAGATGCAGTCGTTCGGCACTGGAGCATCCATAAGAGAGAGAGAGAGAGAGAGAGAGAGAGAAAGAGAGAGAGAGGGAGGACAGGAGTGGAGGAATCCATCATGCATGGCCTGATCTTCTGCCAGCTATTGCATATAACACTGAGAGTTATGGAGTGAGTGTGACTGAAGCCGTAGCCAAAACATGCTGAAAGCCGCTCTTTAGTTTGATTTTTATGGGTTGGGCTATTTGTGGTTTGGGTTGGGAACCAGTTGGGGAGAGTCTGGGACAGATGAACGGCGGAGGGGACCGGACTGGACTCTTCCTACTGTTACAGGAACACAGACCCCAGGGTGGCTGGGTAGCATTGTGGGGGTAGGCTATATACTGTATGTTACACAATACTTCTGCATGGTGGAAGGTTCTGGGAAATGGAAGTGAGAGAGGAAGAAGCAAGAAGGTTTGTTTGTATGAAAAGAAACATGTGCAGAGAGGTCTAGAGGATCTGGTTTCAAAGTGCATCACTAATGTAAAGCTGGCTTTTCTATATGCCCCTTGGACGAAAAATGTACATTATAGAAACACAGCATAGGCAAGAGGAGAGGCAGACACACACATGCACGCACACGCACGCACGCACGCACGTACATACCTACTTCATGGTCCTAAAGGAACTGAAATTGTTTATGGCTTATTCTGAGTCTCAGTCATTTCTGGAGTGAGGGGGCCTACAGAGTTAGTCTAGAGTTGAAGATATAAATACTGGCAGCAGCAGTAACCTGCAGTACGCATAAGGAGAATTTCTCCTCAAACTGAACCTCTGCTGGAGAACAAAGAAAATGGGCACAAAGGCAGAGAGACACACATTTGCACCACTGCGGACCAAAACAATCACCTCCCGCCACGCCTACACTCCACACGCCACCTCATCCAACGCAATGTTGCCATGGCGCTGTCCACTCGTCTGCAACAAAAAAGCAGCGAGTGAGCGAGCGAGAGAGCAGGCGAGAAAACGAAGGATGGGGAGAGGCATGAGGCGCCGCTGACGGAGGAGTGATGGAGGGACCTCTCCCCCCTGCCTAGCTTCCTGCTTCCTGCCTTTCTATCACTTCGCTGCCCACAAGCCTTCCCCTCCCCTCCCCTCTCTCTCTCTCTTATGCAAAGATGAACTCTTCAACAGATTATTCTGTCATTGTATGGGGAGATTAGAGTTGTCCAAACAGCTTTAGCACAACCATAACACATCTCCTTTCTCCCTCTTAGTCAAACTACTCCTTCCCTGTTTGTTTTGTAACATACAGACACATACATTATTCTCGTTATTATACACACATACATTATGTGATGGACGATTCTGTGATATTCAAAGCCTCTGTGTCTTGTGTGTGTGGTCTTCACGGCAATGTATTGGTGTCTATTTAGCAACGTGAACAAGAGATAAGCACAAAAAGTGCTAGGGCTATGTATTACTGTGTGATGACACAAGGTGAGAGTAGGGATGGATATTGTTTGGATTTTATCAATAACATTCTCGATACAGGTACTGCTTGTCGATGTCAGTTCTTATAGATACAACTTGTGAATGTGGTCTTGTTGGCCATAAACTGGTTTCTACAGTTTAGCAACTTGCATTGGGGATATGCACATATATACAGATTAGATTTGATTTGGCTTCAGAAGTCCCAGGTAAACGTGACATGTATGCTATATTCTTGTGTCCTTCACCTGTTAGCGTCAGACATAGCCCAGACTGCCCTCTCTCTCTCTCTCCTGACGATCTCTCTAAGCCCTTGGCCCTGTTACTGTCTGTCAGTGCAGCTTCCACAGCTCTGCTCTTTTTATCTGCAACAGCTCCATAACTTGTGTTAGCGTACACAAGCCACATTTCTGTGGTATTAAACTCCACCACAAATTGCACGTTAGGCAATAGGCAGACAGTGGTGGCATGGACTTTACAATGGGGATGGCACCTAGCCAGTGATGTCATGTATTATGACGATGCTTTAAATAGGCTGTGATTTTCTCATAGGATTACACGCTTAGTGTCTGGAACTGTGCCGCTTCTAAAGCGCCGATCGAAGCGCCTCCTTGGATCAGGAGGAGGAGGAGGAGGAGGAGGAAGAGGAGGGGGAGGAGGTGTCTCAGAGCTCTCCTGTCCTGGGAGGAGGACTGGAGAGGTGTGATGTAGCGCAGAGCCTGCGTTAGCGACAGGTATGCTAATACTGGGCTGGCTGCGGGCCAGGAGGTGCAGAGAGTCTCCGTGACTTAGTGCAGGGCTGGTGCTGCTGCTGGGGTGTGTGTGTGTGTGTGTGTGTGTGGGGGGGGGGGGTCTCTCTCTTGGACAGGCCTCTGGAACAGCAGCTGGGTGGGGTGGGGGAGAAGCACCATAACAGTCAGGGGCCCATGGGTCTCTGCCTGGGATTGTTTACGTGTCGCATGGGTGGCTTGTTTGCTTGCATGTGTTATTTGGGTTTGTTAGGTCTGTGTTGGCCTGTGCTAGTGTGTGAGAGTGTGTGTGTGTGTGTGTGTAGAGGAAAAAGCAGTCCAAGGCAACTGTGTGTGTGTGTGTGTGTGTGTGTGTGCTTGTTTGTGAGTGCGTGCAGTAGCTTAGCACAAGTGTGTGGTGTGTTTTATGCGGAATGGGATTTAAAAGGTCAGAGCGCGGTAGGGGAGGTCTTAAACACAATCACCTCCTTTAATTGGTCAGGAGTTTCTCACACACATTTACATGCACACAAACACTCACTCACTCACACACACATACTCTCTCTCTCGCTCTCTCTCTCTCTCTCTCTCTCTCTCTCTCTCTCTCTCTCTCTCTCTCTCTCTTTCACACACACACACACACACACACACATGAATGGCTACCCAGTCTCCCATTTTCTTTAGCAAATACTTTACTATTTAGTTCCACTATTCTACATGTGTTCATGCATGTGTGGTGACGAGACCACTGAGAACAGAGAAACCCTGAGACAGAGTAGTGGCAGCTAAATGCTACTGGATGACTTCATCAAATGCACTTACACACACACACACACACACACACACACACACACACACACACACACACACACACACACACAAAACCACGCTCACACACCGAGGTTCCCAGCCCCACCCGATCTCCAAAGTCAGGGAAACTTAGGCAACTGGGAAAACAATGTTGTGGGAACTTTCGGAGGAGCATTCCAGAAATGCTCTGAAAAAAGGCGACATGGTTTTGTAGGTTAGAGCCTGACGGTGACCGCGTGTGATAAGACTAACCTCCTATGTCTGGGAGAAGCTTGCTCAAAGTTAAGGCTTGCAGACAGACAGACAGACGCACAGACAGACAGACAGATAGACACATCGAAATGACTACATGCAAGACTACAAGGGATACAGTGCGCCTGTGAAGAATAAAGTGCTGACCTTGAAAAAAACATTTGCACATCATTAAATATGTTTTTAAGATGAACAATTAAAAAACAACTTTCAGACATGTTTGACGAAGAGCTTTGGATGGAAAGTGTGAAAGACTCTGAAAGAGGGAGGAGAAGTAGAGCGAGCGAGCGAGTGAGAGAGTGAGTGAGAAAGAGAGCAGAAAGACTCTGGGTCAGGCACTAGCGTTAGCGGGCGTTGCTGTGGCGCAGACAAAACGCAGACGTCTCACGCCGCAGGGCCGCTGTCACAGCAGGATGTCTGTAACTTTAACCTTGAAGGGGTTTGATACTACCCCCCCCCCCCACACACACACACACACACACACACACACACCCCATCCCCTTCTATAACTCGCCCTCTACCATCAGCAGAACCCACTGAGGTGGTGACAGTGGGGGGGCTTCTAGGTTCTTTGAGGCATTCCCCAAAAAACTGCACCACCAGTAAAATCTAACGAGTGAAGTCGAGTGCTTTTTCAAAACAGAAAGTTACTGAAGCTGTAGACATGTGTAGACTTGACTGTGAATGAGCCTGGGAGAAAATGTATAGAATTTGCACTGGGCAGGGCCAGGAGTTTTATATAAATGAACATAAATAAATGTGTACAGTATATTTTGTTGGGGATTTTATGACCTTGTCTAAAACACCAGATGGTCGCTATTCGGTTTTTCACCTTTTCAGTTCTTAGATAAACATGGATAAATGAAAGAAAGAAATAAGGAACAGAACATTGTGCAATTTTAGAAAGAAAGACAGAGAGAGTAGAGCAAAGAGTGTAGAATAAGAGAGAGAGAGAGAGAGAGAGAGAGAGAGAGAGAGAGAGAGAGAGAGAGAGAGAGAGAGAGCGATGGAGGAGTTTCGGAAGGGAAAGAAGGGAGGGAGAAAGTCAGTATTACTCTTCAGCCCTCCCTTGGTCCTTTGGAATGCAGCAAGAATCCCATCCCAGACTCCCCCAGGCCCATGAACCCCAACCCACACACACACACACACACACACACACACACACACACACACACACACACACACACACACACACACACACACACACACACACACACAGACACACACACACACACACACACACACACACACACACACACAAAACAAAACGTGCTACCCCTCTTCGTCAGAGGAGACATGTGGTAACACTTTACCTAAAGCTCACGTGTATATAATGTCTGTGGAATGCACCATATCATATCCATGGCACATTATACAACTTCTAAACAACACAAGTGTGCGTCAAGACTAGAACGGAGAGCATAGACGTATCACCATATATTCATCATGGCCATGGCTTCAGGCAAACAAACACAGACACACAATCGAGTGAGAATGACTCACATTAACACCAGTGGTCCATTTCAGTGTTAAAATAGCAACAGATATGGTATGTGAATCACCAGACTGCACTGAAGGGCAGCAAGGGATTCTGGTAAATGTAGTGTTCATAGGTAGTCTTCAGCGCGTTAAATACATTAAAAAACACACAAGTGCGCTAGTTTGAGTTTGTCAGGCCAGTGTGAGATCTCGTCCTTCAGCGCTGCTGGTTTCTCTCACAGCTGAGTCCAGTGTGGCTAAAACGCCGTAGCCAGGGCTCTTGTTGTGGCCGCTGTGGTAAACAAACTACCACTCTCTCAGCCCCCAACACACACACACACACACACACACACACACACACACACACACACACACACACACACACACACACACACACACACACACACACACACGCACACACACACAGCTGATGACAGCAAAGCAAACGCACGAGAGCTGCTGACGACTGTTTCCAGGGCAACGTCAGGAACAGTGTGCTTCCATCTAAACAAAACACTCAGCGCCACGCTGTACTTCTCTTTTCTGTCCGGGAGTGTGGAGGAGGTTAACATCCTCAGCGCCTACTCTGTGTGTGTGTGTGTGTGTGTGTGTGTGTGTGTGTGTGTGTGTGTGTGTGTAGGTGTGTTTGTCTAAGTGAGTTTAAAAGTGTGTGTGTGTTTGTGTACACACGTGCATGTGTGTGTGTGTGTGTGTGTGTGTGTATGTGTACACACGTGCATGTGTGTGTGTGTGTGTGTGTGTGTGTGTGTGTGTGTGGTAAGAGGAATGGGATGAATGAGGATGGGCAGTGGATGGCATGTACTCTATGTAGCACTATGAGTGCATACTGACCCTCTGGGCCTGTTTGTACACTGTAAATATGATCGCAATGAAAGCCACCGTCAGCAGGAAAATGGAGTGTGTGATGCTGAGTGTGTGATCACTTGTACTCCTACACACATACACACACACACAGAGAGACTCACAAAGATAAACACACTCATGAACTCACTCACATACTATAGTAGACACACATATGCACTAATAATAACACACATTAAAAAACCCTTAGTATGTACTACAGTATTAGGTGGTGAGACTGCAAGAAGCTCTGATCTATTTCCCTAGTCTGGGAGGCGGCCCAACATCAATGAGGATGGAGGCTCTAGCGATGAGTGACTGACCTCTTATTGTCGGGGCGTAACTAGTAAGAGCTTTACCTCACTCACGTCAGATCATGCGCTACGTAACTTTCGTGAGGCACTTCCGCGCAACGATCTGATGTTGAAGCCCATCAGAGAGATTTCAAGCCATTATTCTCTAACCGGACCAATCAGGGCCGCTAGCTGCTGTAGAGGGTGTGACGTAGCGAATAAGCAACTGTTTTGAATCCAACCAATCCAACAAACGTAACCAGCGTCATCGGTTGGTTTCGATGTGGTTGGCTGCAGTGTACGTCAATTAAATTGATGGACAAGCCGTTTGCCCAGTTAGATTCAAGGATTTCTGGCTCCTGAAATATCTCGTCTATCGCTGAATATCAGATGAACGCGCGTAGCGCTACATCTGACGTGAGTGAGGTAAGTAAGAGATTTGGAGTTACAGTAAATTGAACTCTTAATAAAACTCTTTGTAAGTGGAGCAAATGCATCATTCATGAAGACTATGGTTTAGGTTGCGGTTATTAACTCAATTCAAAGCAAAATAATGACAGGAAGAGAGGAAGGAGATAGGAATTCATTGTGAATGTGATACTGTGATACTGTACACCCCATGCTGGATAAGTGCAGATGTGATTAGTTCTTGGATTATGGCAGCATTGGTAATGAGCTGATAAGTGGCTGTGATTGGATCCTGGGATTTTGGCTGCATTGGTAATGAGCACCAGTGTCTCTTGGCCAGACATACTGTACCAACAGAGTGACTTTAAAAGTGCTGGTGGTGCATCTGTGCTCCCGGGCGAGTGTTCATCAACACACAGCCTTACAGTAGCGACACAGGAAATCTTTCACTCTTTCACTCTGTTGAATGTGTTTGTGTGAGAGGGGGTATTACTGTATGTGTGTGTGAGTGAGTTGTCAGAGAGAGAGGCAAGTGTGTGTGAATGTGTGTATGACCAGAGAGGGAAAATGTGTTTGTTTGTGTGTGCATGTGTGTGTGTGGTTGAATCTACTGGCCTACTCTGGATGTGTTTTGGCTTCGCACCTGTAATGGATTATGTTTCCCTTACACTCAAATGACCACCTTCACCTCCCGTTGCAGTGCCAGCACACCCCCTCTTCTCTCACCCTCTCATCATTGACCTCTCTCTCTCTCTCTCTCTCCCTCACACACACACACACACACACAAAGACTGAAAATCCTCACACCCCTTCGTAGCTTTTCAAATTCATTCCCCTCATTTTCTTTCTCTCTTTCTGCTGTCTCACTTCACTCTCTTCCCCAACAATATGGCTCACTCTAGCCCTGTGGACTTGACATAAGCCTCTATCTGGTTTTCCTTCTTTTGGAGTGTGTGTGTGTGTGTGTGTGTGTGTGAGAGAGAGAGTGTGTGTGTGTGTGAGTGTGTGTGAGAGAGAGAGAGAGAGAGAGAGAGAGAGAGAGAGAGAGAGAGAGAGAAAGCCAAATGGACAGAAAAAGAGAGAGCGATAGAGGCCATGTCCTTAAGCCCTCCCAGAGACGACTGCCTTCCATGACTGACTGACTGAATGAGTGAATGAACTCTGTTGATGTTTGTGCTGTTTGGTTTACGTTAGACGTCCCCCCAGAGGAATCGGCGAATGACTCAAGCTCACTTGAACTCCCGCCTCCCCTTCCATGACAGAAATAAATAAATAAATAAATAAATAAATAAATGAATGAATAATATCCTCCACCCAAGTGGCAGGGACGACTCCGTCATCCACGCAATGCATGCTGAAGAGATTAGCCATGGAGATTTTGCAAGAGATGCCATTTGTTTTCCCTCGTCTGTCTACCCAGTTTAGATTCATGGACTTCAATGCTGGCTGCCATTAATCACTGCAACTATTATGGGATGGTCTGGTTGAAAGCTTGGTTGGCTTGGGGTCTGTCTGTCTGACTGCGTTTGACTGGTGAGAGATATTTTTTTATATGTTTATCCTCAAATAGCCCTGGAGTGACATCACTTCCAGCGCTTGGGGGGACGGCCGCTCCTCACAGATGGATGGGGGGGGGGGCTTTCATTTCCAACAGCTTAAAATCATTAAAGGCCGAAACATTTGGTTGATGCGAGTCGGGGGACAGCGGGAACCCTGGGTGAACCTGAGGGTGTGGACGCCTCGCTTCAGAGACAGACAAACAGGCGGACGGACAGACGGATGGATGGGTGGCCTGGGCTCCGGTCGTCTGATGTCACTGCTCCCCTAGAGGGGCTCCTGCACTACCCAGCACACACTGGCCCAGTAATTAAGCACTTCACTACTGTAAATATAGCTTAGACAGGACTTGGAGGTCACAGGCAAGCTGACAGTCATATTGAGCAAGAAACAGAACAAAATACAGTGGAGTTGTGCAATTAATATAATTAATCATCCACGTTGATTAGGCCTTCCAACAGTTATACAAACAGCATGATTAACATAATGATTGTTTTCAGAAGGATTATATATATATATTAAAAAAATCTGCCATTCACTACTTCTGCTTGTTCATTTTTAAAAAGGACATTGCTGGTATATGGACTGATGACTCACCTATGTGTTCATGTATGTGTTCAGTGTAAAATATATAAAAAAAAATGGGTAGGATTAGAAAATGGAAGATTATTTCAAAATCCTCCATAGACAACACAGCTATTTCACCCTACCAAAGTCTTCATTTGTACACAGTTAAACGCAGTCTAACAGTCTGTTTCTTCTGACTGGCTATGATAACATGGCACTGCCAACAAGCTTTGCTTAGGCAGGGCCTGAAGTAATGATCATAGGCTTTTTGGCAGCAGTCTTTTGGTTGGTAGGTCCAATTAAGTAACTGGCCCTCTAAAGCTCATAATGTTGGGTTGTACTGATTGTGAATAGAAAGTGATTGCTAGCCCTGGTCTAAAAACATTGTCATATATGGGAATGTCCTCAGGGGAGTGTGTGTGTGTGTGTGTGTGTGTGTGTGTGTGTGTGCGCGCGTGTGGGTGCATGTGTGTCAGTCACTGTTGCTGAATAGGTCTAACTAAACTCTCTGGGATTAGATGGCATCAGCTACATGGCGCTGAGTTGGGTGTTTTCTGCTTGTCTCAAGTTAAGGCATGTAGGATGGTTTCAGCGACTGCTGTGTATTGTGACATACTGTATGTCCCTATGTGTGTGTGCATAAAATCTGTCTCTTTCATGACATCTTTGAGTGCTATGGCTACTTACTATGTCCTTCATTTGATATGACGGCACACTTTACTAAGTTTTACCTTATTATTAATGCCCTATGAGAGATATCTTAAGGCTATAACTCATAGAGCCATCTCTGGTTTATATTTCAAACATTTGTTTGTGCTGCTGGAGAATTAACAACAATTTTCAGTTCAATTTGGAGCACTGTGAAATAGTACCTCAATCTAGGCATTCTATTTCTCAAAGGAAAAGGGCGCCCTCAATAGACAGTAATGCAGTATTGCAGCTTGAGGAAGTGGCCAGAAGCAGCTGCTCTGTGTTTGAAATGACTGTCAGGGACTCAGCTCCTCACGCACACTCTGGAACTGAGTGTCATTGGAGATTCTCAGCAGCTCTTGAGGATTTAGATCAGCTCAACCTCTCTGACTTTCTGACTTTAACATTGATAAACAAAAGATTTAATAAAGCTTTACTTTTTGCCGAAGAGCAAATGAAAGTTAGCTGCTTCTGCATGACTGATTTTGTTTTTGCCTTCACCTCCATGTGATCTAAACAGCGTGTGTGTCGGAATGATGGAAGGGGTTAAAGTGAGTTCAGCCGTGCCCTGTGATGGACGGCCTTAGAAAATCAGGCGCTCATGCAGTCTCACATGGCATTCACTTCCTCTTAGAAAGCCCTGAGATCATGGCCTTTAGTGATGGTTTAACACAAAGAATGTGGCGGAAAACACGTTAGCATAGCATGATACCACACTGGCTGCAGACAAACAGCTCTACTGGAAAACAATGGCAAGAGTCATGTTCACACTCAAAGGCTTGGTCATCAATTATTCATTATTTTACAACATTACTGGGAATTTTTATATACTGGTTAAACTATTTGTATGTTTGTTTTATCCATTCCCCTTATTCTTTTTTTTAAATCACACGGCTTTTCTTCCAAATTTACTGCATTACTTTCCAATGGTTTATTCTGATCTTGTGTAATAAGTTAGTAGCTTGATTCTGTACTCTGAAATTGTGCATTATAGGCCTATTTTAGACATGGTAGGCCTACACATAAAATCCCAATCTGCTATTTTCACAGTAGCTATTCATTTCAAGCACTTTCAATGGACAATATCAGAATATTCCTACAAGTACTTTACTGCATGAGAGAGGACACTATTGTGATGCATAGAAGCAGTAATTGCTTGATGAATAAGCATGAGGACCTGTGAGAAATGTGAAGGGCTCCTGAGGAGGGAGAGCAGTGGCGTGACAGACTTTATCAGGCCAGTCATGATTACTGAGTCGTCATCAAACACCTGTTGCCATGGAAACTGTGATGAAGAGACTGAAGAGTGCCCTCAGTTATCATTTGTTTTGGTCACCCTGGCAACACGACTCTTTGGAGAGGATGAAGTCCTTTTCTCAGTCTCTCGTCGTGCACGTCTACAGAACATGGCAACCATGAGAAGTCCACCTGAGAGGAGAATCAACTACAAACACTAGAGGGCGCTAGTCCACAAAGAATGGAGTAGATGAGATGCTCACGGCGTCCAGCCACACTTCAGCAGAATACTGTAGGTTACAGCTTAAATCTTGCACTGACATCATTGTAACTATCATCATCCCAAATGCGTGATCCACATGGTAATATTTAATCGTAGAGGGTCAGGAAAAGGTTAGCGCCAACTGCAGAGACAACAATGCTTAAAATGACTGTTTGCATGTTAGGTTTGTTCGTGGCAGCCTTGTTAACTGATTAACGATAGGGACATTGCATGTTAAGAACATTAGTATAAATAAATACAATAGCGTATAGATGCCAGAGTTTGCATGGCTGCTCCTTTTCATCTGTTGATGAAAGGTCAATATACGATAATTAACAACAATAATTGCAAATGTAAGACACTTCAGTAAATTACTTGAAAGCTGAAAATCTGTTCATGTCAGACTCGGGACAAACAGATGATGATTAAATATTTTTCTCTTCACATTCCTCTTTGGGTGCCTTTTGATCAACCAAATACGCTAATCCTCCTGTATACAATGTAGCAAAACGAGACTGACTGAGCTGTTGAATTGTTTAATTAGAGAACAGAAACAGAGAGAGAGAAGAGAGAGAGAGAGAGAGAGAGAGAGAGAGAGAGAGAGAGTCAGTGTAGTGTAAACTCCTGGTGGTTAAGTTGAGCAAGCAAGCCCCAAGTTCAGGCTATTTATAGCCAAGCTTTCTGCTGGTCTGCTCTGTCTCTCCCATGGCTCGGGGTGAGAGGTCTGGTTTGTGGTCTATCAGCCTGGGGCACACACACACACACACACACACACACACACACACACACACACACACACACACACACACGCACACACACGCACGCACACACACACAGACACACACACGCACAAACGCCTGAGGCTTCTTTTCTTTTTGGTTTTCCTGCTTTGAAATCTTTGTTGAAAGGCATTCGGGTCAGTATAGAACACCCAAAATAGAACACTCAAATATGCTGGAAGTATTTTTAGAGTCATATCCCATTTCCCCCAAATTATTCCCAAATTTTATCCAGTTGGGATTCCAAGGACACTCAGTCACTGGAGGCAGCCCTGATCGCTAGGTCTGTCCAAGACATGAGAATGGCTTAGAAAACAATTGTAATCATCTGTAAGAAAAACCTAATGAAAATCAAACTCTTTGTAAATATTTCCAATTTCAAGAACTGTTTCTTCTAACCCTGGAGTAGACTAGATTGTTATTAGAATGCATAAATGCCTACAGTAAATGTGAGCTGAGAGGCTATCAGTAGTCTATGCACTAGGACCAGAAAACAGCACAAATCCTATGACTTCTCTAAAAATACAAAATACCTCTTGGTCCCTTTTTGATACAACGCAAGAGTGTACACAAACCCACATTCAACCTTGCGGCGACCTCAAGGAGTAGTACAAACCGCACATCTTTACTCAGTTATCCAGCAGAGAGTGAACTTGGGCAGACAGACACCACAGGGCTTTAGAGGAAAGGAATACTAATGCCTATGTGCAAATGAGGAGGGTCAGGCCATGGCATGGCATGGCAGGGGAGGGGAGGACTGAGACAGTGTGTGGGCATTACAACTGCAAATGGAACCCATTAGGTAGTCACCTGACGGCTAAATCCAGTTAAGGGAGGAAAAGAGAGGAGTGGAGTTGGCAACCACCTTTGTTTGCTCTTTATTCTGTGGATAAAAAAAGTCATTGAAACTAAATAGAGGAATACTGAAATTCTCCTGCATCCGTATCCTCTTTCACTCACAAACAAATCCCTAGGTAAACATCTCGAGTGCCAGCGAGCTGTAATGTTATGTTAAGGTATTACAGTATAAAGGAAATATTTAAATGGAAAGGAAAAATATTTGGAGGACAATACGTGTGTAAACAGTAGCTAACAGCAGCCCTACCTCTCTAGCGCTGATGCTAACCACACACTGGGCTGCTGAAAGCGCCATTGAAATGATATCAAGCAGACAAAGAGGCAAGTAAATATCTACAAATTGAATGGGGGGTGGGGTCCACTGACTATGTGTGAGTGTCACAGTCTTTGTTTTTTTTTTTTTGCCCTCAACGGTGCCTTCCAGATAGCGCTGGAAGCCTCAAGGCACTACTCCCCCCAATTTAGGGTTAGGATGAGGTTTGAGAGTGTTAGGTTTAGTGTAAGGGTTAAGGTAGTGCCTTTCAGGCTGTGCTGTTTGGAAGGTGCCGTTGAAGGCAAAAAAAAAAAAAACCCAACAACATTGAGTAGCTACTTAGCTGCTGTGTGAAGAAAAAAAATAGGTTTTCCAACCTTTTTTCAATCTTGTAAATTCTGGTCTGTATGTTATGGTTGCATTCATACACCCATTTGAATTATTTTGTGCTTATCTGAGTGGCTTCAAACATCCCATACTGTGTCTATGCACTCTGGGAGGACTCTGGGAGGAAAAGAGGGTCCTCTGGAAGAAGAGAGGTGGAGATAGGTGTTCCTGCAGTTGCCTGAGTGCAGTGGGCGTCACGTTCCCCTAAAGGCACAGCAGGTCTGGCATTCCAGCCCTCTCAGGACGGGCCTCTTTCTGCTGGTCCCACATTTCACTCCCACGCATGCACACACACACACACACACACTCTCTCTCTCTCTCTCTCTCACACACACACACACACACACATTCACACTCTCTCTCTCTCTCTCACACACACACACACACTCACTCACTCCCTCACACACACACATGTACACACTCACTTACTCACTCACACACACACACACACACACACACACACACACACACACACACACATCTGTAATGGCCATTCAGACATCCACACAAACTAACCAGAACTATTCAATTAATTTCCTTTCAAAACACACACTCTCTCCTTGGTTAAAAAAAAAAGAGAGAGAGAGACCAGAATAACCCATTTATAAGTTTCCGTATCAACATGATTTGTGCACTACAGTAACATTGGGCACTGGCTTCTAAAACCCAAACAGACTTAGACAGATAATAGAGACATATTACTTTAGAATAATTTATAATCCCGTTGTAAATTAAAAAAAACAAGACAGATACAGTCCCACATCATCAGCCTCAATCCTGGGACTAGTGTGAATTCTGCACCATATCTAGAGACAAGCATATTGTAAGTAAAGCAGTATAATTATTGTATAAAACAAAGGCTTGTACAAGTAGATTCATGTTGAAAAGATGTGCAGAGGGACTAATAAAGATCTCCTAGAATGTGTATCCTGTGGATTCAGAGAAGCAGGGACCAGGCCGGGGCAGTGAAACTCAACCTCAGGCAGTGAAAGGCCCCACGATTCGTTTCACAAAATAAATCCCGAAATCTGACTGTATCAAAAGTATTTAGGGAGTGCGATGATTGCCTTTCCAAAAAAATATTTTTCTCTCACAGCGATAGGGTTTGCGCCGGAGCAGCATGTGAACGGAAACTGGCTGTCAGGCCTCATGTTCTGCAACAACATCCACAAATCAGTTCTGCTGATGGGCCACGCTCTGGGGGAGCCCGGGCTCGAGTGTGGGGCCTGTCAGACCTCCAACATCTCAGTCCCCTTAAGAACTCTCAAGTAGAATCATAAACGGCTTCCACCGCGGGAAAGAACTTCTTTTGTTTGGCACGCACCAACCAAAATTCTGGTTAAAGTTACTGCTGTATTATTTCAGCGTGAAGTACAGCTGTTTAGATCCATGTTTGGAATCTTCAGCTCGTCTTTGTAACCGAAAGCACTACCTCTCGGATGAGGAGGATACATCTTACATCTCTGTTCAAAAAATAATTCTTAGGAATGAGGTTATCTGGGGGAGAGAGAGAGAGAGAGAGAGAGAGAGAGAGAGAGAGAGAGAGAGAGAGAGAAAAGTAATTCCGATTCTGCTCCAATAGAAAAGGCAGAGAGTAAAAAAGTCCCAGTGACCTACATTTCAGAGATATTACTGTGCTGCTGAAATACAAAATCAGTCAATCAGTCTGGACTCCTTCCTTCAGGGCGTGTTGAGTGTACGCTACAGATCACGCCATTCTTACCGAAATTCCACCTGATTGTTGTTCTAAACTGAACTAAACTGAAGAGGCAGAGACAGACAAAAAACTTTCTTTTCTCATTCTCTTCTTCTCCTCCTCTGGCCCTTCTTCTCTGCTCCCTTGCTCTCTCCTTGGGCTGAGCTGGCCAAAGTGGGCAGGAAATGAATCTGGCAGCATTGGAGGTTGGTTGGTCGGTCGAGAGCTGAGGGTCTGTGTGAGCAAACCTGTCCTTTCTTATTCATCAGGCCCATTACAAGCCCAAAAGATGAGCAATAACACACCATTACAATCACTACCTCCCAGTCAGAAATGTATGTATAGCAGACTTGCACTGAAGTAGTACCTCTGCTCAATATTGTATTTGGCTACATTACTAAATCAGGGGTCTCTCTGAAGGCTTCAGTTTTCCCAACAAGATTTTTTCACAGCCAATCAGCGAACTGTAAATGATGGTAGATCTAGGGATGGGCATTCAATGATATTAACTTTTTATATTAAAAATGCAATGTAAATACAAAAATATAATATGTTTTTCCTCAATGAAATCTTTATTAGGCCTATAACAAGAAAAGCTTGTGGTTGTTAAACAGGATGTAGCCTAACAAACTTGGCTATCATTTGAGACGTGGATGTGTTGTACTTATACACGGCTTTGCAGTGTTGTTTAAAATGTTTAATTGCCACCACACAGTTATTCATTATTGCTTCAAGACACGCACTACGCAACCCAACCAGCTTTAGTTTAGAAAAATGTACATAATCGATTAAATTCCTAACAATCGATTATCGATTAATCATGCCCATCCCGAGGTAAAACCTTAAAATTTAAACAAAATGCTCATCCACTGCAAAGTAAATGTGTAGGCATGTTTCCACATGAAAAGTTCCAGGACATGCTAGGAGGAGGCGCAAACAGGGACAGGGATAAATCACTGACCTGGTACCTTCAGCTGTCACGTCTCCATATAAATGTTATAAGTGTTAGAATCACTGAAACAAATATTGCGTCGCTAAGCCTACTAACTCACCAAGCCAAGAATGGATGGATGGATGGATAGAGTAGCCTACAGAGTCAAAGGGAGATTAAACTCTGTTTATCTCCCATTTATTTCCAGATTCAGAAGCAATTTGGCCAAATATAACAAACCAACTGTACTCAGGATGGATTTGGTATGGCTTCATAACACAACAAATTTAAGTTTCCAGTGGTAGCCTAGCCAGAAACATCATCCCTTCTGAGCTACAACAATCAATCTGCAACATGTTTCAAAAAGTTACAGGTCCGTTTGGAGTACAGACCCCGAGGTTGGTACATGGTTGGTTCCTGAAAAAGTTCTGGGAACCGGTCCTTTCGGGATTGTCTGCCATATGGAGAGACGTGCAGTCTGGTCCACCAGGCTAATTTATGTATATAGGCGGAAGTATACAGTAAATATTTCTCTGGTCACTGGTGGCAAGACATCATGATTTTTTCTACATAATTTCTACACTGACTGTATAATATCTCGACTTTGTGAACCATTTTTGCTGAATGCCGTAGCCAAGTCTCACTGGCTTCCTCTCAACTACCACAGAGTTGTATTCTTTGTAATGTTTTAGCAAAGCCATGTCCTGTAATTGTAAATCAAGTACAAACGGCTTATCATCATTGTTTCATCACTGCCCATTTTCTGAGGAAGCTTTCCACATCTATATTTAGCCACATAAGTGTGTATTTCGAGGCTGTTTAAGGTAAGACAAACCTAAGTTTAGTCATGTCTACATAAAATGACCTTTACATTGAGGAAAGGTAAACTGCTTACACTTTAAAAAGTAAACTCAAAGAGCTGAATTGATTTTCATCAGAAAGCTTAAACAGGACAAAAAGTGCAGCAAGGGTGGTCCTCTGAAGTCTTTAAAAGCCGCTCTCAGTCTCCGCTGCAGAGTACTGTACACACTCAAGCCAGCACATCAGAGGAAGGCCCTTCAAAACGACTTGACTTTTTTAAAACAAAAGTCTTCAACTAGACATTACTGTTAGCCTCAATTAGCAGTTCATAGGAAGTACAGTGAAATAAACCAAAGAGTAGGATGAAGTAGAATGTTAACCTCATACACACTCTACACTCGTCCGTACCTTCAAACTGACATGAGTGCAGAGCTGCAGGCAACACCAAGATGCTTATTGCTTTGGACACCATTTAGCCTAATCAGCTGGTGAGTGCACTGGTTGCCTGTAATCTATCTAATGATCAGAATTAATTGAGAAGTACCATTGGGAGTAATCTACACTAACATAGGCTGTACTGATTTGTACTGATAAAACACAAAAGAAAGACACAATATGCAATATTTTGTTATCACAGACACCTTTATGCTGTTTAAGTGCATGATGTTGCTGTTAGTCCACGGTCAATGGACATACAAACGCATAGGCCTACTGTGTGCTGGCTTTCTTTTTTTTAGAATTTATGGAAAAGTTTTGAATGGACTTCACAGAATGGCCATGCCTGTAGCCTACTATCTAAAACTACACACAAGAGATGCAAAACCCGTGTGCCGTCACGTGCTTCAATTTTGGCTGGCAAAACTTGACATTAGGACTAATTAAGAACTGCGTCAAAAGCAAGACAAGTTCTTTCTGTTTGGGTATGCTTCTTTCATAGCAAGACACAAGCCATGCTCTTTGAGAAAAAGTGCACTGAACCTCACGCAGACAACATCATTCCAGACACCATAATCTTGCCTTTGTTACATTCCAAACATGTCTGCTCTCAAGGCCAACACCCTTACGCATCTTCAAAGAAGGTACGTGTGTGTGTGTGTGTGTGTGTGTGTGTATGCAATGCATATGCCCAGGACAAGGAAGAGGTGATGCATTGATGGGAAGCAGGGAGCATCTCTCTCTTAGAGCAGACGTTCACTCCAAGAACATAACCACTGTAAGCTACATTAGCAGCCATAAACCTGCTCCAAAACCCACAACCTCCACATTCAAATAAATCTGTAGAGGAGTGCAGAATAAAACTAGGAGTTTCTCTTCTGACATTTGCCAGACAATAACAAATATTTGGATTGCAGTGTACTGCATCTTTACACATTTCAAGATATGATATCTTTGTGGAATTCAGACCACATTACCTTCATAGAAATAACAGCCAGTCTTTGGTATCCCTGTATAGCTGCATTACAGTATAACAGAATAATACAGAACCCTAATGTCCCTATAGATTCATATAAGCACAGCAACTTATTGTATGTTCTCCATTATAATTCAATAGAGTAGCAACCGTCTGCTGTGGACTGACCTAGAATGCATTCTATATTTCTCTGGCTCTTCTCCAGCTGTGTAACCAGGGCACCCTGCTCCAGAGAGAGGCTCCCAGTTTTCCACTTGTGACCCTCCCGCCTGCCACGTACATGAAACATATGGCCACTCTTCACTTGACCTCTGGGTCCTGGAACCAAGACAGTGCTATCAAAACCCGAGAAGGTCAAAGGTCACCCGAGTCCTTCTTTGATGTGGTGATTTATTCTGCCGAGCAGAGCCGCGAGTCTATTAGTCAGACAGCGTCAGACGGGTACTGACACATTGGGAACGCTTCTCGAGAAAAAGGGGAGTTTTCATTTGTTTGTACAAGAGAAAATATTTTACATGCCAATTAGATTAATCTGCGTTGAACTATTCAAAATTGAATACAAGACTTTAAATATGAAAAAAAAGAGACAGATGTTTCAATTCCCTTTTTCATAAAACAAAGCGTTTCTACCAGAGAAATTAGTGAAAGTGAGAAAACCATCAAGTTATTAATTAATGTACCATAATGGTATGAATAAGAATAAAATCATCTCGTTTTTTAGGTGTGTATGTGTGTGCGCATGTGTTCTTGACCTGAAATGGACCAGGTGTGCATGTGTTGACAATGATAAACTCACAAGGTTTAGCAGAAATGAATTTGGACATAGAGAGACAGAGAGAGAGAGAGAGAGAGAGAGAGAGAGAGAGAGAGAGAGAGAGCTTCTGCAATCTGGAGTAATTTACAAATCAAAAACCAGACATTTCCCTGGAATTGGAAAGAAGCATTCACAGATGTGAATACTTCTAATGCAGTTCCTTATAGCTAAAACATTCCATTGCTTCAAAAAAAAAAAAAAAACACTGCTCAAATTCAACCCTGGGTCATTCTAGATCAAAAACCTGTGATATGGAGCCTGAAAAATGAAAAACATGAGATATCAGGATAAAACTAAATTATTTTAATAAAAACACCCATGTGCTGTGTATCACAAGCACATCTCAGAGAGAGCAGAACTTGGCGATATGAAAGCTCTCTTGGCCCAGACTGGTGTGCTGAAAGGGAGGGATGCCTGGTGGATCACCAGAGCCCATACTGTGTATCAACACCTTAGTTCCTCTAGAGTACAAGAATCCTAAAGCTACTAGCTTTGACTGCTTGGGTCCCAAGACAAAGGAAATCTTCGAACAGTTTCAAGGGCGTGTCACTGAAATGTACAAAAGTACAAAATCCTCAGATATCCTTTCGCTCATCTAAACTCTTCTAATGCGCTGCCTTTGGGTCTTAACATAAGGTTACTGTTAGTCACCAAAGTTATTAAAGTATTGCGTTAGTGGAAGTTTGTAGAGATTGACTGTACTGACAGATCTGTTATCTTTGTTTAGTAAGCAGACAAAGAACTGTTTGGTAAGTGGTCTTATGTTTAATTCAAGTAATAACATGTTTACATACAATTGCCATCAAATTAAATATTTAGAGGGGGATCATCATAAGAGCAAAATGAGTCAAATACCCAAATAAAACTAAAAATATAAACTTGTGGAGATAAACATGGGCCTAAGTGTATTGGTCTCAAAAATATTTGTTACTGTGAGTGACAGATGTCCCATTTGTCTTTTATAGTGTAGTTACAATGTTCCATTTCACCAGGTTCTGGCAATTAATCTTTACCTTCGCCAAGAAGGTTATGTTTTCGTCCACGTCTGTCTGTCTGTCTGTCTGTCTGTGTGTCTGTCTTGGTACAAAATAACTTGAAAAGTACTACACAGCGTTGGGTGAAATTTTTGGACAATGTGTGTATTGAGACAAGTTGAAGGTGAAGATTGTGCACATCAGGATAGGATAAGCACAACAGCATAGGATAACGATGCGACTGACAACAGTCCTATCCTGCCATGGAATAAATAAAGAAAAAAAGGATTTTAAGTGTGCGGACTCCTCACTTCCAAGTGTATTGACACAAGTAACAACTGATTAAATTTTGGTGTTGATCGGTGATCCACAACACGATCTGAAATTTATATTGTGACTGTGACCACATTGCCTGAGTGCTTTTCTAGTTTTGTACTAAACTACTCACACATGTCGTCATAACATGGACCAATAAAATGAAATTCATTTGGCAAGTCAGGAAATTATTCATCTGCAAACATATTATCCATCACTTCCCTTAAAGAACATCTCCATGACCGCAAAGGCCCCACATCCGCATCCTGCCAGAGTCACAACAACAAACCCCAGCTATCCTCAGAGGAGTCGTGATTCATTTCATCAATTAATTTCATGATTCAGTCTCGTTGACAGAACAAGTGAAGGTGACACCTGGGAAATGACACCAGTAAGTTGTTACAAAAATCTGAGCTGAGCGAGTGACGCTGATGCTGGAAGCACCCCAAAAACATGGGGAGAAAAAACGTGTAATAAAGTTTCACCAAGACTTGCACTATTTACTTAACGCTGCAAGCTCTGTTTAAACTAAGCGGTGATATGTCCTGTCTGCTCACCCAACACAAAGGGCTGGAAGAGAAAGAGAGAGAGAGAGTGAGAAAGAGAGTGAGAGAGAGAGAGAGAGAGACAGAGAGAGAGTCTCCCAAATAGACAGGAATATCAACATCTGTTCCAGGAAACAAACCTACTTTCAATTACAACAAATAAAACTGTCGCGCAAGAAATGTAAACCAGTGCTGAAGTATAAGTGCTCCTTGTACAGTCTCTTCTGTGTTTGTGTGTGTGTCCTCCTTGGCCTGCATACAATATGTGGTATGTGTGTGTGTGTGTGAGAGAGTGAGTGAGTGTGAGAGAGAGAGCGCATACTCACAGATGCTATGCTTTAAACTATTGTTCCCTGAGGCTACATCCCCCATTAGAGCTCCTTAAGCGCAGCATAAAGTAATTAGTTATAACGATGTAACGAGTGACTAAAATGCAGCAGGCTATAAAACCACGGCTAGTTTATAGGATGCCCCGTGCACACACAAAAACGGTCCTCCACTGCCCAGCATAAGCAAATAAAATTTGACTTGTGTGTCAGCAACAGCTGCTGATGTCAGTGGTGGACTTGCAGAATGCGGACAAGTTTTATGGTGTGTTTTGGCTTGGTGTTCTCCTCCATGTTCCAGCCTAGTGCATGACCAAAGCAAGCCACATACTGTAGATCAAAAACTGCCCACCAATCACACGGCGTTACCGGTACATTCCATGTGTGGTCACGCCGTGCGTCTGTCTGAACCTGTTGAGTAACAAGATTTCCACTGGCCCCCTAATTTTCCATTGCCCCCTGGCACCGGGGTGAGGAAGAGGAAGGAAGGATGAGGAAGATGGACGGGAAGCGTCGCTTGCGAAACAGGAAGTGACAGAGTGGATGAAGAAAGATGGACCAGCCTGGGAGTGTGGAGCTGGCGAGGGCCACAGTCAAAGGCCAAGGAGGCCACGAGGAGAGTGACACAGGTATGCTGGCACACACACACACACACACACACACACACACACACACACACACACACATATCCTCCACTGCAGAACATTCCGGAAGGATTGTTGGCAGTGAATGTGAGAAGTGAGACATCAGACTGAAAGATGAAGTGAGTCTCTGTAGTGGTGCCAGCTGTCGTCTCATACAATAGATGTGTTGTACTTGCAAAGAGAGCATCAATCATTGGCTGTGTGTGGCCAGTCATTACTATGCAGAGATCACCTTAAGCCATTGAGCAAAATTCACACTGAAGCCGAAACTCGAGGGAATCCCATGCACTTGTCAAACGCGGGGCGGAGGGAGTGACCAGACGTTTTTTGTTTGCGGGCATCAGCGATCCCAAACACCGGCTCTGCTTCCTGGTTCTTCCAGTTTTTGTGTGCTGACAGTGACGGAGTGGGCCTCTTAGCTGTCACCAGGGAAAACAAAAGGAGAAGATGACCACCCTGAGAGGTGCCCCAAGTGCATGTGCAGCTAAATGTGCTAGTACCACTGAGCGTCTTCCTCTGTGACATCTCTCTGTCAGCATTAAGCTTTTGGAAAGACAATTACCAACTTAACTTAAGTAGGCTAATTACAAAGAATAACAATATGGTGGATTGGACATTCCATATATTTCACTGTATAATACTATAAGGGCTATGAAAGCTCCACATAATCCACACTGCACCTAAAGATGTAAATAATGTGGACTTGTTAGAATAAAATATGAATGAACAAAGACTGCTGTCAGAGCCGCCTCCTTTAGGGGGACAATGTGCATGGTATAAGGTATATAGAAGCCTGTGTGAAATTTAAACGTTTCATGCTGCTTTTTATAACATTACAAGAATAATATTGCATTGAAACGACTGGTCATTTTTTGTACATATGAGTTTAAAAGAACCATGAGGACCAGCTTGAGTATTCCAGGGCTTAGATCAAGGGTGTCAAACATAAGATCCGGGGGCTGGATGCGGCCCTTTACATCATTTCATGCGGCCCGCCTAAAATGATTGAAAAGAATTGTAGGTGTATGTTGCCTTTTTAAAAACAATTCTAGCGCTTTCTGCAACACAATCCTGGCAACTCCCTATGAGGTGCATTTTAAAACCTTCTTACCAACAGGAAAGGGATACAAAATTAAGTGGTGGCGCATTAGGACTGTGTTAGTGATGGTCAGAAACATGAGGAA
>JAODXP020000026.1:25341850-25384350 GCA_027497455.2 Sardinella longiceps
CTTTGGCGGCCGGGGATGAGCAGGAGAAAACGCTGTTTAGTATCCCTTGCGCTGACATCTCTAAACCGTAAGAGCACCCTGGCTAAAACGGTACACTTTAACGCTAACTTGTTGAAAGAAGTTGCTTGGTCAGGACCATGATACTGGCCGGTCTCTCCCTTTCGAGAACAATAGTGAAGTCAGTAAGAATACAACTTCAAAGGTCTCCCTCGTCTCTTTTCACGGCACTGTGCTTCTGTTGAAACCTGCCACTAGTCTCGTATCGGAGAGCAGAGAGAGGAGGTCTACTACGCGCGGTAGAGGAGGAAAGAGTTTCGCAAGAGATGCCCCCTTTCGCGTCACTCTCTCCAGCACACGGTATGAGGATTGCAGTGCGCTCCCGCCTCGATACAGCCGGGGTCACTCGGTCCTCGCGCTGTCTTGTCCCTTGCATGATAATAGGTATCCTGCTCTAACCATTGAAACAATACCATATGAGGGAAGGGATCTCACTCTGAAGGATATACATTTAATAAAGACATTTCCTCAGGGTTGCATACACTGCATCAGATTAACAATCCCTAAGGAGTGATACAGTTGTAATCCGAGAACGTTAATCCAGGCGGCAGACACAGGTCAGGTACAGATTATGAAAAAATATTTCAGACACTTAAGAGATGTGTCAGCCTACGGAGTTTTAACTGTGACGGTGAATCGACATTTTTTCCACTGCAAGGGATTGTCCAGAAGGACTACAACGCCTATGCAATAATTAAGTGTTTACAAAGTTGACTTTCTCAGAGGATCCAGTGTTGTGCTGGGCTGCAGTCAGGTCCAATAAGGTATTTATACTTCAACCCAAGTGCCCAGTGACAAGATCCAGAATGTTGAGGTACATGTCATCAGCTGTGTGGCTCAAATTCCTGTGTGTGTGTGTGTGTGTGTGTGTGTGTGTGTGTGTGTGTGAGAGAGAGAGAAGGAGAGAGAGAGAGAGAGAGAGAGAGAGAGAGAGAGAGGGTAGTTCTGATAAAGCAGCTTACACACCAGTGTTGCATGATACTGATATGAGCTAAGGCAGATTCTACAACCTAAAAACAGAGGGGAGGTGGAGGGTGGCACAGAGGAGTGCTCACACAGACAGAGAGAGACAGGAACATAGACTACACCATATCTACAGGCAAGATAGGAGCAGCTTGGGTGTTTCACACAGAGTTTGAGGGCTTAGTGGTGGGAACTTAGTGGTGGGACACACAAGAGAAAAGTCAAGTCAAGTCCCTTTTTCCATTTTGTTGTATTTCCCTTTCATACCCTAGTCAATTTGCACATTCTCACAATCAGGGCCGTCGCAACAAGGCAGGCAAACCAGGCAATTGCCTGGGGCCCCAGGCTGAAAGGGGCCCCCAAGATTGACTGTTTAATCATTTTCGTAGTTAAGTTGGTTTTTTTTTTTCAACAAAAAATGACTTAAAACTGGAGTTAGACAACTGTACAATACAAATAATTATATTGATGATTCGTGTAAGTGGTTCGTGTAATATTTACGGGGAGTGAAGGGCCCCCATGTCCTGTTTGCTTGGGGCCCCCAAGTACCTTGAAACGGCCCTGCTCACAATATCTTCATGTCTTTAGCATTGTTTATTGCATTGTCTTTTTAATCACTGATGGAAACCAAATTTCCACCTGTGGGATGAGTAAATGTCTGACCTGAACTTACAGTATTTCTATCTTCTATTTTACAGGCTTGGCTTAAAATGGATTTTGTGGCCTTCAGAACTACCGTTTGCTCACAGTCCATTTTTTTTGCTGTTCAAATCGACCAACCTTCTGTTGAAAAACAATTTTTCAAGGCTCAGGCTTATGTAAGATTATAAATGTAGTGACTCAAAGAAGAGAGAAAGTCAAGGCCTATTTTTTTCTTTTGCAAACACATCCCATTAGCTTGACGTCACAAAGCTCATGTGTCAAGAGAGTAGAAATTGAGGGAAATGGAGCTTACTTCCTGTCATACCTCTGCTCGGATCCCTAACAGGCAAATGAGGAAGGTTGGAAGATGGAGTGATGGGGAGAGAGAGGCTGGATGGATGAAACCGGACCTGCATGCCTGGCTGTGTGTAGGCCTCAGGGTCAGCACAGGAAATTACATCACTGTGAAAATGGACACACACACGTGCATCTCATTATGGACGTGAGGAGACACATATTGTTTTAATCGTACAATGGTGACGTCACCTCTCTACATCCCCGATCAGGTTTCTTATCTCTGCATGCCAAATATTGGCTCGCTAAACTGATTTTAAGCCTGTGCGTGAAGTCCTGCAAATAGCTCTCGCTTGGATCTCTGGTAGAAAGTTTAGCGAGGGTGTTCCATTTCCCTGCTCTCACAACAATGTTGTCTGATATTGAGTATACACAGTTGTTCTCTCTGACAAAAAGGTTAGCCCCTTCCAAAGCCCAGAAATCCTATACAACACGTGTCCTCAAGCGTCCAATTATACATATCCTCAAGAACACAAAATATGCACCTTTCTAATCTTACTTTTCCTCCCCCTGATCTCCTCTGAGAATGATGTGGTGTTCTTGATCACAATCCAAAAAACAGCCTTAGTTCTATTTCGTTTATTCTCCTCCTAGAGCCGTGTGGAGGAGAGGCGATGATAACAGCCCTGTGTGGGTCAGGTAGGGGCCAGTAGTGACGGGTTTCCCCGCTCATTTTTGACTCGTCATTTCATCTGACAAAGCTCAGCTATTGATTAACTAGTGGATTTTGCATAGTGGATTAATGCCATGACAACATATTTAATACAGGAATACACAGTGATATGGTTATGGTTTATGAGTACAAAAGTATCCCAAAGAATTGCTCCATTTGAAAGAATGTTTTGGCTATACAGTATCATAAAGGTAGAGTAATTTAAATACACACCACTGATACGAAGGGTTAACTGAAAGAGCGTGTTAGGGAAATCTTCCACCCTAGAAGTTAATTCAAGCCATCTGAGGAAATACTACAAATAGACTGATTTTCTGTTTTTTTTTTTTTTTTTGCTGAGTTACAGAGCAGGTCCTCATTAAGTATTATCTGGCTCAGATGACACAGGAGAATGCAGAAACAATGTGCATTTTGAGCAAATGGGACTCAATCCAGAACCTCCTAAATTTAGACTGGAACGTGCAGCTTTCAGCTGACTAAACATATTTTTAAACATACTAAGCCGCTTCTTGTCTTTGGCCTGTAGCATATAAACAGTCAGTTTGGGTGTTATTTTTAAGAAAACATCTTGTTGCATTCATAAGTTCTGAAGTTATGTCTGCATTTATAGAAAGGTAGTTAAAAGGATTTTTAAAGAGCAATACACACACAGTATTTACCATAGAAGAGCCAAAAGTCCTCCGCACGGATCAATGCACATAAGTAAAAAGAATACGTACATACCATGTTAGTCAAAACAAAAAGACTCCAGCAGACTCAAACTATGCCATACAAACATAGACACCAAACTTTGCATATTAACAGCAATGCTTTTATTGCGGTCCACTTTTTTTTTAATATCTCACCATGTTAAGCACAGATAACTGAACGGGAATGAGGACTTATTAACTAGTTATTTATGGTATTTGGCCTTTATTGTTTTGGTATACAGTGTAAATAACGATAGAACAATTACATTACATATTCCTGTGTGTCACTGGAATGTTTAAGCAGCTAGGCTATAAAAAGATACAGGATACAAACCTCTACAGTACTGAGATAAGCTAAACTTATATGCCACCTTGTGGAAACTGGGTACTTCTTGAACTACAATTGAATTTGTATTTGAACTACATTTGAACAATGACACATTCAGTAGTGACTGAACATATACGATCAAGATGTCAGGTGTAGCAGACCAATGAGAAGGATAAACAAATTTAATTGAATAAAGATGAACACTTATGAAAAATTCTGAAAGCATGACAAATGGAAAAGAACAGGCTAAACAGGCTGACTAGACACAGTGCAGTCCTGCCTGTCAAAGAGCAGTCACCTCAACAGTCATTTATCTTTTATCAAAATGCTAAAACACAAACACGTAGTCAAACAAATTTTATCAGTTTATCTCTTTAGCACCTACTGCTAACCCATGGATGCCCCGGAATTCATTCAGTGCTCAGTTTTGTTTCATCTATTTAATCTGAAATTGGCTAAAAAACAAGACCCAGTAGACAAGAATGTAGCCTATCTAATTAAGAACATCAACTTGAGATGGTAGTCTATTGTCTATTGTAACAGCTTGGACAGCAAAAATCGTAGTGCATAAATATACAAATAAACACATCATAACATCTATTTAAACATAAAGTTCAGAGTAAAGTTCAGAATTAATGGATTAAGATTAATTATCACTTAGAATTCAATTACTATAAAAATTTGATTAACAGACTATTCTATAGGCACACTTGTGAAACTGTCCAAATGAATAAAAGAATGGGATCCCACAGAAGGCAGTCCCAAGAGAAAGCAAATATCCTGTGATAATGTTAATGTTACCACAGAACAAGAGGTAGGCTGTTTATCTGTTCATTTGTTAAATACATTAATATTTTCTGTATTATGAAATACATTCTAACCCATGCCAAATTAATTATATTGTTGGTTACCAACTTGCAAAAATGGACAGCTACTGCCAGCGTCTTAACACAGCTGCCAATGAGTGCTCCAGTTTGTTCACCATGTATTTTCTTTGCTTTTTGCATTGGTGTTTCTACATGTACTTCCATTTTTATTACAGATTACTTAACAGGAGAGCATTACTTGACAGGGGAGCATCGCATGGCATGTGCCTTAGAATGTGTTGTATTCTCTGGTGGTTTTAGACTTGGAAAGACAGCAGTTCACAGTAATGTTTACCATGTAGTACTGTATGTCATGTATTGTTATCATCATCATAAGTAGCAGGAGCCCCTTCACCACATGAAACATAGAACTTTTTCTGGTTCTTTTTTTTTTTTTCTTTCCTGAGAGAGTAGAATCAGTTGTTTTAGGGGTGCATGATGAATGTCAGGTATGTATCATAAGACACTGAGGAGTTTTGTGTAGGTAACGTTATGGCCTAACCAACCTTCACAATCCTGATGAAGTACTATCCCACTGATGATAAGATATAGAAGCATTTTTTTTCTCTGGCAGGTTCAGCCTACCCCCAAAACAGATGTGACTACACTAGAACAAGTTAGCAAATTATGTCTAGTAGCAAAGCTACAAAAAATACATTCTACATTTTCAACAGATAAAATAATAATAATAAAAAAATCATAATATTATAATTTGTTTCCCCCATGTCTACAAAACAATATTTGTTCTGTATGAAAGTTGTCTCTTTCTTCACTCTACTTGACGTCATCACTGTCTACGGAGACCTTGAGGGACAAACTGTTTCAATGCAATGTTGTTGTGCACAACGATAGATTCCTCCGTGTGTGTTGCGGGAGATGGATATAGTCCGTCGGCGAATGGGTTAAGGAGCGGGGGTCCATATTCCTCCTTTCCTTATCGCCATGATGAACAAATGAACTCTCGGGGAATGAAATTGAAATTTCATAAAGGAGAAAAAGTTCTTTGCTTTGAACCCGATCCATCAAAGGCCAAAGTGCTCTATGATGCAAAGGTAAAGTGTGTATTTTTACAGCAAAGATATCAGTTTATTAGTAGCCTAAGTTATCCTATGCTACTATGTAGCAAAGGGGATCCCTTAGTTTCGAGCGACCCCCTGAAATTGAAGTTGCATTCGTTACTTTGTATCACCCCAGTTCACGTTACAATGTTGCAACTTTTGGATTGGGGAGTTTTGCGCGGAAAACTTCGGCACAGCTCCGGTAACGTTATCGTGCATTTTAAAACGGTTGCAGCACCATATCGAGGTAAATTATTTAGATTTATAGCGAAGAGTTGTATTGACTACTTACCACAAGAATGTTCTCAACAGGAATGCCTCTGAGACAATAAGTTTGTGTAACTTCGCCATTTGTGTGTTTACTTCCGAGCATGGCTCGCATGGTCGCGTAGATTGGCAAGTGGCAGTTTGATAACGATCAAGCTAACATACAAAATGGCAAGGAGTGAAATACTCATAAATTGTTAATGTGATATGTATTATTTGCGCATGGACACAACGCAGCTAATTCACCAACGCATAAACTCTTGAAAATGTTTATTTTCTATTTTAGCTGTTTGCTAGTGAACTAGCGTGGGTAACTTGCATAACTTCCGTCATTATCCAAAAACACGCTAAATTGGAGACACATGAGCGGAATGATTTGCATTGTAAATTACAAGTCGTTTAGTTTTACATACTTCTACTTTGCAAATAAGTTCTTATTTCTTACTCTAATGAAACGAAAGTGTATACCACTTGTTGGCTATGGTTATGCTAACAACTTCCGACGCGGCCATTCTACGTAACGTTATCCTATCATGTCGTAATAAGATGCGACCACTGCTTTTGTGGGATTGATTTGGATGAAAGGGACTAGGGAACACTGTTCTATGTTGCACGGTATTTTGATCTTTCGTTGACAGTTATCATTACCATTTACCTTAATTGCGTCTATTGCATTTTTTATGCAGTTATCTACCAATATTGGTAACTGCTGAAGTGATGTTTTGCAGGTTGTTGATATTGTCCTAAGAAAAGATGATCAGGGAAAGCGGGTGCCGCAGTACCTGATTCACTTTAACGGTTGGAACAGAAGGTAAGGCATTTAATTGGTGCTAGATTCTCACATATGTTCTGCCATTTAGAATGCATTTGACTATAATTTTACATATTTAGTAAGGATTGGTTTAACCTGTTTTCAATTGCACATATCTGTCCATAATGCACACATGAGATTCATTGCAACATAAGGCTACCATCACCAGTGCTAACGCGCTATAGCTAGTTTGTTAGCCGCTAACCATAACAGACTGTTCTTTCACACGCTAACGCTCTGTCTTGAAGGCCGATTAGCCAAGTTGGCATAGCGCATAGAGAATAGACAAATTCCCTTGTTAACGACGCACTTGTATTGTATTTTAAAAAGGTTCTACAAATGTCACGCACCGTTGACCTATTTCCATTATTCCCTTGCTTTCTTCAGACAGCCCCTAGTCCCTAGTATGCTTTTGTTAGCCTGTAAGGTACCACCTCAAAGTTAAGACTTGCTGTAGCAGTAACACTTTTTCGTATGCGTGGCCATTATCTTTCTATGCAATTCTACTCGATTTGCATCTCCTTTCAATGCAGTGTGTTGTGAATGCAGCGTGATAATACTACAGACCAGAGCCGTATATGTCTATATTTGGCTCTGCTACAGGCTCTCACTCAAGGGCTTATCCAGTCTTTTTAATACCTGAATGCCAAAACCCTCTGTACAATGCAACGAATAGAACAAGAGGCTGGTGTTTACCAGGTTAATAATTCCTACCTTAACATCAATCTGTTGCTTTGCCAGTATTGCAAGTTTCATTATTATGTTTTCACAGCTGGGACCGCTGGGCTGCTGAGGACCATGTTCTGCGAGATTCTGATGAAAATCGAACATTACAGCGTGAACTGGCGCGCAAAGCTTTGGCTCGCATGTAAGCATCACTTAATCAGCCTAAAGGAATTTCCATTCACGTTTTTGAAAGTCAGTAGCCTAACGAAGCTTCTCACAACTGGAATGAATTAAAAATCCAGAATTAGTAGACAAGTGCACAAATGTGGACAACGTATGTAAGGATGGTGTCCACATTTCATCATATATTTTCATGGCAGGAAGAGAAAAGGATGGAGGAAACGACGCTGTCGTTTACCTGGTGTTAATGCAGCTTTGAAGCCCCTTCCTGAAGAGGAGGAAGAGGAGAGCGATGACACTTGTAAGTTTTTTTTCTACAGTCGCCCACTAAATGTTCCCCAGCTAATGGTGTTGCTACAGGAATCAATTTGGAATCATGGTTATTTAATGAAAACGTTCTGTAGCTTAGACTATATTGGATTTTTAATAAATCTTGTCTTCCAGTACTGTAATTGTGTTTTGTTGTTGTTGTTGTTGTTGTTTTTTGATGGAGTTAAAGGTAGTCGCCAGAATGTATTCTGACTTTCCAAACTCTCTCTCTCTCAGCTTTGATCTCATCATCTGAGGATAGTGACGAGGACGATTCAGAGGACCCTGAATCTTTAAAAAGCGGTGAAAGCGACTCGTCTGATGATTTGGATGAAATGGTATGGAAAACCCAACGCTCCAATTCCACTAACAGGATCAACTTTAAGAAAGGCTTGAGTGTTTGGGTTTTTGTCCTCCCCACTGACACGTGTGTGTGTGTGTGTGTGTGTGTGTGTGTGTGTGTGTGTGTGTGTGTGTGTGTGTGTGTGTGGACCACAGAGGGAGGAGCAGGAGGCTCAGGGCAAACGGGAGGGTGAGGAGAAGGCAATCTCTATCACTATCGATATCCCCGACATCCTCAAGAAGAAGCTGGAGGATGACTGCTACTACATCAACAAGAGGAAAAAGGTCAGGATTCACCTCTTGATTCATTGAGTCTGCATGCATAATTCTACTGGCCAGGAGACATAGGTTATTAGAAAAACATTGATTTGAAGATTTTTATCAAGGATTAAGGATTTTATTTGTCACATACATTGAAATACTTGCGTAAGACATGTAGTGAAATTGCACATGTTGTGAAATTTTATAGATATGGAGCTTTGTTATATATATATATATATATATATATATAGTGTATATATATATATATATATATATATATATATATATATATATAAATGAGTGTATTATGAGTCAAGATGTTTACTGCTCAAATGCTCCACCTCTGATCTTTATGACTGGTGCTATGGATGCAGCTGGTCAAGCTTCCGAGTCCTATGAACATTGTCAACATCCTGGAGTCGTATGTGAAGCACTTCACCCTCAACGCTGCCTTCTCTGCCAACGAGCGCCACCGTCACCGCCAGTCATCAGCCCCAGCCTCAGACCCTGGGCCTCAGCCGGTGCCCCCCGAGAAGAAGTAGGTCAATCTTCTGACCTCTCCTCCTCTATCCTAGTACCACAGCTTTGGTTGCCTGGGGAATATTTATATATTTGTTTAGTGAAATGTATTTGGTCTCTATGAGATTTGTATCTTTTGAAATCATTGATTGTAGAACTAGTTGCCCTATCTACGCAGTGATCCTCACTATATTTCCTACTTTACCTGAAAATAACATTCGACCTTTAAAGGAATTATCCGGAGTGAATCAACACGTAGCCCTACTGTTTTATAGTATCAAGCGCTATTGATAGCCACCTCAATCACTGAGATAGCGAAACGGCAGCTAATGGTAACAGAATGGGGCATCTCAAAACGAAAGCAAATCGATTAGGTTTCGTTTTTGACATGCCTCATTCGCCAACTCAGTGGTGGAGGTGGCTTTCAATAGCACTTAGCAGTATAAAACAGCAGGGCTACGTGTTGATTCACTCTGGATAATTCCTTTAACCCTCACTGCATGACATTGGTGGATGTTAATGAGGTGTTTGGGGGTTCAGTGCGTAGGACTAGTTCCTGTTTATACAGATGTTTTTTGTTATTCTTGTAATGGTGTAGTTTCTTCTCTACTTGACTTTTTTTGTTGTTGTTCCTGATTGTGTTCGCGCCTTTAGTGAAGACCTCTGTAAGGAGATGGTGGACGGACTGAGGATCACTTTTGACTTCACTCTTCCCATGATCCTCCTGTACCCCAATGAGCAGGCCCAGTTTAAGAAGGTCAGCTCCTCCAAGTTCGTCTTGCCCACCAGCGAGCAATCAGCAGGCCCCAGCAGGTAAGCGGCAGCCCCCCTTCAAATTTCACTGATTGCTTTGCATGATTGCTTTGTATATTATCATCATTTTAGAAAAATTGACTCAGGCATATATTTTTTTACTAGCCTGTACAGTATTTGGAAGTGAATAATGTAGTCACCGAGTATCTTTTACTTTAACTGAAACAGGCTATGGTTGAATTGGATGTTTATATTTTCTTCAAAAAAATGTTTATATTTTCTTCAATAAGTTAGACTGAACAGAGTAAATGCAATTAATTATTAATTAGAATCAGCTGCTTTTTGTTAAGTAAGTGGAACAAAAAATGTAGTAATTTCTTAATTTTTATTTTTAACTTTCTGAAGCTGGACCTTTACCCCTCTGGTGACGTGTCCCTTGTCCAACTCTGCCAGAGCCCTGCAGGAGCGCTCCCCCAGCCCTGGGGCCAATCCCTCCACCCCCCAGTCCATCGACAGCCAACCGGCCGTGAGCGAGACCTCCACAGGCCCGCCCCATTTCACCCCGGGCCACGCTCCTACGGGTACGCCCAAACGCCGCCGTGGCCCCACCTCGGCTGCAGAGGCGGCAGAGTGGGCGCAGTCTCTGCGTCGCTCCACACGCAACACATCCAGCGGAGAGCGGGAAGGAGGTGGAAGTGGAGGTGGCGGGGGTGGCGGCGGTGGTGGGGGCAGCAGCAGCAGCACCTCGCCCCCTCCCAAACGACGACTAGGAGACCACCATGGCACCCTGCCCAAGTTCTTCCTCAACCTGGAAAGGAGTAAGTCCCAGCCCCTTCACACCAAACTGAAGGCGGCCGGCCGCACACTCGCTCCGACAGCATGGCAGTTTTTCCTTGCCCCATACTCATGGGTGCTCCCCGTACTGTCTCTATAGCACCCAGAGACAAATGTATTGGATTGGAAATCTAGCTGCTCTATGAATTTAATTAAATTTAATCGAATTGAATTTCGAATTCAGCAATTGTCATTCAACTCCATGCAGTTTGGCACTGGTGTGCAGGGATGTATTGAAAACAATCAAGTGGAAAGTTGGAAAGGGAATGCTCCGCGCTTTGTCAGAGCCGGTGTGCGGACACCTTAAATTACCAACATATACAAATATTTCTCCCCAGAAATCTCCATCTTACACTAAGTAAGAAGTTGTGTATAGTTTATAACTAGAAAAGGTAAAATTGTCCTTTAGGGGAAATCTGTCTGCCTTCTACTCTACGTTGGGGTCTTCATGGATGTCTTTGACAGGGGGACTGCAGAGAACTGAGAGGAGTAATTCACATTGAGGCTCTCATTCTTTCTTTTCTTTTCTTCTGTCTTTCTTCGCTTCTTTTTCCCCTCCATCATTCTAATCACTTACACTTTTTTTTTTTTTTTTTGCTTTCATATGCGTTTTGAATGTAAACCTATGAAGATGCATGGGATTGTTGGTGGGTAGAGGTTAGGACATCCTTATGTATACTATTTATGTCTGTTTTGTATAGGCCACCATTGTTTTTCTGCAATGAAAATTAAAATTCAAATATAACAAATATTTCCCCATCCCGACTCCAGTTCAGAGTGATTTTAAACTGGCCTACACGATGCTATACATTGGGTTCACCTACAGTAGATGGAATGCACTGCTGGGTGCTGTGCATGTGCTCTCCACTAGATGGCACTGTTTGTCCATATACAATCTGCCCTGACAGAGCTGACTGTAGTGATTGAGGACTGAAGACATTTACTTACTACCTTATGGAGTTGAATCATTAACAGTAACCATTATGTGATGTAACAAATCGGTGGTGTTGACTTTGCAGATGGCAGATGGCTGATATTAATGTCTCTCTCTCTCTCTCTCTCTCTCTCTCTCTCTCTCTCTCTCTCTCTCTCTCTCTCTCTCTTCCCCAGAGACCCCCGTGCACAGTGGCTCCTCCTCCCCGCTGCCCCTGACCCCAAGCAAAGATGGCAGTGGGGTGTTTGCTGGGCTGGGCACACGCCGCAATAATGAGCTCAATGAGGTAAATGGCTGGCAGTCACTTGGAACTGGTGATGTTTTTAACAGTCATAGAACACTCACAAACATGGGGTTGATCATAGAAACTGATATGGGAAGACTTCTTTAAAGTCATCTAAGGACAATTGAAGTCCTTGTATGATTTTTATAATTCCAGACAAATTCCCAATGTAGGGATCAGACTATTGACTTGGTGCATATCTGAAGAACTGCTTGAAGGGGATTGCAAGGGTACATCTTTTTTTGTGCATCATTTTTTGTGTAGGTGTTGAGTTGGAGGCTGACTCCCGACAACTATCCTCAGAGCGACCAGCCCCCTCCCCCCTCGTACCTCTACGGCTCGCAGCATCTGCTCCGCCTCTTTGGTATGCAGACACCTCATCTCGCTCTCTCTCTCTCTCTCACCTAATCTTCAACATGTCCTTCTGTCTCTGCGCATCACTCGCATACTCAAGTCATCCTGTCTTCAACAAGCTTGGCTTTGCTCACTTTCACCATTTGTAATGTGATACAAAACATGCATGCTATAGAATTGGGATATTTCATTGAATATATATTGTAGATATTTGTATCAAATTTAGATCATATTTCATTTAGATCATATTTCTATGTGATTTGATTGGTCCGCAGTAAAACTGCCAGAGATTCTTGGGAAGATGCACATCCCTGAGAGGAACCTTCGAGCACTGGTCAAACACCTGGAGCTCTTTCTCAGGTGTGTACACACACACACACACACACACACACACACACACACACACACACACACACACACACACACACACACACACACACTTATACATTCATTCAGACTCTCACTCACAGCTGAGCAGTCATACATGCACACAGCCCATAGCACTGAGCCCGTGACTGCTTAATGATCTGTTGGATACACACTGGTTGTGAGTTCACAGCTGTCAGACTATTATATTTCATTCCTTTGACAATCGCCTTTAGCAAATAATGCAAAAATGCAGTAAATCTGTACTGGAGAAAACAAAACTGCTCTTTTCCCAACTGGTAAAATGACACTTTTTCTAACTCTTGGAAATGAACATTGTTGCATAATAGCGGTTTAACACTATCTGTCAAAATGTCTATAAATACTGATTAATCATAAATAAGATGTGGCTGTTGCACTAAGGGTGTGATAATGCTAGATTCATTTTCCAGTGGAGATGTGTGTGTTGTTGTACCAGGGCTCACATAATGCTAGACTCATTTTATAGTTCCCACCAGGTGACCCCGCTCATTCCCCTCCCTGTTTCCTGGCACTATTGTTTTGTCCTTCTTTTTCTCTCAATCATATTTTCTTTCTCTCTTTTTTACACACACACACACACACACACACACACACACACACACACACACACACACAGACTGTGCGTGTGTGAATCCACATTGGAAGCACGGCAGCTCTGTGGGCGGTTACACAAGCTTCTGGCCTAATCTTTAAATCCAGCCGGGCGATCTTCAGCTGGCCCCAAACACTGGATTTGTTTATTATTCTCCTCTGTGCTTAATCACCGCAGCGCACTACCACCTCCCGCCACAGTGCAGCGCTCTTGAGCTCCCCACAGGACCAGCTGTGTGTGTGTGTGTGTGTGTGTGTGTGTGTGTGTGTGTGGGTGTGAGATAGCGGAGTCGTTCCGACTTGTGCCACAGAGGGAGATTGCCCTTGCATTGTTTCCACTGTGCAGGACGAGAATCTGGGCGGGTTGATGTAACGGAATGAAGAAAGGCATGCTGGGATTGAGAGAAGGGATCTGAGAAAGAATGATTGAGGTTAATCCCAGTCCTGTGTGTGAGGGAGAGAAAAAAAAATGGAAAGAGAGGGAGTGTGTGTGTGTGTGTGTGTGTGTGTGTGTGTGTGTGTGTGCAAACATGCGTGTTTCATTGGAGAAGATAAAGCAGCTGCAAGATAACAGTTGAAGGAAGAAAAGAACTCGAAGATGGAGCATAACTGAAATTCAGCTCCTTGCTAATTTCCCGTCGGTGGCGTGGTGTGCACATCACGCCACACCAAGACAAACCACTCAGCACGCCCGCCCGCCCGCCCGCCCAGGGTCATCACACACTGTGTGTGTGTGTGTGTGTGTGTGTGTGTGTCCCTCCGTCCCTATCCTACCACTCGGAGGGGGTCTGGGAGAAGCAAAGGGAGGTGTCTCCCACGCTGAGTATAATTTGGTACCGGTCGAAATCGCTCTTAATTTTGGGCCTGATGAGGATAATTTGTTTGCGGTGGGATTAGGGGCCGGCGGACGCGGGGAAGCCAAGATGAGATGGCAAGATTTAGGGGATTTGGCGGGCGTAGCAGATACTAAGGACATTCGGGATTTACTCTGCCGATTAGGCGGGGAGATTTTCGCCCTCCGACTTGAGCGAATTGGGTTATTTAAGGCGAGTGGACGGCGCACCTTAGGCAGGCAGAGGAAAGACGCCGAACGGGGAGGCGTCGCCACCACACTCCCCCCGTCGCAGAATCATCGTCGTGGCAGCAGTCGTGCAGACTGCACAGAGACTAGTCGCTCTCAATGCAGACGGAAAAGGACCTCTCGTGTTCTAGAATTTTCTAAGAACAGTGGAGAGCCCTGAGAGCCGTGTGTCTTGAGATTAAAAAAGCACTTTCTACAGCCCCAAGACACTTCCGTCTGGGGATGGGAAGAGGCTTGTTCTGGAGCCTTGAGAGAGTCTGCTGCCGGGAGACACACACACACACACACACACACACACACACAGTGGAGAAGCGCCTGAGGTCTAGTTTATTTGGCTCTGTCCCCTTAAGCTGCTCTGTGCACCACCACTACTAAATCTGAAGCAATGCAGCCACAAAGACTGTCTCAAGTGTGACTAAGGTTTGCAGTCGGGAGCCCTCATTTTAAATCATGAAAACACACAAACACCCCCCCCCCCCCCCTCTCTCTCTCTCTCTCTCACTCACACACACACACAAACACACACAGGGCTCTAATGTGTCCAACTCTTGGGAGACATTCTTTTACCTCTTAAATCCGTGCTCTCCCCTTCCATCCTCCTCTTGGATGCCTCCCATGCACATTGCCCAGGCTGCGCTGTGCTGTGGGAAGAAATCTGAGCTACACTTGTGCCATATAATATCGTCTGCCATATACCGAAAAAGAAAAATTCAACGTTAATTTTGTAATTTTGTCATGTCGGGAAATATGCTAAGTCAGAAAATATTTAGTTGGTGTCTAATGAGGCTCTGCAGAATTAGTCTAAGTGTGCGTAACGCGCTCACTCGCAGCCTGTGCCTTCTGCTCAGGCTATTTCAATGCAGCTATAGAAGAAGCTAGCATAATCTAAAGCCTATTCAAATTTAGATTGAAAATTTAAGACATGAGACAACTGCAGAGGTGTGAATCAGTCTTCATGAAGTTGCAAGTAGTTTCAAGCCACTAAACATTCAACATGTCAAATCGCAGTTTCAAGGTTCTATAACATCTTTCTTGCCGCAGCACTGTCAAGGCAGACTTTATTCAGTGGAGAGATGGCGCAAACTGTTTATCGTTGAACTGTAAATTGTTGCATAGTGTATGTGCACAATATTTAACACGTTTTCTTTTTTCTTTTTTTTCTGTCTTCACAAATTCGATGTACTGTACTCACAGAAGGCTTGTAGCCTATGACGCGCAGGAACAATTGCTTATTCTTTCTCCGTTACGGACATAATGTTAATGTTGATTAACTGAGCGCAAATGGAAGCACAAATAAGCACTATCTGACTCAATGCTGACCTAGTGATCTGAAAGGGTGGTTCTGGCACTTCAACATTGCTGCTAATATTCAATTATGTTGAAAAACGCATTGTAAAACATCATATCGGTCTATCTGCTGGTAGCGTTGTGCACACATGCATTGCCATGGACTATATATGAATCCAAGTGAGTTTGGGAGAGGCTTGGTCACTCACTCGCGCAGTGGCTCAATCGTCAGGCCCACTTAGAGTTTTCATTTAGTGTCATCATTTCCAAACCGCTCTGTCAGGTAAAATATTTATAGTCAACAATTTACAGTTGATTAGGTGTTGAGTTGTGTCTTTCTAAACCTTGAAAATGCAACATTTAAAACCACATGATTGCACCTGTATGAACCCTGTGTTTAACTGTAAGCCTAATATACTTTTATATTGTCAGTTATCGATATCGGGATAAAAAAAACAGAAAATATTGTGATATATTTGTAAGTCCATATCGCACAACCCTACTCTGAGCTGTGTCAAGCTGCCTGGAGTCAAAGGAAGCTTCTAGTAATCTATTTGACCAAAGTGTTTGCTCCCCACATCCTTCTGAGGTGGATCACCCCTCAATGCCCCCATTATATCCTATGCAGTGTTAATGTCTTTAACTTCGCTTGAGTAAGGTCCTCATCGATTTTTCTCTCTTTTCTCTCTTCCCTTCCTTCCTGCTTTTTTCTTTTGTTTTTCTTCCCTTCCTCTCTTCCCTCTGTTTTCTTTCTTTTTTCTTTTCTATTCTTTCTTTCTTTCTTTCTTTCTGTCTTTCTTTTCTTCTCTCCTTTCTCAGGTTTCTGGCCGAGTTCCACGAGGACTTCTTCCCAGAGTGTGCCTACGTGTCGGCTACCGAAGCGCATTACTGCATGAAGCAGCCGCACGCCGCCTACTGAGCACGCTCCGTGAACTCTGACCCCCTCCCCCCACACCCATGGCCCCCAACCTCAGGACTGAAGCCTGCCTCCTTGGGACGCTTTCTCTATCTCTCTCTCTCTCTCTCGCCCCTCTCGATCCAGAGTCGGACGTGTGCACCGGCCCGACTAGCCAGACTGAAAAGGATGCTTTTCCTCGAGCTGGACTGGACAGCATGGCAGCCGATCCCACTTCCTGTGTTTTTTGACCAAGACTGCTGTGGATTGGTTGTTCTTCGCAATCATTTTTTTTTATGCTTTCTGTACGCAAAAGACTTTCCTCTTCTTCTTCTGTGATGTCCTGTGACTCTTTGCTGACCAGCTCTTTCACCCTGCTGACTAGACTGCCCTGAAAAAGACTTTTCCAGAAGGAAGAATCGCTGCACTCACCTTCTCCCCCACTGCTCACGCTTGTGTGACACGAGAAATCTGTGTTGGCCTTCCCTTCAAAGAACTGAGCTCTCTCTGTATCTGTGTGTGTGTGTGTGTGTGTGTGTGTGTGTGTGTGTGTGTGTGTGTGTGTTCGTCTCTGCCGCTTCTGAAAGCGTCAAGAGCTTAGACTGTTCCGTGTGTGTGAAGCAGCCTGAAGCATTGTGTGTGCTGTCAGCCTTTGTTTTGTTTCATTGTTTGGAGCGAGTCTCCTTTGTCGCTAGCTTCTGAATGCTGACACTAGTGTGGCTGAAGGTAGAAAGTACAGTAATAAAAAAATAAGCCACTCGCCCGTGGCTATCTGATCTGATCCTTCGATGGAAGGATCCTTGCCGTCTCTGAGATGGTGGTTGGCTGTTTGTTGTGTTCTAATGCACTGGCTTTACGTGTTTCTTTTCTTTTCCCCAGGCACAGTTTAGGCTCTAATTGGATATGCATGTGACTGATGTAAAATATTACAATGCATTGTGCTTGAATATAAAAAAATGTTATTTTTTACACTTTGCCATTGTTGGATATTTAAAGGACAGTTGTGTTTTTGAATTGTCTTCATGGTCCTCAAATACAGTTTGATTACACATTTTTGAATATCATGTGTGTCACTTTGCCGATATACTGTATCCATGGCCAAATTAACTCTCCATAGTCGGCAGTAATGGTCAATTATCAAATGTGGGCTGATTCAATCACACATTTACCAAATTAGCCGTCATAACAAATTCAGTAAAGGATGCTAGGGAGGGCCTAGCAAAGTGCTGCAGAGATTGCATAAACCCCACACACACACACACACACACACACACACACACACACACACACACACAGAGAGAGAGTTGCTCGTTCTCACACACACCCTTATTGATTTATGGGCTCCTACTGGAGTGGGCGCCGAGGCTGAAATGAAAGCCCATGGCTGGGCCCCACTGAGCTCCAGTCTTCCTGCCCAGCTGCTGCCGTTAACAAGCCCAGTCTAGCCCTTAAGGGTTTGTGTTTTTCCCTCTCCCTTCCGCATCCCTCTGTGGTCCATCACTAATAAGTCCAGACGTGTGCCAGCTCACAAAGTCCGAATCACTCTGTTACTGCTGCTGAGAACGGGATGAGCGAGAATACTGACTGTGTGCTCATCCTCTAGTGTCACCTCACCTGCTTTAGTTTGTGTTCAAACGTTTAAGAGCCTTCAGGGGATTTCTGTTAGTCCTTCAGATCACATAAAGCTTGCTCTCCATTCAGCCGTTAGTTCCACTAGAAACCTCTCAAATCTTTATTATGTTCAGATAGGTGGTACACAATATCGAATGTGTTTGGTTCATTTTTGATTCCAATTGTAAAGATTTTGGGTGATTATTAGGCAGTGTGCTGCTGTGATTTACAGCCTCTTGTTTCTGCTGTCCTCCATGATGAAACAGCACTTCATCTGGCCACAGTCCAGGTTGAGATTTCACCCACCCCCCACAACCCCCCTCCTCACCTTCTGGACCTGAACTGGGATTTGGCTCTGCCGGTAAGCGCTGGTGAGTTTGGGGTAATTGCTCGGTGTGAGGGCTGATTTGATTTGGACCTGCAGGAAAACACGTTACGCGCCACTTAACGCCGGAACCTGATCCTGTGCGCCGCACTTGGGGAAAGGTGGAGAAAATCCGACCACCCCGTTTCGGAACCAGTCTCCTCTCTCCCAAGCCCTCTGCCATATCCTCTTACCTCCGAGATGGCTCCAGCAGCGTGCAACGAAATCCGAGCCCACCTACTGCACTAGCCGTTTGTTTTTTTCCTCTTTTCCTCTCGCCATCCCTTCCTCCCTCTCTCTCTCTCTCTCTCTCTCCCTCTCTCTCTCTCTCTCTCTCCATCCTCTCTTAGTCCTCTTGCCTGACGTTGTGGTGTTCAGAAGCTTTGCGTCTCTCTGCAATGGATCCTGGGAGTGTCAGTGATACCGAGCCCCTGACCGAAGAGACCGCGCTCACAGCGGCTGACGTGGGATGGCTGCACATGGAAGTCGAGGCCGAGGACGGAGCAGAGTGAGTAGATTCCTGGGCCATACGACTCCTAGGGTTCGGCCGTTTTGTGTATTAACATAGTGTGTCAGTCGTGATGGAATTTTGAATTGTAATTACCTGAAGGAGCTTTGAATAGGGAGGAGGCTCTTTGTTGTGATATGATTAAATGGTTTTATTTTTCAAGGAAACCTTTCGAGAGGGATTTCAACTCGGGATTTGTTGTGCTTGTTTAGGGGGAAGGTTCACCAACCCAGCCCAAGAGCTGCTGAGATTGAAAGGTGTTGTCACAACAAGGATCGCTTTCATAGAGGAAGCAGGAAGCTTCTACAATAATGGCACGAGTCAATTCAGTTGTGGTAGTCTTGGTATTAGTGGTTTCTTGATGATGGCAAATCACATTGATAACCTCTGTATGAGTGATGGTCTCTGGGCCTTTCTCACACACACACACACACACACACACACACACACACACACACACTGTGTGGCCAAGTTCTGTTTGTAAGCTGAGGTTGAGAGTGTCTTTGTGTCTGTGTGCTGTGAATGCAACTGTATTCATATCAAGTCTTCTCTGAACTGCTGCATTGGTGCACTGCTGGTGGAGCTGACATGTCTACTGTGGGTCCGAGTGGTTGTGGTGTGTGTAGTGTAGTGTAGTGTGTGTGTGTCTGAGAGTGCTCTCTTCTCTCTCGAGTGGACGGCTGTGTGTGTGATGAAGGTGGAAACTCATGATAGTGTGACACTCTAAAGTGGTTATTTCTCTCCCTCGGGAAGACTCGCCTAATCAGCCCAGAATTAACACACTGCTCCTCAAACACCCCATCCTATTTGTGTGTGTGTGTGTGTGTGTGTGTGTGTGTGTGTACTAGTGTGCAAGGGGTTAACAAGCTGTGATACGCAGGCCATGTGATCATTAATGGTCCTCCTTGTTTGATATCGTCAGCGTTCACCTCCTGCCTGATGATGGCATGGCAGAGGTCCAAGGTCACCTCCCCTCTCACCTCCCGTTTCCATCATTTAGGCTGTTCCGTGTCCATCATCAACATTAGCGTGCAGTGGCGGCAGCGGCGGCCATTACTGGCTAATGTGCAAGGGCAGGCAGGCGGACGGAGGGGCGGGCGGGCTTGCGGGCGGGGAAGAGGAGGCAGTGAAGCAGATCGATATTTGCAGCAGTGTGCTAATGAGGACAGGCAGGGGCCTGCTGGCGCGCAGCACGTGAGCACAGCTCTGCTTACTCTGCCAGTGTTTACGCGTCTCATTTCACCCCGTGGTCACAGCACCCCAGACACACACACACACACACACACACACACACACACACACACACACACACACACACTGCCGTTGCACCCATCCTTTAATCTCTCCCACCCACCTCATCCACAAATCCATTTATCACCATTACAGAGAGTGGCGGGGGGACTGAGGACGGAGGTCCAATGCACATTAGATCCAGGCTGGCCCGCTCTGCTCTGCTCTGCTCTGGGCGCTGAGGACCTTCTGAAGTCCCCACACAGTGTCTCGCCAGGATATGTGGATTTGATGTGTTAAGGGCAGACTCCCCCCCGTAGTGTCCTGAAAGAGTTCTGCTTTGGGCTCTCTGTCTCAAACACTTGTTTCCTTGGGCAAAATTCTTTCAGTTTGCTTCAGTGCCAAAAAGGAGTTGTATTTATACTAAACTGTCAGGCGTATCCTCAGAAGATGGGGTAAACACGCTCATGATATTGAATGATTGTTGGAGTGTACACGTGGAAATTTCTGAAAACAGAAGCAACTGAGGACACACACACACACAGACACACACATACATACATACACACACACACACACACACACACACAGACTCTCACACACTCTTAATGCCCTCCCATATCAGGATTGTGCAGTGTCTGCAAAAATGCAGAATCCAAACAAAAGCCAAAAGCAATCATCTCCCCTGCACACATAGCTACGACACAGTAAATATCCCCGGCCCCATATTGTCACCTATTTCCATTTGTTTGTTTGCTTCTTATTACACTCCCAGCCATGTCCCAGTCTTGGCCATTTGTGCGGTGCCTGCCAAAGCGAGGAGTGGACTGGGCAGTGGAGCTGTGCTGTGCTGTGCGGAGGGAGCCTGGTCCAGCAGTGGCATTTGGCTGGGCTGCAGTGAGGGAGCCAAAGAGCTTATTCACATCATGTCACAGCGGCTCGGCAGCTTGTGGGGTCGATTCCAGCATTGATCCCTTTCATCCTCTTAGGAGAGAACTCTAATTGCAGTCCACGCTTCTCACAGACAATCACTTTCTCCTCTCTCCTTTTCTGCTTTTTCCCTCCCTTTTTTTTTCTCCTTTTTTCCCTTCCATCCCGTGTGGTCAATTTTTTTTTTTTTCATCTCACACAATAGGAAGGAAATGTTGAAGCATATCTCTGTGATCAATAAGAAAAGCCTCTGGTCAATCCTTATGTGTTTAGGCTCCATCTAAACCTGAGAGATGGATGTAGAACAGACCAGCGGAGTTTGGAGAGCCCGTTGGACCTCTGTCAAGTGACCCTGATTAGGCATGAAAGATTTTCCCCAGTAATACTTTGGCCTTATGTCCTCTTGCCCTCTGCCCTTATCATCTACGGTTTCACTCTGCCATGATACTATCCACACAATCAAGGGCTCTGCTTTTATCTTATGCACAGTGCTGTCATTTACAGTTTGACTTAGAATAGATTTTTGCACACTGAGGAAGGCATACGCCGAAACGCGTCTGTGCACAAATAAAGGACTTTTGATGCAAGGTGCGCCCTTTTTCTGTTTAATTTGAAGTTTTCATTTGGGCCAGCACCCTTAAAAGTAATATTGAACCCTGAGTGAAGCCTGCTCCCTGCTACAATTTACTCTGACTTAGAATAGACCATGGGTTCCCAAACTCCATCAATGTGGGCCTCCCCTCTGAAAACAGTGACACCTCTGCGCCCCCTTGCCTCCCCGCCACGACAATCATTTCAAATAATGATATTTGTTTCATAAGAAGTTCTGTAGCTTACAGTAAATGTTCACATAGCCTACTCAATTACTCTTAGAGTCAAGTTAGGTAGCCTATCCAAGGCCTACAGTCAGACAGTAGCGCACCGGTTCACCTTTCTTTGCAAGGAGCTATATAATAATAATAATAATAATAATAATGATCTCATTATTAACTAGAAAAGCGCTTAGAGAGCGCAGACCTCTGCCAAGGCAATGTGGTCACAGACATAGATCATGTTCTGGATCACAGATCGCCACCAAAATTGAATCAGTTCTTGCTTGTCCCAATATACACATTTTTCGAAAATTTCATCCAAATCCGTGCAGTACTTTTCGGGTTATCCTGCTGACAGACAAACCAACCCAACCAACAGACAAACCAACGCGACCGAAAACATAACCTCCTTTGCGGAGGTAATTAAAAGTTGTAAAAAAGTAATTGTGCTACCATTCTAGTGGTAGTTTTAATAAAAAAACAAATGTTATGTAAATTATGTTTGATCACAATCTGTCTGCTTTAAAGAAAATAGTTCAAATTGTATCGTATCATAACCTTCATATCATGAATCTTATCATATTGTGGGCTGTGTGTATTGTTACATCTCTACAAACAGTTTGGGTGGGTCAGTTTTTTCCTGCTATTAAGTGAACTAAGATTGCAGCTATCTGTGAGTTGGGACGGCATTTAAAAACTCAAACTTATGTGGAGTTATTTTAGCTCTCGGGCCAATGGTCCTGATGGTGAGTTACTGTATCTATTACAATGGGCATGGCCTATTGTGTCCTGTTGAAGTATGCATGAGCAGTTTCCTGTGCAATCCCACAGTACTGGATCTCTTAGGGCTGTTGTGTTAACAGAAAGAGGTGGGTCAATTGGTAGACTTTGGCACTCTGTCTTTGACACAATCACTAATATGGATTTATGGATCACTGCATGACTGCACTTGTGGTGTGAATGTACTGGTCAACCCCCATGACAATGCCCGGCTTTGACTGTTCTAAAAATACTTGAGCGTACACACACACAAACACACACACACACACACACACACACACACACACACACACACACACACACTCTTACACACTCATTACCACACAACAGGCTCGGTCATGAAAATGCTCCATCTTGTAGGAGGCTCAGGGGCCTCTTTCATCATGTCACTCCACTAATTGATTTCCCGTCGCGAGTGTATAACGGAACAGGCCGTCGGGGATTCTCAGTCCTCTTTAGGCGGACATCAGTCTCATCCCCTTCAGGCAGCCTTGGCCCTGTTACCCTCCCCTCTCCATTGCTTTGAGGAACTCATCTCTGCCAGAGATGGACTATGGAGTGTCGACCCAAAACACAAAAGAGGCATTTCAGTCTTTTCAAAGGGCTTAAAGGACAATAAGGCTGCAGACGGTGGCCAAAGTACTGTATAGGCACACATGCATCTAGATTTGAGGAGTTTCTGAATAAAATTGCAAGTGTATTTTTTTTGTCCACTTGTCACTTCATTACAGTTTTGGTAAATGGTAAATATCTTTAGCTAGTGAGGAAGGACATCAGACAGCTCTAAGTTACCGGAACAGAATGATCTACACATGTTGTATTGTTACATTAAATGTATATGGGTAATTCCAATTCTGTTATGGACGTGACATTTACATGCATTATTGATTAACAAAATGCCACATAACCCTAAAATTCCTAGCAGTATTTCACATTTATTTATTTTTTTCCATTTTTTTTAATGCAAAGTCCATGGCTGAATACAGGCAAACACAAAAAATTAATATAATGATTTACATTATAAGAATATAAGCCTTTTGATTTGTGTAATAGATGTGACGAGAAACGGACAAGCTTTTATGGGAGATTACAGTTTTCCTATGACATCTGTAGAGAGAAACATAAATATAATTTAATTCATACCAAACAGGACACCTCAGTGAACACAGCAAATGACTAAATTTAAATGCAAATGTAAAAAAAAGTTGGTTTTGATTGGGGTTATTTTGGGCGTTATGGATGTGACGTTCTGGACGTGGTGTCTGAAATATCCTTCCAAAAACTATAGAAAACAAGTGTGAATGGTGAATTCTAAACTCTAACAATTATGTTTATTTCTGTGCACAAGACCTTTTAAAGAAACCATACACAGCCATTCAAGATGTTACAAGGGGGAATTTATGGCAGATGAAGCGAATCTGCCTTCAAGTAGCTGCCGGAAAAGCAACAGATTGGGAACAGATTGAGATGTAGAGCTCCTAGCCCTCTTGATGGAGATGGATGGAGACCCTCAACCCCCCATGTATGGCATAGCATTCTCTATTGACACACCAATAGCAATATTTTGAAGAAATCACCATCATTAATTCTTAGTACAACTTGGAAAACTAAATATTCCAGATACATAAGTCTCACAGAAACACATCCAATGAGATCTCAACCAACAATGTAGCACCACCTACTGAGAAACAAAAATTTGCCAAATTGGTTTGCTGGGAAGCACATTTCTTCGCTATGTACAGTATGAGGGTCTGGGATTCCAGCGATTGAGAATTGATTCCTTGTTGGAGATGTTTAAAAAGTTCAAAGTTTGGAACAGCCATTGACTGATATTAGGCTTCATTCTCAGAGTTCACTGTTTAACCAAGATGGGATGCATCCGGAGCGAACAAGCCCAATAGTGAGTACTGGGAGATGAGAATTGTTTTAGGAAGGCAATGGCCAGCCGAGGCTGCATAGGCATCAATTTGTGGTGAAAATATTATGTACCACCAGGTGCTACATCTTGTGTCTGCTCCGCTTGACTTGTCTTTTCCTGTAGAGCGCAATGGGGAGAAATTACCACATGTACAAATTATTAGACTCATTTAGGCATGTTGTAGATGTAAATTTACGAGTTTACTCAGATTTGATGGACCATTTCCAAATCTTTTGTTCAAACAAGGACTGTTACACCACCCAATTCCCCAAAAAATTGGGACATTGTCTAAACTGCTGTAGATTAAAAAAATAAATAAAAATCTATGATTTTCTAATCATACAACCAACTATTTGTTTGAGAATAGTCCAATGACTACATATTGTAGAAATTTTACTGTCATTTCAAATTTTGACAATTTCAACATGCCTCACATGGCTCACAATATCCAACAGCTCTGTGTCACATGTGCTCTTTCAAGTGTCTGGGACCCATCATCCCACAAGATCTGAAGTAGGCGTCCAACATCAATGGCATTCTTAAAAAGGCCCAGCAGAGGTTGCACTTCCTACGACTACTGCTGCAAAAATATGGCCTTCCACAGGAGCTTTTGATCATCTTCTACACTGACGTCACTGAATCCATACTCTGCTCATCCCTCACAGTTTGGTTTGGAGCAGCCACAAAAGAGGACAAGTACTAGCCTGACATAGCCCGACCATAATACTGCTGTTCATCCGTATTCATGGTCTGGAGGTTCTTTAACCTGGCGCGATTATACTGCGGGGGGGGAGGGCATTCACTTTTGGTTGAAACAATTGGACAGCTCGTCTAATCAGCGTCGCTTAATGGCCGGTAGACTCTCTACCGATATAAACACGCCCAAGAGGACCGTTCCCAGACCATGGATACGTATGAACATTCGTATTATGGGCGGGCTATGTCAGGCTAGACAAGCACAGGCTACAACGCACTTTTCGGTCAGTGAAAAAGATTATTGGCATCCCTCTGCACTCTTTCCAGAACTTGTACACTGTGAGGAACATCATCAAAGATCCCATGCATCCTGCACTCACCCTCTTCAACCTCACTCCCCTTATACACCAAAACATCCAATCACATGAACAGCCTCTTATCCACTTTGTATAGAGTGTAATTTACCATCGTTATCTAGTCATATTTCAGGCCTTCCCTGAATAGTGTCAATGTGGCAATGGAAAAGCCATATATGTCATACAGCATTAGTTTTGACTTTCCAAATGAGTAGGGTGACCATTGGCAAGGTACAACTGCACTCCTATACCATCATACTCTAGATGCTGCCACATTTTCATGTGGATTTTCTCATGAACGCATACAATAATTTGCATTACAGAACTATATTTGATATACATGCAATATATCAATATAGAATGTAATACAGTATTTTTATGTAGTAAATGTATGAATGCCTCCACATCTTTAATTCTCAGAGACTGAGACTCTTAAAATGTTCCTCCTTGTTCTGACTTATTCAACTTTCACCGTCTTTTGTTGGCCCTGCCCAACTAAAAAAAAGGTGCAAATTTCAAATAGTTGTATATTCTCCTAGCCTGGTTTTGCCTTCTTATGTACTCAATAATCATCTCCCTCCATGACTCCGTGTGACATTCTGGTCATTAGCATCGTCTGCATTGATCAAGTCCATACCGCGCTAAAAAGCAAGCAGGATCAGGAGTTGTAAGAGAAAACGTTGGGTTTCCGTTTGTTGTAGCGTAGCTTACTTCACAAACAAGCTGGTAAATAACATTAACAATTGGGTGAAATAAAATTTAATCTACAAATCACACCTCCAGCTTGCAACCGTTCATCAATGGTGAAATGCCAGCTTGCAAGAAGCTAAAGCGTTGACCAAAGGGATGGCCAAAGCAATAATTTATTCTGATTTCAGTAGTTGATATGCCTTTGCACAATTTTCTATCAAATGTATTGGTTGCATGATTTGATAATAATAATATTCTGTTTTATTGACATTTTACCAAGTGTCTTTCAGAATTGGCTTTGTATTTAGATGTAGCCTACAGTACTTGAACAAACCCCAAACTCCCAGTCATCTCTACTAAGAGAAATGCATAAAGACAGGCGGCCAAGAGGGACATCAAGGCTTTACTGTAGATATTAAACAATCCCTTCAAGTGTGAATGTCCCCATAACATTGCTGCCTCTAATCATCCAATCTATAGGGCCCATTGCCCATCGCCCTCATCGCTCCAGCAGCCCGTGTTAATGGGTTAACTCCTTCCCCTTGACTTGAGACCTTCCAGCCAGACTGTGCTTCTCCCTGAGGGGGGAGAGAGAAGAAGGAGCCGCAGGAAGGAGGGCAGCATTTCAGTCCCAAATACAGTGCTGGTGGTGATTGAAAGGCCTATTGGCACTCACTGACCAAGAGAGGGAAGTGAAATCAAATAAATAAATAAAACCAAACAAAACAATGACAAAAGCCAAACCCAAAGCTACCCTAAAGCCACAATCAATTATATAAAAAGAGTCTCATCACGACTGTAACTGGATGAGTGAACTAAATAGCCTTTTCTTATTAGTGGTTTCATCTTTTGTATGTGTGTGTGTGTCTGTGTATGTAGTTGTTTGGTTGGTTGTTTGGGGGGATGGGTGAGGTTGTGTTTGTGTGTGTGTGTGTGTGTGTGTGTGTGTGTGTGTGTGTGTGTGTGTGTGTGTGTGTGTGTGTGTGTGTGTGCGCGTGTGTGCATGTGTGTGTTTTCTGTGAAACTGTGTTATGTAAGAGCGGGCGCTCCAGATGGGTAATTCTGTGTTGCAGCGCTTCAGTGAGTAATCAACGCTGTGTTCAGCCGCTCACAGACCTCTGCCAGGCCACTGAACACTAAGCACTCCGCAGCCTGCATCTTTTACCACACACACACACACACACACACACACACACACGCATACACACACACACACACGCATACACACACACACACACACACACACACACACACACACACACACATATACACACATACACACACACATGCTATATATTGTAGTCTGATTTATTTTAAAGATACACATATAAGAAATTTCTGTCCAGTTGTACTTCACAGTAGTATTTGTTCTAGTGCAATGCATTTATAATTCACTTTGATGTAAATAAAATATGGGAACAAGTGCAACTTTTGCATGCACAGAAAAGGTGGAACTAAGTTCCTCTCTCATTAAAACATCACATATCTTTTACCTCTGCAGAAACTCTGCTGCCAAGTTGCGTTGAACTAGAATATAAAGTTCTAAAACCAATAGTTCCAGATTCCTTGATTATGATTGGCTGAATAACATTCTGTGCATTGTTTTTTTTTTTTTTTTTTTTTTTTACTACTACGCCATACAAAAGCTACCAATGCTGTGTTTCTATGATACTTTGAAAGCAAATCGCTAAAAGAAAGAGTTTTCTTGGAAGAAGGGCAGTTATTTATATTGTATAGTTAATTATTTATAAATCTTTACATTTCTCATTCGGTGAGTTTCCATCCAACATATTCGCATTTCATTTTTGCATTGACAAAAGTTCAGCTTAAGAATATTCACATTGGAACTGACAGGGGGTCCCAGAGAAAATTTGAATATTAAAATCAATATTTGAGGGGCCCAAAATTTCTAGCAGCGCTCCTGGTTAAAACACCTCTTAGGCGAATTAGATTATATTCGCATTAGTTGAAATGTGCGAATTTGCAGGTGTTTCCATCTGATTTGTTATTCGCAAAACTTAGCCTAAATGTTCATTACAACTTGGATGGAAACCCGCCTATTGCTGTGTCTTCATTTAATGAACCCTTGGCTTCTAGGTATATGGTACAAAAGCTATTAACTGTGCAAACTCTTGCATTATGGTTATATACTGTGTGGAACTTTGCATTGGGCCCATAGTAGCTGCTACAATGTTACAGTCAGGGACTGGGACCAATCGTGGGGGTAGTATTTGAGTGCAGTTCATTTTGACAAGTGCCATCATGGAAGGGTCAGTCTCTCTCTCTCTCTCTCTCTCTCTCTCTCTCTCTCTCTCTCATTTTTTGCCTTCCTCAACTTTAAGTATAATCTCATCAGCACATCTCAGCAGAGCTGTTCTCCTAATTCATTCCAAGTCCGTCGGATGCTTGACCTTATCACCGTTCCTCGAGGTCACTCAGGGTCTGTGGTACTCCTGTGCCCCCACTACAGCACTTTACTTGCAGCTCCATACTGCTCCAGCTCCACACACTCACTGGGGCTTTTCAAGCTCTCTCCGACTCACTACCTCCAAAATATACAACCCACCTGATGTGGCCCCTTCACATCTCACAGCCCAAATGTGTTCCTCCTCGCCTCCTTTTCAAATAAAACTCTGCCCCCTGTGGTGCAGGCTCCACAGGAGGGTGATACATCATTAAGATTGTAGAGGTGCTTCTCAGTATTTCTCTATCTGCTGCCTCGTCCTACTGCTGCACTGGGCTGGGTTGGATCTCTCTCTCTCTCTCTCTCTCTCTCTCTCTCTCTCTCTCTCTCTCTCTCTCTCTCTCTCTCTCTCTCTCTCTCTCTCCATCATGAGGCTGCTGGAGTACATTTTTCTCAGCACTTCATTAGACAACCCGTATTTCTCGTTAAAGGCCCATTGAGCAGAGGCAGCCACCGGTGAGAGGCAATAGTTCCCCAGCTTGTTGTTCTGTTCTGTCCTCTCCCTTCACTGTGGACACTTTTGTTGTTGGTGGTGTTGTGTGTGTGTGTGTGTGTGTGTGTGTGTGTGTGTGTGTGAGAGAGAGAGAGAGAGAGAGAGAGAGAGAGAGTGAGTGAGTGAGTGGGCACAGCTGTTCAAGCATTGATCCTCTTCCTATCTGTGTCTCTCACTGACCCGTGTTTTTCACTTCCATTTTATCTTTCTTTCGCTTTGTCCCTCTGGCTGTCTGTCAGATTCGTTCTCTCTTTCTCTGACTCTTTCTCTCTCTCTCTCTCTCTCTCTCTCTCTCTCTCTCTCTCGTTATCTTTCTCTCACTCCTTTCCCCTCTCCCCGTCTGTCAGTTTGTGCGTGTGTGTGTGTGTCATGTATGTGAGTCCTTCAACCTCCCTTGGCCAGAGTTCAATTATTTTGCTCATCTTTCATTCAATCTCACATCTTTCTTTCCTCTTTTCCTTCCTTTTTCTTTTTTCTTTTTCTACATCCAACCACTGCTTCTCCCTTTTCCCCTGCCTCTTCCCTGTATCCCAGGAACTCTCTCACTCTGTGTCATCCTCTTTTTCTTTCCCTCCACCCTTCTTTTTCCTTCTCCGTTTAACCCCTCTCTTGCTGGAATACTGTTGGGTCAGCGTAAAGGCATAGGGATGGAGGGGGCTCAAAGAAGAGTTAGATGATTGTGAGTCCCCAGAGGACACGGAACCTCTCTTGTGTGTGTGCGTGTGTGTGTGTGTGTGCGTTTATGTGCGTGTGTTTGTGTGTGTGTGTGTCCGTGTGTGTGTGTGTGTGACTGTGCGTGCGTGCATGTGTGTGTGTGTGTGTGTGTGTATGTGTGTGTGTGTGTGTGTGTGCGGGCACGTAATGTGTATGTTTGTGTGTGGTAAATGTGTGTGTGCGTATGCTTTATCCTGACTGGCCCACATGTCCCGTTAAATCCATCACTGGCGGTGCCGAGCTAAGCTGGAACATTTGGCACCGCACTGAGGAGAGATAGGAAGGGGGGGGGGGGAAAGAAAAAAAAGAGGGAGGGACAGAGAAAGAGAGAGAGAGAGATAGTGAGAGTCTGATTCGGAGGAGGAGGAGGCGGTGAACTCTCTGGCTGGCAGTGTGAGGAGGAAGAGGACGCGTGGTGTGGCGTGGCGTGGCGAGGCGAGGCGTGGAACAGGAGCTGGTTGCCCCCCTCTGTGCCGTCAGTGCGTGTGGCGGCGCCATGAATCGGGCCGACGATGAGCTGGGGGTCTTCACCATCATCCAGTGAGTAACATGACCTCCACCACCACCTCCGTCACCCCTCTACCCCCACCCGCCCCCCCCCCCTCAGATATCCCCCCTGGGGCTCCCCTCTCCCCAGGGTGCTCTCCACTCCATCTGGCTCCTACTGGTTTGCCGTTTTACGGATGAATGTTTTCCACAAAGGCAACAGAAGTGCGGGTTTGCACATGCTGTGCTTGGGATGGTTGAGCTGGGCATCACAGCCATAATCCACTTTGGAGACGCAAAGACAAAGTGTTTGGGGAGAAAAGCCCAGATGTTTTTCAAGCGGACTTTGTAGCATTTAAAATGGAAGCGTTTGCAAAGGAGAGTCTCGCATGCAAGTGTCTTGAGGTCTTTTTTTTTCTTTTTGAATAGTTGGGGAAAATTTTTATGCATTTTGCATCTGATCTGCCATTGCGAATCTTGATAACGACAACTGAGTGATTGACGTCTGCTTATCATAAATGCCTCTTTTGGTCCCCATGCTTTTACTTTCCCACACCGCAATCTTAGACTAACCTCTAAACTAGTATAGACAAACCGTGACAAAGCACTTTAACTTCATTCTTGAAAAACAACAGCATTTCACTTCATATCCCCATTTTGAATACTGTTCCTTTTCTCCTACTTGACCTCTGACTCTTGTCATTGAGCAAAAACACAAGACATTCCTTTGGAACCCATGACAGCCATTTGCTAGGTCCCCTGACATCCTCCCATCTGGGCTTCAGTCGCACATTTTGCAAGTGACTGAAGAAAACACGTACTGTAGCAGCTAGAAAAGGCTAGCTAGAATCAGTGCAATAACACTGTAACACAAACCATTGGTCTAAAACCATTATACCATTACAGAGCTCAATATGTTACAATGGGGAATTCAGATCGACCAGGTTATAAATATCTGTTGCCTTTCCTAATAGCACTGACTCCAGTTCCAATAGTTTCATTTCCACTGACAGTTTTTCAGCATGACTGCCCTGGGTTAAAGTTGTGGTCTCTCTCTCTCTCTCTCTCTCTCTCTCTCTCTCTCTCTCTCTCTCTCTCTCTCTCTCTAGGCACAAATGCATTTTAGTTACTTTACACCAACACACCAAACATCAGATGAGACTGACAGATCCTAATGCTTCAAAATTGTGTCCCATCCCATATCAGTGGCTGCAATATCTCATAAATGGAGGCAGCTAGATCCATCTCTGTGCACTCACTAGTGATATATTAGCCAAGATTACTCAAAGTAGCATTACACCCCACCCCCCACTCCCATCCTACCCTACCCTACCCCCCCGTCCTGCAGCTGGCATATGGGGCTTTGAGCATCCCTCATGTGTGAGACCAGTGGCCAGTCAGGCCCACTTGTGTGCTGTTGTGGAATCCATTAGCGGACAATGAAAGATTCATGCCATCTATAATTCAATTACATGTAACATTTCAAAATGGACGCCGTAGCTGGGATGTTAATCCTTGTGCGAGCAGAGAAAGCTTGGGACAGCGAGTAGAGGGGATGGTGGACAGAATAGGAGTTATTCTATGGCACTTTGAGACTTCTTGCTAGTAAAAGAAAGAGACTTGACCACTTCGTTCCAACTTCCAACCATTCACTAAAGAAGTTATTAGTCCAAAGAGAAGCACCATCAGGTTAATGAGCCAATTAGTGAATTCACCTTTAATAGGTACACAGATGCGACCAACATAATACATTTTTGGATGAGGTTTTTTATTTTTTTATATATATTTTTTTTTTACACCTTTGACGCTTTGCAGTGAGGGAGGGTGATTAGTAATGAATTAGTGTGATGATTCTGGTTCACTTATTTTACTTACCCTTATTACAGTAAAGGTGCTGCTGAGTTAACATATGATGTATGTTTGGCAGACTTGCAGACATGAAAAAAATGTGATTTCAATGTAGTTACTGAGTATGTGTGTGATGTGAATGTAAACGTCTGTGTGTTTGGCCTGGCGAGCGTATCACTGTGTATTCAGTGAGTGTGTGTTGCTGATGCGTGATATGAATGCGGATGACAGTGTGTGTGTTTGTTGAGTGTGCCGGTGTGTGACGTGACTGTCGGGCCGAGTGTTTGGCTGTGTGTATGATGCGCGTGGAGAGGTGGGGAGAGGCTGGCTAGCTGGCCCTGGTCGAGTGTGTCAGACAGTGAGGCTAATGCAGTGTGGCAGTGCACCTTGCCCGTCCATCTGCTTAAGTGGATGATATTGATGTGTGCCTCTGCTGGGCTCCAGGTCACTCTGATGGGCCACGGAGGTAGACAGGCAGCAGACAGACAGACAGACAGGCAGCAGATAGACAGACAGACAGACAGACAGCTAGCTCCTCATAGCCGCCTCCACCAGGGGACACTAGCCACTGAAGACAATGCTATTCAGGGTCACGCACCAGGAAGGGAAATATCACTGCTAATGGTTTGTTTAGATATCATCAATGCATTTGGAGTTGTTTGACATGGATTTGAAGTCTAACTTTTGAGAAATTGCTATTAAACTGAAAAATGACATCATGAATGTGAAATCTCAGTTTGGACGATGGTGGAAAAGTGCTGTTTGAGGAACGTTGGCTTCCAAAAACCTTGGCTGAGTTAGTGTAACGTGCATCTATTTCATGTGATTCAGAGTCGCGCTCTGTGTGCTTGAACTGAGTTAATGGCTTTGGGGCAAGCATATTTGACTGCAATTATTTCCTCTTTTTTTTCTTATTTGATTCTTGACTGTTCCGGTCCTTCAAGCATCAAGCATAACAGCTTTTCTGAGCACTTTAATTACAAAAAAAGTTGCAAACTTCAGAGTTTGTACTACTGTTAGAGTACTACTGTTAGCTTAGCAGAATCAAACCCAGAAGTTAGCAAAAACAGATTATTATTGAACCTTTTCATATCAGATGCATACATTATTTGCACAAGAAAATTTGATCAACCACCTCTCATAGTTTAACAATGTAAAAAAAATGTCATGTAAATGTCAACACGTTATGAAAGGAAATGACAACAGCCAAGTAAAATATCTTTTTGCCATCAGAGAGAGAGAGAGAGAGAGAGAGAGAGAGAGAAAGCAGAAGCGGAGGCTGTATGTCAAACATTAACATGCAGATCACAAGGTTTTCGCCACGGTAGTCAGTTGCTTTATGTCAGTTTGTCTTTTTGCCGTCATTTGCTGTTGAGAGGTTCTTGTCAGCCAGACGATAAATTGGTCTTAACGCTGAAACAAAGAAGACAAATGAGACATAAATCATTCACTTCCACACACATGAGCAAAGCGCTGAGTCCCTGAGATGCTTCTAGATGCATGCTTGTGGCATCATGTATATTGTAGTAGGGAAAGTATTCTCAGCATTACTAAAAGTCATACAAAGTGGTCTGTTGGCCTAGCATTGCAAGCCTAGCACACTCACCACAACAAATACTACAAAATACTAGTAGGGAAAGTATTCTCAGCATTACTAAAAGTCATACAAAGTGGTCTGTTGGCCTAGCATTGCAAGCCTAGCACACTCACCACAACAAATACTACAAAATAGTGAAAATACTACTTTGTTGTTCCAAATCCACGTTTAAAAAGACAGTACGAGAAACGTTACCCATCCCTTACTGTGCTAAAGTGCCCGTGGGGTCATTACATAAGCCGGTCCAGTTAAACCAACAGAATTCACAGCTTGCCTGATTACACTGTGGATTAAAAAGGCGCGTCCTGCTGCAGGGGGGAGCCCGGAGAGCAGGTTACCCAGGGAACAGGCAGCCGGGGCTGGGGAGCCGCAGGCGATTGAGCTGGGGCCTTGGGGGGGGAGAGTGGAGAGGAGAGGAGAGGATGGAGGTTAATCTCTGTGCAGATGATTACAACATCAAGGTCAGCGCTCAGTGTGCTGCAAGGGGCCAGGAGACACACCGACCGACCACACGCCCCTCAGCATCTGTCTGACGGATGATCGAGATCGCATGTGGAAAGTGTAGCTGTTCCTCTGCTTATGGGAGTTTTCATTTTATTGAGATATTTCAATATTTAACCTGGTGAAGCACACACTGAATGTATGCCAATTGATTTGGACAGTACATCGACAGCACGTATTTAGATTTCTATTGAAAGGCAAACATGACGTTGCATATCGTAAGTGAAAAGTGTAACTGATTGCAAATGGAAAATGAAAAATGGTTGGAGCGCCACTGGAGTAACCACTTAAATGATCAATCAAAAAAACGTAATGTGCTCTGTGATTGATTAACGGTATTGGCTGATGATCCGTGATGTGAGAAATGCGTGTCCAAAGTCCATAAGCTCCATTGCAGTTGTAAGCTGTCTTTTTCAAAGGACTCTGCAGTTCTTCATATTGATTTGGAATGACTGCATTTCCCTTTCACCTTAGTTTAGGGTCAGCGAGACAACCAAATCTCCAAAGCTTCTCTGAGAAATTGTCTTCAAAGAAATGTTAGATAACTTCAGCAATAAACACTACAATATTATGCAGATGATTTATGGCTTTACAACTCTAGAGTCAAAGTGTAATATTCTCAAGCAATATGAATAGAATAGAGAGAGAGAGAGAGAGAGAGAGAGAGAGAGAGAGAGAAGTAGGGAACAAAAATAATAGCTAAGAGGATTGCTCTCAAAGTCAAAGGAGTTATTAGTCTGTGTTTAAAGGATATTCATTTAGCGATGTGGTGATCGCTCCTGTGAATGTGTGTGATTAATACAGAAGAGAAGAGGACGGCAGTATGACCATATGCCAGTATAACAGTGTGCTGAAGGATCCGTTTATTAATATTAGTGCACTGGGAGATCTGTCCATGAAAAGTCATGATGAAATTATTGGGAAAAACCCCATGCTTTTGGTGTAGTGCTTTATAGAGATTTGTTATTTTTCTGTATTTTGGCCACATTTCTGTCCCTTTTTTCTTGGGAACATTAACTTTAAATCGTGCAAATTGATGTGATTTAATTTGTCGGAGGGTTTTAGAGTCTTTTGATCATAATTAAATTTGATCAGCTTATACTACTACCACACTTTGTTGTGCTCACAGTGTGCTGTTTGTTAATGAGAGGTTGTAGATTTGTGCGTGTGTGTGTGTGTATGTGTGTGTGTGTGTGTGTGTGTGTGTGTGTGTGTGTGTGTGTGTGTGTGTGTGTGTGTGTGTGTGTGTGTGTGTGTGTGGCAGTGCAGTGAGATTGAGTGGAGGGTGAATGCTTCGCCGGAGCAGAGGGCTGTGCAGGGGATTCATCAAGCTCTCATTGTTCAATCCCATGTGGGGTTCAATCCTGCCTGCCTGCCTGCCTGCCTGCCTGTGCTGGTCATGTGACTCAGTGCCAGTGAGCGCTTGAATAAGGTCAGTGTGGATTAGCAGACGAAGGCAAGGGTCAGACTTATGGAGCATGCCTAGAGCTGTGCACACACACGTGTGTGTGTGTGTGTGTGTGTGTGTGTGAGAGAGAGAGAGAGAGAGAGAGAGAGAGAGAGAGAGAGAGAGAGAGAATGAATGATGCTTTGACGTATATCATCTTTGTATTTCTACCACTCATGAAACACAGTGAGTGTGTGAAGGTGTAGACAGAGCAGACAAGCAGAGAGAGAGTGGTGATCACATTGTGTGTCTGTCCACATGTCTGTCAAGTAACTGTCCCACGGTGTGCTAGTTTAGTTCAGGGGCCAAGGGCAGGCAGACCTCCGCTGATATGATATTTACACAGAAGGAAAGAGAGAGAACTGCACCTCTGCCTTTAATCTCCTGCTGATGAGAACCCAGAAGGACACAGAAACATGGCAAACTAATGAATATTATTGAAGATTAATAAGGGTGTGTGTGTGTGTGTGTGTCCCTTAGTGTGTCTCTGTGTGTGTTTCTGTGTGTGTGTGTGTGTGTGTGTGATGTGTTAAAATCTTTCAGTCAATTCTGGCATTGAATCATGTAGGAGAGGTAAGCAGTATAGTTAGTTCCGTTCCTAAATCTATTGACCAATCAGAGAAAGGGATCCTAGTTTATTTCCTGTGTGTGGTGCATGCATTCATCATCCTCCCATTCATGTAGTTCAGTAGCAATGTGTCCCTTCATTGAGCATGAGACAGCGAATTGATTAAGAATCTCTAACCTCCCCTCACACTGCCCTCCGTTCATTAGCATTTGTTATATTTAGCAAAGTGACCTGGATGAAAAAGCAACTTAGCATATGTTGCATAAATGAATTTTTTATCAGAACATTTACCGTCACAAAATTAGCTCTTGACTTACTGTAGTGTCCCTAACAGTCTGAGTTGCTCTGAGCTGTGCATTTGGGTGCGTGTGTGTGTGTGTCTGTGTGTGTGTCTGCGTGTGTGGTATATATTCTGCTACCTAGGGACACGCTTGTGTATCTGTTACCGTGGCGTCACCTTGCTCCACACAGCTGGCGTTTCCTCGTAAAACCGCGAGTCGTGCTGCCAACCGTTTCCGCTTCATTTTGCTGATCTTTCAGGCCGGGCGCCGTACAGTAAATGTACTACAAATCATTCCAGTGGCTCCATGCGAGATGTCTGTGACCTGTAATAAATCTGGGATTGAAAAGCAAAACTCAGTGTCAGAAGATGCTGTTAGTGGTTATTCATTCTAGTAGCCCTTGTGGGGATGCATTGGTTTTCCATTAGAGTGGCTGGCCAATGAATCATTATTTATTATGAGTCAGCATGTGGGACTAGTAGGTGTAGACCTCAGTTACCATCAGCTTATGCCGGCTGCATTATTGCATTTAGTCAAATGTCAATGCAGATCCATTGATATTGCCTTGCTACTTTGACATTGTAATTGTGTGTGTGTGTGTGTGTGTGTGTGTGTGTGTGTGTGTGTGTGTGTGTGTGTGCGTGCGTGTGTGTGTGTGTGTGTGTGTGTGTGTGTGTGTGTGTGTGAGTGTGTGCACTTTAAAACACTTCACTCTCTTCAGTTCACTCTTCACTCTCCTCCTTTTGGGTGTTCTCTTTGAGTCCCATAGTTCATTGTCTAATGGGAGTAATGTGCTTTGTTTTAATACACTGAGCAAGATCCTACGATTTTAATATTATCATACTCCTCCCACACCCACACACTCCCACCTTAGATTCCACAACTCTAGTTAAAAACTCCTCACTGTCTGTTCTGTAGTTGCTGAATGGATGCCATGTCATGGTGGCAAGTATCAGGATGCATTTCCATGCAACTGTGTGGTAATAACTAGATGAACCTAAATGAGGGATGCAAACTCAATAGATGCTGAGCACTCTCTTCTCTCACAACCAAGACCTCTGCAAGAGAAGCTAGAGACTTCAGGCCATATTGGATGTTGGACAAAGTGTACAGTCATTCAGTGAGCAAGGTGTCAGGGTGTTTGAACTATTTTTTGTGTAGCGTGTGCATTGAGGTAATTGGTCAATATTTATTTGAGCTCAGGATCTTGTTCACTATATTAAAGCAGCAAAAACATTCCCCCTCATGTAATTAGCTTCAGTTAGATTTGGATGTAATGGTGATTTGGGTAAATGTACATTATATTCTCTCTCACTCTCTCTCTCTCTCTCTCTCTCTCTCTCTCTCTCTCTCTCTCTCACTCACTCACTCACTCACTCACACACACACACACACACACACACACAGAGAGAGAGAGAGAGAGAGAGAGACTTGTTCAGCCCTTAGGTTTAGATAATGGATTAATTTTATTTTATTTGGCATTAAATGCAAACCAAAAAGGCTGAGATGCCATGTTGACCCTGACTATCTAAACTATAATATTTTTGAGTGTGTGTGTGTGTGTGTGTGTGTGTGTGTGTGTGTGTGTGTGTGTGTGTGTGTGTGTGTGCGATTCTCATTTCCGTATGCAGCAAGGTGTGTGTCTCTGTTTGCTTGAATGCAAGTCTGCTTAATGTGATTCCTGCTTGCCACCTTCGTTACGTTTCGTATGTGGGGTTTATTGATGTCATTATAGGTTTACGTGCGTGTGTGTGTGTGTGTGTGTGTGTGTGTGTGTGTGTGTGTGTGTGTGTGTGTGTGTGTGTGTGTGTGTGTGTGTAGCTTTCCCTCAAGACTGAGAGAGTGTCTATTAGAAAGCTTTGCCGACCTGAATGTTGAGTGGCTAACAGACTATGGCACTTTAATTCGTTGCTGTGTCTGTGTCTGTGTCTGTGTGTGTGTGTGTGTGTGTGTGTGTGTGTGTGTGTGTGTGTGTGTGTGTGTGTGTGTGTGTGTGTGTATGTGTATGTGTGTGTGCATGCATGCGTGCGTGCGTGTCTGGCCCTGCGGTGATAAATGTTTGGTGCCTGTGCACCCAGCTATCTCTGGCTGCCACAGTCTGCTCCCACTACTGATGAGGCCGTTTAGTATTCTGACGGTGGGTGCACGCCAGGGCCCCGTCACACACACACACACACTTCGCTAGGTGTCGGACAGGGGGGGAGAGAGAGAGGGGGGGTGAGGGATGAGGCTGCCTGGGTCAGCGTCTTTCATGGGCCCTGGCTGTACTGTACCGTACCCCACTCTGATCTCTATGAAAAGCCACTCTAGCCAAACACACTGGAGCCTCTCTGTAGGGGAAAGTGGAAAACTCACCTCTGTCTCTCACACTAACGTTCCATCACTCCATCATTCTTTCAATCTTCTGTCCCCTTCTCTTTCTCTCTCTCTGTCTCTATCACACACACACACACACACACACACACACACACACACACACACACACACACACACACACACACACAGTGTGTATGAGGAATAGAAAAGAGTGTGTCTCGATCCCTATCTATCCTTTGTAATGCAGGGTGGAGAATAGAGAAGGAGACACACCTCATCCATTAAAGCATTTTTCACTCAATCTACCGGAGAGACTATAGACTGCTTCAAGCCTTGAACAAAACCATTGATATATTTTAGTGTCAAGGATTTAGTTTCTTCTAGACATTACCTCCATGGCACATTGACTCTCACATTTATTAATGTAATACAGAGTCGACGTAGAGAGTGTCTAAATATCATAAGATATTTATTCGGCTTTGCATTATGAAATGACACCTGATCTGACAGAAGCAGTGAACTCCACTGATCCTGTCTCCCACTGCACGGCTTCCTCCACGGCGATGATCAATTGTGCATACGGGCGTCCACAAATACGCCTGTATGTATTTGTATTTATGACTTTGTCAGCTCATTACTTACTATGACAAGAGTATAAAATGCTTCCCTGAAGGGGGAAATGGAAAATGCGCTTTATAGAAGAGATATCTAATCTTTAGGTGGATTTAGGTAATGAAGGACACTAGGAGTACAAAGCAGCAAGGACTCATTTTATCATGAGTGGATTGGTTAGGGGTTAGTTGTAAGGAATAGAATGGCGGCAGGTTTGGTGGGGTGGAGGTGTGTGTGTGTGTGTGTGTGTGTGTGTGTGTGTGTGTGTGTGTGTGTGTGTGTGTGTGTGTGTGTACCTCTGCACTCTGTTACATGACCTATTACCTAGCCCTGCATCATCCATCTTCCTCGCTCCCTCGCTCTCTCTCATTCCTCATTCTTCCTTTACATGTTCCCTCTCTTCTGCCCAGCCTCCAGAGTGCAAGTCATGTAGTCTGGGGATTACGTTCTCTTGGGAGAGGAGAGAAATTGCATCTGGGATTTGTAGCTGAAGCAGAGTGCAAATCTATGATCTTATTGTTGCAGGGTCGAGCACAGAAGACAGACACGTTGTTTATCCGCAGTAATTACGCTTTCCCTCTCTCTCTCTCTCTCTCTCTGTTTTCATCTTTCTCTTTTGCTCACTCTTTCTTTTGCCATCTCTCTCTCACTCTCTCTCTCTCTCTCTCTCTCTCACTTGTCCTCCTATCTCCATTTCTGCCTCTCTCTTTTTTCATGTCTCTCACTCTTCCTCTCCATCTCTCTCATTCACTTATCCTTCACTTCCACCCCCTTTCTCTACCCCCCAGCCCCCTCAACTTTAATTCACACTGTCTGTTTCTGTCTCTCAGGCAGATCTAGCTTTCATGAGCCTTAGGACAGCCTTGCTCAGTCCATGGACCAGTCAGTCATTAACAGTAGTAAACGTCACCCTCACCGCCATAGTTACAGGGACACCTCCAGGCTTGGCCATGCTGCTTGGATCTCGAAGCTGCTCCAAGTTTTTTTGGAAGCGAGACAGAAACGCCATCCGTCGAATATTACTTGTCCTGAATGTCAGCTCAGTCTGATGCCGGGGGGTTAGCCGCCGCGTGCCAAGAAAAAAAGCACAAGTCGCCCGCTTCTTCTGGCGTAGGGCTGGCGCATTGGCTCGGCCCGGAGCGCGACGTCGGCTCGTCGGTGACGTGCGTTTGCGAGGTGGAGACAAGCCAGGAACACGGAGAGTCACCTCAGGGGGAGGATAAATCACTCGCCAGGAGTCACACTTCACATAAATCAGCACCATCGCACCACGCTGAGAGAGAGAGAGAGAAAGAGAGAGAGTGAGAGAGAAGAGTGTGTCCTGTCACACTCTAAGTCAGGGCGAGGGCCCCACATCAGCTGTGGTGGAGGCTGTACACATTAGCACACATGCTGCTGCTAATTAGCTAGCGGTGGGAACTGGAAAGACGTGTGTGCTCAGCACTTTGGCCCTGCTGCTGGGATAAGTCATGAGTGAGTCTAGGTGTACACTAGCTCATGCAGAGATAAGGCATTACACACACACACACACACACACACACACACACACACACACACACACACACACACACACACACACACTCTCACACATGGTAAACTTGCACCACACAGTGAAATAAATCTACTTCTCATCCCCATTGTGAGTGAATAAAATTGAATGTTTAATGAACTGGAATCTTCAAAATCAATTACTCAGTTCATCTCTATCTCTTATTTAGCTTTTGATCCAATAAATCATATTCATAAACCAACTTTGCTTTAGGAAATGAAATACTTAGTTTACTTAGTGTTTTGTTGCTGATATTACAGGAATTATCCAGTATAAACCTGTAGCCCACATTTCACAAATGATGTCGATAGCAATAGGAATATAAAAGATTTCATTATCATAGTTATAGAAAGCACTTAGCAAGGTGAAACAACAGGGCTACGAGTTAATTCACTCCAGATAAATCCTTTAATAATTAATAAATGCAGTAAAGCAGTGAAGGCTATAGCATGTATAAGTATGTACTTAGCAGCCACTTCCTTCTTGATGGTATGTTTTTGCCCTCAACTGCACTTTTCCGGCAGCACTATCTGACCCTCTTAACCCTTCACCCTAACCCTAGATTTGTGGGGGATAGTGCCTTGAAGGCATCGGTGCCTGGAAAGGTGCCATTGAGGGCAAGAATACCAAAGACCCCACTTCCTCACTACTCCACACAGGACATACTGTGCAGTAGGCTAGTCTCCAAAGACACTGAGTGTTTCTCAAAGTCGAGGAAGCATGCTTGGAAGGCTGCTTTTTCAAGCATTCCACGTCATTATTAGTCGCCAAGTACTGTTCCAAAGTCAAGCATCCTTCTAAATTCTAGCGAGGACAGAGGCCTTTGTTCATAGATTTTTCAAGGATGCACTGATGGAACCTTGTTTTTGAAGTGTACGACTTCCAAGGCTAGTGTGCTACCTAGGAAGCATGCTTGACTTTGAGAAACACTCACTCACTCAGGGCCGGTTCTAGGCATAAACAAACCAGGCGATCGCCTAGGGCACCACATTTCGGGGGGCATCACAATACATTTACTGCATTATTTTCTTTAGTGGGGGAAAAACTCAAATCTGGCCAAGGGCACTGTGAAAAGGCTATAGAACCGGGCCTGCACTCACTAGAATCTCCACACACTCCACACATCCGAAAGAAGTTTTCATTGGTTAGAAATACTGCTCTGGGGACTCCATCGGCAGTGCTTGTTCTTGTATGGGATTGTGTAATTTCTGATAGGGTAGCTCCCTTGTTGTCTTGTCGGATGGAAAGTTGAGTTCAGAGTCTGTTGTGAGTGAGTAACCTTGGAGATTGTGCTGCTGTGCTGTGTCTCCGCATCCCAAGGAGA
>JAODXP020000026.1:25394350-25396850 GCA_027497455.2 Sardinella longiceps
TATAGAAACAAAACATGCAAAATACTCGTTCAAATATAGTTATGTTAAGTTTATACAGAAGCAGACCGCTGCCTTTCCATTCCCAAATATTTTATCTACTTAAACTTATTTGTATTTCATCCAGTATATATTTTACTAGTCTATTCAACTTCTTTGTTGAGCCCTGTTACAACACATATTTCTGTTGTCAGTCCATAGAGCTGTATTGTGAAGAATTTTCTAGTTTCATACTTTCTAGTAGCCTGACATAGCCCGACCATAATACTGCTGTTCATCCGTATTCATGGTCTGGAGGTTCTTTAACCTGACGCGATTATACTGCGGAGGGGAGGGCATTCACTTCTGGTTTGAAACAATTGGACAGCTCGTCTAATCAGCTTCGCTTATTGGCCGGTAGACTCTCTACCGATGTAAACACGCCCCAGAGGACCGTTCCCAGACCATGGATACGGATGAACATTCGTATTATGGGCGGGCTATGTCAGGCTAACTTTCTAGTACATTCTCTAAAATCCCCTATCCCTCCCGACAGCATTTTGTGCTAAGACTGTTGCTGCTGCTGCCGCCGCGGTTGGATGGATGGGGTGTGATATCTGTGCGAAAAAAATCTCCTCTGAGCAGGGCTTGAGCTGGCATGTAAGGCAGAGCGCGTGTCATGTCATTGTTGAGGTATTTGTGTCGGCCCGTAATCAGGCCCGGAGATTCGCCTTGTTCTGCGGCCGTGTGATTAGGGCCCCGGATCATAACGCCAACATCTGGAGGGGGTCAGTGACCCTGGTCTTAGAAAGGAGCGTAAAAGAACTCTCTCGCTCTCACTATTCTAGCTTCTATTTTCTTGCTCTCCAGATCTTTCTCTCTCTCTCTCTTTTTATCCTCTGCTCTTTCCTTACAATCTTTCTATTTTGATCTCTTAGGGTTTTTTCCCTGGTCTGTTGCTTGGATGGACATAACTGAAATGTCTTGCTGCATGAGAGGCAGTGGTCTGCTCTGCTGTAGTCTATAAGGATTGTAGACTTGGTGATAGCCTGTTGTTACTATTGAGTTCCTTGTCTGGTATAGAAATTGGTCATCGTGATCTTCAACTACTAAACAACTTTCAGGAAAGGACATGGTAAAGTGGAATATGTCACCTGTGACGTATACTGTATCTTATTTGCTCTACCTACGATCTGTCATAAAATGTATAGTAAATTATAGTATGGTTTGCATAATTTAATATCATTAAGTTGTTTGTACTTAATGGAATATTACTGTCAGCATTCTGACTTAGCTGCTTAGTTCAAAAGACTATACCAGAGAGGATTCAAGCGGAGCGTTAGTGTATTTTCAGTCTCTTTAGTGCTGTATGGATTACATGCAGGGGAATGGGCATGTTGGTGGTCTACTACACATATAAAATATATCTGTGTTAATAAGTCAGTTTCTTTTTTATTAAAGATAAAACTTGGTCTGCTTTTCGATGATCCAATATGGAGCAGGTCATTTTTTTGTTCCTGGTGTTGATAACGTTGCCCCCTTTTTTTGGCATGGTTGATGAATAAGAATTATTGTGATGCAGTGTTTGGCAGGACACTCAGCTATCCTGTAGCTACAATCACTATTTGCAAATAAATCACACATTGTCACATAATCTTATGAGAAGTACATATTCACAGAATTCAAAATAGAGTGATTTAAAATCAAATTTATGCTTACACAAAGCCAGCGTTCCGAAACCAAATGAGCGACAGTGTTTCAGTAAGCAGAAACCCCTCACAAGCAATTAGGCCCATTCCGACTTGAACTTGAGATCCCATAAAATTGCCATAAATGGGGTCTGTCTTCCACCACAAGCCTTTACATGTATGCTGTATCTTATGTATTTTTAATGAAAACACACAAACACACATCTTATGCACTCTGATAATATTTGCACATGCTGAAAAATTCACTAGTTGTGTGTGCATGTGAGTTTGTGTGTGTGTGTGTGTGTGTGTGTGTGTCATTGTGTGTGTGTTTGTGTCATTGTGTGTGTGTGTGTGTGTGTGTGTGTGTGTGTGTGTGTGTGTGTGTGTGTGTGTGTGTGTGTGTGTGTGTGCGTGCATTGCGTCCATGAGTTCTATGCAGAATGAAGTGAGCAGTCTAAACAGAAAGACAGACTGAGGAGAGAGGAGAGAGGTGGACTTAATTACAGCTCCTGTCAAAACACATAAACAGGCAGCACATGACACAGATGGCTCTCAATTAATTACTCTTCAGCGTAGGTTAAAGAGGAGGAGAAAGCCTGGGGGGAGCTAGGTGTTAGCACACAGATCTGATCCAGGGTCAGATTCCTCGCTCTTTTATTACTAAAACACTGGGCCTCCTCTGACCCCAGACCAACAGGAGGGAAATTAATGTGACAAAGAGAGGTCTATAAAAGCATAGGTTCTCTTAAATATTCTTAAATATTATCACTAGATTAATTGGATGTGGCATTGACATTACAATTCCCCAAAGCTTTAAATGTTACCATTACCAT
>JAODXP020000026.1:25401850-25409350 GCA_027497455.2 Sardinella longiceps
AACCAGATTATTTTTCTGTTTCTAATGCTCATGCTCACTGTTTCTAATGCTCATGCTGGTAAATGAATACCCAGAAACACATTTAGTTAAATACACATCGAGAAATATACTATTAGGTGTCAGTAAAGTATCCTCTTCTTCTGGTTTCCAGTAGCATTCTCTCACATGCGCAAGATGAGCAGCTGCCCAGGGTGGCATCTTGTGAAAGAGCTTAAAAATAATGATTAAAATAAAGAACGTCTGGATATTTGTCAATGTTAAGTGCGCAAATCAGTCTTCCACCACTCATTTGTGTGACATCTTGACACAGCAGACGAAGGTATAGAAGAGAGGAAGAGAGATGTGGGCTACGCCATCTACAGTGTTGCTAAGATACAACTTTATTCATCTCGCAGGAAATTCAAGCATCTTATAGCACTCATAACAAGCTACACATACACATGATGACATACACACACAAGCGCTGTCCTCTCAATGTTGCCTGGGCACTTCAACAGGCACAGGCAAGATGCAAGAGGTAGCAAGTCCTGTAGTAACTATAGAAATGCGTAAAGGTGCCTACACATGAGTAGCTTCAAAACGCGTGTGACGCGCGTTGGGCAATGATTTTTCTATGAAGAAGCATCAAAAGCTGCCGCTTCGGTCTCGGAGTTGCCTGGTGTCGCGTTGTGGCCGACGTCGGCGTTTTTAACACGGTACTCAAATGGTTGAACTTCCACTCTTTTGTCCCCTTAAGGGAATGCTATGGGGACCACAGTGCAAAAGGTGCCATTGCCAGTGTCAGTGCATGTACTTTGTGGAGAAAATATACAGGGTAACACATGCAGGGTAAAGTGGTTACACACAGTATAATAAAATAACACAATCAGCACAATATAAGTACAGTGCACAACACCAATATGAGCTGAGTGGAAGTAAACCAAAGAGGACTCCAACCAGGGCATAAGTAGAGAAGAGAAGAAAAAACTATTCATGAAAAGAAGATCCTAACCAACCACATCAGTAGAAATCCAACTCTAACACACAGGGGCGCTGCTAGAAATTTTGGACCCTATGACAAAATGTTTTCTTGGGCCCCTCAAATATCGATTTTAATATTAAAATTTTCTTTGGGCCCCCCTGTCTGTGCTGGGCCCTTAGAATCATCCTAACTCCCCCCCCCCCCCTAGCGGCGCCCCTGCTAACACACAAAGACAGAGGTCACCCAAATTCATCCCACCAAACAAAGGGCTCAAGAATTCAACAGTGTATGGACACGCTAATCCTAATTTAGCCCTCAATAGCAGCACCAAGTCCGTCTCCATCCAGAGGCCTAAAGGGCGTAGGGCTCTCTCTGTTCCCAAAGTCAGCTCCTCATAGGCAGACACATTTTCTCTGACATGGAGAGGACAAATCTATCTGTCAAATTCAGAGGAGGAATTGTCGAATGATAGAAAGACTTTTATTCAATCTAGTAACAGTTTCAATTACTGTGTTTGTTTGTTTTTATTTTGAGGGTGAATATGAAAGTATTCACAGGATTATATGTAGGTTTACGCACAGCCTACTGGCTGTCATTTTAGAGGAAACTACTATGTAATTTTAACAGATTAAATTCTGGCAGTTTATTTATTCATCTTGAAAATTGAGCAGCCACCCTTTGCTGGTCAATTGTCCTCGCAGACTTCTTGCACAGAACAATGTTTGTAATCTTCTAGAGAAAATGAGGACTACACATTATGTACTGTATTCTATTTTTTTTTTTTTACAAAATGTGGGCATGAAGTGGGCAAAGTCACCACACAGTGGTCTTATTTCATACAGGAACACACTACTATGTATCTTTCAATGTCAGTCTATTTCTCTCTCTCTCTCTCTCTCTCTCTCTCTCTCTCTCTCTCTCTCTCTGATCTCTTTTTCCCTCTTGCAGTGTCTCTCTCTGTGTGTTTGACCTGAAGACAGGATGTTCTGGGCAGACGGTAGAGACTGTAGTGATTACATAAAGGCAGCTGACAGGACAGCAGTGGTGTCCAGAGTCTTGTCCGCTCAGACTCATCTAAAAGAAGCAGGCTGCGCAGAAAGGGACTTTTAGTGATGAAATGTTTAATTTATGATGGCCTACTGTTTGGGAAAAAAGTTAGCAGAAAGACAAACACACACATTTCAATGGCTTAGCCTTTCACTATTTTTTTCATGGTGCCAATTAGTGACAGTAAGAATTGTAGCAACAGTTGCCACTAACCTGTAGTACAGTAGATATTATAACAAAAGATGTCTTTTGTTTTTGTTGTATAAAATAGAGAGGCCATTCTTTTTTGGAGGTTCATTCAACTATAATGTATTAATTATGATTTATAGCCAGGTTATCACAACCAATAATAAACTTTCATTTTGTTTGTGTGGCAAACTATCCATAAAGATAGAATTTTCAGAGGTGTCTATCAAATACCTCTTTGGACAGAGCTACAACCATTCAGACCAAAGAGTCTGATGATGCATGCAGAGACATACTGTTTGCTAATCCGGTCGCATAAAATAGCTCTAATATTAGCATAGCTAACATCATCTTGCAAGACAATCTGTCAAGATGTAGTCTGGATTTAACCTTAAAGGAATATTCCAACTCGTTATGAAAATTGGTTATTCACCCTCTTACCTGGATTTACATATGTGGGTAAAAGCAATTTGGTCTCAGTGCATGAGTTTTCCTAGTCTGGCAATCCCAATTTTACCTTTAGCTTAGCATAACCACTGGAAAGTAAAGTAGCCAAAGAGTTGCTATCTGGCAACTTTACATTCCAGCGCCTATGCTAAGCTACAGCTAAAATAAAGCCATAAATGGGGCTGCTGGACAGGGAAACGGCATGAACTGAGAATAAAACGCTTTTACCCACATATATAACTCTAGGTAAGAGGGTGAATAACCAATTTTCATTAAAAGGTGGAATATTCCTTTAAGCATTTCTGCTTTTCAACAAACATAATTAAGTATCAACAGCTAGGCCTATGTAAAGGTGGCCTGATCATGACCATCCCCTTGGTCTACGCTTCGCTTCGTACAGTGGTCTGAGATCTCGGCTATTGAGAAACGATTGCAGGCTGGAGATGTGGACTGTAGTTTGCAACGGCTGAATCTGATTTCACCCTATCGCTAACATTTGGCCGTGACGTAGCCTATGTTATGCCCAGCTAGGTTGTGAAGTAAGCTACACTAGAACAGCAGAAACCCCCAACATCATCTCTCACAATTCCCTCGCTGATTGTTCGGTTTCGATGTGGTCAACGTGGAATTGTGGAGGGAGATGAATATCGAGACAAAGTTGTTGTCTCATTAGCTGTTGTCTGGACATTTTAGAACAGCCAGTTTATGGCAAAGATAAGCCAAAGGACGAACATAAGGGCAGTGACATAGCCTGGCTATCACCAAACTACAAAAATCACAAGACCCACCTATACATTTTTTCATAGCGGAAGCATTGTTTACAATTGTCCAGAGCCGTTTAGTGGGCGCTACGAATGTCTATCTAGCGTCTGTACATACCTCAGAGCCAATACCAGAGCCACAAGGTGACGTAAATTGAAATCGAGTGCTGTGCTAGTCCCTTTTTTGTTCTGTGATTGGATACCTAAAGCAGGTGAGAAAATGGGCCATGGTCACCATGCTGCTTTGCAGAGTGAAATGAAATGGAGTTCACAAAGGAGCATGGGTACTCCAAAGTTAGCATTTGCATTGTTTCATTTTGAATGTGCGTCTGAAGTTGAACTTGTTTTGTTTCTCATTGGTTCTCTAGACATTACAAAAACCAAATGCCAATTAGGTCATTGGAAGGTCTTTTGTAACAAGTAAAACAGCTATTTAAAGGGACACCACGCAACGTTTTTGCTGTTAATTTACCAGCTGATGATTAATGGCTCATTACAGGGTAAACGATGGTTCTCTCCGCTGCCTCTACCACAGATTTTGCGGGTAGCCTACTACTACACTTGCAGAATCAGGGTTTTCCTGACGATGAAATTGAAACTGAAAGTGGATATAACCAAAACTGGCTTATCAGACAACGTAACACACAACAATTATTATCATCTCTGGTTTGTACTCTTTGGTTCGATTGATTGGTGAGACTGTGCTGTACAATGTAGTTGCTATTTTCAAATTCGACAGCTGTAGGTGAAGCTCCAGAGATAGAAAAACAATCCTGCCTGGTGTCTCTTTAAGTAAAAAAAATACAGAGAGGACTGTTCAGACACTCAGAAAGACAAGGAAACAACAAAAGACAAGAAAGTAAACTTCTTTGAGTATGGTGGGCGTGTGGCGGTGTATGTTTGGAGAACGCTGGCCCACGTGGAGCCTCTCTCCGGGCCACTCCTCAGCCGTCTGAATTATTCAGCGCTGCTCCAAGTGGAAGTGGCCCGGACGGTCTTCACAGCTGCGTGTTGTTGGGAGAGGGAAAGAGTGAGTGCAAGCACTTTGATGCCTGACATTCACTTCGCAGCCAGATATGGACTGAACTCTGGTCTTTATCAGAGACTATGTCCCTTGTCTGACATGAATAATGTAATGTAACATTATGTAAAGGCTGACGAGTATATGGGATAGCAAGGCAGAAGGATGGAATCCTGATGCATCGCATAGTTCCTTTTCTTGTATATGAACAGATGTATTCAGCTCCAGTGACTGGCTTAATGTGCATATGTTCCATCAAAAAAGAAAGAAAGGTCGGTGAAGTTACTAGTTTTTACAGTTCTGCCTCACCCTGAGAAGATAGGAAACAAAATTACACTATTTCAATTGCCCGTATGCTTTTCTCCAGGCTATCAGTCCATGTAAGGACATTTGGTGCCAAACAGATCACATTGTCGTAAAATGTTCCTCAGTTAAAATAAAAATTCTATTAAGATTGTGCACCCGGATAAAACCACGGGCTATCTGTCATTGTCCAGTTTTGGTGCCAGACAGAACCTTTTAGCTCGATGGAAAGCTGGATAGAGCGTATTGGGTTCGCTTACAATCCTTTCAGGGTGGAGTGTATCTCTGGACTAAAAACTAATTTCTTTTACAAGGACAAATGACGAAGCACTCATTTAGGACAAAAAGAATAATGAAGAAGAAAAAAAAACAAAACACACGAGAACACATCAGAATGATGAGACACTTTCCCCTCCTCCAGCATGGGATCAGCACTGCTATGTGTGTGTGTATCCACAGCAGGTGTTCTGTGACAGTGCTGGCACAGGTCCTCACACACACACACACACACACACACACACACACACACACACACACACACACACACGCCCATGTCATGATGCGAGCGCATCCTGGCAGCCAAGCCCGTTCCCCCCTCCTCAGCCACAGAGGCTGGAGGGGAAAAGCCAATTAGCCTAATTGCTATTTAGAGTGTAAGGAGAGTGGCAGGACGGCCCTCTGGTTGGAGCTTTGTGCTGTGTCAAACTAGGATGCTGTCAGCCCGTGCCACCCCTAACCACACACACGCACACACACATACAAAGAGGTCCACATACTGCATGCTCTTTGTGTGGACTAAAAGGTCCTGCTAAACTAAAGGAATTGGGCAGTGAGCTGGAGGGAGAAAGAGAGTGAGTGAGGGTAGGCAGCACTCTCCCTCCATCGGCCCCTCTGGCTCACTCGGACAGAGAGCTGCTTTAAAAGAACTAGCATTGCCATGAATGGGTGTCTAAAAGCTCAGCGCTGACCATATCTAGCTATAGCTTCCAATGCTAACCCAGGTGCTAGCTGTGATCCTACAGTATGTTTTCAGTGCTAAAGCCTGTTTGGTGTGGCTAAACATGACAAGAGAAGTGAGTTAGGGTGAGTTAGGGTTCTTTGTGTGGCTTAATAGCACTCAGGCCAAACGGATTGAAAATGCAAGGCAATTTGCCTTCATAAAATTCAACTTGAAGTTCTCTACAAACCAGTATGTGGCTAAGTGAATGTATTTGCGATTCCCATACAATGGAAATATAACTAATGATGTCTTTGAAATTATTCATGATCCTTACATTTTGCATGTCATCTCCATAAGTTATGCATGACATTAGATTTAAGTAATGCCTTTTATACTGTACATTAATTCATAGGATTTAGCGTAGCTTAACATCTTAGTTTTACTAATAGTTAAGTGGATTTGCACCTTCATACTTTTCTTGTGCTTGTCATCATGCACCACACACCCCTCATACACTCATCAGCTTCTCTTGCTTGCTTGTCCAAGTAGAGCCACTACAGTCCCTTTAAAGAGGCATAGCCCTGTCCATATGGTGCAGTACATCTGCCTGAGGAATCCTTGGGAAAAGGAAATGCTTTCCTATATGAATTTGTATAGGGCTGCATGAATCTTTTAAATGTATAGTTTAGTCGGCAAGCTGCTGCCTCATGTTATGGCCATTGCTTATGCAAGGATGAATTCTATTTTAAAACCAAACTATAATCCTTACTTACAGAGAACATTGGAGATGGTATGGTAGACTATACTGTCTGTATTGTTTGTTAGAAGCAAGCCCTCAACTGAAAGCATAGCCATAAGCAAAACAAACGTCACAGACTAACAGCACAGCTTGACCTGTCCGGCCAAATGCATCAGAGTGTTTATAAAAGCCCAGTTAGTCTTTGCCCAGGTTATTCATAGCTGCAGCGGATGAAACAGATGTTCATTAGCCAGATGAACTCTGAACTTACCTCTCTCTCTCTCTCTCTCTCTCTCTCTCTCTCTCTCTCTCTCTCTCTCTCTCTCTCTCTCTTTCGACACTTTTTCACCCCCTAAGTCTCCCTTTGTTTATGTCTTTCCTGACCTTTATGTGCAATAGTGACATGTTTACCTGACTTGTTTGAACACTCAGCCAGAACTGTGTGGTGTAGAGGCACAGCACTTACCAGTCAATGACAGCCCAGTGCTTGTGCATATGTCACACACACACTTCCATCTATCTACGCCATTGTATTTGCTGTTGTGTTTTTCAAACCTCTACAAAGAAAGTAAACCTGCCCGTGTGCTCAATACTCCCCCACTGTGTCATCCCAGATGGGTCCCTGTGCAGCGTCAATATGGCTCTTTCAGAAAGGAGATTGGAGAATCAATGGTCACTCTGTGCTTTTTGACCCCAGCGGGGAGCCGTTCAGCACACTGCTGTTAGTCATAAAGCTCAGGGAGACCTGCGAGACAGAGATGAGAAGCAGAGCTTAATGCTACCTGCTGGAGATGAAGTGAGATTTGGGACTTTTTGACTGCAGGTTCAGAGACTCTCCATCTCCCAGTGCTGTAAAATTGGAGAGTCACCAACAGCAATGTAAAACTGTATAAAGAGCTTCAGAGAATATAGATTACAAAGAGAGATAGCTATAGCTTTGTTGGCGAGATGGTTGTGATACAGATCACTTGCATTTCTTTCTGTTGCATCAGAAAAGAGTCGATCTGATGTGATGCTGCTGGTCACAGATTTGTCGTCTATGCAATCTTGGATGATTCTTAAAGTTGATGACTGATACTGAGAATTTTTTCATTT
>JAODXP020000026.1:25419350-25424350 GCA_027497455.2 Sardinella longiceps
CTGTCCTCTATTCTGGATGATGGAAAGAGAGAGAGAGAGAGAGAGAGAGAGAGAGAGAGAGAGAGAGAGAGAGAGAGAGGGCAAGGATAGAGTAACTTAATATGTTACCATGTATGCAAAATGTAAATAATTATTGTCTGCATAAGTGCATTATGTCACATTATAAACTTCTCAACAATGTTTTATATCAGCATAATTAGAGCTCGACTTGCCCTTATACAACACAGAACGTGACCTCTCACTCTGCTCTTTCCCTCTCTGGAGAGAGAGATGTAGGGGGACAAGGGGATGAAAGAGTGGAATAAAGAGAGGAGAGAGGGAGACAGAGAGATAAAAGAGGAGGGGATGAAGAAGAAAACAAACTAGTCCGAGAGACTCGGAGATATGGAGGGCAGAGAATGGCTAGAGAATGGATGAGAATGGAAAGAAAGAAAGCTTCAATATAAATTAGCCATTACAAACTTTTCAATCCTCTAGTGGACCATTCTGTGTGTGTGTGTGTGCTCTCAGGAAAACCTCTGGGGGTCAAGTGGAGATGGAAAATAGATTAAAATGGGGGGGGGGGAACAAAGTGGCTTGGAACCACAGAGCATTACATTGTTTCTGTCCATCCACAGTGGAACGGAAGGCTGGATGTTGACAGCGAAAAAAAAAAAGTCTCTCTTTTGCTAGAAGCATATGAACTATATCTTTAATAGACAACCGTGAAATTATAGATTACAGTTAAAACCATAACCATAACATAAATGTCATAAACACTGGAAATTAACAATTGATTGCAGAGTTTCAGCACAGTTAAAAGACCCACTTGCATGAATGAATGTGTGGTACAGGATGGCCTGTCGAATAGAATGGCTTATAGATTGTGCAAAAGCTTGTCAATAATTTTCCTTGCAAGTGAGTAGTCACTGGCTTTTTTGTAAAAGTGTGACTACTAGTATTGTAGTTCACATCAATGTGTGTGTGTGTGTGTGTGTGTGTGTGTGTGTGTGTGTGTGTGTGTGTGTGTGTGTGTGTGTGTGTGTGTGTGTGTGTGTGTGTGTGTGTGTGTGTGTGTGTGTGTTTGCGTGTGTGTGTGTGTGTGTGTGTGTGTGTGTGTGTGTGTGTGTGTGTGTGTGTGTGTGTGTGTGTGTGTGCCGAATAGATGCAAAAATAAATTCCAGGATCCTCACACTTGGTTTATATCTAAGTTTTCATCCGGCGTTGCCAGGCAGCTCTGAGCTGTTCCCAGCTGGGATTACTAACGTGCCCTTGACATAATCTCATTCCTGCCAGCTGTGGCCTCCGCGCATCTTAGAGCCACTGCCACCGTGTCCCGGATCCATGACATCATCCCTGTTGCACCGCACGGTCAAAAGAATTCTTTTTTTTCTCTCTCTCTCTCTCATTGTGTCAACGGCCCCACGATCTGTCATTACTTTCCAAGCCCGTCTCGCTTCTTTCAAACATCTCTATCCAGTCATTAAAAAAACCTGTCATGATTGCGGCGGATCAAACCAACCACATAGTTATTAAATCTCCAGGCTCTGTAGCTAGCCTGAGCCCAGCATGGGTCAACGCTCCTCCTCCATCTCAGATGACAGAGCATGACACAGATGAACTGTGTGATTGCAGAAGATGAATTATCATCACAGTGACATCACTGATGAGTACGCTTGTTGCCAACCTTGAAAGCAAGTTAGCTTGTATTACTCATTTCAATGGAACAGTCCTTTTCTTTTGAGTACAATGCATTCTATACTGGACACTAAACCCACTGTGCAACAGATGGAGTATTCATGTTTGGAGTAGTCACTCATCCACTACATGCTTTGCAATGTCATTCAGTTATTATAGTGGCCTATGTAATGTCATTCAGTTATTATAGTGGCCTATGTGGTCAATTAGTACACTATGTATGTGTATGTATGTATGTATGTATGTATGTATGTATGTATGTATGTACAGTATATTTATGTAGGTATGTATGTCTGTACTGTAAGTAGATGGTCAATCTCTCTCTTTCTCTCTCTCTCTCTCTCTCTCTCTCTCTCTCTCTCTCTCTCTCTCTCTCTCTCTCTCTCTCTCAGTCATGTGTCCCAGAGTAACTCACTGGAGGAGGTGCCTCTGGATGGGGGGCAGCTGATGGCTCCTACCCCGCGGCGGGTGGAGATGAAGAGGGACCCGGTGCTCGGCTTCGGCTTTGTGGCCGGCAGCGAGAAACCTGTGGTGGTCCGCTCCGTCACTCCAGGTGAGTAGACTACAAGGAAAACACACACACACACACACACACACACACACACACACACACACACACACACACACACACACACACACACATATGTATAATTTATACTATGCTGTGTAACTGGATAATACAACCTCATTGGCCCATCCACATATACGACATGACCACACACACAATGACCTAATCCAATCCAATTTCATTTGCAAGTCAAATTGTTTTCGATCACTCTGATTTTCATTCTCAAAATTTGAACACGACTGGATATCTGATTGAAAGGAAATAGGAATTAAAAACTTCAGACTTCCAGTTTGAGGCATTAGATTAGAGGCTTGTGCCTGGCAGACAGCGTTTTCTCTGACAAACATGTTTATGAATTTCATCTGACGCTAATAGGAGCCAAAAGCACTTAGCGGAGGGTGCTAATGAGGGTGGGGATTTGGGACGTCTCTCTGGCACTAATTCTTGTGACCTCTCACTTCCTCTGGTTCATGGGGTTTGTGTTTCAGCAGAGAGGGAAGAGGGGACTAGAACTAGAGTTCTATGAGGGGATTCAGGCTATTTCTTAGGATGGGGAACCTCCCGTTAAAATCTCCAGAACCCCTTCACTTCCTTAGAAGGCAGCATAAGGCATACAAGCTGTTTTTGGTGAAGAATCTTAAAGGTGACATAGAATGGATTAATTGAGTATTGCACCTTGCTCTCTGACATCAAATTACAATATATTCAATTGTATTTTGTCAAAAATAAGATCAAGTGATATTTTACAAGCCTAATTAAAACCTCATATTTGAGATGTGTATTGAAATAGGTTTTTTGCCTAAACAACACCTCACTCTGGCCACCTCCATTGACCTGCAATGGCTTTGTGCTATTTGACATTATTTGTAGGCTTTGTTCTAATTCGCCCATGATTTAGTGGCTATTTCTAAATGTAGGATTTCCATATGAAAGAGGGCAGAACCATGTCTCATGTTCATGATGGCTCTTTGGCCATGCACAACCTCTCTTAAATGATCAAAGCCAATGTAAAAGTGGTTTTCCATTCCATGTCTCCTTTAAGGTTACCGTATATCTGAGGGATAGACAGAACAGATTGATCATAAATGATTGAACTTGATCGACTAGACAGCCCTGAATTGAATGAACAAAATCCTATGCTCTCTGAGCTAATCCCATCAAAATGAATAAAAGTCACAGGATGTGAGGCATGTTTATGTTGCTGCAATACCTCTGTATGCAGAATATCTCTCAATTCCTCCCTGGTTTTCTGGAGAGAGAATCTATTGCTCTAACTAGCCACCCTCTGAGTGTGTGTGTGTGTGTGTGTGTGTGTGTGTGTGTGTGTGTGTGTGTGTGTGTGTGTGTGTGTGTGTGTGTGTGTGTGTGTGTGTGTGTGTGTGTGTGTGTGTGTGTGTGTGTGTGTGTTCCTGAGCATGTGTCAGACTTGCTCTTCATCCCTTCTTAGTTATCCTTCCTTCTCTTCCTCCACCACCACCACAATCACCATCCATCCATCCCTACCATCAGGATTACGCTATCGCCAGCGCACAGACTTCCTGGGAAATATTCATTAGGGTGCGGCGAAATCCACACGGGCGCCAGGAACAAAACGCATCTTCATCTGTCTTCCACTCACACACAATGGGGACCGTGAGAGACCATCAACGGCGGCCCCTCCCTCCCTTCGATCTGCGCTTCTTCTTCTCTCGCTCATGCTGTCGTCCTCCTTGGCCCACTCTATCCCTCTCTCTTTTATGTCTCTCTTCCACAGCTCTCTCTTTTCTCACACTTTTTCTCTGTGGTTTTTCTCGTATTTCTTTCTGATATTAGTTACATTCTCTACCCTCTCTCTTCTTTCTTTCTTTCTTTCTGTCTTTCTTTCTCTCTCTCTCTCTCTCTCTCTCTCTCTCTCTCTCTCTCTCTCTCTCTCTGCCTTCTTTACTCCCTCTCTCCCAGCCTGTCATGCTTCTCCACAGTCCACAGACAGACAGACAGTCTATAGTGGGTAGTGATTAAGGCCAAATTAATTTGCCTCTCATTCACTACAAGTCCGCTAATCTTTCATTCCAAGACAATGAGCACTGCACACCTGAGCCAGTGTTCCTGTGTGTGTGTGTGTGTGTGTGTGTGTGTGTGTGTGCGTGTGTGTGTGTGTGTGTGTGCGTGCGTGCGTGTGTGTGTGTGTGTGTGTGTGTGTGTGTGTGTGTTTATGCTCACATGCACATGTGTGAGTGAGGGTGGGAGTATGTGTGTGGTCACATGCACATGTGTGTGTGAATTTGTGTTTCTGAGTGTGTATTATTGTGCTCACGTGTGTGTGTGTGTGTGTGTGTGTGTGTGTGTGTGTGTGTGTGTGTGATTACAGGAGGTCCATCTGAAGGCAAACTCGTTCCGGGGGATGAGATCATTATGATCAACGAGGAGCCCGTGGCCTCTGCTCCTAGAGAGAGAGTCATCGACCTCGTCAGGTACTCCTCCATCTCACCACACACTCACCACACACTCACTCACTCCATCTCTCCATCCTCCATTCTTCTACAAGTACTCCATGATCATCAGTCTGTCTATCATCAGGCCGGCCTGCTGATCTCAGACCTGTAGGCATCCAGTCTGGTACTGCAGTACTACTTTATAGAATGGTTCACATAGGGTATGAGGACATGATGGGTGGTCAATTAGCTCTAAGGTAAACCCACACACACCATTACCAAACACACACACACACACACACACACACACACACACACACACACACACACACACACACACACAC
>JAODXP020000026.1:25429350-25469350 GCA_027497455.2 Sardinella longiceps
GCCCTTTGTAGCTGCGAGGCACTCGCTCAGTATGCAGTGGACGATGTCATCCCGGGGCGTGATTTATCAGACTTGCCATCGTTGTGGCGATAGCTTTCGATATTTAAATGAACGTGAAAGATCATAGGGCGGAACTCTGAATATTCCCATGGCACATCTGTCGCTTCAGCCACCGCTCGCCGAGAATTGCTGATGAGCAGAGCTTGCTCTTTTGGTGGTGGTGGTGTGTGTGTATGTGTGTGTGTGTGTGTGTGTGAGAGTGTGTGAAGGACGCTGTTTCTTTAATGAGAATTGTCTCGCTCTGTTGTCTTGAAATGCAAATTATGTGGGTGCAATGGACTGCTCCTATTCCATTCAGTGGCCAAAGAAAAGCACCGTCCTCAATTAATATCGTTGAAGCTCCGTCCTGCTGAGGCACTTTTGTTTGTGGTTGTTATGCCCACAGTTTTGTTTGGCACGAGTATATTTAGGAAGGGGGTAATGAGAGGCGACATTGCCATATGTGCCCTACCCTTTTTCAATGGGTGACTGACCATGCTTTTATGCCCCCTTTCATGTTCTTTCTCTCTCTCCATCCATCTCTCTCTCCATCCCTCTATCTCTCTCTCCATCTCTCTCTCTCTCTCTCTCTCTCTCTCTCTCTCTCTCTCTCTCTCTCTCTCTCTGTTTTCTCCTCTGGCCAGGTTACGCAGAGACCCGGGTCACACAAGATGAAGTGTTTTTTCAGACTCAGCTTTGTCCCAAAGGATCCTGTTGACCTTCTCAGGAGAGATGCAGTAGCTTTTGAATACCTCTATGTGCAGGTGAGCTCACAAGCACCCCAGTCAAGGTTAGGTTTATATTGTGTTTTTTTTGGGGGGGAGGGGGGGGGGGGTTGTGTGTGTGTGTTTGTGTGTGATGTATTTGTGTCGCACATAGATAAAATGCCTTATCTCACCTTGAAAACATGTATCACAAGATCTGATAAGTGGACTATTGGTGTGACTTTTTTCCAAGGTTAGAAGTACACACTGTAACATAGGAATAGAGACAACTGTGTTTTTGTCACATATTTTGTGAGGCAACAACTTGAAAGTGAACTAAATATTATTATTATTATTATTAGTAGTAGTAGTAGTAGTAGTAGTAGTAGTAGTATTAGTAATATTATTGTTATTATTATTATTATATTAGAAGCAATGATTCCCCTTGTTGTATTATATGGTGCTGCCCCAGCTTGGGGATGGTTTGTTCGGGGACAGTCTTGTCATCAGTGCCAAAGCTCTTCAACACACTATAGTGCATATATAGAGCCCCATCCTGTGAGGGAAGCTTCAATGGTGGTGAATGGTTTCAATGCATGCCTTTTAGTCATGGTCCATGTTGGGGATGATAAGCATGTTTGGAATGTACAGTAACTGGTGTCCATTGCCCTGTTAGTTGGCAATGGGAAAAATGCATTTCAACAGACAAACAAACAAACCAACAAACTAACTAACCAACTAACCAACTAACCAGCTAGCTAAATAAGTAAATAAATAAATAATTAAACTAGAAAAGCGCTCAGAGAGCGCAGACCTCCGCCAAGACAATGTGGTCACAGATGGTGTTCTGGATCACCGATCACCACCAAAAATCGAATCAGTTCTTACTTGTCCCAATACACACGTTGTCGGAAAACTTGATCCAAATCCGTGCTGTATTTTACGAGTTATGTTGCTCACAGACAGACGCATACACAGACTCACACACGCCGAGCAAAACATAACCTCCTTGGCGGGGGTAATAAGCAACTCTGCTTTTTGGGAAACAGACCCCTGGTGAGCAGCCTCTCTCCTCTGTCCCATGTCTCAGAGTTGCAATGATGTGGTGCTGGAGCGCTTTGGCCCGGAGCTGAAGTATGACGCTGCCCTGCGTCTGGGTGCTCTGCAGATGTACATCCTCACCATGATGACCCGGCAGACACAGAAAGTCTCTCTCAAGTACATCCAGTGAGTGTACACTCCTCTCTTCCCCTCCCCTCCCCTCCTCTCCACCACCACAACCACACCGGCCCACACACTCTAAAAGAAAGTCTTTTGTCAACACACTCCCTTGACCTTTCATTGGACCTCTTTCAAATCTGTTTTCCTTACCGGAGGATATTTTTAGGAATGCTCGAGCTGCTCTGACCCTTGTCTCTCTCTTTCTCTCTCTCTCTCTTTCTTTCTCTGTTTCTCTCTGCCCCTTAGGAAAGAGTGGGGTTTTGCACTGTTCCTCCCCCCATCAGTAATGTCCCGCATGAAAGAGAAGAATATCAAGAAAGCTCTGACACACATCCTGAAGACTAATCAGAATCTAGTGCCTCCAGGGAAGAAGGTAGGTATCCTATAGGATATGGCTAAGGGAAAGATGTTTGTCATTGTTAGGGTATGGGTTAGCGTTTATCAAGGTTAGGATATGGGTCAGATGTTTATCAGGGTCAGGCTTAGGGGTAGTATCCTACCTGTGTCATACTGGGAAATAAAGAGTGGTTGAAGGACAAGTATTTTTTCACGGAACCCATGTTGGAGATCTAATATACATGTATATCTTTTGTATATCTTCTCCAATGATACTACACTCAGTGATTTAAAATGGTATTTGTACAACAAACAAAAAAAACATTGTTTTGTTCTCTGGGGCTTAGTATGTTCCCAAATTTTCTTGAGAAAATAATCTTAGGGTGAAGGGAGTATCTTCCCTGTATCATTCAGTATAGTACTGACAGATGAAGAGTGGTGAAAGTGAGACACCTACTGGTATTGTGAGGTTTTGCATTTTTGCATAGACATCGGACAATGACCATTATTATCCCATAACAGCTATTTATTTAAAATGGCATCCCATAATTTGCAAAACAAACAAAAAACAATGATTTGTTCTGAGGGGCTTAATATGTTCTCAATTGTCCTGATAAAGGAATCATATCCTGAGTGCTTTGAATGTTTTTCAGATGACAGTATTGCAGGCTAAGGTGCACTATCTGAAATATCTCAGTGAGCTGAGACTGTATGGTGGAAGAGTATTCAAATCTATTCTTCTGGTAAGCTCAACTGTGCTGCTCTGAAAAAAGTAACTCCAAACACAAGATATACAAATACATTACCATATACAGTAAGTCTCTTCCTAACATTTCTTCTTTCAATGGCTCTCTCTCACTCTCTCACACTCTCTCTCCCGTTCCAGCAAGGTGAGAAGCAGACGGATGTTATCCTACTCGTAGGCCCCAGGTATGGCATCAGTCATGTCATCAACGTCAAGACCAATCTAGTGGCGCTTCTAGCCGACTTCAGTCATGTGAACCGCATCGAGATCCTTACTGAGGATGAGACCAATGTAAGGGTGGAACTACATGTCCTGGATGTAAAGGTAGGAAGTTAAAAATGGAAATCATTCAATGCAAGTTGCAAGTATGTAACAGAAGCGTTTTGACACAAACTACATAAACTGTTTGTAAAGTAATGTTAACCTTCTTATGTAACGATGTGTAATTCAGGACTAATTACATAAGTATAACAATAAACTATATCTGTTTTTTGTTTTTTTTTATTTACCAGCCCATTACACTAGTGATGGAGTCAAACGATGCCATGAATCTGGCCTGCATGACTGCAGGTTACTATAGGCTGATGGTAGACTCCAGACGCTCCATATTCAATATGGCCAACAGTAACAGCATGGGAGACATGGACAGTGAGTAGCCAATAGCACTAAACAAGAGATTTATAAATAGATCACCATCCACAGTGAGTAGCCAATAGCACTAAACAAGAGATTTACTAATAGAACACCATCCACATGTATTTCCCCCTTTTTATCTAAAGGCTTTTTATCTTAATTTCACAATGAAAAGAACGAAGGAGAGATCAATCTGAGACGTAAATTGTTATATTTAAGAATAAAATCCTCAAAATGCATCTCTAACACACTTCCAGGAAGTGGTGTAGAGCAATGTGTACGCCGTAAAAAACGATTTGTAATGGTTACTTGAAAAATGTGTGCCTCAAATGAGTTAAGTAACTATAACTTATCTTTTTCAAGTTAAAAGCACTTTACATCTAGAAAGGCAAGTTATAGTTACTCAACTCATTTGAGGCAATGAGTTTCCACACGTTTTTCAAGTAACCATTACAAATCGTTTTTTACAGTGTAGATTGCCCAGGTAGCAGAGGATGGTAGTCTCAGACTTAGAGGAAGCAAATCAGTGAGTGTGTTTATTGCATTGCAGGCCAGGACCAGGACCAAGACCGGGGCTTGGAGTGGCCTTACAGCACCTCCTTTGGAGACCTGGAGGACCCCAGTGCTCACGGCTGCCCCAGCCAACCCTACCCCAGAGACTCGGACTCCGACTACCCCGAGAGTAACGCGCAGGAGATTAACCACGGCTCTCCCTTCCGCGCGGAGGCCTTCCGACCGCCCCCGCCTCCGCCGTGTGGGGACAGGCCCTCAAGCGGAAGGAGAAGTCCCCTCCCCCCACCACTCCCCCCTCCCCGACAGAGGATCCAAGACTCACCCCGCAACACCAAAGTCTCCTTCATTTTCGGCGACCCCCCTTTGGACTCGGTGAACCCTCAGAACCTGGGTTACCAGCGGCTGATGGACGAGAGCCCAGAAATGGCGGACGAGGGTCGCTCGGCGTTCCTCCCCCCTGGCGCTGGCGGCCTCCGCGTCCCCGACAGCATGTCGTTCTGCAAGAACGTGGTCTACAGCAACATCGGCGAGGGCAAGATCTTCGCCAGCGTCGAGGAAGGCCAGGAGGAGCCGCTCTTGCGCGACCTCTGCTACCCCGAGACCACGGACGACGTGGAGGACGAAGACGACGGCAGCTGCGAGGAAGACTCCACCATCACCGGTGGCGAGGGAGAGGAAGGCGATGTGGGGACCCTGACGCCATCACCCCCCGCTGGGAAACCCACCACCTTCCTCTCGCTCTCGGGCTCCAGCGATGACATCATCGACTTGACGTCATTACCGCCTCCAGAAGGCGAGGACAACGAGGAGAGCGACGCACTTCTGAGGACTCTCAACATGGCCATTGCTGCGCCGCCTCCCGGCTTTAGGGACAGCTCTGATGAGGAGGGTGGTGCAGAGGGCAATGGCAATGGCCAGGCCCAGGCGCAGGGCTCGGGCGATAACGATGACATTCCCGTGTCTCTGATCGATGCGGTGCCCACGCACGGGGAGGGCAGCACGGGCAAGAAGCTGGACCACGCAGTGGTGACCACACTACAAGCACTGGAGGCATTAGCTGTGGCCGAGGAGCCAGCAAGACCGCCCAGACCAAACAGCAGTGCAGGTTCTCGGAACTATCCAGTGAACGCACCCAGTCTCTCTCTCCTTCTCTCTCTCTCTCTCATTTTCTCTCTCTCTCTCACACACACACACACACACACACACACACACACACACACACACACACACACACACACACACACACAATATGTGGATAATCAAACAAACCAAGTGGTTGCAAACACATTGCAGTAATCTCAGATGATGAATGAGGACAGTGTGGATGTGAGCACACACACACACACACACATACACACAAACCGGGTAAAAATATGTAGATATTTAAACAAACCAAGCAGATGCCAGCCTATTCAGTCCCAGATTGAGTCTCAGATGATGAATAGCCACTGAGCAGAACATGGTGGCGGCTAGAATAGACACGGCAAGCAGCTTTTCAATATGCTAATGTTTTAAGCATTGCTAATGCTCCAGTGCTTCATTAATCACCATCACTTGAATGAATACCCCGGCTAGAGCACAGCTACTATTAATACCTGGGCCCAGAACACCAACATTAATATTTGTCAGTCAAGATAGTCCCAGAGGACTACCGGTACAACACATTCATTTTTAGAGCAGACATTTAAAACTGGACTGGACAAAATAATGAGTCCTTACCCTCATTTAAAGACATACGAACAAAATTGTCTGCCATAGCAGAGGATATAGTATCAATACATGAGGGTAAAGTTCAGTCTCGAAAGGAATGACTGATTCAGCTGTTCCCTTACAGGTGATACCACTTTACATTGATTCTAGGGGACTCAGCTTTTCAAATGAATCAAACACATTCAAACTATGATGTTTCAGTGCCCACATGGAGAGTGCTTTCCGTATGTGTAAGGCCAAAATGAATGGTAGACGTTAGCATCCTTCTCACAATGTAGCACTGACTTATTTTGTGTGGACAATGATCAGGAATGTTAGAAATGTACAGCTTTGTCATCATACTTTTCTAACTGATATCTGAATTGTAATGAATAATTTGAAGTCTTTCTTGGAATATATAATATGGTAAAATCTCAGTTTGGTTCTATTTTCCTTGTAGGAAGTGCTATATCTCGGACATTCAGTCCAGCTTCATCCTCTGATTCAGGCAATGAGACCAACTCGTCGGAGATGACGGAAAACTCCGAGCTGGCGGCGGCCCACAAGCTCTCCGAGAGTCACATGCGACTCCTGGTGGCCACCACCGAGGGCTACCAGCCGCTGCTGGAGGAGAAGACCGAGTTCCCTGTGTCGCCCTGCTCTCGCCCAGCGCCCATCCCCAAGCCTCCGCGCAGTCCGCGCCACCGCCAGGCTGAGCCGCAGTCTGCCACCGCCGCCACCACCGCTGCCACAGTGCCTTCCCAGCTGGCTCTACCTTCCGACGGGATCGAGATGGAGCCGGAGACCATGGAGGACAAGTCCCTGGCAGACTACATGGCGAGAGGGCATTCCAACACGCTGGTCAACTCTTGCGGCAGACAACGGCCGAGTTCTGGTATGGGTGGAGGAGGGAAGCACCACAGGAAAAGCGGGTACGACCCTAATGCGGGGAAGTTCAACACCTTCACGGCACGAGACAGCCGCAGGAGGGGCCAGTTTGACGTGGAGCGCACCTCCTTCTGCGAGATGATCCAGAAGCGGCAGCCTCTGCCAGAGGAAGGGATGCTAAGCAGCCAGAGACACAGTAGGTTAAGTATTCCACATCTCGATCGAATAGGTTCCGGCGAGGGCAGAGAGGACGGTAGCGGCTCCGATAGCATTAGCATCGCCGAGCACCAAGCGAGCGTCGCCCCCCTTCTCTCGCCGTCCAAAAAGCCTCGTGAGCCCTGCCCGGTGGACTACAGCGGAGAGGAGCAGCAGCCGCAGCAGCACATGCAGCAGCAGCCCCCAGCCCCAGCGAGGCCCGGCGTAGCACGGCTGTGCGAGTACCATCTCGCCAAACGAATCTCCACGCTCCAGAACGAGGCGGCGCAGCATTCGCTGCAGAGCTCGCAGTGCTCCTCGCTGGACGCCGGCTGCAGCACGGGCAGCAGCGCCTGCGCCACACCCACCGACTCCCCGCTGGCCGTCGCCATGCCGCCTGACGCCGTTGCCATGGGCAAACACCTGCACCTCTCCGAGTCGGCGCAGTCGCTGGTCCACTGCCTCCCGGGCGGGCCGCTCCCTTCCAACCTCCACCCGCACGCCGACCCGGCCCTCCTGCGCAAGATGCTGCCCAACATCCATCCGCCCGGCGCTGCCGGTTCCGACCCGACTCTCAGTGGCCCGCGTGGTGAGGGTGCATCATCGCGGAGCGCCAAGATCAAGGAGACAACAGGTACCGCTCGCAGGAGTAACCTTTTCACTGATGTGCATGCAAAACCGGGCTGTGTTAAGAACCTAAACACCAAGGAGGGCAGCGAAGCCTATAGGCAGCTGATAAACTACCTGACAGTGAGCCAGATGCACCAAGGGGGCAAACTGCAGAGCGCAGGCCTGGGGGGAGGCAGGAAGGACAGAAGGCATTTAGGGAATAACCCGATGCTGCTCGACATGGTTAGGGGGAAGGGGAACACCATTGCCCGATGTCCCTGCATGCCACCCTCACCCTCACCCTTTCTCAGCCCCAACCTAGCACTCCCCAGCTTGGGCCCCGCACAGGGCCCCCAGGGGCCCCGAATGTATCACTCTGCCACCCTGCCTGCTAAGCTGAAGAGGAGTCCTGACTTGCATGCTCAGAGACCCGCAGCCAGCCTGGAGGTGAGCCACGGCGGACGCCACGAGCGTCGGAGCTCGTTTTCCGGCCTGGAGGGCGAGCTCGAGCGGGGCGTCCACCCCGAGCGGCTCCTGTCTCTGGCTCAGAGGGACGGTGTCCGCGAGGTGGGGGGGCCCTGCCGGTCAGCGTCGTCCAGGTCCCGTGGCGGCGGTGGCGGTGGATCTGCTGCTGCTGCTGATGACTGGCTCAGGTCTGACTGGAGGACGAAGCATGCGGTCCACCAGGCCCCTAATGATTCTCTCTGTTTCTCTGCCACCCCCAGTTTAGCGCGCTCCGAGCAGCTCATGCCGGGAGCTGGAGACCAACAGCACCAACCTACGCTTTACCCGCGGCAGGTCAAAGCCTGCCCTTCCCCCGCACCACCCCCTCCGCCTTCACCTCCCCCTCCTCCGCCTCCTCCTCCACCACCACCGCTACAGCAGCCGCCGCCGTCGTCGTCGTTGCCGTCATCCTCACATGCCGCCAGGACCCTGATGGTCAATACCTGTGCGCCAAAGCTGGAGTCGCCCAATCCGCTGCGGCAAAACCACGTCCAGGGGCAGGTGCCGCTGCTTTACCAGTGCGACTCCTCGTCCACCAACAGCCTACGGCGGAGTCGTGAGCTCAGGAGGAGCACCAGCAACGTCACCGCCTGCTCGGGGAGCGTGGAGACTCTCTTCGACAGGTCCCGAGGCTCCTCGGCCTCTAGGTGCTCCCAGGGGCCCGTGCCCGTTCAAGCGGTCGACCCCAAGCTTCAGCAGCGGCGTCCCACCAAGAAGAGGCTGTCCAAGAGCTACTCGCAGGGCTCCATGTCCTCCCAAACCACCTGCTGGTCCAGCGGGGGTCGGGACAGCCGACGGGCCTCGGTCATGCTCCCCTTGCAGAAGGACGGCAAGCACATGAAGGGCTCGCAGAAACTGGACGCGAGTCCCTGGAGATGCCACGGACCCTTCAGCTACTGCTTCTTCAAGAGGAAGAGCCAGACGGAGGAGGACGACACCGACGGAGATTCCTCCGGAAGGTTCCGGGGCGACCTGGAAGAAGCAGGGCCCTCGTACAACGCTAACCCTGCTCTAGACACTGCAGGGGAGCAGCTTTACGGGGAGGTTCTGAACAACATGAGCTTTGGCGACCGCTTGGCCCGCATCAACGCGCTCAAAGATCGCATCTACTCCTACCCGGCCGGCTTTGCCGACGTGCGCCGCGACGCCAGTGAGCTCATTGCCCTGGTCCGCTCCAGCGTCGGGCGAGGCGACCGCGGTGTGCCCCCGCTCCAGAGCCATGAGCTGGCCCAGTACAAGCAGCTGCTGTCCATCGAGTCCAAGGAGCTGGGCCGAGCGTGCCGGCGCATGGCCCAAGCCCACGGTAGCCCCGAAGAGATGCTGCTGGCCGTCACCTGCAGTTTCCAGGTGCTGTGCTGTCTGTCGGAGGCCTGCATGTGTCTGGTGCGAGGGCTCGGCGCCGGCGCCTCTCTGCAGCAGCGCGAAGTGGTGGCCAAGGTGGACGAGGTGGTGATGAACTATATTTGCCTGCTGCGTGCGGCGGAGGCAGCGTCCGGCTGTGCCCCCGGCGACCACAGCGTGAAGGCACTGGCACGCCACTCCAGCACTATGTCAGCCATCGCCAACACCCTCACTCGCTCACTGAAGACACTGCTTAGCAAATAGTAGTCTCCAAGCTTCCTAGACGGGGCCCGAATATAATCCTGACAGAACTATGTTTTAATAATTCACTGTGTAATCTACAGACGAGGACAGCTGTACACATTAAACCTGTACTATGTCTCCACCTGGGCAGACTTCAAGGCAGACTTCAAAGCTCTTCTACCATCTTTAAATCTTTAACTTGACCAGACGATATGTGTCTTCACTTTGACTGGACTGCATGATATTAGGCAAGACTGTTTTTAGGCTGACTGAAGTTCACCTTTTTAGCCACTGAGCTTACTGTCTTTAGTCTGGTCTATCTGTAACTGCAAAGCCATACACGGACCCAAGGGTTAACGACTCTCTTGAAAATACATAAATGTAAACTGCTGTAATCATTCTTATTCTGTGCATATTTATTTTATATGTAAAAAATGTATATAGACATATATATGAATCTATAAAATGTTATAGAACTTTAAGAAGACACAAAGGAAAGATTATAGTACTAATCTATTCTTAATATCTTAAGCAAAATGCTGTTACATATTTGCAACTTGCGAGGAAACTAGGTCAAATGGCTTTACAAAGGAGCTGAAGTTCCACAGCTCAATATTTATTAGTGCTTCTTAATGCAATTTCAAAATAATCTAGTCTTTTTAACAGGCAGACAAACGCTATGAGATTAAATTAGCTAAATTATTTAAAGCATCAGATTATTTATGAAATTCCATATTATAACTTGTCATTGTCTATTGATTGTTTGATTATTTAATACTTTTTTAACTATTGTGTTTTATCTTCTCATTTGAAATATTGGTCATGTGTTCCCACCACGTTATTGAAAACATTGCTGTGTTTATGCAAACATTTCACAGGTCATATTGCCCACATTATAATTTGAATGTCTCGCACTTTACAGCAATCTTCTCAGCACTCCAATAAAAATATTTAAAGACTTATACTTTGAAATATCTTTCTTTTTGTCCTGTGACTGCAACCATAATATGATTTAGTGCCCCTCCCACCCCACCCCCCACTCCCAACCACAATGCAAAAAGAGTTCCCTAAGGAATTTATTTGTGAGTTTAATGATGATATGTAAACATTATAACAGCTGTAGCTGATGAGAAACACTTCAGCATTCAACGTTGTGAGAAAAGAGAGCTGCTTTTCCATGCAATCTTTGTTATGTCTAAAATCTGTGTAGATGCACATGGGAACTCTGGACTCTGGCTGCAGAGTATCTCTCAGGTGTTTACAAACACAGTTACATACAGGACAGTGTGGCTCATGTCTCAGAGACTTGGCCATCCTCACAAAGCCTCTTCTATCGTGAGACTTTCGTGCCTGGGCAGAGCCTCAGCTGACTCCACACGTGAAACAAAATCAAGTTAAGGACTGCACTTCAGAAGAGCCTTCTGAACATAGCAGACCTGAACAGTGATGATTTTGTTTTAGTGGTAGACTATCTTAAAATATCTACACAGTTCATCAGCTTTGTATCAGCTTTACAAACCTTACAAAAAAATAGACAGGACACACATTCTGTATTTAAGGGACATGTACGCTTTGAAATAACATTTTTGCCAACCATTATTGTGATAATCTATCATAACCACAGCAAAGCAGTCTATGCAGTGGTTTAATGTAACATATGCCTACCAATTTGTGTTGGTGGCTGGGTGGTGAGAGCGGGACAACAGTGTAGCCTAGCCTATCTGGCCATCATGTGACTGTGGAATCCAAATTGATTTGGAGATGATGGTAGCCTACCATTTTTTACTGTTTTTATTTGGCCTGCAAGGTTTCACAAATGAGTCTAAACAGGTTATATAAATAGGCTACAACAGATGGGGCAATATTCAATTTGTAGCACACGAGCAGTATGCCCAATAAACTTAAGTCGATTTTGACCAGGGTTATTTACCACATAACAAAGTAATCTATGGGAATAGCCTTGAGGCTGAGCGCGCTCTCAATACAACACTGGCTACGATACAATGTTTTCGACCAATGAGATACAAGCACTTCCGGCCAGTTCTGTTTTCCGTGAACCTGAAAGTGTAACACTTCCTTTTGAACTTGTAGTCTTCTGTCAGTCACAGTTAGGATGCTTTAGCTCTAGCATTAGCCAACAAGTTTAACAGCCTCCACTCACCGGAGAAGCATTTTGCTGTCTGCAAGTACCATCTGCACATTTTTCGTCAGCACAAGCAAGCAGTTCTGTGCACTTTGGAGATGCCGAATATTGTGCTTTTCAGCGGGAGCTCTCATCATGATCTGTCACAACGAGTGGCAGACCGCCTTGGCTTGGAACTGGGCAAAGTAACCACGAAGAAATTCAGTAACCAAGAAACATGGTGAGTTTTTTCTGCACAGAGCTAGATTATGATGAACAACGTAATGCTTTATATTTATTAAAGACTTACAGTGTAGCATCGAACATGCGTACCAAACTCGTAATGTTACCACAATAGTCATGGCGAGTGCAGCGTGCATAGTTCTCATACATGTGCAGCAAACTCCATGCCTGCAGCAGGTTGTTTTAAGCGATTGACTGGTATGTGTGGCTAAACTAGCCTACAATATAGGGTTAACATTATATAACCATACGATTTGCATTCGGCGTCGCATTTCAGTGCTTACACGCGATGCTCACGAGAATGATTAAGGGGCTAACGATAGCAAAGTTTGCTAGCTGGTGTACGTCTCTGTGGCTAACGTTAACTTTCCTAACGTGGTAGTCTACCAGTTGTTTATGATGCTCATGGTAGCTGTTGATTGAGTCACGTATCGATTGAAATTGTTTACGATATCAGGGTAGAAATACGAACGTTATCACCTAGACTAGCCAAACAAACTGAGCTTGATAACGTTAGCAAAGTAACCTGATTCGGTTGGATAAGTAGCGTTAACGTTATGCACCAGCGGCAGCTGTCAAGTTGATGAGCTAGCCCATTCGTCCCTTTAGCAAAACAGCTGGACTTCAATCACACGCATTTACAAGAGTAGAAGATCATTGGTCTTTCGGTTGAGGTTTCATTGTCAAATTCTCGACACTGTAGCTTAGTCTGTTAACGTTATACGTCTACGATAGTTGTATGAGGTGGGTTGGCAAAGTTTTTTTTTTTATGCAGAGCAGGAAATAAGCAGTTTATGTTATTAACGTTATGTAGGCCCACCGGTGTAACGAGTGCCCCCGATGCCCACCTCCAGGTCCCATCTGAAATTCACCCGAGTTCTGTGTATTCATTTACTGAGAGGGTGACTGACCCACATTTGAAATGTTTCCTTTTTTAGTTCTGTAGGTGTGACGCAATCGTCTCCGTAATCATACATTCATATTGTAACCTTAAATTATCTATTGCCATAATCATGGACAGAGATCAACTTCTCCCGAAAGGGTTCTTTCACCCTCCAGGAAAATTAACCATGCTAGTATTTTAAATGCACACTTGACACAGCTGTTCCATTCTACAGGTATCTCTCACAGAAGTTGTCAGAAGGCACTGTTATTGTGTGAAACATTGTTCCTTGAGTATGTCCTATGTGTGTATATACCCACTTTAATGTAGACAAGTGTGTGCATGTTGGGAATGACCTTGACTGGACATTTGTTTTGCTATTGGGTTCCCTCTTTTTGCACCAGCCCTCAAAGGCTTATGTGATGAATGCAATTGTCCAGTCATCTTAACACATTTAAATTTTTGAGTTTGCACTGACACATTCCCTTCCCCATGGCCTCTCTAGCCCAAAAGACTTGTCCTTATGTGTACTTTAACTCCCTGACTGTGAAGCATTGTGTGCGTTTGGGACCACATGCATTGTGCCCTTAGAGCCTGAGCTGATCTCAGATCAGATAGTTTGCAGTGGATGGGTCTGCAGGTCCCGTGCATCTCGTGCCTGCGTCTCACATGGGTTGTGAGGCTTGCCCAGATGCGCCTAATTCATTTGTGCTGTGGGCCCCTTAGAATTGTCAAGGGGTTTGTCCAGAACTACTCCTCTGGTCACATGAGCCTGTCCTGATGGCTGCCAGATGATGAGGGGCATATCTGCTGAGAGGAATGTTTCACATTAGTGTTACTTTTTCCCTTGAGACCAGAGATTCTTTTAGGTGTTTTTTTTTCTGCCTCTCTCTCTCTCCCTCTCCTTGAGCCATGGGAATTTTCATCATTTCTGCTAGGTTTTTCTTATGTTGTATCTTTCAGGGTCAACCACAGCAGGGTCAACCACAGCAAAAGCTACCCAAGTTTGCATAAGTTCAAAGATATGGAAGTGTTAAAGATGCATGATTTAATGTCCTCATTTAATTTGATTCATGCATGAAGCACTTGAAAGTCTACATAGCCTACTCATAATTTAGGTCCTCTTTACATGTATCTACATATTTTTGCAAACAGGACATATCTGTTTCTTTTTTTAATTAATTGCATTTACACATATCCACTGTATCCAGCATTTTGAAGTATCTCCACTTTTTAGGGTACTTAAAACATATTCTGTTGAGGTGGCTAAAACTGGTCACGTCTAAATGAAAGGCCCAAACTAATAAAAAAAATGGTTAGTTATTGCTATTGTACATTTCCTCTTTTGCCTACGTAATTGCACTCTGCCGGCTACCTAACTACGGTATGCTAATGATTCTCTGAAAGTGAACACTGAGCTTTTTGTGTGACCGTATATTATACAGACCAAAGAGTGATATTGCTATAGCCAAGTAATTTTTTCAGGGTAGCTTGTCGATTCAGGCAACTTTTCTGCAATAGTAAAATGCACATATGCCCATGTCTTTGATAGTGTGGAGATTGGCGAGAGTGTGCGTGGGGAGGATGTTTACATCGTCCAAAGTGGCTGCGGAGAGATCAATGATAACCTCATGGAACTCCTCATTATGATCAACGCCTGCAAAATTGCATCCTCGTCACGCGTCACTGCCGTCATCCCCTGTTTCCCCTACGCTCGACAGGACAAGAAAGACAAGGTACTAAAAACACACGCACACACACACACACACACACCTCTGAATCACACCACACTTGCTTTACCATAGTGACCTCAGTACTGACCTGATGTTGAGCGAGTGTCCGCTTTAGCATACAAGTGTTATGTGTTTGGGAGTTTGGGAAGTACTTTTCAGAGCAATTTGCTGCTGCAAATGTAAACAGAAAACTGATGTGACCTACCATTAAGCTATATGAGGTTTATAATTAATAATTTGTTGGAGAGAACTAGCATGTAGCGCATTAGTGGTTTCATAACAGCCTCATAGCATCTCTCTCTCTCTCTTTTTTTTTTTTCTTCTTCTTCTTCTTCTTTTTTTTTGTAAGGAGCTAAAATCAATCCTCCTCAAAATCAATCTGTGGGAAGAATAAACATTCTGTGTGCCCCATTGATCTCCATTGTCTGCTTTGTCTGTCTGTGTGCTCCAAGTGGGGAGATGCAGGATGGCTTGCTGCTTTATCAGGTTTCAAAAGGTCACTAAATCTCTGTAACACAAGTTGAACAGTGGACTCAAGCCCCAAACACAGTGCAGATTTCACAATAAATGGACACACACACACACACACACACACACACACACACACACACACACACACACACACACAAACTGTTCCTTCATTTGGGAATGTGCAGAACAAGGTTTCAGAGACTTGCATTGCAGCTGTACTGACATCATTTGACTGCACACAACTCTCATGTCTGTTTATTTAATTATGTAAATGGTGGCTTACATAAACACTGAATATCTTTTTTTTCAAGCAGACATGGAAGCGCAGGGTTTTGAGGTCATTAGAGATGATATGAGGACAAGGCCTAGTCATTGTTTCTGATGCTCTGTTGGCTAACTGCACTGTTTCACCATCGGAACACAGGTCAAGGTTTAAATGAGGTTTCACGAGTTAAACAGTTTCTCAGGACAACATTATGGGCTCCTCTCTGTGTTTGTGCTCCATAGTGAGTTGCTTGTGGCAGAAAGCATTGGACAGTTTATCAGGGTGTGTGTACTTAGCCAAGCCTATGTGAAAGGCTATCACAATAACGGGATGTTGGTGTTATACTGACTGATAAAGTTATTACTACTAGTTCTGTCAAACAAGGCAGTATAAAATGTTATCTACTGGATACCCTCCTAATGTCCTAGTCTGAACTGCTGTGTGTGTGTGTGTGTGTGTGTGTGTGTGTGTGTGTGTGTGTGTGTGTGTGTGTGTTTTTCCCCTCAGAGTCGGGCTCCCATCTCGGCTAAGCTGGTGGCCAATATGCTGTCTGTAGCTGGAGCAGACCACATCATCACCATGGACCTGCATGCCTCACAGATTCAGGTCAGTGTTTGGATGCTGAATGACCAAAGAGGTGGCGCTCTCTTGTGACCTGTATGCAAGTGTGTTAAACATTTAGACTCTGTTTACACTTGGTTTGAAAACTTCCCCGTCAGATCTCAGGTACACAGCTGAGCCATATTCTGTTTGGAACGCAGCCATGTCCCACTGGTTAAGGGGTTGGACCTAAGGGTGACATGCTCAATCCCCAACTGACGGTGATTGAACATGACTCTTTGATGGCCACTCACATGCCAACATTTCTCACTTATGTTTATTTAAATTTTGTCTCATTGCCATTTTTTTGTTACTTTTGTCTGTCTACTACCTTAAATACCCAACATTTTTTTTTGTTTGTTTGTTTGTTTGTTTTTTTACAAGTTGAGCAGTGGAGTGTCTTAGGGCAACTTCAAAGAATTTGGAATAGGATTATGTTCTGCATAGTGTTACTAACCTTTGGGTTAATGTGTATTTGCAGCCCCAGTAAAGTAAGGAGTTCTGTGCTGTAACAAGAAGTTGACTTTGCAACTAAATGAACTCATATTCTCACATTTGTAGCAAGGTGCATAGTAAGGGGTAGAACCTGTTGTCATAACTTGAAATAAGGGGTTTCTTGTTTCTTTTCAGGGTTTCTTTGACATTGCGGTGGACAACCTATATGCTGAACCTGCAGTACTTCAGTGGATCCGTGAGAATATTCCGGAATGGAAGAACTGTATCATCGTCTCGCCAGACGCAGGAGGAGCAAAAAGGTCGGTCTCTCTCTCTTAATACAATTGTCTGGAGCACATCTCTTATTATCAAATAGGATTTTGCAAAAACAAAATAGTTCACATGAAGCCATTATCTAAAGACCTGAGACTGACGTAGCTGAGTACAGCTCCTTTGTGTACTTGGGCAATAATGTAGCCAAGTGAGAATGGATAAGGGGGCACCTTGAGCCCACGTGAAGTATGTGGTCGGCATAGAGATTCAGCTCCTGAATGCCTCTATTGTTAAATCCCTCTCCTTCAGTCATTCATTGTATCAAATGGCCGACTTTTGTGACTTCCTTCCCCGTCACAAGTGTTCCACAGTTGGACTGAAGACTTTTTGATTGGCTGCGTTCTCTCCCCTGATCATTGTCCTTTTTTCTGTCCCTTTTCTGTCACTCTTTCTGTCCTTTTTCTGTTTTAAATTAAATACCATGTCTGTCAGCTGTGATGTGTTGAGGTCACTCATTCTTCTTTCTTTCCATCGTTAGGGTGACCTCCATTGCTGACCGATTGAATGTGGAGTTTGCGCTCATCCACAAAGAGCGTAAAAAGGCCAACGAGGTGGACCGCATGGTGCTGGTGGGAGACGTGAAAGACCGCGTGGCCATCCTGGTGGACGACATGGCCGACACCTGTGGAACAATCTGCCATGCGGCTGACAAGTGAGCACCCGAGAACATCCAACACCCAAACACAATCATCCATGTGTCCACACCCTACACATAAGGATCCATCAGGGGCTTTACATACAGAGGATAATGGAAAATGATGGAAGCAGAGATTGGCTTTGCCTAAAACATGTACACTGTAACTATATTGTTCATGACGATTTAATGAAGACTTTTGTATAGTTCCATTTATTACCATGTGACACTTTGGTATGCCATAATTAAAAACATCCTTGGTGTACGCATATGTGTGTTTCAAAGAATGTTTATGAACGGCATTTACCAGATTAACCACCTGACGTTAGTAGCAACTCGCACTAACTGCTTGCTACGGAGAAATAGTAACGCTATGTGTGAACGTCGACTGGGAGTAAACGTTGTAAGCATGTTGACTGGCTTAAGATTTAGTAATATTTGGCAGTGCATAGCCTAACTTTCTCAGATACATAATGTGGGAGCAGGCATTACGAGCTGGCACAAGTGATCGCAAGCAGTGGATCAATACTGGGAGAGGAATGATGATAGCCCCTGGGTAGGTTACCCCAAGTCTTTTTCTTTTAACGTAGCCTACTATTGGTTTACCTTAGCCTTCACCAGGCTCTTTCCATCAAACTCATTTGACACTAATTCTCGTACCCTTTCCCAAACAATTTGGTTGTAATCCTTAACATTTACAGCACTACTACTACAATTCATCAGTAGTAACAAGGTAGTTGCTGGATAAGCATACCTCAGGCTATTTATATTCTAAGGTGACACACTTCATTTGGCAAGTTCCAGTCTCTCAACATCTCCAAATTGAAGTTGATTTTGGACAGATTTCAATATTTGAAGTACTGGTGGTCATCATATTTAAGTTTCTGAGCACACACACATCAAAAAAGTCATTTCAGGACGGGTTGTACTGTTGAACAGCAGAAAGGGGTCCGCGCTGTGACCTGATTCTTTACAGTCTGTTTGTACAACTCACTTCCCTTGGCAGGTGCAGCGCTACTATGTAAATCCGCCTCCCCCACCCCCCCTTTCAGTGACTTTGGCATAGCCCTCTGTGTGCATGGTCTTTTGGGAGAAATTTCACTTGGGACAGTCCCAGCTTTCTTTCCCTCCCAAAGCAGTTTTGTCAAGGGATATGTGCTGCTGTTGTGACTGCATTATTATTGTGATCTTTAATCCGTTGTTTTATTTGTTCTTAGAGATATTATCAGGCTTGTTTTGCATGGCCTTCATGCCAAAGGCATGACATTGTGCAACCACAAATGTTATTGACCTCTCTTTCTCCTTCTCATTTTATTATTACTGGTAATAGGTGCCATATTTTAATCTGAACTACTACATCTTCAGAATATTGCGATTAAAAGAGTTGTCCTGTGCATGATTGTGAATAAGTAGGAGTGTGTGTTTATTAGTTGGTCTCAATGTGTGTTTGAGTGTTTCATACTGTGTGTGCGTACGTGTGTGTTGTGCAGGTTGATCTCTGCTGGAGCAATAAAGGTCTATGCCATCCTTACGCATGGCATCTTCTCTGGTCCTGCGATCTCACGCATCAACAACGCTCCCTTTGAGGCTGTGGTGGTCACCAACACCATTCCCCAGGAAGAGAAGATGAAGCAGTGTCCGAAGATTCAGGTACTGAACACACACACACACACACACACACACACACACACACACAGAGACACAGCTAATATAATCCTAAGGGTCTCAAAGGCACACACACAGACAGGGTAACACCACAGAAGTATCGAGACCATGTAGTGTGCAAACAAGCAATATAAACACAACATCATTTCCTACAAAATAGAACTGAACTTGGCGTGAACTTGGAAAGAAACCGAGTCGAGCCCAGGGACCTTGTCTCCTTAGCGCTGGTTAGCTCAGTCCATTCACCACAGGCATTACTCAATTAGTTGCCTACATGCTGATTCATGTGACCCAGGCACTAATGGGTGCGGTGTGATGTCTGCTCCATCCCACTGTAGGTCATCGACATCTCCATGATCCTGGCCGAGGCCATCCGGCGGACCCACAACGGGGAGTCTGTGTCCTATCTCTTCAGTCATGTGCCGCTGTGAAGTGCCGGCCTCCCTAAAGAAACCCTGGGCAAAGCTTTTTGCACCTCTCGTCCCCACAGGCCAAGGCTGTGCTCCTGCCACTCTATCCACTCACTCACTCACTCACTCAACTCACACACACATGCTGATATACCCGCTCTTGTGAGGCCCATCATGTGTGGTAGTCTACAGCATGTAGTTGGTTGCTTTGAAAGTCATTCCCACAGTCCTTTTTGTCATTCCTTACAATGCAGAGCACCACCTGGACAATCTGTTTTTTGTTTAATTTATGTATACATGTTGTGTTTTTTTTTTTGTTTTTTTTTCCTACACTGTCATTCTGGCTTAGAGATCTTGAAGTTGATCTACCAAAGATCTTGTCGCCCAACCTCCTTTTTTTTCTTCTTCTTCTTTTTGTTTGTTTGCTTTTTTTTTTTTTTTTTTGGTTTATTCTTTTTGTTTTACCTCAGTTGTATTTTTTTTATACCATAAATGAAGCTTTTTGTCAGAAATTGTTAACATAGCTCAGCTTCAAGTGTGAATGGTGCATCCTGATGATGCTATGCTAACTCAAGATGGACCCCTGCATAGCACCTCTTGCCCTTTCTGTAAATTGCTAATGGCTACGCTAAAGAAGCATTCCAACTCCTCTACAGACAGCTTGACTTAATAAATCACACTAAATCAGACCCGGATAAAATCTCATTACAAAACCTGGAAAGGGCTTTTTTTTTTTTCATGCTTTCTGCCTTCCATTTTTCATCTGTTTCCAAGACTTTTTTTTTTCTTTTTTCTTTTTTTTACCAACCACAGTTCATTGTCTTACAGTATGTTAGAGTATTCGTAGTCAAATTACAGTATGATATTACAGGTTGTAGCAATCAATACAGTGTTAAGACATTCACTCATTTTGTGCTATTCATTGTAGAGACAGTCTGATTTCATCAAGTTATTCTTTAATCTCCTGTACTGAGTTTCTACTATTGTTTTTCCTCATTCCCACTGTGTATTGTATACGTTCTGGGCACCTTTGTCAATGAATGTGTGATGTGTCCAGACCTAAATTGGTTGATGTGTAGCTCATTCTCTTGCACATACTGACACTGTTAACATAACTGACCTCATCTTTCAGTCGCCCTTTTTGACCACTTAATTGTAGCACCTTAACACCCCCACCCCACACACACACACACACACACACACACACACACACACACACACACACACACACACACACACACACACACTTGTTGACTCTGATGCCCAGTCGTCCCTTCCGATTACTGCACACAATTATATCTAGCCTTAATACTCGTACAAAGCGAAATTATTCCGTTAGTATTTTCCGGACAGATAGACCTACAGTTCCATAGGAAGGCTGGGCATCACAGTCTTTCAAAGGCTGTGCATAAATACTTAAGACTGTTATGAATAGTCAAACATTTTTACAAGCAAAGACGTCAAGCCAAAATTAAACTTCAAATTCATAGATTACTAAATCTTTTATGTTATGTTTTTGTTCTCTTTGCCCTTGAGCTGATCTTGAATCTCAACACTCGCATGGAACCTCAGAGAGATGTAATTGAACCGTTTTATAATGTACCACACTCCCTGGGCAGGTTTCTCCCTCATGAAGCTCCTATCCTGGACCTCCAAATTTAGTGAAGCTTTTGGTTTAGGGCTTTAAGGAGAAATCTGGTGTGAATCGGTCAATAGCTTGGTCACTGCATGCTGTCTTTAGGAAAAAGAAGCAGAGAATTGGATGCAACACAAACAGAATAACAAAGCCGTAACAGATGTTAATTGAATGGGGGCATGGTGAAATGAAACTGAAAGTAAGTTTATGTGCCTCATTCACTTAATATTAGCTACCGGTTTACTAATCAGTCTATGTTGTATCAATATTTTTTTTTTCCAACTGACAACGCTTGCTGACCTCAAATGTTGGGGCCATGTATTGATAAACACTGTGTATCTCCTGTAATCCTTGACCAACATGCATAGCACCAGATAAGCTTCTCTAGGATAAAACTCCCTTGAGCAGACGAAGGGGGTGAACAATTCCGCTGTGGAATGGAATGTCAGATTACACAAACCTCAACACCTTTTGGACTAGTATAGTCTTAAGTTTTTTTTGTTATCAATGACCTCTACAATCTCATCCTAGTTCCCGTATTGGGTTCTGAGAGCTTGAAATGACGATATCAACCAATTCACTCTGCACTCCTGTTTACTAGTGTAGAGAAGGTCGTTAAGATAAGGCCGACTGAAGTCTAGTAAGTGCCACTGGGATGGTGACGTAACAGCCAATAGTTATGTTTGCTTTATAGATCCTTGTTCTCTTGTAAAACTTATTTTTAAGTCCCCGTCTCTGTGGGGAGAACATTCAGAATTGCGGTTCCCAAATTTTTATGCGATCAGTGTTCTTTATCTGACAATGAAATAAAGTGCTGTCCATGACATACAAGACATGGCTGGTTTTATGGCTACTTTGTACTTTACTGTTGGGTGCCTTAATGAGTGACATTAATCCTACAATGGTGGACTCCGTAAGGGCACACATATTCCAGGTAGAAGTTCTTGTGACGATTTGCTCATGATAAATCATCAAACCCGTCCAGTTACAACTTTTCAGCGCACAACTGCATGTTGTCTGCTGGTTCTACCAATAAGATATCTGCACAGCTCTTCAAATGCAAATAATCTTATTTAATTTTTGTAAAATTTGATTGAATTTTTTATTGAAAAAAGGAGAGAAATGCAACAATCAATTATCAGTTTCTGAGTTTCTGATGCATGAGCCTGGCAGAGACTTGCTGATGGCCAAGAAGAATCTGGTGATAATGTGCCTCTTTGGTTTCTCTGCTGCGTCAGGATCGCAGGTGTTGTCTACCTGCTGCTTTGAGGAGGCAGGCACTATCACCTGCAGAGCAGGTTCTTCGGCTCTATCACCTGCAGAACACCAGTTAAAAAAAATGAGAGATTGCCAAGGTGAGTATAATAAGGTGCCTATAATAAGCACACTTTAAGAAGATAATTACAATAGCACAAATGACTTACTGAACTTCTGGAAATGATTTGGGGTCATTGGATCAGTGTCCAGTTCAGAGGCCTGGCTTGGCCCCAGAGGACTCGCAGCATTTCTCCTAGAGAAAAACTACAATGCAAGAACACAAGTGTCACTCGTGTGCAGTCTATCAAACCACATAGCCTATTATCATATGAGCCAGTGATGGTCCTGGCTCTCGAAACTACCTTCATTCCTCCTAATCCACCACTGACACACAATAACCCATTTTACAGCGTGAAGAAGGCTGTGCCATATTAAAGGGGTCACTGACCATTGTTTTAAGACATTGTGTTACGGTGCAGCCCTACCTTTTTTAGATTCCTCATTTTTGGAAACTTCGTCTTGGGTGGAGGGTAAGGTTCTTGCTTTGTCATTTCTGCTTCGTTTGCCGTGTGTGGGACATCCAACATCTCAAAATGGGTCTCGATGCCAGATACATACTCAGTGTCACCTCTTTCATGGGAAGAAGGCTTCCTTGGTGTGAAGTCCATCACTTGGTTTATGAGAAACGAACTCCACTGTTCCACAGTCTGACACAGGGTATGAGAGACGTCTCCAGAACAGTCCTCGTGTGCTGCCTTTGCCATGCAGTGGTTGTCGCGTTGGGCTCATTGGTTGAAGCAGCTGGGGTCAATCACTTTGCAGGGACAAGAGGGGTAGAGCACCTGATGCAGAAGGCATCGCACTGACTCCTCTGCAAACATGTAGGCAGCCTCCAGAGCAGCCCCACTGCCGTCCTCTTCTGCTAGGTTCTTTTCTAGCATGTGTAGCCGGGGGCGGTCCGCACCGCACACGGGTCTCGAACCCGCCACCCCGCAAGCTACAAACTCCCGGCGTGGGAGTGGAACGCTCTAACCAACTGAGCTAAAAGCCCGAGCTTCTAACTCAGCGTGTTAGAAGCGCCCATGGAATTGGGTGATGAGGATTTACACGTACTACCGCCGAGCTAGCCGAGCTAGCTGGCCTCTGTTACACTCACCCTCCAAATCCTCACTCCCATCCGGGTCACGGGACCAATGTAGCCGGGGGCGGTCCGCACCGCACGCGGGTCTGGAACCCGCCACCCCGCAAGCTACAAACTCCCGGCGTGGGAGTGGAACGCTCTAACCAACTGAGCTAAAAGCCCGAGCTTCTAACTCAGCGTGTTAGAAGCGCCCATGGAATTGGGTGATGAGGATTTACACGTACTACCGCCGAGCTAGCCGAGCTAGCTGGCCTCCGTTACACTTGCAAGACACTTGATACTTCAGGTCACTGGAAAATCCGTGAATTCCCCAACCCCATAAGCAGGCTTCCAAGCGTGCCACGATCCCACCATCATCACCATTCAGCTCCTCTGCAATAGCCTCAGCAATTGTGCTGGGATTCTGGAAGGTCACAACAGAGTGGTCACACTCTCCTGAACAAGGAACAGTCAGTCCATTAAGCCTCCCCAAGTTGATGAACTCCTGGACTTTTCGGTTTATTGTGGAGAGCATCTTGGGGGCATAAGCACAGAATTCCTCCTCTGACACAGGAGTGAGGACCTGAAGGAAAATGTCACCTATGTCTGCTACAATGGACCGTGCTCCAGTAAAGAAGGAGAGAACAGCTGCATTCTTCCTTGATGTAGGTATGTCCTGGCTTCCAACAAATGGGCAGCCTACAGACCTAATCAGGACTTGGAAGACTGTCTCATCTATCTTTCCCACAAGAGAGGTTTGCTGAGAGGGAGGCACTTGTTTGAGAAGAGAATAGAGCGAGCCAAGTGAAACGCTGGAGGCTTCAGGAGAGGTGAAGACTTTGATCATATTGGACACTTCATGAGTCAGGTGGGTTGTTGTACTCTCATGGTTGCAACGAGTGTTCACCAATAGAGCCAAGATGTCTGTCACCAACTGCTGCGTCACATCAGTTGCCTTTGATGATGTCACCTCCTCTTTCATGTCTGAAAGCCCGCCAGCATCTAGCTTTTGAGCAGCAAGGCTCAAGTCATCCATTTTTTTAAAGAAGACTTTTTCAGTCTCCTTCTTCAGCTGGAAAAATCTGGCTTTCATCCCATCACCAGACCCATGGTATGATCCACTTTGGGAAACCTTTTTTATGGCCTCCAAAAAGGCTCCTTTCACCTCCTGAAAAATCTCCTTACGTAGAATATACAAAAGAAATGTCCAAGGGAGACCTAGTAAATCGAATAGAAAGGTCAATAATATAGCCTACATTATCTGTTATACCTTTGCATCAAATAATAATAAGAAGCATCAAAAGGACTCACCTTTTCAATGGGGAGCCAGCAGTACCAGATGACTTCTGGGGCGCCTGTGATTTCTGCATGTGAACTTTACCGATGTCCAAGATTTGGACCATTGGTTTGAACAGCTGGTATGCACCCGCCGAAAAACGTGAGATAAGGTGTATAGCATACTCCAGTCTTGGGACCTGAACACAATAAAAAGTTATTAGAGCCGGGTAACACAAGTCAAACTTGAAGGGTATTTGTGAAGAGTAGTGAGTATGAGAAGACATACATGAGGCACTCCACCCGTTACAGCCAGCCACTGCCTGGAAGAGAGGGGGGAAATGGTAAGACATATTTTCATGGCATAGGCCTATATAACATAAAGCAGCGGTGAAAACTTGTAGGCCTACATACTTATCATTTAGATTGTCAACTACAGCAGCAACATCACAGAGAACAGAGTTCTGCACAGAGAACAGAGTCCTCACACCTCCTCTGTGCTGGCATGGATATCCATGGATTGCGTCCTGAGACATTTTTTCAAGATCCTTTGAAAAAAAAACAAAAAAACAAGAGCGGTAGAAATTTAATTACTTCTGGACTTGAAAGAAATAAATTGGTTGTCTAGCATTGCGATAGTTTGTAAAGGTTTTATTGACCTTTATCGAGCCAAAACCTACCTTTTGCATTGCGTTCACTGTCGTGTATGACTGATTTGATTAAAAGTAACCAAAATTCCACTTTGTAACATTCTAACGTTGCGTTCTATGACGTCTAACGTTCTGTTATTGCATTCTATGACGTTGTATGACGTTTATTTGATTCCCATACTTGACCAATTCTGAATAGGCCTTGCAGCAGAGATTGACTGACTCTCGTCGTAGGATTTATGTTAATCATTAGGCTATGCTGTTCAGAATAACATTGCTTTTATCCATTCTAAATTCATGTGAAAACGACTATGGAACACTTTTTTTCAAAAAGTGCGTTGTTATTTTTACTGTAGGCGTATATGTAGGCCTATGGTTTACACATGTTTTTACACATTGTACACTTTCACTGCCCTCCTAGAACTCTAAGGTCCTCAGATAAGCTACTGCTCTCAGTACCGCAGAGTCGTCTGAAGAGTAAAGGTGACCGTGCTTTTTCAGTGGCTGGGCCCAAGTTGTGGAACAATCTGCCTCTCCACATTAGATCCACACCAACTATTGGTGCTTTTAAAGCAAAGTTAAGGGATCATATGCTATTAATGGCTTTTAAATGAAGTATGGAATTAATTTAGGCTGTACTTATTATTTTAGCTTTCTTTTCTCTCTCTATTGTATTTAATTTTGTATATGTGATATTATTATTATTATTATTTTTTGTCTTCTACTGTTATTATTACTTTTTTTTTTTTTTTGAGCACTTTGGTCAACCTTTGGTTGTTTTAAATTGTGCTATATAAATAAACATGACTATGACTATGACTATGACATGTTAGTAGCCTAGGCTAAACATAAAGCATAGGCCCTGTATCCCAGTAGAAGACAAAACAGCAGGGGGTAAAAAAAAATCATATAAGGTGTCATGCTCAAAAATCACCACCAGATGTCACCCACTCCCGACTGAAGATAGGAAGCTCTCTTTATGCCATATTCTTCTTCTCCCTGTGTTTGTTGCACGGGTGGTCGGTCTTCTTCTTGTTTGCTGTAGATAGACTTTCTGCAGTCTTTCTGAGATTGGAGATGAATGGGTGTTGCTGTATGCTGAAATGAATAAGCATATGCCATAGAACTTAAGTATGTTCTTTCAAACTGTCTTTTTCGACGTTCACGATAAATATTTACCTAGTACCTAACATGCTAGCTACTTAGCTAATAGCAGCAGATGAAGGCAAATGAAAGTTGGCATTTCCATGTGCAGCATGCCGAGTTTCACCTGCCTTAGCATGATTTCATAGATTTGACACTTTCATAACAAGTATTTATTTTAAACATAATTTATTTTCGTTGTCAGCCTTGAAGTATGCAAAATCCTTAGTCGTTTCTTGTGACCACTGACGTTTAATTCTCGGTTATGTTTTCACCAGGATCGAGCTGTCGGATAACCCACGGGTACTCGGTAAAATGGTACGTTTTCTCATATTAGCCAGCACATGATGAAATGTAAACAGAATGAATTCAGCTGCATCTAACAATAGATCAAGTGATCTCAATCCAGTAGACTGCAGATGTCTCTTTGAACTGTAATGTTATTGTGTGTTTTTTATGTGAATAGCTATTACTATTCATTTTTATAATGGTTTTGTTTTTGTTGTGACATTTACTGTAGGCCAACTCTGGACACTCAGACTGCTGGTATGACCATCCCATGTATGCCCGCTATTGGCAGCACTACAACCATGCAATGAACTGGTACCAGAAGCACAGACGGGCATATAGGAAAGCCATGGAGGCTGCATACGGTCCGATGCCTTTTCCTACCCACCACAGAAATATTCCCACCCCTTCAGGTCGGCACAGGAGTGGATCCAGGCTACCGAGGTTTGAGCAGCCGGAGCGGGACCGGTCTGGCAGTGAGAAGGAAGATGAGGACTCCGTGGAATCAGAGAGTGAGATTGAGTGTGATGTCACCAATATGGAGATCTCTGAAGAACTCAGAGAGTACTTTGCTCAAACTGAACGGCATAGGGAAGAATTAAGTAAGTATTTGTGTTTGTATGTCAGTCCTCTAAAATCGGTTAATGCTCAATTATATTCACAATCTCCCTAATCCAAGGGTCTCCAACAGATAGCTATGAAGCTACTCGTATCTCATCACCTGCTAAAGAGAAGCTTTCTAAAGGTTGACACAGATCAAAGATCTGTAACCAGCAACGGACTAAAACTCTGAAACTGCGATTTGACATTATAAATATTTTGCGACGGCTTGCAACAGCTTGCCACAATTGATTCACACCGCCGCAACTGATCTCTGTTTCGTCTCGTCGCAGATCTTCAGTCTGAATTGGCCTTAAAAGTGGCAAAAAAATGTGTCGGTCCCAAAACTTGAATCTCTATTAAATTAAATCCAAACATCCAGCCCTGTATGGTACAAAAATATTCTTTCCTGGGTAAGAAAATATTCACCCTCCCCCAAAATTTAGGTGACAATTTAGATGAGTGTTGATGACTTCACTAGGCTTATACTGTACATGTGTAAGGTGGCAAAGGATGTAACAAGAGTATTAATGGTAGACTACTGATGTAAGATACTTGTAGAGTAGTTTTTGGCAACGTTAATTTGGTCAAAGTAGCTTTTGGCGAAAAAAAGGTTGGCAACCCCTGCCTTAGTCAGTAATACTGTAAATCACATTAACATACTAATACAAACAACTTAAGAAAAATTATACTTGAGTATAGTCAAGGCCATTTTTGAGGAAACATTGATCTACAAGGCTTGTATTTGCAAATATTATTCATCATCAAGATTCAAGAGAGTTTATTTGTCACATACATAGTCTACTATTGTAGGCTAGTAGTGAAATGGCATTAGAAAAAGATAGATTATAGTAGGCCTATAGGCCTACAGGAACAGTAAAATAGATAAGCAAAATAAAATAAAATAAAATAAAGCAAAAATAATAAGCTAATAAGATAACGTTGTGGAGAAGACATACAGAAAGTTCATCATCAGGATCATCAACCCCGTATTATTAAGAATTCCAGGCTGCCCTCTCACAAGTAGTGATTGCTCACACTTCAGTGGGATGAGTCTTTGGTTAGCTAAGCTCCCCTTGCACAATCTAACCCTTTTGTTCTACTCCCCTACAAGTTGCCAATCCTTAGAGCAGCAGCCTGAGATGTGCCAGCCAGCCTCATTACTTTGGCCATTGAATGTTCTGTCTGACCCAAAGCACCGGACGCCATGTCCCAGAGAACCCAACGACCCAGCACTCGCTGGGCTCCAGTGTGGCCTAGAACCAGTCAACTCCCATGACCCAAAACCCAACAATAGCGACGGTTCAACACCACAAAGAGGGCTTTTTGTCAGATGACATTTGTTGACCTTTCTTATTGTGGTTGATAATAATTGATTATAAACTCTGCTGTTTCTGTCGGAAGGACTTTTTTGTGGTTTGATATACAAAGTGCAGAACTGATTTGAACTTGCTCAGGATTGGCTAATAATTACTTTTCAATGACTCCAAGCAAGCAATATGAAATGAGATGTGATAAGGTGTTTGGCTCTGCCCCAACAACCTTTTTATTTAGGATGCATTTTTAGCACATTGACGGCTCAAAGCGCTTTGCACAAACACCAACACCAACAACAGTGTTTCTGAGTTGACAATAGGGACATCTGACTCTAGAAGTAGCCGGTCATCTGCTTAGCACAATCACATTTAACGACAGTCATCTCTCCAAACTTCTTGTTTCCTTCAGTCTTTATTTTGCAATCTTTGGTTTTGCCTCTTTGCTCTTGACTTATTGTCCCTTTTCCCCACTCCTCTTCTCTCCTCTCCTCAACCCCTTCAGAGCGACAGCAGGAGGAGGAAGCTATTCGGCACGAGGCGTACGTTTTTGCTGATCACGACCTGGGCAAAGCATCTGAGCGTCGCAGCATCACGGCCCCTCTGGAGCGCCCGGGGGAGAGGAGGAATGCTGAGATGAAGAGACTGTATGGGGAGAATGCGCCACGAATCCAGGCAATGGAAACAGCCATGCAGCTCAACTTTGATCGCAACCTCGACCGTCTGCAGCCCAAATACTGGCCCGTCATTCCCCTGAAACTTTGAATCATGTGTTATAGTCTAGCCCCAACTCCATGAACTGACAATTTCCTGTAAACGTGAAATATTTTTATATGTCCATGAATTTGTTCACTGATTTTGTTTTTCAGGGTGTTCTTTAGATAATAAAATAAACAAAACTGGCACCAGTTACCAGAATTTGGCATTGATATGTATCCTGGGAAATCAAATGCTAGAAAAACTTATGTGTGTTCCAAATTCGCAGAAATGCCTGGTTAGTGAGATTCTGTAAGGCGTTGGTAAAACTGTTTCCACCTTGCATTGAGACTGTGCTTTAAACAGCAGTTCCTACATCTGCCATCAGCCACTGTCTGACCAGCAGGGGGCTCAATAGAGTTGCTGCAGCTGTTCCTCAGGGTGAACCATCTTTCTCACATGGAGCCACAAGGACCATCAGCCTATGTTTGTTGTCCCCTCAAATGTGCTCATTAAACCATGGTTAGAACTTAAATGACGTTTTGGCATGATCAAACACCAACCTCAGTGCCAGAGCCTGTCTGGTTCGCATCCAAAAATCTCCTCTAAGTCGACCCAAGTGTGCAAGCCAGTGTGTAGTTCTTAGTGTTCCTCTACTTGCGCTTTGAATGGCTACTTTCTCTGATCACGGAATAACAGTCTCTCTGTTGCCATAGGAACGTTCTGTAATCCACATGGGAATGTTCTTCGTACCCTCAAGACACATCAGTGCTTTTCCTCCTTTCCCATCTGTTCCCTCGACCCCCTTAGACCAGATCAGACGCCATCTTTAGAGCACCTATCCCCGCCCCCCCAAATCTCTGGCATGGAGCATCACTAATGTGACCTGTTCTGTTTCCGCTGGTCTGCGGTTGAACTGAGAGCGCAGAGGAAGAGCTGGAGAGGGAATGGGAGAAACTGTATTTTCATTAGTCTGGTTCAGTCATGTGTGGATGACTTCATGCTCAGGGCAGCATCTGAGCATACGGACCAGGCTGTGTGTGTTTGTTTGTGTGTGTGTGTGTGTGTGTTTACACATGTAAGTGGGGGCGTCCAAACCCACATGTGCATTGTAGCCTAGAAAGTGTAGCTATGCCTAACACATGGTGGTTGCTTTTTTTTCTCAATGAATATAGAGTTCTTTTGTGACAGCAACCTCGTTGCTCAATCAGAAGTTGTCTTTGAGACTATAGCTTCACCTCTTACACTAAGTGATGTGGTTCCTGTTGCAAGAGTGCACATTTTTAGGGACTTTTTTTGTGTGTGAAGCTCTTGAGTGGTGCTGAGGCAGAGCTTGGTTGCCGTGGCACTCTCCTCCCCTTCATCATCTTCACCAAACTAGGTCACTGCCCACACACACACATGCACACATATACCCGAACACACACACACACACACACATCCACGCACTCACATTCGCTAATGCGTTTTGTCTGTTCCTTTTTTGAATATCTGAGGCACTTGAGTGCTCTGGGGCACTGGCAGAACTCTTCCTTACGACTTCTTTATTGTGCAGAGGGGAGGTTTTATATGAATGCCTGAAATTCAGGAAGCATTGCTCTGAAAGAAATGTTCCCGCTTCAAAATTTGAAGGACCTGAGAAGGCTGACTTTCTGAAGGGTGGATTGATGGACCTGCTTGAGTCAATATAAGGCCCTAACCAAAGTCAGATTCCGTTAGTGATGCTGGGAACATTCATATCCTTAGAGAGGTATCTCTGCTAGACCATGGCCATTTATTCTGATCAGTCTTCAATATTCTCTTACTATACAGCTCTGCATCAATCATCTCATGATCACATCACCTCTCCACAGGTGGAATGTCTTTCGGAAGTGAATTAGGCTTAGTCCTCCACTCCTGAGAATCGGTCCGTTGAGTTTGATGATAAATTCAGTAGGCAGAAAATAAAGAAATGAAGACAAATTCTGTGGTCTCCATGTTATCAGCTTTTTAATCATCAGGAGAAGGAAATCGGAAAGCAAGAAAACGTATGTGTGTAAGAATCTCCAAATGCTTCTGAAATGATGTGAACACTTTTGGTGATGTGATTTAAGCACTGTTTGTCCTGCACAGATGCTAAAAAAATATGAAGACATCAGATTAACACTGAAATATAGAGGAATTATCTCAAGCTTTAGGCCTGGTCTATGATTCTGCCCTCAGACATTGTAGATCAGAGGTGTCAAACTCATTTTTGTTGAGGGCCACATGAGCAATGGGATATTCCTCAGAGAGCCGTCCTGCCAAATTTACATGCGCAACCACAAACATGGCTGAAAAACATTTCCTCATGTTTCTGACCATCACTAACACAGTTCTAATACGCCAGCACTTTTGTTTTCAATTTTGTATCCCTTCTCCTGTTTGTACTGTAAGCTGATCTAAGATGCACCTCATAGAGAGTTGCCATTGTGTTGCACAAAGTGCATCACTAGAATTGTTTTTAAACAGGCAACATACACCTACAATTCTTTTCAAGCTTTTTAGGTGGGCCGCATGAAATGATGTAAAGGGCCGCATCTGGTCCCCGGGCCTTATGTTTGACACCCCTGTTGTAGATTGATTAAAAAGAGTGCAAACAGAAAATATTTTGATACATCAGCACAACCCTATTTATAGTTTTAACATGGTAGCCTAAGATCCACTTTTCTCAGAAGGAAATCAACATGCTTGAACTTCAGGTTTTGCTTTACCCTCTTTAGTTACCCTCCTTCCCAACCTCTTGCAAAATAATTTGTTAGCCCTTTCTGAATCTCAATCAGTGCTGCACCAATTATAGACTTCACTTGTTATTCTACACACACATCTTAGGGAAGTGTGTGTGTGTGTGTGTGTGTGTGTGTGTGTGTGTGTGTGTGTCAGAGAGAGAGAGAGAGAGTGTGTGTGTGTGTGTGTGTGTGTGTGTGTGTGTGTGTGTGTGTGTGTGTGTGTGTGCTCGCTACTTGGGTTTGCTGCCTGGCTTTCTCTCAAATGTTCAAACTTGAATAGGGTTCCCAGACCGCTGGGGTCCTAGTTGCCATGGCACGGGGTTTTGGAATATCCGGCAATTCATTCACACTCTTTCTCATGCCGATTTCTGTGACAATCTACCCAATCCTAAAAACCCTTGAACGACCGTTGAATGTCTCCTCTTAAACACTATTTTTGTGTCTTATTAAGTAGTCTGGGAAAAACAACCAAAAGCTCTATTCCTTCTATCCAAATTGCCAAATTTGCTTAAAAAAATGTTGTTGCTCTCCTAATTCCCACCGAGAGCAGCCTTACAAATAATGGCCTACAAAAGGAGATCTGATTTTGATCTCTGAATCTGAGCCGCAGGGGCCATGAGGTATTCCGCGTCACATTTTTAAAGCTTTGGGATGCTCTGCCAAATGTGATAGGCGCGCTGTCCACATCGATAGCATTCCAGTGGTGCGACAAGCTGCGCAGGTTACAACTTTTGCCAGATTGCCCCTGTAGCTTCTCTGAAACTAACGGGTAGTTGGGGTAGTTAGGGTACAACAGGGGGAGCCCCATTCCGTGACGTCATCTTAGAATAGGGGAACGGGGCAGCGAAAGCAGAAGCGGAGTTCAACTTTTGTTTGGTCGAGTTAACCCGAACTCCACGAAACGGTCCCGTGGTATTTTACGCGAAGGCAACGAAATGGGTAAGTAAGAATATTATTTCACACGCTTAATTTTGTGCTAGATGCATGTGAACTTTGTACTTTTCTATTATTTGCAACATAAAAGTTTTACAGAACCATGGTGCACAAAAGGGGTGTAGGCTATTGACAAACTAGTGCAGACTGTGCATTGCCTATTTTAATAAATAATTCAGACAGTTTCTTGGATTAATACATTGTTTTGCCTCTTCCATTCAGTGGTGCAAGCTCATTCCTAGAAACAGCATTTCCGACATATGAATGCGGTTTCTACCTCGACATGACTGATAGTCTAGTCAATAAGTTGTAATCTGCGGTTTTATTGCAATCATGTCGTTGTCCTATGTGTGTGAATGTTTTTTCTCTTTGTTTGTTTGTTTTGCGTGTAGGGTTTCTTGCTCTTAGTTTCATCCATGCATGTTGTTTTCCTGTTAAATCGCCCTGACTGAACTGGGACTGCCCCTGACAGTGTGCATTGGCTCCTGTGCGGGTGAATTGAGCTGATATATGGGAAAGAATTCCCAGTGTTCATTTGTCCCAGCTGTGTCCTTGGAATGATCAATTCTCTTGCACACACATTCCTTTTCAGTGTGTTTTATCCGGCCAGAGTTTGGGCCATTAACCACAGATTGCACAGTTGTACACACACACACACACACACACACACACACACACACACACACACACACACACACACACACCATGTGTACAGGACACAAGGGCATATGTAAATTCTATTGTCAAGGCCTTTGGCCAGTTCTGGTCAGGGCTTGTGTGATGAACTGCTCACACTGGGCTCTTTGTATGAAATGTAACAGTTCAAACATTTACTGTATTTTGTTATGGACAGAGAGGGGGGAAAGAAACATTGTGATAATGTTCAACATTGTTTTTGAGTCTGTGTTCTGTTTTGGAGACTGCTGGTGTGGTATAGTCATGCATATAAGGGACTTCTGAAATGGACTGTCACAGATGATAGGAATCGAGAGCAGGTACAGTAAAGTGATAGAATCTCCAGCAGTTCTAGTAGGCTTACTAGATGGTTAAACCAGATGTCTGTTTCATAATGTAAGGACTGCCTTAAAGTTTAGGCAACTCTTGTATTTTGGATTAAGTGGCTCCGTTACAATTGTAATTACCTGATCATCCCAGTACTAGGATTATTGAAAGCTTTTATCAGTTGACATTTGAATTGTCATAAAGGGCCAACAACTTAGCAACATTTTAATTTTTGTTCCTCTGGTATAGGTGAAGTCCTGCAGGGTGTCTCTCTCTCACCTCATGGTAAACCAAGCACTGCCAAATCCGCCCATTCATTTTCAAGGCCTAAAAGTGCTTATTCTGAAGTAGACACTTTCACCTTTCTCTTTTTTCACACTTTCTTATTCCACCTTAAAACCCAGCATGAAGAGCACCTTGTGTTCTATGGTGATTGTTAAGGCTGTCTAAAGCAAACTGCACAAAGATGCATGCTCCCAAAGTGGGTGTCTCCACACGTTTTATGGATTTAGATCAGGCTCTATGACTAACCCTATGGCTAACAGTGCTGCCTGCTAGCCAAGTTGAAACTAATTAATGAGTTCACTGGAATCCCTGCATTCGTGCGCTAACTAAGGAGGAAAGTCGCATTGTATTGATAATTGCATATTTTTGACCCAAATAGAGAAACAAATGCTGTGGACTCCCCCAAGTATGCAGGCCAAGCAGTACGTCTCATTGAGTTTGGCTTTCACAGGCGACCTCACAATTACAGCTAAACGCCCACCCATTAATTATTTACTCAGCCCCTGAGAAAGAGCAGTTGACCCCTGCACTTTAAGGTCGTCAATAGAAAGGGAATGATGCAGTCCTGTCTGAATGTGTTTGTGAACACGTTGAGATGTGAGCAATATTGGTGATGAGAGAGACTGTTGGAGACAGTTGGAGACTTCCTGTGGGAGAGAAATGATACTCAGCTATCCCACCCAGCTGTAACGCTCTTAACAACCCGGCAGGTGACGTCACACGAACAAACCTACCGTGTGTGCGACGACGCAGGGCCCCATTACACAACAAGCTGGAGAGCCGTTCAGCTGATTTAGGGACAGGTCCAAATTGGATTAGTGGGGGAGGTACTGGGCAAACAAACTCTCACTGCCTTATCCTTCCTCTGGTCAGCCAACTTCAGCCCTGAGTCCAGCCAGTGCCATGCCAGACCAGGCTAGGGGGCATTTTCTTCTCATACAAGAGCAGGGCCTCAGGAGCTGTTGATTCTCTAGCGACTTCCGTACTCTTTAGCCTAGCTGCTAACTTTAATTAGCATTCCTGATTACTGCTTCAATACTACAAAAAGGAAACTTTGAATTCAAATCTAGCCCTTTTGAATACCATCAGTGTCCCGTCAGTCAGCTTCGCCATTAGAATTTTCCTCTTCCTGTTTGAAGGAAAGGAACATGGCGGGGCAAAAACAACTCTTCTCATAAATGATGGTAGTGAGGGCTTTCAAAGTGAACCTTGCTTTCATGTTGTCAGTTATTAGCACCCTGAATATGGTGATGACTCTGGTGCCATGACAACTGTGGAGGGAGCAGTATTGACTAATGTGGTGAACAGATGACAGAGCTGTCGTTCTGTTTGTTTGTTTGTTTGTTTGTTTGCTTGCTTTCGCATGTCCTTTTTCTCCTCTCGTGTTCTCGGCTCCTCATTCATCCATCCATCCTCCCCCGCGTGCTGAAGACACTGACATTACTGGACTCTGGACTGGCTTTCATTAGAGAAGGAATTTGTTTGTGAGCCGCTAGTGATTTAAAGAGTTTTGGTCTCTTTCCGTGCCCGAGTGTGTGTCCGTGTGTGTGTGTGTGTGTGTGCGTGTGTGTGTGTGTGTGTGTGTGTGTGTGTGTGTGTGTGTGTGTGTGTGTGTGTAATATACTCACTCCCACTGGATCACATCTGTGTATGTGCACATGGCCTCCAGTTTTGCAGACTATTCAGATGGCTGTGAGACAACAGCCTCTCCATACACAAGCTGAGCAAATGGAACATCACTGGTAGGATGTTTGAGATTGAAGACAGCCAGACAGTGTATGCATGTACTGCAGTGCATCATAAATAAAAGTGATTGATGGTTTGAGCAAATGCGCGCCGTTGTCCTACACTCATTAGTGCCTTCTTTGTCTTCCCCGTCCTCAGTCCTGACGTTTACCTCTGGAAAAGACTGCTGTTATGATTCTGTAAAGAGTGTCAGATAGACAAAGCGAGCCATTGTTTACAGGGATATGACAGCGTGTGAGAGAGAGAAAGAGAGAGAGAGAGAGAGAGAGAGAGAGAGAGAGAGAGAGAGAGAGAGAGAGAGGGGCCTCCAGATGGAGAAGAACAACCTCCCACACACCAAAATCACACATGCGTACACATACTCACACACACACACACATAGGGTGGGAAAGGAGGTGCCATTTGGAATCCAGCCCCATCTCCGGAGACTTACATTTGTGGCACGCCACCATATGAGTCAAAGTAAACAATAAATGTCCAGCTGGCCATCAAATTACTTGAGTGTCAAACATACAAGAGTTCACAATTTCATTGGCTCTGTCTCTTTCCTCTTACAAAAACTAGATTAGCGATATGATGTGCTAGTGATTAGATGCTAATCGCCAGAGGCCCTGATCTCTCTCTCCTCTTCTGCATATCACACCGACCACGCTGGACGCTCGTTATTTGCAGAGAGCATGACGATGCGTTTTCCACCTCGTCACATGACGAGTGCACCTGCGTCACATGACAAGATCATGCCAAGAGATCATTGGGCAGCACGATGCCCGGGCCCTTGTCGGGTGACAGGCGCTTTCTCTGCTGGAGGCAAAGGACACGCCCTCCCGAGTGATGTCATGAGATCTGTCCGTCAGAATCTGGGCCAAAGGGATTATAGGTTAGGGGGGATTTGAAAGCCTGTCATCAAAGATAGTGGAGGGAGGGCACAAAAAAATTATATTGAAATTCTTTCATTTCAGGCTTTGGTTGCCTGATGGTTAACTGAACTACGTCTGTGGATCTTCCGTCCACCGAAACGTGCTTTGATGACATGAATAATTAGCGGACAGTGGGATTTAGTGCATGTTGTAATGGGAATCTACAGTTTTGTCTGGTGTTTGTGTAAGACCAGGATAGTTTGAGCAGAATTGAAAAAAATGGTCAATGGTGTCCTCCATAGAGATTCTGTGTGTGTGTGTGTGTGTGTGTGTGTGTGTGTCTGTGTGTGTGTTTGACTGTCTTTCTGTGCATTTTCCCACCATCTCTCTTCTGTCCGTGCTCATCCTGTTCCTCTCTAATGAGGCTTACTAAACAAAAACAAGAGCGTCTAGAGGTTCTGGTAGCAGCTGTTTGTGTATTTGTGTGTGCGTGTGTGTGTGTGTGTGTGTGTGCGTGTGTGTGTGTGTGTGTGTGTGTGCACATGTTTACAGCCACTTCTGTGTGCTACCACAAAAATGTTTAGTCACCAGGTGTTTATGCTTTTGATGTGAAGACACTCACCCTCTCTTAAAACCTTCCCATATGACAGAAATAACACTTTTTTTAGTCAACCTCGTGCAATAATACTAATAAAATGACCTCCAGCTGTGAGTGTATTATTGAGGTCTAACTGAATGCTATCTTAAAGGTACTGTAAGCAAGTTTTCACAGCTTTCATGCCTGAATTAAAGGTGCTGCAGAAGCAGTATGTTTACATTACACTGGTGGCATTTAGCAGCAGGGATGTGCAGGCTCCTGGATCCTCTTGGCCGTGCGCTGGGCTGGGCTGGGTTGGCTTTATGTTTGTTTTATGTTGATGATGGCTTACACTTTGTGTCCCTGAGCAGGGCCCAATCCAGCCTGAGATGTGTGCATGTACTGGGGGGGATTAAGACAATCCAGCCACGACGGGGATCAACGCTGTCTCTGTTCCAGGCGTCTCCTTGGAGACAGAGCGGGTCGTAAGCGGGTGGAGCTGCCGAGCTCGAAATGGGTCACCCTGCACATACTCGTTCACGCCCTCTCTCTCTCTCTCTCTCTCTCCCTCTCTCCATCCCTCTCACACACACACACACACACACACACACACACACACACACACACACACACAGACACACACATTACATGAACACTCACACACTTTCACTGGCCTTTCCTTGCACATGCCTGTTGAAACACGTAAACACTTATGCACGACTTAGATCCAGCCTTGTCCACACACACACACACACACACACACACACACACACACACACACATGCTCTGTCTTTTCTCTTTGTCTCTCTCTCTCTCTCTCTACACACACACATACACACACACACACACACACACACACACACACACACACACACACACATAAACATATTTTTGCGCTGATGTTCACAGTCCTGGCCAGTGAAGTAGAACGCCTCCAGTATGACCTGACTGGCCACAGCTGAATCCCCCCAGCAGCATATTGAGGGAGAGGCGGGGGCTCACAGATGGGGGAGGGGGGATGCTGCTTTGGATGGGTGACTTGATCAATAGGGTGTGGCAGCGGTCGGAGGGGGTGGACGGTGGAGGTTGGCGTGAGGTGGGGGTGGGGGTGAGCAGGTGTCAGGAGCAAGGATCTTCCTGCCTTTCTGCTGAAGTTTCCCTTTTCCAGAGGAGACTAGAGTCCATTAAAGGCAGAAGGATTAGACAAAGGTGCCAGCGGGAGGCTATTAATTCTCCCTTTGTGCGTGCGTATCTGTGTTCTTGTGTGTGTGTGTGCGTGTGCGTGTGTGTGCTTACGCATGTGTGTGTGTGTATGCGCACGTACTGTACACATGTGTGTGTATGTCCACACGTACATTCGTTGCCCATAATGAAGTAATAATTCAACATAGAACACTGACAGTAATATACTTCAGTAAGAGGCAGACAGTTATATACTTTAGTAAGACAGACAGTAATATATACTTTAGTAAGATACAGACAGTAATATTCAGTGAGAGACAGTAAGTAATACTGTATATACTTTAGTAAGAGACAGATTGTAATATATACTTCAGTGAGAAACAGACAGAGACAGACAGTAATATATTCAAGTAATAGTGGGAGTGAGGTTGGTGGTGGATATCACCACGGCTGTGGTTCGGCTGCAAGCGCAAAGCCATAGGCTGAGTGCCATAGGTAATAACAGTTCCATTACCAACTTGTGAAGCTTAAGATTAAGACATTAAGTAGCCTTTTCTGTTCCCAAGCAACGCAACAGTTTAACCAACAGCGTCTCTCACTCAGAATAAATATTCATATCGATCAGCTCAAAGGAAAATGTGACGTGATTACTAGCTGTAAAGAGTCACTTGAGGTGTACCGTGGATATATCCACTCCTAGAGATGTGTATAATGCGTCTTGTCTAATCAGAGATTTATAAATAGTTTAACCGAAACTAACTGTTGTATAAACTGTAGCGACAGACAGACAGTAATATACACTGCACGGAGAAACAGACAGTGATATACAGCCTACTGTAGCGAGAAACAAATCAGACATTCTCAGACAGGTTGGTCGAAACCATGGTGAGGGAATAGGGCAGTAGTTCAGAGGGTCATGGACACCGACCCCCCTCAAGTCCGTCTCTATGGTGATGACCTTTTATTTCATTCATGTTGACCCCTGTACAAAATCAAGTTCCATAGTAGAATTACACATTTGTATTTTGTGTGTGACTGGCTTGGCTACTGGTGGATGTTCTTGTCACACTGAGAACTCACAGTTGTTTATGTTGATGTCACTGTTAATGTTGTTGTTGTTGTTGTAGTGTGTATTTGATTGGTTAGATGGATGTTGAGAGTGAAGATTTGTCTCTGCACGAGTAACTGATAGAGAGGTCATTTGGGGGTAGGATTTTCTGTGGTGTGTGTGTGTGTGTG
>JAODXP020000026.1:25474350-25476850 GCA_027497455.2 Sardinella longiceps
TTGGAGTCACCATCACCAACGTTAATTGCACAGCTTATTAAACGGCAACAATAACAAACAGTAGCCTAATGCAACGCTGTAACCTGTCTGCACGTTGAAGCTCGCTGCCAATTTGGCGAGGTTATCCGTGCCTTGTGTTTTTTCCCCAGTGAATGTCTGTTTGATATGGCAACAGCTCTGAACCATGCATTTATAAGCAAAGCAATGCACAAACTAGTTGATGGAAAGTGATACGATAGAACCTCTGTTATTGATTGATAATTTGTTGTGCGGGTCTGCACGGTTCCAGTGATCAGGTGGACGCACAGGTCTATATGATGGCTTCTGCTGTCCAGCGCATCGCCGTCGTAAGTGGCTTTGTTGTACAATGCAAGGTGTCGCAGTAAAAAAAAAAAAAAAACACATACAGGAAAAAAAGGTGTTTACATTTTTGCACCGTTTTTCATGACAGGCTGTGTTCGCGCCTGGCCATTTTTAACATGTTGTCAGGGATAATATGCCTGCGGATCGACACTGATGACAAAGCTTTGGCTTTTATTGCCGTTACTACATATTGATTGCAATCGGTATTTAATCGCATCTCCACACTTTGGTCGTTTTTTTCTTTCCAAAGACACAAGTGTATGAATATTATATTCATTTAGTGTGGGTAATGAAGCAAATGACTTGGATGCTTTTTTTAGTACGTTGTGCCAGTTAGTAGGTCATCCGTTAAAATTTCAAAAGGTGAGGTTAAAATTCGCCTCGTGATTGGTTAGATGCAGCCTTAAAAAAGAAAACCCGGGTTATTGTTTACTCTGAATTATTTATTCCCTCTGTGTATCCTCAAATGAATATTTGAGAGAGGAATAATGGTCAGCCTAGAGATTGGTTGCAGCCCCTCATCTTGCAAGGGTGGAGTTCCCCCACCACAACCCTTTTTTTCCCACGCCATTCCCACCTTCAACCTGATGATGAGATTTTAACGACTTGCCAATCAAAACTGATGAAAAATGTCCCAGTGTCACAACACCAACATATGGACTGAAACATTTACACATGTTCCCTGTTTTAAATTATGTATTTAGATTTATTAGCCTCCGCCATGGACAGCCCAGTGTGTGTGTGTGTGTGTTGTGCAATGAGGTTACGTGTGATGATGTGTATGTTTGACTGAGGAAGATTTTTTTTTTAAGCCCAGTGTGATTAAGTCCTTGACACACACACACACACACACACACACACACACACACACACACACAAATAAGACAAATAAGTGACCCAGCTGCTGAGTGAATATTGCATAGGCACATGGGGAGATTAAATTAATACTTTAATAAGGTAGCGGATGGCCGCTGCATGTGACACATATCATTAAAAGCGGATGCATACTGTGAAGCCACCCATGTTGCACTTTGGGTCATGGGTGACTTGGGTGCTGCCTCTTCTCCTGCACCCACACACCCTCCCGCCCCCTCCTCTCCTCTCCTCTCCTCTCCTCACCCCTCTGGTACCCATCCACAGATGGGAGGGAAGCAGAAATAAGCGCTCTGGGGCAGAGGGCAAAGACTCAGCACCACTCCCTCTCCCCTGACCCATTTCAGCCTGGGTTTCATTAGCTTGGTCAGCCACTTAATCACAACGGCGTAATCTCGCCTACTTTCCAATATTAACCGCGCTCTCTCTACGTTTCATATGGACACCCATAGGTGTTGGCCCACCACTGGGTCAATGCCCAAATGAATACCTAGCTGCATTCATCACATGTGTTTGCTTCATTGGATGGTCTCCCTGCCCCCTACATTCTCCCTCAAACTGGGATTGCATTTGTCCCTTTCTCTTCTATGGAAAATAGGTTGGAAATCATATCCGAAGGAAGCAAATCTCATGGATTGGATTAGGATGCAGCCCCGTTGCTCATGGATTGGCGGGTGGAGGCCAGTGGATTGAGATTATTTGTCATGTATGGACCATCCAGCGTATGCAATTATGAATCTACAGATGGAGAAAGTTCTGCCTAGTTCAGAGGGGGTGATCACTGGTCTCAGATCAGGAGGGGTGACCCATCACCCTCAGCTCCAAGCCTCTTGGGCAATCAGAAGAGCAGGTTATTGTTCAGCTACAGAGCCGAGAAGAAATAGATAACACAGCTAACATGCTACATGAAAGGACATAATCCCAGATGTGGGATTGAATTTTTTTTTTTTTTTTTCTGATTACTGAGATAATCCCAGACCTGCTCGTTCTCGATTGGATAGTTAGTGTGAGCGGCCCGTGAGGAGGCGAGGAGAGGTGTTCTAGAAGAGAGAGAGAGAGGTGGATCATGGGTATTTCCCCGCGTGTGGAGCAAAGGATGGTTCGATATGGCGTTGGTGAGATGGGGAAAGGATAGACTAGGAAACCTTATCTCACGGAGCACCAGTGGCTGTTGATGAGAAGATGGAGGAGAGCTCTCTCTCTCTATTAGCTCTCGCTCTCTCTCTCTTTCTATGCTTTCTTCCTCTTTCTTTCTCTCTCTCCC
>JAODXP020000026.1:25479350-25484350 GCA_027497455.2 Sardinella longiceps
AGTATGTGGGTATGAATAGTTCTGAGGGCAGGTTGGCGCAGCGGGCTTTCTTCCTGTCTGATGCCAGTCTCTGCCATGCTCTGGATCCGCTCCATCACCCACAGGTGCCCAATCTGTCAGCCTCTCTCCTGTGCCACCCAATGATCTAACCCCAGTGAACTCAACCCACAGCACCCCCCTACCCCCCAACCCCACGCCCAGTTTCTCATACACACATACAGTAGACCTCTGTTTTGGCATTTATAGTACAGTAAGTGTAGCCAACACTCACAACTCATCCATTGGCAAGTGAAGGGCTTCTATACATGCAGGCGCTGCAAATGAAAGCATGTGTGACAGACAACACGTATATCCAATAATAACACATACGCTTTAGATCTGTTTCAATTTTTGTGTCCAGGAAATAATAATCAGAACCAGATCACTCTATATGAAGGTGAAAGCCTATGGAATAATGTTAGTACTGGACAAAACATTGATATTTTAAAGGAGATATGTTGGGAATTATAGTATTTTCCTCAAAAATCATGAAGTAGTGTATAGAAATTGTATGCCCCCATAAAGGGGCAGTTCATGTAATTTAGTTGCAGTATATACTGTACATCCAGGTTCAGTATACTGAGATTCGTGGTAGTGTGTTTCTTATAGTAGGGCACCTACAGTATAGTATACTACCTCTAGCGTGAGCCTTTGGATATTCTATAGGGGGCTGTTTGAAATGGAGCGCTCATCTTCCATTTTAGCACCTTAGAGATACAAAGGAGTGCAGGATATTGATGCGGTAAAATCTCTGAGTAAGGTGTGGGCACTCGTGTGCACATACATATGTGCTTATGTGTGCATGATCTAGATTAAGTGTGTGTGTGTGTGTGTGTGTGTGTGTGTGTGTGAGAGAGAGAGAGAGAGAGAGAGAGAGAGAGAGAGAGAGAGAGAGAGAGAGAGCAAACGTGTGAGCCTCAGCTGGCAGACTGGGGTTTCTGTTTTCTCTGGTGTCAGGTTGAAAAGGCAGAAATTGGCCAGCAGTAACTGTGCTCTGGAGGCAAGCTGAAATAACTCCAGCATCGATCTCAAACACACACACACACACACACACACTAACTTAACTGGCCAAGAACACTTTCACAGCTACACACACACACACACTTAGTGTTATGACTAAATGATCTCCATCATACTGTATATTAGCCCAACTGATCAATTCCGTAAAGGGCTTCTGAAAGCACTACATTTCATTAGGTCTCTGGAACACAGGATGAAAGCTTTGTGTCCCCATCCCTTGGGATTGACTCTCACTGTGAACGGTGTAATGAAGTGTGTGTGTGTGTGTGTGTGTGTGTGTGTGTGTGTGTGTGTGTGTGTGTGTGTGTGTGTGTGTGTGTGTGTGTGTGTGTGTGTGTGTGTGTGTGTGTGTCCATTCAACCTGAAGTTGGGAAGGTAGTGGAGAGTACAAGCAAGTAAAATAGCCAAATAATGTGGCTGTATTAGCAAACTGAAGGTTAAAAAAGCTGTCTCCTCCAAATATACAAGACCTAGTGACACTACACATGCATTAGCAGACAGACAACAGGAGGAGAGAGAGAGAGAAAAAAAAGACAGAGAGAAGGAGAAGGAAGACCCTGGCCTAGAAACGAATCTGCCTGCTCCTAAACAGGCATATCCTGAGGCTGAGCAAAGCCAACGAGTCTTTGAAATATTCACCAGCCTCCATGCACAAAGCAGCCTCTCATTTCCACACAGTGTTTTGGGGACTAAGCGCTCAGCTGTCAGCTAAGTCTGCCCTTAATGCTTTTATTTTGATGGAGCCACCCATGTTGGACAGTGATCACCCGCCGGGGACGCTCGGTGGACGGCAGATGATATATTTCTTTTTTTTTTTCTGTAAACTTTGGCGAGTGATATGAAGTCACCGTGTTCCGCCGCCTGTGCCTGTTTTGGCTGCTCCAGAAATGAAAAGTCATTGTGGGGGTTTTAAGTCCTTTAAATCGGCTTTCTGACCAAATGACACAGCAGCCGCAGATGCCATCTCAACTCAGGAGCCGCTGCGTCGTATTAGCCTGTAGAAAGCATATTATTCACATCTCTTTTGCCACAATGGTGCCTGTGGTAGCCGCTATGATATATTAATTTAGTGGGACAGGTGTGCGTGTGTGTTTGTGTGTTTGTGTGTGTGTGTGTGTGTGTGTGTGTGTGTGTGTGTGTGCTTGAGGTGGTATTTCCTCCAGCAGTGAATGACCTGTTTCACTCAGTAGGGTCGCAATCTGACCCGTATAAACACACATGCAGCCGGGGACAGTTACCCCTCTGATCCCCCTTGACCTCTTGCTGAACGCGTTCATACACACACACACACACACACACAGACACACACACATATACAGATACAGTGCCCATAGCACTCAAGGGCAGAATGCTTGGAACGATGCTTAACTGAATGTGTGTGGGAAATGTGGATGTGTGTGTGTGTGTGTGGTGTGTGTGTGTGTGTGTGCGAGCGAGTGTGTCAGCTGCAGGTTTGCTCAACTGGGTCGTGGGTAACGTGCTTCCATGGCAACTGCTATTCACCAGCCCTGGGGCCAAAAAACGCCTTTCACTCTTTCTCACTCACTCTTCCTCTCAGACCTTATCTCTCCCTTTCACTTTCTCTCTCTCTCTCTCTCTCTCTCTCTCTCTCTCTCTCTCTGTCCATCTCTTTCTCACTCTATCTCACTCTCTCTCTGGCTCCCCTTTGCAGGCTAAACTGACAGTTGGAACCGCTTTTGTGTTCTTTTAAGAAACCACAGCCGCAGCCAAAATGTGCTGGATCTGATCTTTGTACTTTGGAGAGAGAGAGAGTGATGGTGTGGAGGAGAAAGAGTGGAAAGGAAGGAAAGAGAAGAGGAGTAGAGACGAGGAGGAGGTGGAGGGGGGGGGGGTGCTTTAGCAACCTCCTCTTTCAGTTTCTCTCTCTCTCTGTCGTGCGTTTTTTTTTTTTTTTTTTTTTTCAGTTTTGCCAAACAGACTGTCCGAGCTTGAGGCTGCCATTTTAACAGCCAGTCTTGACAGAAGCAGAGGGGGGGATTTGGCCTATGCACAGAGCCAATGGGCCCCACATCAAATATGAAACAGTAAATCAGAGCTGACTGAGGCCCCTGCCTCGTTCGCCTCCGCTTGGCTCCGAGGCTGGGCGTGCTGCTGCTGCTTCTGCTGCTGCTATTAGAGCCGCCATCGCCACCATTGCTGCTACTGCTTTTCCCATCAAAGGCAGCGTCGAGGCGGTCGAGACTTTGCCACACAATTAGATCAACAGCAGCATTATGTCACCAACAGTGGAGTCTTGAGGAATGTTGTTGTTGCCTGCATTTGTCCCCAAAGATGTTCCGTAGGAGTCGTTTTGGAGATTTGAAAATGAAATGGAATGAAACGTCTGGCAAATTCTGAATTCACGCATAAATTCTTGACATTGCAGAGCTATGCAGGACATTTCACTTACTTATTTGGTTGTTTAATGTTAGATATTCATTATTCAAGGTTTATTGTGGTTCGATTGCCACCTGTTTGAAAAGGTTGCATATTAGGTTTCAATTCATTATACAGTACATCTAGGCTTTGCTCTCTCACACATTCCTTTTTCTCTCTTCCTCTACTTCAGTGTGCAGCTTTTCTACATTTCCATGTGTCCCTCTCTTCACACTCATTGTATAGAGATCTGCTTTCACTTCTCCCTCACCACTATTTCTCCCTCTATTTCTCCCCCTCTTTCTATCTCCTCTCGTTCTATCTCTTCTATTTGCATTGCCTCTCTTTCTATTTCTTTCTCTATTTCCCTCTCTTCTATCCCCTCTCTCTCTTTCTATCCCCTCTCTCTCTCTATTGCCTCTTTCTATCCTCTCTCTATATTCCCTCCCCTCAATGCCCTCTCCTTCTACCCCCCCTCTCTCTCTCTCTCTATCTCTCTCTCTCTCTATTCCCTCTCTTTCTCTTGCCTCTCTTCTATTCCCTCTTTCTATCCCCTCTCTGTTTTGCTCTCATTCCCAGTCACAGCACAAAGTCACAGGCATCTCAAGTGTGACCCTCCCGTCAAACCCTGACCACACGCATAATAATAACCCACACATGCATATGCAACCCCAGGTGGCGCTTCCTCAAAGTTCAGCTCCAGAGCTCTCACTTTAGCGGTTAAATCATTCACTTCTCTCTCAGTCAGTCGAGAGAGAAAAAAAAACAACAACCTTTTTCTCTCCTTCCTCTGTTTGTCCCTGCAGGAGAATCGTTTCACCCCCTTTAAAAAAAAAAAAAAAAAAAAAAAAGTCTTTTATCCTCCTACAGTTCAAACGGGGTTTCACAGGATAAATGCCTCTGTCGGGGAGCGGCCAAAAAAGTGTTCTTGTTCTGGAACGTCCCACATAGAAGCTGGGCCCAGTTCTTCTTGCATCGGTAATGGTGGCCTAATTGGTCAATTACTCAGTCTATTGGCCTTGACTGTTGGCAGTGCTTAGGTAAGGAAACAGAAAGGCAAATATCATCATCACGGGCATTATCGTGACACACTCAATTGTTGCAGCGTATCCTTGTCTGTCAGTCAGTGAGAAGAGACCAGTGATGTATCTGCTGTGTGATATATGTCCCCATAAGGTATGCAAAGAGAGAGAGACAAAAATGCAGACGCTCCACACATGGTTTGGTCATTAGCTCGTCAGCTTATAGCCATGTGGTTGTAGAGTGCACACGTGTCGGCCGACAGGGCAGTGTGTGAAACAGGAGAAGCCCTCTGTCTATAGACACCCCCCTTCCCACACACACACACACACACACACACACACACACACACACACACACACACACACACACACACACACACACACATCCACCGACATCCAGCGGGACTGTATATTTCTGCCCGCTCACCTTTCACCTCATGCGCCCATTAACCTCTGTCTGTGGGCCATAAACCCATAGTCCTGCTTTACTGCCTGCCTGAGTGACTGGGACAGGAAGAGACTTTGGAGGGGGAGGGTGTGTGT
>JAODXP020000026.1:25489350-25524350 GCA_027497455.2 Sardinella longiceps
ATATCAGCGTGTAAAGCCTTTTGGCCATGTGGGCCTGGCAGGGGCGGTGTGTGTGTGTGTGTGTGTGTGTGTGTGTGTGTGTGTGTGTGTGTGTGTGTGTGTGTGTGTGTGTGTGTGTGTGTGTGTGAAGCCCATTCTGTCTTAAATAGGTCATCATATGAGATCATATTTTAATGAGTATTGCATCTCAATTATTGGTGAATGTACGTACAGTATGGAGAGGGGGAGGGTCGTTGTTGCGTTAACTGCCTGTCTTATTTAATTATCATGTTAAACATCATGACCATATGAACTGATCTGAATTAAAATCTCAGATAAAAGAGTAAAGAGGTTTAGGTCGAAATGCTATCTCAGGACCCGAATAAAGTCAGATACATCTTTATTCTGACAGCAGTGTGTGTGTGTGTGTGTGTGTGTGTGTGTGTGTGTGTGTGTGTGTGTGTGTGTGTGTGTGTGTTGTGTGTTTCCTTCACCTTGTGTCCAGTTTGTGTTCCTGACTTACATCCTTTGCCTGGCCTGGCTCGGTATCTTTGGCTTCTCGGCGGTGCCAGTCTTCCTCTTCTACAACATGTGGACCACTTGTAACACCATGAAGTCACCTGTAGCAAACATCACTTCCCCCGAAAACATCTGTGTGGACGTCAGACAGTACGGTACGAGCTGTTAATATTCTTCCATATTCATTTGATCATGACATTGTTTACATTTAAGCACACTGTGTGATTAAAGAACACAGTTTCCTCTTCGTTAGATCACTGTACATGTGTTTGTTTAAAGACCCAGCTTGCGTGAAGCAGCCATTGTGTGTGTGAGTGGAGCAGGGACCAGGGACTTATGATATTATATCACTCTCATGAGTCATGATGTGGGGAGATTGCTCTGGATGACTCAAGGAGTGTTAGATAGCACTGGGGACCTAGAGACATTTCAAAAACACACTGTTGTGAATTCTAAAAGGGCCTCTGTGTGTGTGTGTGTGTGTGTGTGTGTGTGTGTGTGTGTGTGTGTGTGTGTGTGTGTGTGTGTGTGTGTGTGTGTTTTCCTGTCTCAGGCGTGATCCCCTGGAATGCTACGCCTGGAAGAGCCTGTGGCTCCACATTGAATGACATCTGCAACACTAGTGATGTGAGTACCCTCTCCCACACACACACACACACACACACACACACACACACACACACACACACACACACACACAATTATTATCACACACCTCAAATCACAGAACACTGTCCACAATACAACACACTGATATCACTTCACTGTAGCCAGTGTTCTGCCCAAATTCAGGAAGAGGCTTTCATATAGAAGCTCTAGATACTGTACACCTTACCTCAAAACGTCTTAGTGTAGCATAAATTATAACATGCAAATTTGGAAAGGTTCAGCTTCATAATATGAAAGTTTCTGACATTTTTGCTTCAGATATTCACTAAAACATTTAATTAGCCATTATCAACTAGTGTGTTAAATGGACAGGTAGGACTCCACCTGTGGATAGTGTGTAAGTGTGTTAATGTAGTATCTGATCTCTGGTATCTGATGTGCTCTACAGTTTTACCTGTCCTACCACCTGTACATCGTGGCCTGTGCTGGAGCTGGAGCCACTGTCATTGCTCTGGTAAGACCTACAGTAGACTATAGTAGAGTTTGCAGACCAGTGTTAGATAAGCACTTGTTCACTGTTCACATACAGTATCTGTTCACTGTTCGCATACCTGTATTCATCCCTGACCATCAGAGTATCTCTCTGCTGGCATACAACGCCCTTGAGACTTTCAACCATTGGTTATAATTAAGGTTAGCAAAATGATGTTTTTGGTATTGTTGAAATATAAATGTGGTATGGAAAATCATTTGCCACAAATCTTCCATTTGCATCCGTCAAATTTCTAAAGGAACGATTGTGTTATTTCTTCTTTTGCTTTTATTTTTATTTATTTTTTTATTTTTATTTTTACTTTTAGTGACATTTAATGATTGTTTTGTTATACTGCAGCGCTTGGACTGCTTTCTGTTGGCTCATTAATTTGACCTTTGACCCCCTGCTGGTGTGTGCTCTCTCTGTCTCCCTCACAGCTCACCTACATGATGGCCAGCACATATAACTATGCCGTTTTCAAGTTTAAAGGCTTTCGCCACAACAGCACCTCTAAGTTTTAAAGCAAACATAATGACAGCACACTCAGTCGGCAGCGTCCATGGACTGATGCTGCTCTTGGGTTGTTCTTAAAAGTCAAAAGCGGGAGCAAATGTAGAGGGTTAGGCTACACTGTAGACAAGGACATTTCAGAGTTGCAACTAACGGACGAGTATTGCAGTGCTCTCCTGTTTGTCCTTCTGTGCATTATCACACACACAGACTAATGCTGGATTTTGATGAAGAAGAAAAATGTAAGCTACTGTATCTTTAAGAGAGAGAGAGAGAGATTTTGCAGTATGACTTTTGCTCGATGAAATGTTTTGTAGAAGCCCAGTGCGAGATTCCAATCTGATTTAATTTACTTAGTTTACTTTTGTAAACTTTTGTAAACATTTGTTTTGGTCGCTAAGCTCAATAATCAGTCAAGTTATTCTTGCACAAATTCATAAGTATCCTACCCATCAGGAGTCATTGCACTTGTGTAGCCTTCATATTTTGTTAATATTCAAAATCTTCTCAACTCTAAAAGTATATCAATTCTTGATGTAGGAACACAGAATGTAGTCAGCTCTTTATCAAGCTGTATAGTCAGCATGTAGCTATTGAACCCACAGAAGGAGAGAACAGGTAGCATTGCAGCGGGTGTAGCGTAGCACTGGTGTCCTATAACCTCATTTTCCTTCATACATTACATTCATTTTCATACACTAACCAGTTACCACATTATTGGTGGTTCAAATTCATCATCCCAATCATTACTGGAAGTTTTTTTTTTTTTTTTTTTTTCAATTTTTTTTTTTTTCTTTTCAATTTTTTAAAATGAATTATTAAGAAAATTACACCATTCTTTTGGTGTTTGTTATGTTATTGGGGCTTTTTGACAGATCGTGCTGTACACTGTGAATATGAACCGGGCCAATAGTGGAATTTTTCAGGAATTTCTTGGACGTCTCTTGTTCTGTGTGTTAGTTTTTAGGTGCTCATGTTTTTCAGTGCACTAACCACCATCAAGGTCATCCCACTGACACATTTAATAGCCAAATTCCAAATCCTTCATGAGTTACATAATAATAATAATAATAATAATAATAATAATAACGACTAGTTTAGTGTAGCGTTACCGATGTAGCTTGCTTTTGCTCACTAACCCACTGACTGGCGGTCCTCCCCTCCCTTGCTTTTCTCTCTCTCTATCTCTCCCTCCCCCTCTCCCCCAACCCTTTCTTGGCCTTTCCTCCTCCGCCCCTCTCCCTCTCCCTCTCTCTCTCTCTCTCTCTCTCTCACAGATCCACTATCTCATGATCCTGGCCGCCAACTGGGCCTACCTGAAAGACGCCTGCCAGACCCATGCTTACCAAGACATCAAGACCAAGGACGACCAGGAGCTGACGGATGTGCAGTCACGCTCCAAGGAGGCAATCAACTCCTACTCATAAGGGCCAGACCATAGCACACACACACACACACACACACACACACACACACACACGCACACACACAACCTCTTTATCACCCCCACCTTTTCCCCTCTTCTCTCTCTCTTTCTTTCTCTCAAACATAATGTAAACATACATGCAAGCACATACAGACAGACAGACACATACTTGCAAGCACATGTAAACACAAACACACACACACACACACACACACACACACACACACACACACACACACACACACAGCTGCACTCCCCCATCCCAACCCTCAGGCTGCACGCTGCTGACTAACACGGTTCAGTGCTGCTTCTCCCTCCCACCACGTGACATGACAGCCTTGTGAGGCTCCCCTAACCGTGACAGAACACCGGCTTGTGTTTTTTTTTCTCTCCAAACTTTATATGATTTCCTTTATCAAAAGAAAAAAAAAAGAATTATTGATGAATAGATCAACACATCTTATGGGAATGCATGTGAAATGCCTTAATGGAGGCACAGTGTGTTCCATTCATCTCGAGTCCCACTATACTTCAAGGTCAATGGTGGACTTGAATGAATGGCTCTGAACATACTGTGGCCCAGTCAGGTGATTTTTTTTTCCTTTTCTTTTCTTTTCTTTTTCTTTTTGCGGTGTTTGTGGTGGACTGTCTCAAAGTGGCCGGGTGTGGTGTCAAGACTGGGACGCCTCGCCTTGGCTCGAGCTTCATGGCGCGTGGTGGAGGTGAAGTGCCACCCACTACTCTTAACTGTCTGCACTAACTCAACCAGGACGTTTCACAGGAACTTCCTTTTTTGGTGTTTTATACATTTAAATATAAATATAAATATATAAATATATAAATATATAACTGTGTGAATGTGTACGAATGTTGTTGTTTTTCTAACTCTTTAAAAAAAAAAAAAGTATGTCAGGTTTAATATAACCTCCTTCTGCTCTCTCTTTCTCTCTCTTTCTCAGTTACTTCTTATTTTTTGTTTTCTGAACCTTTTTTATGGTTATACTTGACACTGCACTGCTGTAAAATCAGACGAAATCCACACTCTCTTTTAGTAACTCTTCAAATTCAGACTCCTCAGATCTGTGTGGATCTTTTTTTTTTTTGTCAACTGAATTCAGAGCAAACAGCAGCAAAACGAAAGCGAAACAAATGTGAGGAGCTCAGATTTTAACTGACAATTTCACAGTAATGCACAGAAATGGAAACATTAGGTGGTATACATGTCCTCAGATCTATAGCCTACCTGAGGAATGACAATTTGCACATAATTGTCTCAAGTAAGCTTATAATTTATCAAACTGAACATTTGATCTCCGCTCTAAAATGTTCTAACTCTCTGAAGGGATTTTTTTTTTTTTTTTTTAATCAAACAAGTCATGTTCTTTTTATTTGTATATTCCCTGTGGAAAAAGAAAATAATGTAAGTTTTGATTATTGATATTATTTCCTATTTCTTTTTTTTTTTAATTTTAACAATGTTGGTCTTTACAATGTTCAAAGATGCAGCCATGTAACATATATATTCTTGACTCGGTGGATAAGAGTAAATTAACTATCTATATAATCTCAGTGTTTGGACTCAGCAGTTTGATGGCAGCTGACACTTTTCCTAAATGAGCTACTGTGTAACATTGCTTGGATTTTATCTTGGGATTGATTTACAAACTTGTGGTTTTAGCTGCGTTTGTGTCCTTTCTTACTCTCCTGGCAATCCTGGTGGTAACCTGATATGTCTGTGGATTATTGGATATACTAACTGTGACTCTCCATGATGTTGTTGGATAAGTGCTCCTGAAAACTGCCATGTTAACATCCACTGTGTGACGGTACGGTATTTATGGTCAGGCACCTTTGTGGAGAGACTGTCTTTGAAGGGCCCCTCCTTAACAGCAATGCAGTACTCATGGCATGACAGGCATAAGATTGTATTTAATGTATTTAATAACAGCTATTTCCATCCATACGTTCAGTATGAGGACACCTCAACACTTTTGTCACATTGCTTGGCATGTCATGGCTATGTAATCTGCAACATAAACAAACAAAAGATATTCCATGAGCTCTAAATGAATGCTTATTGATGTATCACTTGCATTTCATGTTGGAATGATGTGGTTAAGAAGGCCCCCATCAAAGAACAGTTTGTTTTCTCCCAGAGTTTTTAATTTTTTTACTTCTTTCACATGGTTGTAACAAGTCTATTAGCATACACAAAATATTTTTTTTTTCTCTTTTTTTGTTAAGTTTTAAAGCATGTTGCCCACACGCCGAGGTTGAGCAGCAAAAAAAAAATCATAACCTATACGCTTTGGTTCCTGCCAACTTCGAAGCGTTTCCACCAATCGCAATCTCAGTCTCTCCTGTTTTTGTATCAGAAGACGTGTGCCTGGATGTTTTGTTGTTCCCTTTTTATTGCATGACAGAAAGATAACCTTGACCTTTGACCTTCTCTCCCTAATCCGTAGGTGATGTGTTGTCAGAAGTTTGGTAGGCAGTGTTTGCCCCTGTAAACCCCTTTCCTCCCCAAGATTCTCCACTGTGCTTTGATGGAATTGTAGTCCTAGTTGTTCCATAGTCCATTTTCTTTGGGAAAAAAGTTGACGGTTTTATGACTCCTGTATAGTGATGATTTTTGTACCCTTCTCTAGTAAAACTGATATTTTCTATGATCGCCAACTGGTCTCCACTGCAGTTTTATTTGTATCTTGTTTTGTGTTTATCACTTCTGTGCTTACACAATATTTATAGTATACTGTCTTTTATGAGATCGCTTTATGAGAGTAGATGGGGTAATGATTTTAATTGTCTGGGAATTAAGGTTACGACAACAAGACTTCAGATATACACTCCACATTAGGGCCACACGCCTGTTCAATATCTCATTATTGAAGTTATCTAATCAGCACAAGCATATGGCAAAGCGCAGCAATGAAAAGTGGTACCTGATCTTGTGAGAATTCACTTAAGACATTCAGATGGTAGGCTAAAGTTAGGATTTGGCAAGAACCATTCAGCCATTATATTCTCCCACATGAGAACTCAGTATGCAGAGTAATTTCACATTCCAGGGATTCCAAATATTTATCGTTGTCCAACCATTAATCATCACTTTAACAACTATTTCCATAATTTATACGTTAAAATACTGTATTTAGCTTGTGACTATAAAGTCACTTGACTTTAATGTAGATTACGTATCCTTTTGCTACTGTTCTTCACATCTTTTCTGGAATGCCCAGGCTAATAAGATTAAGAAAGTGCCCTAGTGTCCAGCCTTCAGGATGTTTTTAGAACTGTAAACTTAAAGGGATAAAAGAACTACCCAACAACTGAGTTACTGAAATATCTTTTGACCTTTTATAACATTTTACCGATTAACTGTTTCCTGTACAACCTCCAATTACTATAAAGTACACATAAATTAAACAATGAATATATTAGAGTGAGTGATTCTAATCCAGTCTAATCATATTCAACAAATTTATCCTCACAGTCTGGCTTCATGGAGGCCCCAAAGTTTAGGAGCACACCTAAAATATAGAACTGTGGTTCTGTGTACCAGAGACATACATTCAGTTCACCTAAATGCCTCCATACAGCTGTGCTTTCAGTGTATTTGCTCCAAAATGTCCAGTGTCTGTGTAAGGTTCTCAGACTTGGCCACATGTCCGCCAAACGACTAGCCCATCAGTCAATATGTTCCACCAGTGCATCTGTGTAGTGAGTGACCCGCTGCCAGGTCACCACAGTGTTTGCTCTTGCATTAGTAGTATCTATTGTTTCAGACTAAGAGATTATAAGCATTAACCCCATGGTGTAAGCAACACTGTTACTGAAAAACAATGTCTCCAAAAAACACTGTATAAAAAATATCAAAAATAAGAGATTAAAATATAACACAATTTGCATTTTCATCTGTAACAAACACTAAATGTGACAGATTGTGACCCATAAAAGGATGTTCATGCATCCATCATGTACACAAAAAGGCTAAACTAAACATTTTGTCTATTTGTTCATGTGTGGCTGTAAGTGAAATATAAAAGGTTGAGAGACAGAGAGAGATTTGTAATCCTGACATGAGAGTGCATATTTTAGGAAGTAGGCTACCCTACAGGCCACTTTGGCCATTTCACCAATGGCATCCTCTCTTCGCCTGTGGTACACTGAAACCATTTGAAACCACATTACAGACCTCACATTCATGCCATTTATCTGGCAAAGTTATAGGGCAAGGACCACATACTGCCCTTTCATCACGTTATTTCATCAGCTGTGGTCTAGCTAGGCATGTTTTCAGATAACACAGCAATCTGTCAGTTCCCTCTCTAAACCAGTGTGTGTGCAGTCCCCCTCCTCAGCAGCAGGGGGGGTTAGAGCGTGGTTTCCTCCGCAGATCCACTGTGTCGGATGGCAATAGATGCTCTGCCCTCTCCTCTGATGCCAGCACACGTCTCACAGCCTCCTCAAAGGCCGCTGTCACATTGGTGGCATCTTTGGCGCTGGTCTCGAAGTACGCGTGCCCGCCGTTGTCTTGGCACCACTGCTGGGCTTCGTCGGGTGACACCTGCCTTTCGGGCACGTCCACCTTGTTGCCCAGAACCACAAAAGGAAAGCGGTCAGGCTCCCGCACGTCAGCATAGTAGGCAAACTCCTTCTTCCAGTTGGGTAAGTTGAGGAAACTCTGGCTGTCGTCCACACTGAAGGCTAATAGACAGCAGTCCGAACCGCGGTAGAAGGGTGTCCTCAGGCTACGGAAACGCTCCTGGCCTGCCGTGTCCCAGATCTGTAAGGTAACGGTGCGCCCGTCCACCTCTAGTTCTTTGTTAAGGAACTCCACGCCGATAGTGTGGAAGAGGTGTGTGTCAAATTTGTCGGCCACGTAGCGGTTCATCAGGGAGGACTTTCCCACACCACCGTCCCCCAACAAGATGACCTTCAGCAGGGATGATTTGGACGTCATGGTGCAGACACGCCTGGATGACAGGAGAAACCAGAGTAAGAGCTGTGAATATCAGAGAAAAGGAGGCTTGATTAAACCTTTCATCCAGCCCAAATGTTCCTGTGATTTTCCACAGAAAGCATGTAAAAAGGCTGATATATCCTGCAACTGTCCAGTCTACAGTGTCCACTTCAATGAGAAAATTCATACAGTAGGCCGCCTATGCTGAAGGAGTGTGTGGTTAATGAATGGAATTACAAGCCTTCCTCACATTATAAGAATGACATGAGTATTTATGGTGGAAATACCTTTATCACACACAGTCACACACACTAAAATTCTGCTCACAAGGTTGCAAGACAAAATGACAGCTTTATGTACTCAAAGACAGAGAGGCCTATTCTGCTTGCAACACACCACTGAATTGGTTACAATGTGAAGAGGACACATTCAGATATGAAACCAATGAAGTGATAGAGTAATCAGATTAGGGGAAAAAATAGACATTTATACAAACGATGGGTCTGTGTTTCTTAAAACCATCGGAATAAAAACCAATGGCGAATTTAATGGTTTATTTACGTGTCAGTGCCATAACTGTCTGAGATTACCATATCAAGCGAATGGATTCATACCCACATAGCTTACAGCAAGTGCGCCCTTTTACACGACATGAAAATAAAACATAGCCTATCTTACATCAAAAATGTACCGAGATAACAGAAGCCTTGTCTGGCTAGTCGGATTTGAAGCCTACAAGTTTGGTCACATTATAGGCTACCTGTTGGTGAATAGCTGTGGTTGAAAACAATGAGACAACATGTTTGTAAAAAAAAATGATCACAAAAAAGGTACAACAATAACAATAGCCTGTTGTGGATAGAATACCCTATGCACCATCCAAACTGTCTTTTGTAGTTTTGGAACGGCGCATGCAAAGCATCTCTTTGGCTATCTAACGACCCGGTGATAACTTTGATGTTTTCAAATTACAAACGAATTATGCTGAAGTACCTACTTACCCTTGTCAGTTGGCGAAAATGTTGCCAATCAAGTCACGCAGCGCCATCCTATATCCTTTTCATGTTCCTTTTTCAGCTTAAACTTTACCAAGACATGGCGCCCTGGGGCAACTCCGACCCACAAGTGACGCTCATATGACCGACCTTACATGCACACACACTTGGGTTATCTCGCGCAGACGTCAATCGGTATGCGTATGATTTTTTTGCGCATTCGACTTTTTCACTAGTCTATTGTGTGCGAAATTTAAGGAACCTGTAGCCATATGCTTTCACAGTTTTAAAAGCAGAAAGGAGGTGTCGGTACGTTTTTTTTTACTATAAATAAACTAAATAATGTAATGAAAGTTGTTGAAAGTGACCATCAATCTTATGTCAGAAGTCTATGTTTATTTGTGTGCGTGCCGTCAATGGCGCCGGAATTCTCTCAAACAATGTTGCGTTTGTTTCTTAAAGAATTCAGTGCAACCTGTAGGAGTCTTAACTCATAAGCACATAAAGTAGGGGATAAAGTGGTGACTATAAGTGATACAAATAGGTTACTATGCAGCTCAGTTAACGGACTGGTTTAGCCCAGTTTATTTGATTTACAAACATGGGCTGCATCTGAGTTATTCTGTAACCAGCAAGGTGATTACAGCAAATTGCCTAATGTATCTCAATAATCATACAAAAAACACCACTATTAAAATATGAGGGTTTTTGTTAATCATGAAGACCATCAAATGAAAAGTTCTGAACTAGTGTCTACTGTATCTCAATGTTTTTCTGTTGTATGGGTCCTATAAATATTATGGTTTATAGGCTAATCTCAAAAGCAGAGCAGACATTTTTTGTTTTTTACTTTACAGATTAATTTATTTTTCCCTTTCACAGCCTTCATGTCTGTGCTTTTGATATCCATTGCCTATCCATTAATAAAAACAAATATGGCTTGTTACTTACACTGGTTCACATCTTTGTGAGAGTGCTGACCATTGAATCACTCTCTGTAAGGAAATGCAGTTAAAGAGACCAGTGTACAAACTCAAGAGTGCAGCTGACCACTGATGTGTGATGAAGCTCAGGCTGAAGGATCATGGGAAACGGGCCGCCCTGGATGGAATCCTTGGCAGATTACCAAGTCACATGCTCTACGCATGCGGCGTATGGCCAGTCACATGTGTAAGCAGACTACAATTAACAGCCTAGATCTCACTTATGCCCAACAGGACTTTAACAGCATATCTTCCCAGGCACACGGTTAGACTTTTCATGCAGCATAAACCTTTCAGCATTTCAGTATCTGCTTATGGAACAACTTCATAAGAAACTATAGGCCTATTGTCAGTTCTACCAAACTACAGGTAGATTAACTTTGCTGAACAAAGATCGGTTTTATCAAATAAATCAAGTAACCCTTAAGTAAAATTAAGGTATAGCTATCCATGATGAGTGCTACACACTGTATGCAAACATACAGTGGAGCATGGGCACCTCAGCTCAGTCAGCTGTGGATGTGGACATAGGAGGGGGATGTTTTACCACTTGACTTGTCAAATCACACCACACACAGAGTTAGTGAGAGGGATGAATCTGTTCAATAGATATAAATCAGTTGGTTGGTAATCTCACATATATCATATGTTGCAGTGACTCTTAAAAGCCCTTTTCATGTATATTATCATGTGCACGAAAATGCTGGACTACACTTTTTTGTGTTTGTGCATATGTGTGTGGATGTGGATATGTGTTTGAGACAGATGGAGAGAGAGAGAGAGAGAGAGAGATTTGTAATCATTGCCATTTTATTAACCAGACAGGCCAGTTAGGCCAGTTCACCCTTGGCACCTATCTGTTCACCACTGGCACTTCAAAATCATAGACGAGAGAGAGAAATGGCAGTGCATTTCCCATTTCTTTTAGGAAGCACTGGCAGTAAGGTAGTATGCAGATACAACCCTTCCCCTTGAAACTAGAATGCATTTCCTTTTTCCCATTCTAACCCAGGGCCTCCACCAGAGGGCACCATCTTCCTGCCTGTGATGTAGCACATTGATGTTGAGGTTTGTGAAGTCAGTGCATTACATTGCACTGTCACTTCTGACTCCTGAGCTGCAGTGATGCCTCTCCCCTCGCCTGTCCCCTTGCACATCTGGATGTCCATTTCTTGGAGAAAGATCCTGACCACCACATGGACTTTATGCCTTTATTTAGCCTTTTTTTCTTATCTTATTTTATTTTATATATATCTCTCTCCCTCTCCCTCTCTCTTTTTCTTTAAGTCTTTCTCTGTCTTTTCTGAATGCCATTTCACTACATGTTTTACACAAGTATTTCATTGTATGTGACAAATAAAATCCTTGAACATTGGGTGTCTATGATGCCAGACTCTTCTGTTGACCCCTTCTGGTGGCGTCAAAGGACAAATTCAGAGTCATAATGGAAGGAGTCCTCTTCACCTCTGGTAGCCAATATTGCATATTGCTGTCTACATTAGCCTACAAGATATGAATTTGTGGCCACTGTGAGACACCTCTAATGATAACAATGTAAACCTGGGTATACAAATGCAACAGTCTATGATTAGTTTATTGATCAGTCAATCAATCAAGATTATCAAGAGTTTTAAGTGCCTTTTTGCACAAAAGCTTCTCTGGTTTAAGGATGGTAGAGCTTCACATAGACCAGCTGGTAATGCAATAACTCAGATGAGTTCAGAAGGATGGGAGCAGGCTTCACTCCAGAGTCTTTTTGTAATTTTAAGAGTGCTGGCCCAGCATTTATGCAGTCAAGATTCAGGAAAGGAGGCCGCACTATGCATATACACCTTTTATTCACACAGACGCGTTTCGGCGTTCTGCCTTCCTCAGTGTGTGAACACAGGCAGAACGCCGAAACGCGTCTGTGTGAATAAAAGGTGTATAATAACTCAGATGAGAAAATGTTGCATGTACAGTAGGAACATTGGAGCAACGACATCCGACTTAGAACCACTAGTTTGTCTAAAAATATAGAGACAGATGTTGTTACTTTTTAAAAGAGAGAATGAAATGTGTGTATTTTGAAGTCCAGGAAAATGGCACCAACACAACTACATATTACATTTTTCTCATAAACATGGCCAATGCAATGCACTCGAGGAGTGATGTACAGTAGGTAAAACCTAAACTGCATGGGGTGTAAAGGTGTTTGGCTATTTAAGAGACCTATTTTTCAGTCATCTTTGAGGTGACAGTAATCAGTAAAACGCTGATGATTGGTCTGTGCTTCATACCCAGCTTTAAATACAAGAGTAACAGTGGCTAATTTGCATGCCTTGGGAACAATTACATTTTTTATTAACATAAAATTGATAGATTAATGAACATAACACACACAATTTCATTCCAACTAATTACAAAATACAGTTGTATTAAAATCTGTTCAGTCCACTCTGTAACGTTCATACAATCTTGACAAGGGCAAGGGGATCATTGTCAAGTGGTGGTGTGGCTTTCTTGATGCATGACCTAAAGCATACATAATATTTCATTACTATTTCTCAAAAACAGCCTACTTTTCAGAGTGGCACAATTCTGAAGCGTTCTTCTGATTTGCTACAATGAGATCGATAGGTCTAGCAATGTGTGATTGACCTGCCATGCGCAAGGAAATAGCAGACACTGCTTAATCTTTTACATTAAACTCTTAGGCTAGGCAAATTCTTTGTTCAGCAAGTTCAGCAAATGTATCATTCATGTTTTACCTGCTGTTATTTACTCAATTCATGGATAGAGAAGTTGTCCATAATGCTGCATCTAAATGGTGCATTTAACTTGTTTCTCTGAGTAAAAGTAAAAACATACCTGCAAGTAATTAGTAGGAGGAGGAAGATGGAAAATGACACTGCAACCACAACATGTGATCTAGTAGTGGGTTCTGCATGAAAGAACATTTAATTACACATGGCACATTATGACAAATGATTTTGCTTGTTATAGTTCCAGAAGCTTGACAGACTCACATCTGATATTTTACTATATGGGTAGGGTAGTTACTAGGTAGCCTATGATTCAGAGTAAAATCTTACAGGAACATGTAGGAGCAAACAACTACCTTCTGTTCTGTGCCATCAGACACATACTATCCAGAGCCACTAGACTAATGTCCCTCAGCACTGTCCTGTGCCATTTGTCCACTTACACTGCTCTCTGCATTTGCCAACATACAACTCCAACATACAACTTACAACCAACCATGTGGTCACTTTCCTTTTCTGCCTTGCACAGTAATATGGTATGACAGTGGTGGACAGTGTTGCATCATGAAACTGTTAGTGAGTGGTGTATGCCACAAACAACGGCAGAGTTTTCCCTTACCATCAAATATTTAGACACAATTGTCTTATTTATATAATAATAACAACAATTTAAAGGACATGCACAATTCACTCATCACAAACATCCTAACCTGAGAACATCTCTTTCTCTGTGATGCTCTTGGTCCTCCAGCTCACTGGGTTACTGCAGTTGCAGGTGTAGATCACATCCAGGTCTTCACTCTTCTCCATGGCCCACACAGAGCCAGACACATTTCTACCGATGCTATCAATCCAGTTGTACTGAGTGTGAGTATCCTCTGATCCTGTACAATTTAAGGTGCAGCTGGTGGAGTTGCACTGTGGTCTGATACTGGGCTCATGGACAGAATCTGCAGAGAGACAAAGACACTCAATCCAGTTACAGTACTTGCCAATCTCATGGACACTATTGTTTTCCTCATAATACTGTATCAATGCTAAAGGTCAGGGCCGGTTCTAGGCATAGACGAAGTAGGCAATCGCCTAGGGCACCAGATATCAGGGGGGCATCATAACACATTTATTACTTTCTTTTTTCAGTTTTTCACTTGTAATTCTATAAAAGAGAGGGCAAACCTCAAATCTGGCCTAGAGCAGCAAAAAGGCTAGAACCGGACCTGCTAAAGGTTGATGGTGATTGCATGACTTTCATGACTTCCAGCAGTCTGTTAGGGTTTGGAATGGGAATTGTTCTAGTTTTGAACACTGGTGCTCCGCCTGTACTCTGTAGTCTCTACACCAGGGGTCGGGAACCTTTTTGGCTGAGAGAGCCATTAATGGCACATATTTTAAAATTTATTTCCATGAGAGCCATACAATATACAGGCATGTCTTTTATTCATTAATTTATCTTATCTTTATTCGAAAAGTAATCAAAAAGTACAGAAAAAGAGTGTTTTGGCATAATCCTCATCTGTGAATGGCTTTCCATTTCTCACAATTGCTATTCCAGTCACCTTGGACTGAAATAGATAGATGAATGGATTGAAATAGGCCTACATGAGAATGTTTATCATTCTTTTATAAAAGATTTGTATGTGAGCCAGATACAACCATCAAAAGAGCCACATCTGGCTCCCGAGCCATAGGTTCCCTACCCCTGACTCTACACATTACTATGGCCAAATTCCATGAACAGCATGAGTCCCACCTCTTCTTTCAAGGAAGAGTATCACGTGCAAAAAGAACTGAAGGCCAGAAGTGCAGCTTACAATTTATTATTTGAAATCTTCACACTAAATTTGTTGTAGTTACATATGGGATAAAAGCATTTTGGTCTAGGTGCGTGCGTCTCCCTTTAACTTAGCATAGGCGTTGGAATCTAAGAGTTGCTCTCTAGCTACTTTACATTGCCTATGCTAAGCTAAAGCTAAACAAAAAAAAAGCTAAACTTAAGGTTGTGAGACTAGGAAAATGCATGCACTGAGACCACACACATAATACCAGGTCCACATACCAGACCACATACATAACACCAGGTAAGGGGGTGAATAGCCCAATTTCATGAAAGGGCAGAGTATTCCTTTAAACATTGTACTGTGCTTGTATGTAAGTAAACTTTAACTTGTGTGAACTTGACAACTCACCTAATACATAAAGCTGATAGGAGACTGCTGTGTAATACTGGTCAATCTTAAATTTGTATTTGCCAGAAACATTTGCTTGGAGATCTGAGATGGTTAGAGAAAATGATTTGTTGTCCAGTTTCAAGTTTGCATTGTGATAGCGAGGTATCTTCTCTCTGTCCCATTCAACAATGACCCTGCCATTGAATACTACCTGAATAAACTCCCATTGTCTATTTGGTCTGATTCCAGGTAGAGTGATGGACATCCCTCTCTTTCCATAGACATCAATAGCATCTGTTGAATGAGAGTGACAGCAGACTCAGTTTACCAACAAGCTTCCAAACAGACATCTCTATCAAGACTGAACTACACCTATTGATCAACATACTGTAATTGACTACCCCACCCATCAGTCCTTATCAAGGAGACCAAGGAAAAGGTAAGCGAGACTTGCAAATACCTTGATTTTATCTGGACAATAAACTCGACTGAACTAACAAATATAGACTTTACAGGAAGTGTCAACAGGCTTTTGTCATCTTTTGAATGAGACATTAAACAGAGGTCCTGATTCACAGTGGTCAAAAAAGACTAGACTGGCCTAATTCTTTGGCTTCTTCTGCCTACATATACTACAATTATCATCAGGCTTTCTTGAGTGGACTACCAATTTCACCGGAGGCCCTTAGCTACCAGGACAGACTTTCCTCCTTCAGGCCCTGTGATCCACCCTCCCAAGAAAGCACTGATCAAAATGAACTCTAATTGTTGCCTAACTACTCACTATCTCACTCCTTGACTGTCTTACATTTTGGTTCTCTGTAAGTCAAGTTACACCGATGATGACCTCTGGGTCAACTGAGTTGACCTCTGGAAAGGAAATGTGGTGGTTATTATTTTCTGTGACCAGGGGGGAACAGGGATATCATCATGGCTTGTCAGACATGGAGAGAGAAACACAAAAGGGCTTGCCAGCAGATCTCCTCTCGACTCTTGCTTCCAAGAAAGTGGGAAATATTGTCTGCCATTAAATCACACAAACCTGTTTTCTCTTGAACTGTGATTACAGTAACAAGCCAACACACACACACACACACACACACACACACACACACACACACACACACACACACACACACACACACACAGACACACAAATTGTTTTATTTATGTATTATTTCAAGGACAATGCACATTGTTATTGTATTTGTGCTCCACAATGCAATCTGCCACTAATGGATAGTGAATTAATGGCTGAATGACGGTTTAAGGATGGTAGAGCTTGACATAGACCAGCTGATAATGTAACAACTCAGATGAGAAAATATAATTGCATGTACAGTAGGAACATTGGAGTAACAACATCTGACTTAGAACCACTAGTTTGTCTAAAAATATAGAGATTGAGATTTGTTGATGTGTTATAAAAAACTACTTAAAGCAGCACCTTACTGATCAACATCCTGACTACCCACCTATCAGTCCTCATCGAGGAGGCCAAGGCACAGGTACTGTAGGTGAGGCCTGCAAATACCTTGATTCTCTCTGGACAATAAACTAGACGGGACTAACACATACTGTAGATTTTACTGGAAGTGGCAGAGTCAAAAGGCTTTGTCGTCTTTTGGATGAGACGTTAAACCGAGGTCCTGACTCACAGTGGTCCAAAAAGACCCCATGACACTTGTTGCAAAAGAGTAGGAGTTCCCGGGTCCAGGATCAAAGTCCCAACCTGGCTCATTCAATCTGGCCCCCTATAATCGACCTCCTCTGGCTCATTCATCCATTACCTCAACCCTCCACCTCAAGTTGGTGTGTGGTGTGCATTCTGGCGCATAATGGCTGCCTTGCATCACCTAGATGGGTGCTGTGGTTAGTGAGGTCCCCCTCTCTCTGTAGATTGCTTTGGATCAGCTATGTTGTGTTAAAATGTGCTATATGCATACATGCCTTGACTTGACAGGCAGGATCTGCTGAGCCAAACTTCTCCTTATCTCGGACCTCAGACAGGGCCTACACCAAAGGCTTTTCTATTTGAATAATTCTTGTATTCTGTAAACTCATATTTTTTTGTTCATCATTCATTCCTCTGAGTCTTTCTGGAAGAACAGGAAACACGGTGGACAGAGAAGACAGAAAACACCAGAGGAAGAGGAAAAGCAAAGAGGAACCGAAAACACCAACATTAGAAGCAGGCAAGGGCGTAGGTTTGTTCTCAACATTGGTAGGGACAGTGTGATCAGTGTGGTCAGAATTGGTGTAGTCTGCAGAGAATCTGTGGTCAGACTGACTTCCTCGCTGGCGCTCTCTCTCTCTGTCTCTCTCTCTGTCTCTCTCTCTCTCCACACACACACACACACACACACACACACCAACACCACACACACACACACACACACACAGACACACACACACGACTTCACAAGGGCACCCTGAGCTAATGCTGCATCACTGCTCTGCCAGCTCTCATATGAGAAATCAAGGTGACCAACCTAGTTAATCTACACACGTACAAATGCTTAACAGCCTAAAAGAACATGGCTGTCTTAAACTCAACATTTCCAATTTCTCAACATTCCACAATGACAGAATCTCTCTCTTTCTCCATCAGGCCATCAACACACACACACACAGACACACACAGCACACACACACACACACACACACACACACACACACACACACACACGCACACACACACACACACACACACAGAGTGAGAGGAGAAAAAACAACAGAAGAAGGGTGGGATGAGAACAGTACATGTCAAAGAATGAGACTTACCCCCACTTGTAATACTGAACAGGAGTCCAAACAGGCCCAACTTAATCAACGGTGTCATCTTGGTTTCAGTGAAGAGGATATGTGTCTGGTGTGTTCTGAGAGGTTGATGCACTGAGGACAGAGAGGATTTCATCCCTCACGCTTTGGGTAGAGGTAAAGAGTGAGTGGCTGAACTTCTTCTTCCTCAGGGTATCCCACTGGCACTTCCTGTTTTAGGTACTTTCCGTCAGAGATTGAGCATGCTCTCCACGGACAGGACAGTTTTTTTTTCACTCTGATTTCTTCGCATCTTCTTATTAGTCATTTTTACAATGTGTTTTAGCTTGCAAAAGTTTGAGAATCCCTGCCATAGAACATACAGCATTATTCTAAAGGATGCATGGCCTATCACTAGGCTATCTAGAAAGGCCTGCCTATGCCCATGTGTCACGCCCTAGGCCTAAGCCTTTTTGTCTTTTTGTGGCATTTTTTCATCAAAAATTACTTTTACTTTTATACTTTAAGTACAGTAGTTTTAAAACTAGTACTTTTATATTCTTTAATTTGAGTAACAAGCTTGTGTTGACACTTTAACTTTTACTGAAGTCTTTTTAAACACTATTGACTTCTACTTGAGTAATGAAAGCAAATACATTTGATAGCTCTGGTATCTTTACATAACTGATTTCATATTTTATTGATTATTATTATCATGTGTAGAAGTAGTAGTAGTAGTAGTAGTAGTATTTACCTTTGCCTAAACAAAGAAACAGTTGTGACTGTACAATACAGTACTTGTTGATGCGGTACAACGGTACTTGTTGTGGAATCTGCACTTGAAGGTACAGTAGGCCTATGTAGGGCAAAAGGAGTGTGGGTAGAAGTTACAATGAAATATTACAACTAGAAAAGCGCTCAGAGAGCGCAGACCTCCGACAAGACAATGTGATCACAGATGGTGTTCTGGGTCACCGATCACCACCAAAATCGAATCAGTTCTTCCTTGTCCCAGTACACACATTGTCCATCCAAATCCATGCTGTACTTTTCGAGTTATGTTGTACACAGACACACACACACACACACATGCAGAGCAAAACATAACTTCCTTGGCGGAGGTAATAATAATATACTTTATTCATCATACCATAGGAAATTCAAGCAACCTGTAACATCCATAAAAAGATACCCCTACACATGATCCACAAAGTATTAGTCTACTCTGTCAGTGTTGAGGATACAGTCAGGCTAATAATCAGTAAGAGAGGCCAGTCCAAACAAGGGTGTACGTAAAGGGGAGACCAGATATAATAAGGGCATAGTATAGTCTGCACATAAGTCAAACTGCCACTTCCATATCTGAGTGGCAGTGTACAGTTGTATAGCCTGTGATGCATGCAGCTACCTCAATCTGTCTATATAGACTGTCAGAACCAGGAGTCTGTTACTAAACATGCTTCTCAGCTTGTGAAAAGTGGTATGTAAAGGGTGATGGTCATTGTTCATTACAGATAGCATTCTGCTCAAAGTCCTCATATCAGCTACTCAAGCTTCATACCAGCTTTCTTCACCGGTCTGTCCAGCATCACTCCTCTTTGTTTCCTGCCCAGAACACCACAGACACACTACCCCTGACACTGAGGGACCATATTTGTCTCCTCAGGATATAGAACCTGCTCTGCCCCTCTCTCTGTACAATGCAAGTCATACATTTAGTCACACATTTTTTTCTTCAAGAAGCGCATATAGTGAAACGTGTTGTTCGCTCAAATAAAATTGAATACAGTGTGATCGGTGTGCAGTGATTTAGTTTATTTATCTAGATTATACTCATCTGCACCTGCACCATTGAAGGCCTGTGCCAATCCAGTGCCATGCAGAGATCAGTACAGGGTACAGGGTGAGCAGTACTGGAGAGAGCAGTAACCTGTGGTGCTACAGTGATGCTGACTATAGGCTAAGAAGTCCCCTATTCTAATAAACTGGGATCTTCTAGCCTGACAGGCCATCTCTGTACAGAAGATTTTCTGTACTTGAGTCTGGAAGGGCCGGATTGGGTAGAGGGCGGGCGCAGCCGTTGTCTGTCAAGTCGTCTCTGCACGCGATTAGCCTAGAAATCTAGACGCCCCTAGCTAGCCTAGTGCTCGCTAATATTATTATTATTTTTTAGCTCGCTAATAACTTGTAGTATCATAATTATTGTCATTGCCTGATCTAATAAAGTTCATCTGCAACAAAAACGAACAGTAACAACTTACTCCTTAGGCTTGAAATGATGGCAACCAGTTGGGGAATATCAGGGATACATGCAAAAAACTCTCAATAACTCCATAAAACGATAGCGACTCAGTTTATAAATTCCATTCCACAAATTTTGAATTTGTTTCAGCGTAACAAAAAGACGGAGATCTCTGCAACTCTCTTTCGTCACTTCTCCCTTACGCCTCAGGACGATTTGATTGGTCTGATACAAGTTAGATCTGGGCACTTTCTTCTCTGCCGAGCCTGGCTAGACTCCTGTAGTGGCCAAATGAATTTGCTGCCGCTAGGGGGTCTAGATTTCTAGGCTAGGGATCTTCCTGTGTGATACTCTGTGAGGTAGTTACTGAAAGTAGTCTGATTTCACATAGATAAAGTAATGTCATGAACTTAAAGGAAAAATCCGGAGTGAATTCAGTCTAACGAGCCTGCTAAATGCACTAGTTAGCGAGTGGAACAAATAATAACACAGGCTAAATTCACATATTTTTATGCTAATCAACTCGCGGACCACTTGAGCTTACTCACGGACCACACTTTGAGAACCACTGCTTTAATCAAATCAATATGCTCCAATGTAAATTCACAGCCACTTAACCAATGATACCCATTGCACACAACAAATCTTTTCAATAAGCTTGCAGATTTTTATTAAATAAAGCACTCTGTCCTTAGAAGTAGATATCAGAAGCAGACCCAACCACTCTGATACCACTGATGCCCACATACTGAACAAGTGACAAAAGTCATGGCTTCTTCGCCCGGGTTCCCCTGCCGCACCCAGGCAGGAAGGAAAAGTGTTCCCCTTGATATCTGCGTCACCCGGCAGTCCATGCCCTGGCACCTTCTGCAACGTAGCTTGCGGGTACGAGTGCCCTCTACATCACGTGGCAGCTGGCACTCGTTAATGCCAGCGGCCACAAACGCCTCCCTCTCCCTTCGCAACTCCTCTCCTGCCATGTCCTGCGCCGACATGCGGGCAAATTCTTCAGGTGTCAGACTGCCCAACAACAAACCCTTTCTTAGATGAGAACACTTTGGGTTGCGCAGGTTCGCCACCTTGCTTCGTACACAGGCCTTGTATTTGGGCATGTTTTTGCCATGCAAGACATGAATGTGGTTCTCAATGTTGCAGGCTAGCACTGCTAATGTGTTTGATGTGTGCTCAATCTCAGGGCTGTTCTTGGTGGTCAGCGCCTCCTGAAGCAACTGTACACATTTCCTCCGAACTGGACAGGACTCTGAGGAGATGTTTGCAGAGGGGGCCTCTGAATCAAGCCTGGATGTGTCCTCTGATGACACCTCTTCCTTGGACCAATCTCTTAGGTTTTGTCCATCAATTTCACCTCCACTACTGACTTCAGGATGTACCTGAGACTTAACCTGGCAGTCTGTGCTTTCTCTTTTTGACTGGCTGTCGTGTTGAAAAATGGATGGTGCATCACCTGTGATTGAGCAGCTGATTGAGCAGGTTCAACATTACGATTCTGTTTGCAGGGGAGCTTACCATGGCTATAATCTTTTCCATTTCAAAAGAAGGGCTTTTAAGGTTTTTCTCACATTTGTCTCGGGACAGGATTTGACAAGTCAGTAGAGGACTTGCACATTGTCCGAGATTTGTAGATGTTCCAAAGAGACATGGACATCTAACAAAGGCGCGAGGAGAGGTGATATGTTACTGTAGTTTCCATTATTGTGCAGTTTCCCAATCTCTTTGGCATGGTGACTGATTTCCTTTGAATCCATTGTCCAAAAAGTATTATCTAGTATCAAACTAGATGAACTTTGCCGAACAAAGATCGTTTATTAATCAAATAAATCAAGTAACCCCTATGAAATATAAATTACCCTGTAGTCTATGCCAGATCAGTTTGTCCTACATGCATTGATGGAGATATTTATTTGCTATAGCCTAGCATATATTTTAGTAGCTATTGTATGCTCATTTTGCAGAATAAATGTTTGAGACACTTTCATATTTGACTGCATCATCAGATTTCCCTTGGATTTGAACTAAGCTAGTTGTTACCATTGTTGTATCTTGCTCAGTGCCTTGTTCATTTACACCACAGTCATTGATGGAGATATTGATGGAGACATCTCTCTTCACAAACCACTGATCAATTGATTTAGACTAATGTTGTTAATAAAAATAGCCTAAGAAATTAGATATTCTGATAAATGTCCTTCAAGTAATAAATAGTTGCCAATATACACACATATACACTGTATAATATAATTTATTTATTAAAAATTTTCGGCGCATCAACATATTACACCTATGGGGCTAAGCCCCCCTTGACTCTGGATCCTAGTGACGTCCATGCCAGTTAGGCCAGTTCACCTTTGGCATCTATTTGGCACTTTGAAACCATTTGACAGAGATAGAGAGAGAGAGAGAAATGCCAGTGCATTTCCCATTTCTTTTAGGAAGCACTGGCAGTAATATAACCCTTCCCCTTGAACCTTGAGTGCATTTCCTATTTCCCATTTCAACCCAATTCCTCCACCAGAGGGCACCATCTTCCTGCCTGTGATGTAACACAGTATTGGTATTAAGGTCATTTTTGTGCAGTCAACATTGCAATGTCACTTCTGACATTCTAGGTCTATGATGCCAGATCATTCTATGATGCCAGAGTCTTCTTTTGATCCTTTCTGATGGTGTCACAGGACAAATTCAGAGACATAATGGAAGGTGTCCCCTCCACCTCCAGTGCTCAATATTGCATTGTTATTGCTGTCTACATTAGCCTACAAGATATGAATTCGCGGCCACTGTGTGACACACCTAATGATAACAATGTAAACCTGGGTTTACAAATGCAACAGTCTACGGTTGGTTGATTGGTCAGGCAATCAATCAAGATTATCAAGATATTTAGGTGCCTTTTTGTACAGTAGCTTCACTGGTTTAAGGATGGCAGAGCTTGACATAGACCAGCTGGTAATGCAATAACTCAGATGAGAAAATATCATTGCATGTACAGTAGGAACATTAGAGCAGCGGCATCTGCCTTTGAACTACCAGTTTGCCTAAAAATATAGAAATCAAGATGTTTTCTTGATTCAAGTTGTGTTATTGAGATCATATTTTACAGAGTGTAATCACACCTAAGTATTTTAAGTCCAGGAATTGGCACCAACATAACTTACATCTCATAAACATACAGTCTCAACGATTGATGTGAGCAAAACCCAAACTGCATGGGGTGTGGTGTGTGTGTGGCTATTACTAAGGAATTCAATTATTTGCTAGAGACCCATTTTTCAATATTTTTTGAGGTGATCAGTAAAATGCTGATGATTGGTCTACTCTGTAATGTTTGTTCCATATACTCAGCTTTAAATACAAGAGTAACAGTCGCCAATTTACATGCCTTAGGACAATGAAGTTTTTTACAGATTAAAATTTGTTAGATTAATGAACATAACACATGAACTGCAATTGTCTGCCTGGAGACAATTTCATTCCAACTAATTACAAACTACATATTTGTAAATTCTCTTAAAAACTAGAAAACAAAATCTGCTCAACAGAAGCGATGAGGAGTCCACTCTGGAACAGTCATACAATCTTGTCAAGGTGGATCTTTGTCAAGTGGTGGTGTGGCTTTCTTGATGCAGGACCTAAAGCATACAAAATATTTCATTACTATTTCTCAAAAACACAGCCTACTTTTCAGAGTGGCACAAGTGTGAGGTGTTCTTCTGATTTGTTACCATGAGATCACCAAAGACACTGCTTAATCTTTTACATTAAACTCTTAGGCAAATTCTTTGTTCAGCAAGTTCAGCCAATGCATCATGTACTGTAATTCATGTTTTACTTGCTGTTGTCAATAATGTTGCATCTTAATTGTGCATTTAAATTGTTTCTCTACTGATTTGTTGCAGTGAGTAAAAGTAAAAACCTACCTGCAAGTAATTAGTAGGAGGAGGAAGAGGGTAAATGACACTGCAACCATAACATGTGATCTAGCTGTGGGTTCTGCATGAAAGAACATTTAATTACTTACACACATGGCGCATATGACTAAATTACTTTAAACACTTTACTTTACGGGTGAGTACATAACACATTCATAGCAGCTTTCATAAAATGCTCTCAAAGCATTCATGACTGTGTCATAAGACATGACTCCACCTTCATACCCAACCCTTCATAAATGTGGAAGATAGAATGTCGATAAACTAAAACTAAAAGTCCAGTGGTCTCAAAGCAGCACCATTACTATCCAGAGCCACTAGAATAATGTCCCTCAGCACTGTCCCGTGTCATTTGTCCACTTACACTGCTCTCTGCACTTGCCAACATACAACTTACAACCAACCATGTAGCCCCTTTCCTATTCTGCCTTGCATAGGACAGTAACATGGTATGACAGTAGGGGACAGTGTTGCAAAATGACACTGTTAGTGAGTGGTGTATGCCACAACCAACGGCAGAGTTTTCCCTGTATATTTAGACATAATTGTCTTATTTATATAATAATAACAATAATTTAAAGGACATGCACAATTCACTCATCACAAACATCCTAACCTGAGAACAGCTCTTTCTCTGTGATGCTCTTGGTCCTCCAGCTCACTGGGTTACTGCAGTTGCAGGTGTAGATCACATCCAGGTGTTCACTCTTCTCCATGGCCCACACAGAGCTAGACACATTTCTACCGATACTATCAATCCAGTTGCACTGAGTGTGAGTATCCTCTGATCCTGTACAATTTAAGGTGCAGCTGGTGGAGTTACACTGTGGTCTGACACTGGGCTCATGGACAGGATCTGCAGGGAGACACAGACATCATTCCAGTTACAGTACTAATCTCACAGCAGACATGGTTTTCCTCATAATACTGTTTTAATGCTTGAAAGGCTTTAAAGGTTGATGATGACTGCATGACATTCATGACTTCCAGCAGTTTGTAGGGTTTGGAATGGGAATTCATCTAGTTTTGATAACTATGCTACACCTACTCTGTAGTCTTTACACATGGTCAAATTACACCGCATGAGTCACACTTCTTCCAACGAGGAGTATCACGTGCAAAAAGAGCTGAAGGCCGGTGAAACTTAGAATTCATTGTTTGAACACAAATTACACTAAATTTGCACTGCTTTAAAGGAATTAGTTCACCTTTATATGAAATTGAGTTTTTCACCATCTTATCTGGAGTTAAATATGTGGGTAAGAGCATTTTGGCCTCAGTGTTTGTGTTTTTCTTTCCTTCCATCCTAACTTTAACTTAGTTAGCACAGGTGCTGGAATGGAATCTAATGTTGCCAAAGAGTTCCTATTTGGCTACTTTACATTCCATGCTAAGCTAAAGCTAAGAGCTTAAATTGAGGTTTGCCAGACTAGGAAAATGTAACCGTTGTGCCCTTGAGCAAGGCACTTAAACCTAAGTTGCTCCAGGGAGACTTGCCTTGAAGTGATAGATAGTTGACAAAATGTAAGTCTTGTAAATGTAAGTAAATGCAAATGTATGCATTGAGACCAAAATGCTTTTACCCACATATATAACATATAAGGGGGTGAATAGTCCAATTTCATAAAAGGGTGGAGTATTCCTTTAAACATTGTACTGTACTTGTAGACCTATGTTAGTAAACTTTAACTGAACTTGACCACTCACCTAATACATAAAGCTGATAGGAGACTGCTGTGTAATACTGGTCCATCTTAAATTTGTATTTGCCAGAAACATTTGCTTGGAGATCTGAGATGGTTAGAGAAAATGTTTTGTTGTCCAGTTTCAAGTTTGCATTGTGATAGCGAGGTATCTTCTCTCTGTCCAATTCCACAATGACCGTGTCATTCAATACTACCTGAATAAACTCCCATTGTCTGTCTGGTCTGATTCCAGGTAGAGTGATGGACATCCCTCTCTTTCCATAGACAGCAAAAGCATCTGTGGAATGAGAGTGACAGCAGGTTCAGTTTGCCAACAAGCTTCCAAACTCTGAAACAGACATCTCTATCAAGACTGAACTACTTAAAGCATTAACTTACTGATCAACATACTGACTACCCTTCTATCAGTCCTCACCTCACCAGATGGGGTGGGATCGGGAAATTACCTCGGGTCAGAATTGGACCCGGGTCCCGGAGCAATGGTCTGACGCTCTAGCCACTGAGCCACGGCGCCCCCAGTAGAGAGTTTAACATATTTTTTTTTCTACATAGTCAGGACCGGGTCGTCAGTCCACATGTAGCCGGTGGCGGTCCGCACTGCACCCGGGTCTCGAACTCGCCACCCCACAAGCTAAACTCCCGGCGTGGGAGGGGGACGCTCTAACCAACTGAGCCAAAAGCCCGAGCTTCTAACTCAGCTGTTAGAAGCGCCCATGGAATTGGGTGATGAGGATTCACACGTACTGTCGCCAAGCTAGCCGAGCTAGCTGGCCTCCGTTACACATATACCAAATTTGGTTGCACTATGTCGTAGCCGAGATATAATGTTTGACCAGTAGGAGTGTTACAGAGTGTAACATACTTTTTTTCCTGGTCAGGACCGGATGAAGAGTCCATATAACAAATTTGGATGTGATATGTCAAAGTATGGCCGAGATATGAGGTCACTTCCGAAAACAACCTCCTTGGCAGAGGTAATAAATAGAAAGGGAAAACAAAGGCCAAAGTGGATGGAAAAAGGCTTGTCACGCAAACACTCTGTTTTCTTTTGAACTTGGGAAACAAAGAGGGAGGAGAAATGGATGTGGACAGGTCAAAAGAGGAACAACACACATATACACCTAAGACAACAAGAATGGAAGAAAGATGGAGATATTGGGGGTTCTGTATGTGAGTGAAGGATAAATGTGAGAAAAAGAGAGGGGTGGGGGGGCTGTGGAAGAAAGAAAAGAAGAGAGATAGAACAAAACATGAAAGAGTGTGCGTGTGAGTTCAAGGTTGCAGGGAAGTGCAGTGTCATCTTGGTACTGAAGAGAATCGGTGTGGTCTGTTCTGACTTCCTGTGACGGAGCTAACGTCCATCACCGGCAAAATACGGACACAACAACTTTTATACAGTTTACTTGTTTATTGATTATTGAACTCTGTGTGCGTGTGCGTTTGCGTTGTATCTATTGTTCTCCGAAGTCGCGGGAGACAGCGCTTCATTGAATGGCAGCGGTATCTGTGAAATGGCAAAACAGAAACTTTAGTGACTTGTGCTCAGCGTGGCCAACTGGGTATAAGCTACGTGCTAATGGACATTCATGTTTTAAATCTCACTCACAATGTTACAGTGTTAAAAACCTAAGGACTGTTGCAAACAAACTTACCAAGACAAGCGGCCTTCTCGCAGCCCGTTCGCTGAGTGAATGGAGAACCCGAGTACTGCGAGCAATGGGTATTTCCCTGCTTTGCTTGCGTAACGTGACGTCATCCATACCATTACACGCACAGACAGAGGGGGTTTTCCGTGGGGAAATGTAAAACTGTATTTTGTATTTATGCGGGATATGTGCAATATTGTATTGATGAAATAATGAATAGTGTTATTTATTGACATTGTTGATTGTATTTATTAATGGAAAAATGGATAAAAAACAGAAATGGTATTTTTGGGGTTAAATGGATTAGGCCAGGTCAGTGAAAAGGCCTGGGCTTAACATGGCTCTTCAGTCTTGCTCAGGGTGGGCTACTGAGAGCACCTTAGACTCAGCCTTTATTATAATGGCACATTTGATTTGCGTTTTGTTGAATTTGACAGTCTGATTGATAATTGATTGTTTGCTTACAAAGCATTTTGTTTTGTTTTTCCTATTTTGGAGTTAATTAATAATTGAATTTATTTGAAGTTTTTTTCTTTATTTTTTTTTTCTTTCTTCATTCTTTTTTGGCTGAGTGAAAAATAAACGAGGAAACCTCCTCATTTAGCCCTCATTTTGAATACATCTCTGCTCTTTCTACGACCGCTCGGTCAGCCGACTCACACTTCCTCTTCCTTGCTCTCTCTCTCTCTCTCACACACACACACACACACACACACCATTATACCCATGCAGTATTTTGAGCTTTCAAATAAAAAATCAAGGTGACCAAACTAGTTAATCTGCATGCAAGTGGCACAAATGCTTAACAGCCTAAAAGAACAAGGTTGTCTAAAACTCAACAACCACAGCCTAGCGAGTGTTGATGTAATCACCCCATGCAACCGTTTTTCCACAGACATTCCACAATGACACAGACATTCCACTGAATCTCTCCCTCTCTCTCCTTCAGGTCAACACACACACACACACACACACACACAGAGAGAGAGAGAGGGAGAGAGGAGAAAATACAACAGAAGAAGGGTAGGGTGAGAACAGAGCAAGTCAAAGAATGGGATTTACCTCCATTTGTAATACTGAACAGGAGTCCAAACAGGCCCAACTTATGCAATGGTGTCATCTTGGTTTTCAGTGAGGAGGATATGTGTCTGGTGTGTTCTGAAAAGTTGTCATGCACTGAGGAGCAGATAGGACTACACTCCTTTACCCTGTGGGTAAATTTCAAGAGTGAGTCGGCTGAGCTGAGCTACTTCCAGTGTACCCCACGTTTGACACTTCCTGTTTTACTGTAACATGGAAGAAATGTACTTGCCGTCAGATTGAGCAATTGCTCTCCACGGACTGGATTATTCTTTTCACTCTTTTTGTTTGACTTCTTCACATCTATTTATAAGTAGTCACTGTTGAGTGATGAGTGTTAGCTGCAATGTTGCACTGTTCAGTATCACAACAACAGCAAGCACTTGGTGCTGCTGGGCCTGAAAAGGCCTACAGCCTATACATCCACTCTTGTTTTCAGAATGTTTTGCATCCACATTCCACAACGATTTTATATTCATCCACCTCAGCGATCATTTTTTAAATCGACCACAGCAATCATTTTTGGAATCATTTTCATTTTCAGAATCTTCCATTCTAATGTGAACGGAAGGGCTAAATGGATAAATATTGCCAGTGTTGGTGTGAACATGCCCTTATCGGAACATATTGCTTTGGGAAAATAGGGTCTATTTAAAAAAAAAATCTTTATAATGTGAGAGCATGGGGCTGTGGGAACATAGGGCCCAATTTCCCAAATTTCCTATGAAATGTGGGAGCATAGGGTTGTGGGAACATAGGGCCTAATTTCCAAAAATTCTGTGAAAAATAAAAATTCCTAACAAATGTGGGAACATAGAGCTGTGGGGACATAGGGCTGTGGGAACATAGAGCTGTGGGAACATAGGGTTGTGGGAACATAGAGCTGACCCCGTGCATGTAACTACCTCAATCTGTCTATAGAGAATGTCAGAACCAGGAGTCTGTTACTAAACATGTGATGGTCATCATTCATTACAGATAGCATTCTGCTCAGGGTCCTCATATCAGCTACTCAAGCTTCATACCAGCTTTCTTCACCAGTCTGTCCAGTATCGCTCCTCTTAGTGTTCCCTGCCCAGCACACCACAGACACACTAGTCCTGACTCCTGACACTGAAGGACCATATTTGTCTCCTCAGGAAATACAGCCTGTTCTGCCCCTCTCTCTACAATGCAACAGTCATACATTTACAGCATTCGAATGTCAATATAATATTTCCCCACAAATACAATAAGTGTATTCACTTATTTACGGTCTGGGAACATTTTCTAGCTCAAAATTCTATAATCAGGCCAACAACTGCTCAAATGCAAAAATGTGGTTCAAAATTTATTGGTATGGTTTGGCCAATCAAGTGCCGTGTAGAGTTCAGTACGGGATACGGGGTGAACAACAGTACTGGAGAGAGCACAGTTACCTGTGGTGCTACAGTGATGCTGACTAGATATAAAGTCCCCTATTCTAATAAACTGGGGTCTTCCTGTGTGGTACTTCCTGTGAGGTAGTTACTGAAAGTAGTCTAATGACAAAGTAATGTCATGAACTTAATCAAATCAACATACTCCAATGTAAATTCACAGCCACCAATAATACCCATTGCACACAACAAATCTTTTCAATAATCTTGCAGATTTTTATTAAATAAAGCGCACTGTCCTGTAGATGTCAGAAGCAGACCCAACCACTCTGATACCACTGCTGCCCACATCCTGAACAAGTGACAAAAGTCATGGCTTCTTCGCCCGGGTTCCCCTGCCGCACCCAGGCAGGAAGGAAAAGTGTTCCCCTTGATATCTGCGTCACCCGGCAGTCCATGCCCTGGCACCTTCTGCAACGTAGCTTGCGGGTACGAGTGCCCTCTACATCACGTGGCAGCTGGCACTCGTTAATGCCAGCGGCCACAAACGCCTCCCTCTCCCTTCGCAACTCCTCTCCTGCCATGTCCTGCGCCGACATGCGGGCAAATTCTTCAGGTGTCAGACTGCCCAACAACAAACCCTTTCTTAGATGAGAACACTTTGGGTTGCGCAGGTTCGCCACCTTGCTTCGTACACAGGCCTTGTATTTGGGCATGTTTTTGCCATGCAAGACATGAATGTGGTTCTCAATGTTGCAGGCTAGCACTGCTAATGTGTTTGATGTGTGCTCAATCTCAGGGCTGTTCTTGGTGGTCAGCGCCTCCTGAAGCAACTGTACACATTTCCTCCGAACTGGACAGGACTCTGAGGAGATGTTTGCAGAGGGGGCCTCTGAATCAAGCCTGGATGTGTCCTCTGATGACACCTCTTCCTTGGACCAATCTCTTAGGTTTTGTCCATCAATTTCACCTCCACTACTGATTTCAGGATGTGTCTGAGACTCAACCTGGTAGTCTGTGCTTTCTCTTTTTGACTGACTGTCATGATGAAAAATGGATTGGTGCATCACCTGTGGCCAGTTCCCTTCTGGGTTTACCTAGAGCAGCTAGGCCTATTTCTGTAGATCCATCTGCCGCTGATTGAGCAGGTTCAAAAATACGAGTCTGTTTGCAGGGTAGCTTATGACAATGGCTATATGATCTTTTCCATTTCGAAAGAAGGGCTTTTGAGGTTTTTCTCACGTTTGTCTCGGGGCAGGATTTGACAAGTCGGTAGAGGACTTGCGCGATGTCCGAGCTTTGTAGATGTTCCAAAGAGACATGCGCGTCTATCAAAAGCGCAAGGAGAGGTGATATCTCACTGTAGTTACCATTCTTGTGCAGTTTCTCAATCTCTTTGGCATGGTGACTGATTTCCTTTGCGTCCATTGTTTAAAAAAAAAAGCTGGGGAAAGGAGAAAAGAGAAGTTGTTACAGAGTTATGTCAAGTGCCTCGAACTTCACCCGAGCATTGATAAAGCCTATTTTTGAACATGGTAGGCTCAAGGCTACAATAACATAAATCTGGCAGACAGACAGACTGGCATTTCACTGTTCAGGCCATATAGAGTGTGGAAGTGAGGTTCCGGAAGTGTCTTTAGCGTTCGTCGGGGCAAGTGAGAATTTGATTATAACCCACGCTGTCTTAACCACACATTCTACACGTCTAACTAGCTACGGCAAGACATAATGAGTGCCTGTGCTTACCTAGACACCAAAAGTTCATGAAATCTCAATTTAGTTTCTGAACAAACGTCCTTTTTCTGCGATGTCCCAATGAAGTACTTCATTACCCATGTTCCCGAGCAATCCCACAATCCCACTGCAACGAATCTGATTTTTGAAGCCCGCGAAAATCAACGTTAGGACGTCGGTGCAGATGATCAGCCCTTGCTATGCTAGTGCTAATGTTGCTATTCTAGAGCTCTGGGGGACCGCTTGACATTGACAGCAACGGACGCCAGCGGTAGGCTTCCCAGACAGCACGCACCATCTTCCCGATAGTGCTTCCATCAAACCGGCTGTGTATAATCACGACCTCAGGTAAGTTTGGTTTGTGTAAAATCATGATATGATGTGATATTATATGATACAATTTGTTTTTGTATCGATATAATGCATATAATAAATTACAAGACTGTGTAAGTTAAGTTTTGGTAAACCGCATCAAAGTTTCAAACGATGTGTTAGCTGCTAACTTGCTAAGTATGCATCACTCAATAGTAAAATATAATTATGATAGCCTGTTGTGGTTCGTTTAGCTTATTTGTGTCTTATTTCCTCTTGCTGCTTTATTTATTTTGTTTAGGCGCTGTGTTAAGAAATTCAGACATTCCCACGACTCGGATGACTGCGTTATGAAAAGTAAGTTTACGATGTGGTTAGCATAGCTCATAGACATAGATATACAGCATGGTAGCTTTTATGAGCAGCTACAATTCATGTTTGTTTTCTCATAGTAGAAATGATTATATGACAACCCTTGACGTCTGTTGTGTTAACATTATTTGTGTCTTACTTTGCCCTTTTGCTTTATTTGTTTTGTTTAGGTATGGTGTTCAATGTAGGCTTTAATATCACTGATGCTGACGCTGATGCAAGCTGCAGGTCGGACAAGCCTAAACATCGCTTAGCCCAAGGTGCCGAAAATGTAGCCTATGACTTGTTTGCCTTGTAATGTCGCATATTTCAAAATAAATTATATTTCTGAACCATCGGTCTCTTCACTTGTGAAACATACAAAGGTTCATGGCGGGCTGCTGCTAAAGAAAAGTACAGTAAAGCCAATATTTTAAACCGGGGCATTGTTCTGTGGTACAGGGGTAGCTTGTGGCTTCTGTCAAGGCTAGCATGAAGGACAAGAAAGTTGTGGTGAGTTGTGCTAGCAAAACATTTAGCTCATGGCTAAGAGGAAGGTGCCCAAAGATCTTGAAATTTTATTTCTGACATCACATTCAGAGATTAACGTGCTTGGTTTAACAAAACCAAATGCTCTGACCATAAAGAGGAGTGAGCAGACAGGGAGATATATTTTTGCTCACATGCAACACAGCACCTTAGAAAGGCTAGTTTTCCTGGTCCCTAGCTAACAGGCTATCGCTAACTGGCTAACGTACCTTGCTAACGTAACGTTACCAGGCTTGACCTGGAGGAAATTGCTAACGACTACACCTTACCAGCAAGGCTAACGGTAACGTCAAGCGAATGGTACACTTAAATAACGTTGAATAAAGAGTTGTGTATGGTTATTTGGCTTCTGATGCAAAAATTATTTACAAAGAACAGATATTGACAAAAAATACTAGTATTCGATGACAGAGCACGACCGCGTGGTTATCGTTGACCTGAGCAGATACCAATGACCGTTAAAGGAAATCGTCGGCTGGATATGGAGTAAGCAGTGGCTTATGGGTAGTGTATTTTTTGCTCTGAGGGGAAATGAAAAGGACACACGTTTGTACCATAGGTTTTTTTTGGTATTTTCGTTTGTTTTTTCACTCGACACGAAAGATCAGTTGCTTATCATGTACCCCGTAGCTGGTTAGACACAGTGGACAATTAGAACCCTATTTGAACCGGGCCTTTCGAAACGCCTATGGCAAAATTAAAGGGGAGTCACTTCCGGGAACCAGACCTCCGCAGACGGCTCAAATTGACTTTCACACTCTATTGCAAGAAATTCACAGACGCTAACGTTAATGTTAGCCTACAGGCTCGCGTCAGTCAGATATGTTGCCTAGCCAGTGAGCATTAAACCAAAAATGCATCTGTGACACTATTAGATAAGCAAACGTGTCCTTATTTTATCCCATTAACATTACGTTCCTCTTGTGTTTTACCTCTACTCTGCCTACCATATTCTCAGCAGCACCGGCTGGTGGTGGCCACCATCTTTGTTGTTGTGGAGACAATTGCAACCTCTGTACATGGCCACTAGAGGGACCAGTTGGAAAAGAAATGATGTTCTCATCTGAACTGCTGCATGCCCTTGAGGATGGATGCATGTTAAAATGTTCATTAAGAGGTAAGGGGGGAACTATTAAAAAAAATCTTAACATAGCCTTGGGACCAGTGGTTATTTGTGGGAATTCCAATACATAATGAACTATGTATGCTATTCTGCCATATTGAAGAATATCCTACTGGCAAATATGCATGTGGTGAGGCTACTACAGTAATTCAAATCTGCTGCCAAAGCTGGAAACTAGGCTATCTATGAATTCATGAGTTTTTCAATGCTCTTAGTACCACAGTATTTTTTTTCTTTGAATAATTTGCGGGTCCTCTATGTGTAGAGTAGCCTGCATGGTGCTTGTCATGACCCATTGCAAAGTGATTTAAAATAATCTAGTCAAGCAATCTAAAAATGCCACAGGTATGTTAGCGATGAGATTATCTTTTGTAATATAGATACCATGGGCAGACTGCTTAGAGTAATAACTGAAAGAGATTGCCGAGGGAAACATTCCATCTTCCACGTGCAAGCACATGTTCCAGCAGATATGGCTGTGTCCTGCAGAGACATGCCCAGATGGGGAAAATGCATTGCCAATAGGCACAGTCTCACTAGTATTCTCACTTCTATTTTATGCTCTTGGGGGAACTCTAACGACTCTGACAAATAGCAGTACTTAAATTATTTCCAATGAAAAATAATTACGACTGATTATGAATGATATGAATGGTTAATGGTAATGATTCAGCAAAAAGCTGAATAGCATCCAAAGGCTGCTGGATGATACACATCTGAAGACAGAGCTTGGTGTCCACTTCCTTATTTCCTCTTTA
>JAODXP020000026.1:25526850-25531850 GCA_027497455.2 Sardinella longiceps
GGCATTGAGTGACTCACTGCATTCCTTTGCCATGATTCCGGCATTAGATCCGGTGTTCTGGAGAAAGGCTCCTTCCCTGGGGAGAGAGGCCTTTAAGGCTCTGCCTCCATCCCCTTCCCAGCATGCCTTAGGGGACTGTTGAGAAAAGGGGGAGGAGAGAGGAGGGGGGGGGCAGGAAAGGGGGGCACATGGGGATTTCAGCTGCCCAAATCTCAACTGACATGCTTTAATATTAATAACTGGGCAACGTGAGAGTGTGGCTCACTGGCTCAAGAGCTAAGGAGAAATGCTTCGTTCAGGAAGTAGGAAGAACTATGCAAGTGGGGGCAATTTGGTGTTTGTGTTCCGCTCTTTATGCTTGAATAGAGTAAGCCATGCTTCCAGTCACCATCAAGATTCCTTATCGCTTATCTGTATTTATGCTTCAGGCTTCCGTGTGTGTGTGTGTGTGTGTGTGTGTGTGTGTGTGTGTGTGTGTGTGTATGTATGTCTGTGCGGTGCAATTAAGGTCAGACACCTCCACCTTTGTTGTTAAACACAAACACAATAGAGCTGCAAATGCGGTCAGACAAGTACAAACACATGCCTCTATACGCAGGTTCCCAAACCCCCTGATTAAAGCAGGTCACTTCTCAGGGTCCAATCACCCAGGAGCCACACCCAGGACACTTAGGCCTGGGAATGTTGCCCACAGGTGCACCCTCTCCTACCTTAAGTTATGGACGCTGACTGCTTTAGGGTGTGGTCTGGGAGATAGCAGGAGTGATGACACCAGGCTTCTTAAGAACTGTAGCGCCAATCGTTTAGTTATGTATTTTTGACCCACCTCTGTCTATGCACTAAAAAGCTGACTGTACTTCTAAATATGCTTTCTCAACTTTTGCATTAACTGCCTGCCTGGCTTTGCATCGGAAGACGCCATTGATCTAAGTGCCGTCATCGAGAGCTCTTTGTGTTAACCTGTGTCTCCTCGATGGCCAGCCCCATTACGAGATGAGGCTCCACTTACGGGAAGCTCTCTGCTGCCTGCCTGCCTGCGTGCCTGCCTGCCTGCCTGCCTGCTGCTGCGGGTAATTTCACTTGGACAGCTTAGCAGAAAGCACACCCTCCCCGGAGTTAGAAATCTTAAAGTACGCAAACAACGACAGACAAAGACAGCATGAGAAACAAAGAAGACGGAGAGAGAGAAAGAGCGAGAGAGAAGAGGGAGTGTGGGCGTGTATACTGGACCCCCCCCACCCACACACACACACACACACACACACACACACACACACACACACACATACTCCAATCCTGCCGATTTCACAACAGTGTGCACATTCCTCCTCCTCCTCCTCCCTCGTTCTCTCTCGCTCCCCCCATCCTCCCCCTTCGCACGTTGTCTGTGCTACAGTGCCTCCTCTGCCTGTCTGATCAATGTGCCAAAAGGCATCACTGCCCCCTCTCTCCCCCGAGCAAAGCAGTGCAGCAGAGCAGACCACCACGGCAGGAGTGTGGCACGGAAGAGGTGGGGGTGGGGGAGACACTCCACTATGCTACTGAGGCTGATGGAGATGGAGGGAGGGAGAGAGAGAGAGAGAGAGAGAGAGAGAGAGAGAATGTCGATGTGATGACATGGTCTCTTCAATAGCCAGGGCCCTGGAGAGAAAAGGCCTTTCAATGCACAGTTTGGGTGTGAGTGGACATGTTTGACATGTACACACCCCACAGTCTTTTATCCTATATGCTGAACATAATCTGGCAAAAGAACCCAGTTCGTGTGTGTGTGTGTGTGTGTGTGTGTGTGTGTGTGTGTGTGTGTGTGTGTGTGTGTGTGTGTGTGTGTGTGCACATATATTCATAATGCAATCTGACAGGCTACTACATCTCTTTTCTCCTTCACCTCAGTGCACTGGGGTATGTGTGTGTGTGTGTGTGTGTGTGTGTGTGTGTGTGTGTGTGTGTGTGTGTGTGTGTGCGTGTGTGTGTGTGTGTGTCTAAATGTGTGTGTGTCTGAGTGTGCATTATAATTTGTGCCACTTCATGTTTAGTTTATGTTTAGCTTTTTCCCTCCTAATGTAAGTTCCCAGCCTTGAGTCACTAATAGCATACCTGACCAAGAGAGGAAGTTGTTCCTCTATAAAGGGAACCAGCATATTTTTTATATCTCTTCAGTACCTTTATAGACAGAGTAGTCATTATGCTTTCAGAAAAGTGATGTGGTATCACGCGTGCATGTGCTGTATGCTGAAGTGTATTTCATGGCTGTAAAATCTCAGCTTTGTTTGATTATTAACAAACCGTTGCTCATAAATTAACTGACGAAACTTGGGGCCTTTGTGGGTCTTTGATGATGTAACTGTTTTCATGCCTGTCCAGGCTGGTAGTAAACATGGGTTATGCACACAAACACAAAGATTCTCTCTCTCTCTCTCTCTCTCTCTCTCTCTCTCTCTCTCTCTCTCTCTCTCTCTCTCTCTGTCACTCACTCACACACAAATACATACACACACACACACACACACATACACGTCTAACCATGTCCATCTCGCTTAGCTGCCATTTGACATGCCATATGACACTGTCAACACTAAATGATACACCCTGCATGACTCAGAACATACACGACATGGATTAAAACCATATAGTTGCATGTATACTGTACAATCTCTCTCTCTCTCTCTCTCTCTCTCTCTCTCTCTATCTCTATTTATTTTTCTGTCTGTCTCTCCCTCTCTTTATCACACACACACACACACACACACACACACACACACACACACACACACACACACACACACACACACACACACACACACAACCAAGATGGGGACAGAGAGTGAGTCGTTTGCCCGTGGTGCTCTAAATGATTCAACATCATCTCAGTCTGACCTGCCTGAGACACTTTACATAATGCTTGAGCTCAGGCAACAAGAAAAGGACAAAAACAGAGGAGAAAGAGAGAGAGGAGGGGGGGGGGGGGGGGGGTAGAGTTGAGGTCATCATTTTTGCAAGAAATACTTTCCTTATGCCAGAAAGCCCACAAGCATAGTGCAGTGAAAGACACACGTGCACACACACACACACACACACACACACACACACACACACACACACACACACACACACACACACACACACACACACACACACACACACACACACACACGGGAGAGAGAGAGAGTGTGTGTGAAAGAGAGACATGCAGTCTTTTGTGATAAGAATTGCCAGAAAGCGTCATATTTCAGCTGATGTGGCGGGAGGAGCCATATTTGGTTGAGGAACAGCATGGAGAATAGTGAGAAGCATTGCATTCCACAGCAGGACTCTATCAAAGCCATCCTGAGCGTCACAGCACACAGCACACAGCACACAGCTCCTGGCCCAAGCAGACCACAAGGGACTGTCCCCAAACACCTTACATACCACGCCACTGCAGGACGCTACAGGACCCCAGTGGCCATCTTGGGAACATGGATGACGTATTTTATCGGTCGGTGCTGTTGCTGGATCACTGCTCTCAAACAAAGAATGTGTGTGTGTGTGTGTGTGTGTGTGTGTGTGTGTGTGTGTGTGTGTGTGTGTGTGTGTGTGTGTGTGTGTGTGTGTGTGTGTGTGGAACCACAGAAAAACCATGATGTGAGGGTGTGATGATTTTCCAGGTTTGGTCTGTGCCCTGGTTTGAAGATGCAGCCAAGCGTGGTGAGGAGCTCTAACCTGATGCGCTATGGAGGGCATGACGGCTTTACTTGGAACACTGGGGAAATTCTTTGGTCACATGCTTTGGATGTGGTTGACTTCCTGGTACTGTTCAACTAGCATGTGCTGTGTGCTTTGACTGTAGTAGATCGTCAATGACCGAAACCCTGTCTGAACAACAGTAGTGGGTATTAATAGATTTTATCTGTGTTCATGTCATTATTGATCCTGCTTATCAGTCTGGTTTGTTATCAATTCACAATTTTTTTTACCATCAACACATGATGTAGCCTATGTTACTACATTGGCCATAATGACTAACTAAAACAAGGTCAACTAGAGCCTTTTTATGACTCTGAGGTAACCATGTAGATGTGACAACCATGGGTTGTATATTTCAAATCTATTTTCAGAACAACATTTTAGTCTATGTCGGTACTGACAAGAGGAATTGATCAAGTCTGAGGTACACAATTCCAGTAGTTTGAAGCATTAGATTCTCACATTTACTTGGTTCCCAGTTCTCAATTCCCACCTCTACTGGAAATCTAAACTACACATTCCAAGAGAAGGCCCTCCCTTAGAACCCTCTGTGTACGTAATCTCAGTGAAACTACGTCACCATGTTTTTGTGGCTAACAGTAACATTACACCTTATTTGGACAGGAGATCCTAGATTAGAGAGATTTGACAAAGTATGTGGACCTCCTGGCCTGGCCAGCACTGGCAGATGTGAGGCTATCTCACCTCCCATGATGCACGCTTCATGCCTTCAGCAACAATCTGTTGTCAAGGCTGATAAATAATCATTCCCTATTGTGTTGAAAAGCAATAATCGTATTTCATATCAGGCTATCACATTTGCTAGCTTATTGTGTACGTGGATCACTTTCTATATCAAGACTCATATTCAAAGTCACACACGGGACTGTGATGGTTTTGCCCTATCTAAAAAGATAAAGTGGAAAGTCCCTCCAACTTTGTGATGGAAGCTTGATAAGGTGCTGTCATGCCCTGTAACAACTGAATGCTGACTAAGAAGTCACGGAAATTGCTGCTTATAGTTCTAGAAGTTTCTTCACCTTCATGTTCAAGTGAACCAGTGTTCCATTGAAGTCAGTGTTGATGTAGTGATGGCGTAGTGTTAGCCAAAGGAATGTTGCTTGTTGATGTATTCCTAAAGGTGGCTACAGACAAAAGATCCACGACGAGACGGGCTGCGATGTTCTATAAACCTGCGATTTTCTAAAACCCTGAAACTGCGATTTGACATGTTAAATCTTTTGTGACGGCTTGCGACTGCTTGCAACAACCTGCAA
>JAODXP020000026.1:25536850-25538331 GCA_027497455.2 Sardinella longiceps
AGGTTAGAAGAAAAGCAGTGTTTTTTTTCTAAACTGGAGAGTTTTTGAGAAGGCCTTTCAAGTGTGTTTGTGTGTGTGTGTGTGTGTGTGTGTGTGTGTGTGTGTGTGTGTGTGTGTGTGTGTGTGTGTGTGTGTGTGTGTGTGTGTTGTGTGTGTGTGTCTCCCCGGCTGGCGTCGATAATTATGCAGTAGCTGCAGTGTTGGCGCTGACACACAGCCGTGCATTCCTGATTTAGGGGTCTCATCTGTCAGCATAAAGACTAGCCACTCTAATGACTAATGACTATATGTAGTTTACCAGAACAACTGTTATGCGTGTGTGTGTGTGTGTGTGTGTGTGTGTGCTCTCTCTCTGTGTGTGTGTGTCTGTGTGTGTGTATGTCTCTCTCTCTCTCTCTCTCTCTCTCTCTCTCTCTCTCTCTCTCTCGTGTGTGTGTGTGTGTGTGTGTGTGTGTGTGTGTGTGTGTTTGACAGGTGAATTCAAGATTAGAGGCCCCATAACACACAGTTCAGGGAAAGTTTATGTTGGCTCTCTGCTTCATGTAGCAACATACAAAGGAAGACAAAGAGGTTCTTGAGTCAAGAGAGAGATATGATTTCATGCCCTTTAGTGGATTAACACAGCCCTGAAATCAGATTCCCACTGTGTGTGAGAGAACATGTGACCCTGTGTGTGTACGTGTGTGTGTGTGTGTGTGTGTGTGTGTGTGTGTGTGTGTGTGTGTGTGTGTGTGTGTGTGTGTGTGTACTGTACATGTAGCCTATATGTGCATGTGTATGAGCATACTTGCATGTTACTGTGTGTGTCCTGTACATGCAGGTCGTATGAGGACGTCTGAGCACCCGTGTGATCAGATTGGCCTCTGCTCGGCGTTGGGGTCGGCTAAAGGCCAGCCGTGTGTGTGTGTGTGTGTGTGTGTGTGTGTGTGTGTGTGTGTGAGTGATCTGGCCGAAGCCTCTTATAGAGGGAACATTAGGTGCTGCGGGCCACAATCTGGACTGACCAGCACTCAGGGTTAAAGGAAATACCACCATTAGCCTGCCAAACCAGAAGCCAATCCCAGTACATGTTTGTCTGCATGCTAATTATGCTAAGAATGCTAATGACCCTAAATTGTGTAAGGTGAGTCCCCTGAAGATCCCAAGCTGAAAAGACTGCTTCTCTTCGAAAAAAAAAAGAAATTGCAGGAAGTATTTGTTATAAAGTATTAGTTTCAGAACAAGATTGGGCTAGGATTACGTAATTTAAAAGATAGCCTGTAATTTAAAAGCAAATGAAAGAGAATATAATATGCATATTATAAACATTTTGCTTATGTTACATTTTATTTCATATACATAATCATCAAATGGCCTCATAATCATCAAATGGCCTCTATCATCAAATGAGCTACTGATTTATATTTCAGGTTCAATTTAGCTAGGCGTGTGTGTGTGTGTGTGTGTGTGTGTGTGTGTGTGTGATACCACGTGATGAGTTT
>JAODXP020000026.1:25543431-25545931 GCA_027497455.2 Sardinella longiceps
CCAAAAGGCATCACTGCCCCCTCTCTCCCCCGAGCAAAGCAGCGCAGCAGAGCAGACCACCACGGCAGGAGTGTGGCACGGAAGAGGTGGGGGTGGGGGAGACACTCCACTATGCTACTGAGGCTGATGGAGATGGAGGGAGAGAGAAAGAGAGAGAGAGAGAGAGAGAGAGAGAGAGAGAGAGAGAGAGAGAGAGAGAATGTCGATGTGATGACATGGTCTCTTCAATAGCCAGGGCCCTGGAGAGAAAAGGCCTTTCAATGCACAGTTTGGGTGTGAGTGGACATGTTTGACATGTACACACCCCACAGTCTTTTATCCTATATGCTGAACATAATCTGGCAAAAGAACCCAGTTCTGTATGTGTGTGTGTGTGTGTGTGTGTGTGTGTGTGTGTGTGTGTGTGTGTGTGTGTGTGTGCACACATATATTCATAATGCAATCTGACAGGCTACTACATCTCTTTTCTCCTTCACCTCAGTGCACTGGGGTTGTGTGTGTGTGTGTGTGTGTGTGTGTGTGTGTGTGTGTGTGTGTGTGTGTGTGTGTGTGTGTGTGTGTGTGTGTCTAAATGTGTGTGTGTCTGAGTGTGCATTATAATTTGTGCCACTTCATGTTTAGTTTATGTTTAGCTTTTTCCCTCCTAATGTAAGTTCCCAGCCTTGAGTCACTAATAGCATACCTGACCAAGAGAGGAAGTTGTTCCTCTATAAAGGGAACCAGCATATTTTTTATATCTCTTCAGTACCTTTATAGACAGAGTAGTCATTATGCTTTCAGAAAAGTGATGTGGTATCACGCGTGCATGTGCTGTATGCTGAAGTGTATTTCATGGCTGTAAAATCTCAGCTTTGTTTGATTATTAACAAACCGTTGCTCATAAATTAACTGACGAAACTTGGGGCCTTTGTGGGTCTTTGATGATGTAACTGTTTTCATGCCTGTCCAGGCTGGTAGTAAACATGGGTTATGCACACAAACACAAAGACCTCTCTCTCTCTCTCTCTCTCTCTCTCTCTCTCTCTCTCTCTCTCTCCTGTCACTCACTCACACACAAATACATACACACACACACACACACACATACACGTCTAACCATGTCCATCTCGCTTAGCTGCCATTTGACATGCCATATGACACTGTCAACACTAAATGATACACCCTGCATGACTCAGAACATACACACATGGAGTAAAACCATATAGTTGCATGTATACTGTACAATCTCTCTCTCTCTCTATTTATTTTTTCTGTCTGTCTCTCCCTCTCTTTATCACACACACACACACACACACACACACACACACACACACACACACACACACACACACACACACACACACACACACACAACCAAGATGGGGACAGAGAGTGAGTCGTTTGCCCGTGGTGCTCTAAATGATTCAACATCATCTCAGTCTGACCTGCCTGAGACACTTTACATAATGCTTGAGCTCAGGCAACAAGAAAAGGACAAAAACAGAGGAGAAAGAGAGAGAGGAGGGGGTGGGGGGGGGGGTAGAGTTGAGGTCATCATTTTTGCAAGAAATACTTTCCTTATGCCAGAAAGCCCACAAGCATAGTGCAGTGAAAGACACACGTGCACACACACACACACACACACACACACACACACACACACACACACACACACACACACACACACACACACACAAACACACACACACACACACACACAGGGAGAGAGAGAGAGTGTGTGTGAAAGAGAGACATGCAGTCTTTTGTGATAAGAATTGCCAGAAAGCGTCATATTTCAGCTGATGTGGCGGGAGGAGCCATATTTGGTTGAGGAACAGCATGGAGAATAGTGAGAAATCGGAGCCCAGCATTGCATTCCACAGCAGGACTCTATCAAAGCCATCCTGAGCGTCACAGCACACAGCACACAGCTCCTGGCCCAAGCAGGCCACAAGGGACTGTCCCCAAACACCTTATACACCACGCCACTGCAGGACGCTACAGGACCCCAGTGGCCATCTTGGGAACATGGATGACGTATTTTATCGGTCGGTGCTGTTGCTGGATCACTGCTCTCAAACAAAGAATGTGTGTGTGTGTGTCTGTGTGTGTGTGTGTGTGTGTGTGTGTGTGTGTGTGTGTGTGTGTGTGTGTGTGTGTGTGTGTGTGTGTGGAACCACAGAAAAACCATGATGTGAGGGTGTGATGATTTTCCAGGTTTGGTCTGTGCCCTGGTTTGAAGATGCAGCCAAGCGTGGTGAGGAGCTCTAACCTGATGCGCTATGGAGGGCATGACGGCTTTACTTGGAACACTGGGGAAATTCTTTGGTCACATGCTTTGGATGTGGTTGACTTCCTGATACTGTTCAACTAGCATGTGCTGTGTGCTTTGACTGTAGCAGATCGTCAATGACCGAAACCCTGTCTGAACAACAGTAGTGGGTATTAATAGATTTTATCTGTGTTCATGTCATTATTGATCCTGCTTATCAGTCTGGTTTGTTATCAATTCACAATTTTT
>JAODXP020000026.1:25550931-25563431 GCA_027497455.2 Sardinella longiceps
CCCCTCGTATTCCTGCATCCAGGTGCTGACTCTGTGTGTTTGACTTCCCTGCTGTGTGGTGTTAAGTATTACAGTAAGATGTGTTGAAGTCAAACACAGCAGCCTCCCGTGCTGGAGCTCCAGAGCAGGTAGTTGTGTACAGTACTGTACTGTACACCTTTTAGTGTTCCACCACTGGAGCCTGTGTGTGTGTGTGTGTGTGTGTGTGTGTGTGTGTGTGTGTGTGTGTGTGTGTGTGTGTGTGTGTGTGTGTGTGTGTGCATCTCAGCCTCTTTGCCCACCCCCTTACGCCACCACTGGCTCGTGTGTCAGGAGAGTGCTGTGCTATGACATAACCTGAGAGAGGCTAGTGAATCACACACACACACACACACACACACACACACATAGCAAACACAGTATGAGGTTGAATCTAGTGGAATGCTCTCGCTCTAGGCAATGGGCAGGCAGAGTCATAGCAGTTTTGCAGATGTACATTCTCATACACAGACAGCACACACACACACACACACACACACACACACACACATACATGCTGATTCTCTTTCTCTCTTGTAGTTGTATACAGTCATCCATAAAGACACACACGAGCTTAGGGGCTCCTCACACACACACACACACACACACACACACACACACACACACACACACACACACGAGCTTAGGGGCTCCTCAAACTGAGTGATGGTAATGACAGCAGACCTCAGACAAGCTCTCTGAGAGTTGGCTGGAACACGTCTCTCTGCTTCTGCTTCTTCTTCTTCTTTTTTTCTTCCTTTATTATTCTGTCTTTTTTTTTCTTAGTCAGTACCATATGGAGGGAAAGATTACATAATCTCTGTAGGATTTCTCCTGAGCCACCCCCCCCCTCCCCCTCGGAGAAAGAGGATGGGTTTTGAGGCCCCTGCCTGCGCACTCAAAAGACGGCTCGTATCAACAGAGTTTAGAAATGGAAGGATCAGAATCAGAGGTTAGAAGAAAAGCAGTGTTTTCTTTCTAAACTGGAGAGTTTTTGAGAAGGCCTTTCAAGTGTGTTTGTGTGTGTGTGTGTGTGTGTGTGTGTGTGTGTGTGTGTGTGTGTGTGTGTGTGTGTGTGTGTGTGTCTCCCCGGCTGGCGTCGATAATTATGCAGTAGCTGCAGTGTTGGCGCTGACACACAGCCGTGCATTCCTGATTTAGGGGTCTCATCTGTCAGCATAAAGACTAGCCACTCTAATGACTAATGACTATATGTAGTTTACCAGAACAACTGTTATGCGTGTGTGTGTGTGTGTGTGTGTGTGTGTGTGTGTGTGTGTGTGTGTGTGTGTGTGTGTCTCTCTCTCTCTCTCTCTCTCTCTCTCTCTCTGCTGTCTCTGTGTCTGTGTGTGTGTGTGTGTGTGTGTGTGTGTGTGTGTGTGTGTTTGACAGGTGAATTCAAGATTAGAGGCCCCATAACACACAGTTCAGGGAAAGTTTATGTTGGCTCTCTGCTTCATGTAGCAACATACAAAGGAAGACAAAGAGGTTCTTGAGTCGAGAGAGAGATATGATTTCATGCCCTTTAGTGGATTAACACAGCCCTGAAATCAGATTCCCACTGTGTGTGAGAGAACATGTGACCCTGTGTGTGTGTGTGTGTGTGTGTGTGTGTGTGTGTGTGTGTGTGTGTGTGTGTGTGTGTGTGTGTGTGTACTGTACATGTAGCCTATATGTGCATGTGTATGAGCATACTTGCATGTTACTGTGTGTGTCCTGTACATGCAGGTCGTATGAGGACGTCTGAGCACCCGTGTGATCAGATTGGCCTCTGCTCGGCGTTGGGGTCGGCTAAAGGCCAGCCGTGTGTGTGTGTGTGTGTGTGTGTGTGTGTGTGTGAGTGATCTGGCCGAAGCCTCTTATAGAGGGAACATTAGGTGCTGCGGGCCACAATCTGGACTGACCACCACTCAGGGTTAAAGGAAATACCACCATTAGCCTGCCAAACCAGAAGCCAATCCCAGTACATGTTTGTCTGCATGCTAATTATGCTAAGAATGCTAATAACCCTAAATTGTGTAAGGTGAGTCCCCTGAAGATCCCAAGCTGAAAAGACTGCTTCTCTTCGAAAAACAGAAATTGCAGGAAGTATTTGTTATAGAGTATTAGTTTCAGAACAAGATTGGGCTAGGATTACGTAATTTAAATGATAGCCTGTAATTTAAAAGCAAATGAAAGAGAATATAATATGCATATTATAAACATTTTGCTTATGTTACATTTTATTTGATATACATAATCATCAAATGGCCTCATAATCATCAAATGGCCTCTATCATCAAATGAGCTACTTGATTTATATTTCATGTTCAATTTAGCTAGGGTGTGTGTGTGTGTGTGTGTGTGTGTGTGTGTGTGTGTGATACCACGTGATGAGTTTACAACCCAAAGAGGGGGCGGGGGGTGCAGACAAGCACCTTTGCCTAGGAGGCTTGTAGGGTTTGGTGAGAGCAATGAAATGTGATTCTTTAGGCCTGTATCAACATAACTCTTTCACAATGTCACCCGTATGTTATCTCTTTCCACATAATGATTACACCCCCCCACCCACCCCTATCAATAACATCTTACTCTCTGAAATGTCTTGACTAGCACTGTATGATGGGATTTGATTGAGCTTAAATTATTGATAACAGAGAAGCTTAGATGTTTGTTTTCCAAAAAAGTTTTCATCCAAATATGCCTCTCACTGGGGTGCAATATCAATACTACATATCAACACTTAGGTTTTCCTTCGCCAGCTTTCAGCTTTCCCATTTGTCATCATAAGCTCATAAGAGCCAAAAAAACAAGTCAAGTCAAGTCAAGTCACATTTATTTATAAAGCACATTTCATACAACATAGTTGATCCAAAGTGCATAGGCTGCAACAAAGGCTGGTGAAGTGCTTTGCAGGGATAAGCATGTTGCTCAAGTTCTTTATTTATTTTGTGACGCTGCACAGTAGGCCTACAGTATATATCGGCTAAATCAGCGCACTGTGCAGAGATCTACTGATAAAGCAGCACTCTTGTTTTGTCACAGATTGACATTTGGCCTGGAGATGAAAGATTAGCAAACACAAGCTTGCTGGCGCTTGTGTTCGGCCTGAGAGCATCAAAGCGTCCCAAAAACATTCTCATCACTCCCTTATCCCATCACGGCAGCATGTTGGGTCAGGGTCCAGGCAAGGGGCTCATCACCAGCCTGACCAGATCAGCTGATAAGAGGCAGAGAGTTTGTAGCCAGTGGTCATCATCATCAAAATGGCCACGCCTACTGAATAAGAGTTGCTGTGTCATGCAAAGTTTTGGACCGTCCATGTGATTCCAGCATTCCGCTATTTTTTCCCCGTCTGCATCCACCCATCATAAATCATGTAATACTAATAAGGTGTTAGCCTAGCCTAGCCTAGCTGAGCTACAGATCTGGCCTTGGTTTGGCCCTGATCTTGTGCAAGTCTGCTGGACTGCAGACAAAATGTGACCCATCTGCTAGTTGCTATGTAGGACATAATTTAGTTATGATCTATGTGCTTTGTGCTGTGCTGTGCCAGTCTGAGTGTACTGTAGCCTAGCCTACATGATGCCCCAGGGTGGCAGTGTCAGTGTTGTGGTGCAGAGTGGGTAGACACTAGAGAAAGAGAGAGAGAGAGAGAGAGAGAGAGAGAGAGAGAGAGAGAGAGAGAGAGAGAGAGAGAGAGAGAGAGAGAGAGAGAGAGAGAGAGTGTGTTTGGGCTGTGATTTGCAGACTGGTTCACTGAGGGTGTTTCCTCAACATGCTAGAGGACAGATAGAGGACAAACACCACGGAGCAGAGGCAAGCAGCAGTCTGCGCTGTCTGAGACACTAGTGCTATCATTAGCATAGATGTCACAGAAAGAGAGAAATAGAGTGCATTTGTGTGTGAGAGAGAGACTGATGGAGGGTGTTGAAGACTGTGTGTGTGTGTGTGTGTGAGAGAGAGAGAGAGAGAGAGAGAGAGAGAGAGAGAGAGAGAGAGAGAGAGAGAGAGAGAGAGATGTGCCCCCACCGCATAACTTGAGAATTCTGCTACATCAGCTCCCTGTTCACTGCTGGGTAATAAGGGGAGACACTGCGCCAGAGAGCATAAACTCACATAAATATAACCCCGCGCACACACAAACACACACACACACACACACACACAGACCTAAACACATAAATACTCAAGGGACTATTTTATCTAAGTAAAACAGCAGGGATGTGTCCCCCAATGCTGGATAGGTAATGATTTTATTATGATACCGTTCTTATAGCGATATAAAAGTCAGCCATAATGTGCTGGTAATGGGAATAAGTCGTGTGGCGTGTCACAAACGATTATGTCAGCCTGAATCCCCCCACAGGGGAGAGTGTGTGTGTGTGAAAGACCTACTTTGCATGTTATGTGCCTTCCTGTGAAAAAACATCCATCTTAATGAATGGTTACAGATGACATGGGATGCCGTGAGAGATGCAGGTGTTCCATTTCAGCAAGGTATCTGAAAAGAACTGGATTTTCAGCTTTTTAGCACACCAGGAGGTTAAGTTCACCCGGCACCTTTTTCCTTCACCACCACTCTTTTCTTTCACCAGCTGAGCTATGCCACACCTCTTTTTTTTTCATTCACTCGTTCTTTCTACTCCATTATCAGCGTTTTCAGCTCAGCTCTTTGTATGTGTAACCCCTCACCTTCCCCTTAATAATAGTTCCCACAACAACAATTCCCACACCCCACGTAAGCGAGGAAGATTAGTCTAAAGAAATGTAGCACCCTTGGGAGAAGTCATTGTTCCACTCAGACAATATATTCGACTGTTGGCCAACACTCATGACAACTTGCTAGAAAGGAGATTTTAACAAATCATCTCCCTGATACTACCTGCCAAAATTCACTGGAAACTCTCTAAGGATGCAGGTGTTTTAAAATTCAAACATTTCTGTTGGCGTTTTGGATGTCACGTACGGTATAAATGCATCCTTGGCCCATGCAGGTAGATTGAAGAGGATGTTTTTGAGAACTGCCCGTCCATCGTCACCCATTACATAAGACGATCATGTCAAGCCCTGTCTGAGTCAAGAGAAAAAACTTATCGGAGCGGAGAGGAGAGGAGGGGAGGGGAGGGGTTGAGAGGAGAGGAGAGCCTGGAGGTTGTGACTGCAGAGTGGCACGTAAGGACATGCCCCAGCCGGCCTTTACCCCCACATGCACTACAGCAGGAAAGATGAATGCGGGCATTTCGAGAGAGGATGAGTAGAAAAGTCAAACGAGTGAAGGGGGGGAGGAGAAGAGATGAATATTCACACTGCTGACTGGCTGCTAATATAACGCTGCTGTCAGTGCAGTCAGGTGCTAAATATAGCAGTCAGGCCTTTCACACAACTTCACTCACATGTCACACCAGGGCTCTTTTGTCAGCTGCTTTTCCGTGCGGATGCTGGAGGTGATTCCAATCCATTGTGGCTCGGCTCTGTGCAGTTTTCAACTCCCACTGTTCAGCACAGCAGGAATTGGGTTCGGACCGGACGGACGGAGGAAGATATGATGATGGCGTTGTTTCCCAGTCTGATGTAGGCGTGGTGGCAGTGGGGATGTCATCACCATAGGATGGAGGTGTTGAATGATTGCTGATGATGACTGCAGCCGTGATTATAGTAATTATACCATTGCTGCGGCTTACGGAGGTGTGGGTAGAGGGAGTTTGAGTGGTGTTTATACTATTGCTACAGGCTACTGCTGTTTGCAGAGCCCCCCTCCCTTCCTCCCCCTCTCTCTCTCTCTCTCTCTCTCTTACGGTCTTTCTTCTCTCTCCTCTTCATGCCATCTCTGCTGAACGTGACGCAAAAGTAATGAGTTTTCCAGCCACTCTTCCCACTTGCCCGTAAATTGCTGGAGCTGCTTTGATAGTTGCTTCCCTGCAATGCGATTCTCATGAATCTCCTTACGGTTCTCCAAGCACATTAAATCATTTGGATGGATGTCCCTTCTCCAGGCTATTTAACAAAGGGCACTGAACACAGTTTTTGGCCACAGGCCTATGGATTTATGGATGTTTCTGTATTTAGGGGTTTTATGTCACTCTCTCTCTCTCTCTCTCTCTCTCTCTCTCTCTCTCTCTCTCTCTCTCTCTCTGAGTGGTTTTGCCACTAACAACATTTTTAAGAGAGAAAAAAAGCAAGTGTTGACATCCTCACTGATGGTGTGAACAGGATCCTATATAGTCTCCCTCGACCGACCGATAGGCTGATCTTGAGTAACTTCCCCTACAATGGCTAACCCCAGTCCCCAACAAGCGCAAACCCATGTTCTACTGATACCTAAAACCAATGAGAAAATCTCTACTAGCCCCTCCAATGCATTGTCACAAAAGAACAGGCTCTGGAAGACATCCCTGCCAAGGCAAACACCGGCACTAGCTAGCTTTGCTTTCCAGGCCTCCCGCCAGCGTGCACTTAAAAAGCTTTATTTGAGCATGGCCCTCACCGAGCACTCTACTTCTCAAACTCTCGTTTACTCGTGAGATAAACACATTTCTTTTATGAAGGCCTTAAAAGCACTCGTTTCTCAATCGGGGCCACTTTCAAAACAGACTCTGGGTAGCTGGCCACTATAGCAGCAACGCTGTGGCACATTTTCCCTGAAAGCGGATCTAGGCTAAACGGAGGTCAACATTAGTGAACTCCACAATCACAGCCATGTGAAATATGATCAATAAAACTCTCCTGACTTTGTTATTTTAGTTTCAAACAATGATGACGATAATAAGGGCTATGAAACAAGCACTTAAGTAAAAACTCTGTGCTGTGGTGACTGGGTTTTGGGATGTGGCGTCACATCGAGTGTGACAGGCCACTGTGTTGAAAGCCCCCGGGGGAGGAAAGAGCAGAGGTTAACCATCAACCATGTAAAGCCGTAAAACATCATGTGAATTTGAAGGCCTTTAAAGTGAGTGGAACCTCCCAGCCCTCTTGCTCTTTGTCTGTCTTACTTTAGGCCCTGAAGACCTAGCGTCTCTCTCTCTCTCTCTCTCTCTCTCTCTCTCTCTCTCATCCATCTATCTATCTCTATCTCTGTCTTTCTCTCTCTGCCCAGTCTTTTTATTCAGTTCATCCAGTTCCAGTATCCAGTTAAACTCAGAGAGCACTTTGGCTGTTTGCAGCAGTACACATTATTCCACAAACAGAACGGATGGTTATCTGTTCCTCTCTCCCCCGTTCTGTGTGTCCGTATGTGACAAGGCCACCTGGGTGAGGCACTTCCGCTTGTAAAAGATCAAACACAGGCTCTTTGTGCAGAGACATGGTGGTTAGCGTACATTTGATCCTCACTGTCCGAGTAAACAGGCTTATAATTGATTTCTTTGATAGAAGACAACAAAGGCTGCTTGTCTGATGAAAGACAGTCTGTCTCTGTCTCTCTCTCTTTCTCTCTCTCTCTCAGACAGTCTTCCTCAAAGTAATAGCTGCCGGCTGTGTTCTCTTCAAAAACAATCACCTGTAAATGTACCTGCCTTACTGGTTATAGGTTACTGCCAAGCTTGCATCGTAATGGAAACCCTGTGATGGTTTACTGACGGCACACTTCACTTTAGAAGCCTTGATAAGTTTTCTCGTCGTGTGCTGATAGGAACGTGTCTGTTTTGCTATCGCTGTGTTCCTCGGCCGATGCTTTGTTGAATCTGGGGAAAGGGGCTCGGGCCAAACAAAGCATTACGGAGTCAAAAACACACAGGGCTATCAGATGAGCGAGTCTGGGCTCCGCGCTGGCCGGCCATGTTTGGAGGCTTTGTGCCTGTGGCTGTGTATCGGTGGTGCCGTGTGATTATTGCTCTTTGCCATGGAGGTGGATGGAGGAGGAGGAGGAGGTGGGGCTGGAGGAGGGAGTGGAGCCCCAAGTCTGACCCTGGGGCTGGGGAGTGGGGTGGGGTGAGGAGTGAGGGGAGGTGGGGGGATTTGGAACTATTCCACCACTACCACTAGCACCATCACCCCATCGCCACCTCCTCCTCCTCTTCCTCCTCCGTGATCCTTTCCCCTCTCCTCCTCTTTTCCTCTCTCTTCTTTCTCTACTCATCTGTTTCCTTCTGTGTGATTTCCTTTCACTCATTTTCTTGCTCTTCTTTCCCTCCTCATCGTTTTTTATTCCTCCTCCCCCTTCTTCCACTTTGTCCTGTTCTTTTCCTCCCTCCCTCTCTCTCTCCCTCTCTCTGTCTTTTCATTCAGTTCCTTCACTATTTCTGTTGTTCTCCCTCTCTCCCTCTCCCCTCTGTTTCATTCGACTTAATCCACTGGTATTTCCTTTCAGCAGTTTCCTGCCAGCGCCGGGTGCTTGGTGAGTCTTGCTGCAGCTGAGCCCCAGATTGTTCTCTCCCGCTGGGCTGGGCGAGGGGCTGGGCTGCGCCGACCCTTCCCTCAGGCCTGGGTGCTCCAGCACCCTTGGGCCCCTGGTGACCTGTGCACCATCAGCCCTCTCAGCAACTCCAAGCTAAACAAGGTGGGATAAGCTGAAAATCACCTCTAATAACAGAGATGGACCTGTTCTGGTCAATAAATGTGTGCAAATGTACAAGTGAGTGGATTTAGCACTGATTTGTTTTTACATTACATTCCTGAGTTCTTTTCTCTTCCTTAGAGATGCAGTTTTCTCTGACTCATATTACATTTCTATTAAACAGTAATCTGTAATGGCTTTCAGTCAATAGTAATTAATATGCTGGAAGTACTCTAAAAACGCTGAGTTGACATTCACTTGCAGTAAAAGGCATAACCCGAGGGAAGGGCGTAAGTGAATGTGTGTGTGTGTGTGTGTGTGTGTGTGTGTGTGTGTGTGTGTGTGTGAATGTGTGTTAGAGGGAGAGGGAGAGAGAGAGTGAGAGTGAATGTGTGTGTGTTTGATTGACACTTTAAGATGCGTCGTCAGGCAGAGAGGCCTTGCCTGAGCAAGTAGGTGTTGGTTGCCTGGAGCACCTGTCAGTCTCTACTCCTCTCTCTCAGCTTAGACTTAGCCTTCGGGGCTTTCTTGCCCAAACGCAGATCCCTCTCTTTCTTTCTCTCTTCCTCTCCCTCCCTTCTTCCCTCCGAGCCCCCTCTCCGAGCCTTTCCCAGCATGCCATCTCCCTCAGCTAAGCGCAGACGGTCCGGCATCCCGCCGAAGCTCCTTTGGCACAAGCTGTTTCCGCCCTATGAAAGCTGGCCGAGTCGCCGTTTGCTCAGATGGAGGCTGAGAAATGGGATTCTTAAAGGTTATCATTTCAACCATTACCGCTCCAGGCGCGCAAAACTAAAGCCTGCTGCTTACTGTCAAAGCATCTCTGGTTGTCATTTCAGCTTCTTTTTCCTGTTATCTAATCATCACAAATGTAGTCGAACCACTTAGCACTGCTTGAAGAACTGAAATTTTGAAGAGAGGAAAAAGAAATAACGTAGCTTGAGGTGTGTTTGAGTCTGTTAATAAAATGATTACGCTATTCGACTCTGCCCAATGTGTCGTAATGGGCTGCTGTTAAAAAGAATTAGTGCTTTGTTTCAAAAAATAGCCATGTGCTGGAGTAATGAGGCCAAGCCTTGTGCGCCGTTAAAAGTCATCCTGACGTTCTTCTCTGTGTGGATGGGCCCAGTGGTTCCCCATGCCAAGAGTTAGCTGGCGCCGGGCCCAGCCTGGTACTCACTCTGTTAGGGGCCTGGAACTGTGCAGAGGGAGCAGAGGAGTTGGATGCACTGCACCAGATGAAATGCCAGTGCAAGCATGAGGAAGGGAGAGAGAGAGAGAGTCACAGAGGGAGAGAGAGGGAGAGGGAGAGAGGGGGTGGGGTGTGGGCACAGAGCCCTTTGAAAAAGGGGGGAAAAAAAGGGTTTTAGGGGGGCCACTGGGAAGGCACACGTCCGGTAGATGGGCAACATAAAGAACAAAGGAAAGTACGAACACAAGGAAAGACTGTTACCCTCCACCCACCTACTCAGCCACATGAGGACACACGCGCACATACTGTACACACACACACACACACACACACACACACACACACACACACACACACACACACACACACACACATGCCTGTAGAAAAGTTTGGATAGAAAAGATTGGAGAATTCTTGAATTTCTGTCCATGTAGAGGGTTTGGACTGAGGCTGCTCTATTGGCCATCGCCAGACTATTAGGATGTTATATTCTGGCTTGTTAGGTTACTTTGTAGGTGCAATGTGTACAGTTAAAGGGAAATATTGAATATTTCATCTATTATTATTTTATATGATTTTTGGGTTAAATATTATATTCTACCAACTGGACTGTACAACAATGTAATAGTGTTTTATTTTGAAGCAATATTTTGTAGCACTTCTAAGTCATGAATGCAAACACACACAGTTCCTTTACACAGCCACATGCATGCACCAAATTAAAGTGAATGATAGTCAAATCCGAGTTTAGCATTTCACACATTTGCTTAACAGTATATCTTTGTTGGTTTAGTTGTCACGATGGACATTGAAACATTTTGCCTTGAGTTCTTGCGAGCTTCCCTGTCAAGGCATGATGTCTGGATTGTGCAAGAGGCACAGAGAACAGAGAGGCCCTGCTGACCATCATGTGAGGCAAGAAGCACTGATGTGAGAAAAGATGATAACATCTCCCCTTCTTATTTATAAAACACACTCAATGGAAGCCCATCAGTTATTAATATCCTCACACACCGTGGCCATGGCTCTGTGCACAATCACAAAGGAGATCTGCGTCCCTTCAAGGTCTCTTGTGTCTCTTGTTGTGCTAGCATAGCGACCGCAGAGGTTTTCGCTAAGTGACAGGAGATGATTGACACGTTGAGCTCTGTGGGGAATGCCAGTTAGCGAATGGGGAAGTCGGGGACTCTTGGCTGACTCCAGTCCAGTCCTCACACAAGGAAACTGGAGCGTAGCCTGGGCCCGTATCGTTCCCCTCTGATTCCAAAACACCTCAGATCAGGTATCTCAAGAGGCTCTCGCAACTCACTGGCTAATAGCCTAGCTGTCAAACACTGCTACTGAATCCATAGCACATCATAAGCACAGTTACACACACACACACACACACACACACATATGACACCCCCATTTAAGCAAGCATGTGTTCAAGCAGTCCCATGCTTCTCAATATAGAGCCGCCACAACAAACTTTGATAGTTTGATAGCCGCACAGGGAAGGAAATTGAACAGAAAGAAGAACGATGGACTGTTCAACTCTGTATGACTCGGTGCAGTTGCCAAAGAATGCGAAGCAAAACAGGAAGTGCAATCAGACCCAGCGCACACACACTTCCTCTGGTGAAGGCTAAGGATGAAGCGCCGTTCCACTGTAAGCCATTGTTTTGGGTTGGAAGAGATTGACTCCAAACAGGAAGAGAGGGAGAGGAAGAGAGAAAGAATGAAAGAAAGAAAGACAGACAGACAGAAAGAAAGAAGGAGCGGAGGGTGTATCAAGGAAAACAAACAAACAAAGAAAAGTCTTCTGACATGTTTATTTTCCAAGACATTTATCACTCATGATGCTGCACAAATACCATTTCTAAACTGCTGTAGAAGACAGCCATATATTGATGACTTTCTGTGTAGCTAGTTTTGAGCATAACTCAGGTTTGTACTCTAGTATCAATCTGACTGATTCTATGTTACTGAATTGGGCTAGCCTGGCGAATGCCAAACTAAAATCACAAGTGATATTTAGTCTGGGGACCGACCTATTGCATTTCTCGTAGCGGAAGCATCGTTTACAATTGTCCATAGCCGTTTATTGGGCGCTACGAATGTCTATCATAGCGTCTGTACATACCTCGGAGCCAATACCAGAGCCACCACGTGACGTAAAATGCAATCGAGGGCCGTACAAATCCCTTTTGTTCTGTGATTGGATACCGAAAGCAGGCGAGAAAAACGGCCATGGTCACCATGCTGCTCTGCAGAGTGAATGAAATAAGCGCGCAAAGGAGCATGGGAACTCAATTGGGCAACTGTGTAGGTACGTAAATGTGACCTTAAATAGAAAATGATTTGATGCATTATTCACAGTTCATACACACACGCACACACACACACACACACACACACACATATATTCAAATGCACGTTCACAGATTTGTACTATTTACACAGACTGATAACCCAGTTCTGAGCCATAGCCTATACCAGACATAATTTAGCCATGATAACGAAGCAGGGTTGTTAAAGGGTGGTGCCATGGTTTCATGGTTTCACCTTTGATAAATGTCTCACGCTGATAACCTCAGTAGTCGCTAACTCTGATCATGTTTAATAGGTCACAAATCTGGGACATCTCAATTCAAATGAATTTCCTTGTTGGAACTGTAAACATTACTATGTTGTTACCACTCTGATGTCACATGGGCGATTATAAATGCAAAATAATATCTTTGCGCGCGCGGTTCATGCAAGGTGACCCAGTTCCCTGACGGACTCATGTTGAGCCAACACAGTACAAAGGTTCTTCTCTTTCATTTCTCATCTCTA
>JAODXP020000026.1:25565931-25589342 GCA_027497455.2 Sardinella longiceps
ATGCCTGTAGAGTTCGTAAATATGGGTGTAGAGGTGTGTGTGTGTGTGTGTGTGTGTTTGTCTGTGTGTGTGTGTTAAGAGTGTGTAAATGCTGGTGACCTACAGGCTGTAGGCTGTTAGAACAAAGAACCTTGTCAAGGCATTATTGGTGTCAACACATAAACTTGAGTGTGACCTGCTGTTTATTTGTTTTAAAAATGGATGCAGCCAACACAACTGATACACATTTCAACAACAACATTTCTGTTTTACCAGCACTGTGCATTACCAGTGTTGGGAGTAACGAGGATCAAAAGTAGCTAATTATAACTGTAATGCATTGCTTTTTGTGGTAACTTGGTAATGTAAGGCATAGCAGAAAGAAAACTGGTAATATTTTCCTCGGTACAATTGTCAGTAACTCAAGTTACAATGCATTTTTACCTTGGAATGAAGTGGTTTATACAAATTCGCCAAAAATCACTGAGAGGTCAGCAAGGATAAAACGTTTGCTGTGTCGGATTAGAAATTAGAAATAATGCAGAAATTCACAGTCTCCGCTTGTCATTCTCAACATTGATAACAAACTAATGAAGGTCATAGGCTACCGGAGGGCACTAAATATAATGCAACAGTAATGTAACGCCTTACATTTTCAAAACACTAATATTGTAATGTAACAAGTAATAAATAACCAGAGATGTATAGTAACGAAGTAGAACTACTTAAGTAGCCTACTTAAGTACTAAAATGCAGTATCTGTACTTTACTGGAGTATTATTTTTTTCACGTACTTCCACTTTTACTTCACTACATTTTTTTGATGAATTTAATACTTCTACTTCGTTACATTTTTGATGTGCTGATTAGTTACTCGTTACTTTTATAAAAATTTTTACAAATCATACCACATCCAATGATAGCCTATCAATGCCAGACCAGACCGTCACCAGGTTTTCATTATCAATATTGAGCGATTCAAGCGGTATAAGAGACCTCATGCTTCCCTTCGGCCTTTCGCAGCACTGAGTGCAGTCAATTGGGAACGATTAGCAAGGGTCAGTCCATTTTGAGATGGAAGAAGAACCTCAAGTTCTTTAACTTCGAATGATTGTAGTGAAGGGAATGGTGGTAACCATCCCTGTACCAACATGGAGTCCATGGCCAAACAGATCATTTCAGCCAAATAAATGTAAAACGATGATATTCAAACTTTTGACTGCTTTCTTTAATATACACAGTACTTCTACTTCTACTTTCAGTACTTGAGTAGCAATTTTTGAAATACTTTTACTTGCAATACTTAAGTACAAAACATTTTGAATACTTTTATACTTCCACTTAAGTATGGTGTTTAATGACCACTTCTACTTCCACTCAAGTCATTTTTTTGATATGGTACTTTTACTTCTACTCCACTCCTCAACTCCAGTACTTTATACAACTCTAATAAATAACGTATTACAGTTTTGCAGTAACTTGCTCAACACTGTGCATTACTGTTGCTATAACTGTCTCTCTTTATTGACCATACCTTGATATTTACTCTGCTATCATTAGCTTTCAATTCTCAATAGTTGTTTATATCGTATCATGTTGTAGCTGAACATGACGGAGAGATTTCCTACCTCTTGGTCATTTGGGTCACAATCCCCTGTTGATTCATTTGGCCATGAACCACAAACCTACTTCTCCCACAGTTATGTAATGTTTTGGGATGACCGCCACTGGGCAGAGTGCAATATTTTCATCCTTGGTCTATTTGGAACTTTACTTTATGTTTTATTTATGTGTTATAGAAGAGGTTAGCCTTTCCCTGGCTTGGAATCCATTCATTATGAACTCAAATATCTCGGCTGCATTAATAAATAAGTGAACACGTGCCTGAACAAGTCACAAGACATTTTGTGTGTGTGTGTGTGTGTGTGTGTGTGTGTGTGTGTGTGTGTGTGTGTGTGTGTGTTTTTTTTGCAGTACTTCTAGTGCCACAAGAACTACTCTCTCAGAAGTGGTTCAAAACTTTCCGCCTTCACAAAATCTGTAAAGGCTTCTGTGGAAGAGACTAAATCCCCTCTAGAGAGTTGGGTCCATGTGGTCCTCCTCGGGATCGAGGAGGAGTCTTTTCTAAAAAGGCACCCACAACGACGAAGAGTTCAAGAGTTTCCCATGTGCTATACTACTAGTACAATCTGTTCTCTCACTGTTCCTGCTTCCCTCTTTGTGAGCCGTATGCTGCAGCAGCAGCAGCAGCAACAGCAGACACCTGGGATGTGGCCCCGTCTCTGGCTGTGCATTAAGGCACTTTGCCTTGTGCCATCTGCAGATCTTCCAATCCACATGAGTCAAGATGATTTAGCTGTTGATTTGGAAAGGCTCCAGACAGTTACCCTATAGATTGATGCAGCTTTATGACAAGATTATAGGACTGAGCGCCTTATCTTGTGTGCACACAATAAACATCGACATGAAGTGGCCTGCATTTGTGATCTAAAGGCATGTTTTTCTTTCTTTCTTTTTTTTTTTAATAAAAGCAGTTTTGAAAGGGTGAGTCACCTGAACATCATCTCAATCAGCCATGTGGAAGGGACAGGGAAGCTGCCTGAGGCTAAGAGAGGATTGCAGAGTGAGGCCGACGAGCCGATCACAGACACACTGAGCTGCAGAAATTTATCCTCTTTATTTTACTCTCGTTATTTATGTTCCTATTAGCGACTGTCGCCACGAGCGGAATTGGATTGGAGTCATGACTGAGGCACGTTTGAGCAGAGAGGCTCGGAGAGGGATGGTGAGAGGGGGGTTAGGGGGGTGGGGTGATGAAGCTTCAGTGTAATCAGAGTTATGCAATGTTTGTGCATTCCATTTGGATGGCATGGGTTTTATCATTTCTTGTTGCACATCATCTAGTTGATAGAGATATTAAATCACGGCACTGTGTGATGTGACTAGTGTATTTATACCTGACATTAGTGATGACTCTGGAGATACACTGATCTGATTTGCTCCAGGCTATAACTTCATTTGTTTGGTGTGAAATCACTGCCAGAGATTTTCGTTTTGCCCACCATGTGTTTGTTGAGTCAAATGAAGTCTGCTGAGGAGGGTCATTTTAATGTGTACATTAGTCAACTGAAGACAAGATTTGTGTTTTTTTTCACTTAACTCTCAGGCTTGTTTGCATCCTTCAGGACAGACCATGAGACTCAGGTGTGTGTCTGAATGGACACCTGCTGCCTCTTGTTGCAGTGCAGAGAAGATCCCCTCCCCCTAAGGGTGTCACATCACATCTCACACACACACACACACACACACACACACACACACAGTACACACAGTACACACACACACACACACACACACACACGCATGCACACACACACACACATACACTCACTCACACACACACACACACACGCATGCACACACACACATACACACACACACACACACACACACACACACTCAGGCTCAAGAAGCAAAGGGAAGCGATCTATTGTATTTCACCTAAACAATTCCCTCAATCTGTAAAACAATAACTTTAAAGCTCCCGCTATCACAGTATTGTTTGCTTTGCTTGGTGATATCAGGATCTTGCTTTTGTTATGCGAGTGTTGCCAGTGCAATCATTTGACTCCACATTCAAATACTATCACACTGTCAATGCTATCAGACTTTGCTGGTCTTTGTTCATGCATAATGTGAGCCTGAGTGGTTCCATGTTTTGGTGTTCTGGGGAAACGAATTCCAAACAAAAGTGTTTGAAGAAATAGAAAACGAAATGTTGATCGCTTAAACGTTGTGGAGCTTTTATTTTGAGATTACAAAGGACATGTTAATCAAAATATTACGGTAACTTCAATAATTAACATTTCACTTGACAAGAGGCAAGTTATTAAAGATGGGCTTAGTAATTAATTTGTACTCTCTCTCTCTCTCTCTTCCACCACTCTCTCTCTCTCTCTCTCTCTCTCTCTCTCTCTCTCTCTCTCTCTTCCACCACTCTCTCCTGTAACACTGGCACAGTTTCGGTGATTAGAGCCATCTCTAAACATTCTTCACCACCGCTCAAAGTGAACAGAGAGAGTAGAGGGAGATGCGTGTCCAAAGCAACAGACAGTTTGTTCACTCATACCCTTAAAAATAGTGTCTCTGTCTGTAGAACTCTCTCTCTCTCTCTCTCTCTCTCTCTCTCTCTCTCTCTCTCTCTCTCTCTCTCTCTCTCTCTCTCTCTCTCTCATACTCACTTCCTGTTTGCTGCAAATGCACTACTGATTTTTGCATATGGCTATAGATGAGCAAATAAATATGAATGTGTGAGCTCACTGTTTAGATTAGAGAATTAACCATTTTTTTTCACAAAAACAAAGACATTCATGCAAACACACACACACACACACACACACACACACACACACACACACACACACACACACACACACGTTTTTAAGGAGAAGCTGCAAGCAAGAAATATGCAGACAACAAACAAATAACAAAAATGATCTAATAAATGGCTTTTAGCATCCACTTCCACTTCAGCGACAAACATCATTAGCTAGCATGTCCCAACAAGTTTGTTCACTAATTAGCAAAGCTAATTCTCAGCACAAGAAGAGTAAGCCTAGTTGCCACATTCACTGAGTCTGCACATTGCATCACTGAATCAGTCAATCAATCAATTACAACACACACACACACACACACACACACACACACACACACACACACACACACACACACACACACACACACACACTACACATATGCATGTGCAAAGAGTACTGTGTCCAGCCTGCACATTGATCTACTAATGCATTAAAGCCCACAGTGTGCCACCTCAGTCTTTCACTGGCACATTGATCCACACACACACACACACACACACACACACACACACACACACACACACACACACACACACACACACACACACACACACACACAAAGTGGCATCTTTATGCTTGACCAAGTAAGGGCATGTTAGAATGGGGCAATAGACCATAATGAAAGCCTTAGAGAACCAGTGACACACAGTGTATCCCCCACTCACAAATAGACACGTAGATAAATGGCTGTCTAAAGTGACTTTGTTTCACAAGTCAGAAACTGACTCTCCCAACACCTCTTGCGCTGTAGTTGCAAAAGTTGCGCCTTTATTGCAGAACTTAAACTCTTAAAGCCATCCATACATTGTGTTACATAGCCTACATATTTCATCCTTTTAAACCTTTGGGTTTGGGCATGTAGGGATATAACAGCAATCCCCCAAATGAACATGAGTATTGAGTGACAGTTGCTCTTTTTTTAAGGAGAGTTCTTTGTAAATTCACGTGTGTGATGTGGAACAGAAAATCAACTCTTCCCCAAAAACTCTGTGTGCCTGATACAAAAGTACATCTCAAAGGCCTCCAGTGTTATGGTGATGGTACAGAGAGAGAGAAAAAAGAAAGCATGCTCCCTGGCTTTGAAAAAACAAACAATGTTGTGAAATCCCTCTCAGTACATAACAAAGCAATTAAAAGCTAATCTGTCACAGACTTATAGTACAACAGAGTTTCCTGCTATCTCAACATCTCCCTCAAGCCATGCAACCACCAAACAGTTGTTTGGAATGTCCCAAATATTATGACCCATGCCACAGATATGAAAACTCTTATCAACCTTGGCGAATTGCCCATGAACCCAGTTCATAGATACTTCCCAAGCCCTAGTTAGCATGGGGAACGCATTTCCTCCCAGTGGTCGACTCCAAACTGTAGGCTATAGTCACTCCATTTGGACTCTGTAGTCTGTAGACAATACTGTTGGAAGACTTTGGACAATCTAATGGCCTGTTACTGAGACTAGTGTATAGGCCTATGTATAATGTGCCTATGTGTAATAGGCCCATGTATCAGGGGCGTCGTAGTGGGGGAGGAGGGGGACTGAGTTACCAGGGCCCAAAGAGGTTGGAGGGCCCTTGGCAAGTATTCCAAGCGGTGAGTGGGGCCCATGGCCACTGTTTGTGCACAGGGCCCAGAATTTGGTGCAACGCCCCTGTGTATAATGGCCTGTTATTGAGATTTGTGTACAGGTCAATGCTAATGGCCTGTTACTGTACTGTGTTTAGGCCTATGTACAATGCTAACCTCATGCAAAGCATGGATGGGCCAGAGGGGAGCTAGCGCTATAGTCATGTGGTTTCTGATCACTCAGAGGGAAACTAGACTGGAGGCAGCGGTGTTTTCCCTGTAGGCTGAGGGAGTTGTGGTGCGGTGCATGAGGCCTGTGTGGGAGGGGTGGAGGCAGGGTCAGAGAGCTCATGGTTGAACAGTGATCAGTTATTTACAGAAGCAGAAGGTGAGAGAGTCATAAGACACCACCTGTGTTTGGGAATTGGACTCATTGTGTGTGTGTGTGTGTGTGTGTGTGTGTGTGTGTGTGTGTGTGTGTGTGTGTGTGTGTGTGTGTGTGTGTCTGTTTGGTCAACCAAAAGGAGTAAGTGGGTGTGGAGAAGTGGTTCAGACGTGTGTGTGTGTGTGTGTGTGTGTGTGTGTGTGTGTGTGTGTGTGCATAAAAAAGTCCAATTTTTGGTTTGTGAGGTCATCTGTATCTGTGCCTGTATAATTTGGCCATGTAAATAGTTTGTGTTTTAGTTGTGGGATGATCTTTCATTCATGGCCTATTGTGTGTCTATACAGTACCATGAATATGCCTAAGTAGACATTATACATGTATACTATACTATAGTAAGCACGTGTCTGTGTTCCAGTCTCATCAGGCTTTGGGCGTGTGCAGCTCATTTTATCATGGTGCCGTCCATGTCTGAGATCCTGGCCACGGTTTCCATAGCAACAGCAGTCTGGTGATGCTGCGGCGTCTGCGACGGTGGTCACACGCGGCTCTAGCAGGAGCCCTCAGACCACCACGTGTTTTATTTTCTCTTATTTATTTATTTTAAAACTGCATTACGGGAGACATCCTCACTACACAGACATCCATGCTGGGAGACGGTAGTCAGACACACACACACACACACACACACACACACACACACACACAGCAGCTGCATCCTTTGCTGCTGTCTCACCGACTGACATTCTTTATCGGGCGGTGGTGATTGTTACAGGGACAATGATGATAGTAAAATTGTTTATTTACTCTTTGAATAAAAGGTTTTCGTACCAGAGAGAGGAAGATTGAGGTTTTTAAAAATGCTATATTGAAGTCCAGGTTTACGAATGAATGCTGGAAATTCAAGGATATGACTTAGCACACATGACTTGCCTCACTGCTGCATTACAGCATAAAAGCCCAGCCATAACAGAAGTGGGTGAGGCTGGAATATTGTATTTCACTGCAGACTTGTGGTCCCAGTCACACAGACGCACACACACACACACACACACACACACACACACACACACACACACACACACACACACACACACACACACACACAGCCTGTATAGCACTAACAGCCCTTTAGCAGACACTAGCAGACAGCTAATCAATAGCCCATCTACATACAGTGGAACGATTGTGTGTATGAGTGTTTGCGTGTGTGTGTGTGTGTGTGTGTGTGTGTGTGTGTGTGTGTGTGTGTGTGTGTGTGTGTGTGCCTTTTTTGTACAGAAAGATCCACACACTTATGCTAATGTCGAGGTTTGACGATTGGGTTTGGTTTGGTGTATGCCGTTTCATCCCTGATGTCTGGTATGCGTGTCTGGGCATGTCAGATGTCAACACAGGAATGAAGCGTATGCCATTACTGCAAGACTAAAGACCCTGACATTCCTCAAGTAGACATCTGTGGAAATGCCTGACTGTAGCACGCCACACCAGCTGCAGACAAATCAATCCTACATCAATATCCCCTATAGTTCTCATATGAGGAAAGCCTGTACACAACCACATAGATAGTTACTGCATAATCACAAGTAATGCATTCAAAACACAGCCGTGTATCTGTTCAAATGTGAGGTTCATTTGTTGTACAGTAGGTAGTCATACAGTGGAAGAGCTCTGTAGACATAGAGAACTTACCAAATCTGCAAGAGAGAGAGAGAGAGAGAGAGAGAGAGAGAGAGAGAGAGAGAGAGAGAGAGAGAGAGAATTTAAGCATACTGATATTTTTTGATGGAATCTTGATATCCTTTTTGCTGTGTCTGCACAGTGACAGTGCTGACTTGTGTGAAATGTCTGATTACTGTCTGTATGATGAATTTGTGCTGCGTATGTGCTCTTTGGACGCAACATTGCTGGATGTTTCCTCAATATAGGCCTTCTGTATATGCTGCATATATACAGTGTATGGTATATATACCCATTTATGTGTTGGATCAATTCAGTATATTTCAATGTGTTGACAAGGGTGAAAAAGGATTAGTCATCTTTACCCTGTGATGTTTCAGCAATCCATTTTGTGAACCTTGCTGCAAAGCAACTAAAGAGCATATATTTGTGTGTGTGTGTGTGTGTGTGTGTGTGTGTGTGTGTGTGTGTGTGTGTGTGTGTGTGTGTGAGAGAGAGAGAGAGAGAGAGAGAGAGAGAGAGAGAGAGAGAGAGAGAGAGCCCATCCCCATCCTCGTTCCCATGCTTTCACAGACACACACATCACCCAAGCAGATTAATACGTTATTAAAAGTAACTGACTTAACACCAATCCCCTTATGCTGACATGAACGATTAGCCCAGTGTTAGCCATGTGTGTGTGTGTGAGTGTGATTACCTTAATACCATGAGTACAACTAGCTTGATACCAAGCGTTATTTGTTTTTATGTGTGTATTTATGTTTTCCTGTGCTTTGTGTTTTTGCATGTGTGTGTTATGGAAAAGAATGAAGAATTAGCATTTGATTGACTCAGGTGTGTCTAGAAATCAACCAATTTATCATTAATAAACAACATCACTGTTTAATCTGTTGTGAAGCCATGGCAGCATGGGATGAGTCAGCAGAAATGATTCATGCCTCTCCATTAGCCATACCGCTAACTCCGATAAAGGAAAATAAGTCATCAATCCTGATTGATATGCTTCTATTTTTCTGACATGTGATGCACTATGCTCAAAGTGGACTAACATGGTCCTAGACTCTCCTTCCTGACCTTTCTCATATGATATACTTCAGGTTAGCTTATTGTGGAGCTTGTTCAAGAAATTACTTGGGTAATCAGTGGGAGGATATTTGGGGAATCAGTGGAGTTCGGGGAAATTTGTGAATTGCTCCATTTGAGAGGAAGAACGCCAGCTAATTAGCATCAAGGATCTTGCCAGGGCAGAATAGCATATTTAATACTGAAGGGAATGAGTTCTTATTAATGGTGATTCATCATGATTAGAAATTAGAAATTTGTGTGATTAATCATTTTGTTTTTAATTGGTTGGCTAATAAATCTGTTTCACATCTATCTATCTATCTATCTATCTATCTATCTATCTATCTATCTATCTATCTATCAGTGTTCTATCTATCTGTCTGTGTTCTGTCATGTCACTAGTGAAGTGGGTTGGAGTCAGTGTTGTCTCAATAATGTCATTAGGGCTGTCAGGCAAAGGCTAATTGCGGCAAAGGGAATTGGGCTTAAAGTCTCGTCCCAGGATACACGGCACACAGCCCCAAGCTGATTGGCTGGCACAGGTGCCATCTTAACCAGCTGCAGTCTAGGAGGAGAAAGTGAGAGAAGCTGCTCTCTGCAGTTGCCTCCTTCTTGCCTTCTTACACACACACACACACACACACACACACACACACACACACACACACACACACACACACAAAGCATTAGACAGAGAGAGGAGACGTGCACACACACACATCTAGTGCTGCCCTTGTCTCATCAGATCAGGACCACTAGCTGCATGGCTGCAGCACAGCCCACACCCTTAGGACAGTGAGCACACACACACACACACACACACACACACACACACACACACATTCACACACAGAGACAAAGCCCCTGAGCACAAGAGCGAGACAGGCTTCTTATCTGTGTTTGGGTTCACTAGACAGCTCTGTGGTGCTAATACTCAAACACTGCCTGTCTGACACTTGGCTGATATTTTTCTCTGTATGAATGAATAGAGAAAATATCTCCTTCACGGTCGGTTCACCTAAGTGTCAAGATGCAGTAATAAACGTCTGGCGACTGTGCTTTTGTCTTCCAAAACGTTTTCTACTCATCACGTAGAAATGGCTAGTCTGAGGCTGCGTCAGGTCATCTTGCTGGTAAGCGTAAGGCTACAGTAGAGCTCTTACTCTGTGAAAAGTCCCCTTAAGCCGCAGCCAAAAGGCCCTGGAGAGCAGCCAGAGAAAGGAGTGTGTGTCCACTAAGCCATGGTAGACACGGGCGGAAGATTCTGCTGTTTACTTGTGCCGAGTTCAAATCAGCTATTGTTAGTGATCACAGGGAGAACACAGTGAAGGGAAGCATAGTGGGCTCCAGTTTATCACTAAATCCAATATTCCAGCCAGCTGGCCAGGAACCAAAGCACTACATGTCACATGTGAGAAAACAGTGTTTTATAAGCACAGACAGACCAGAGGGATTCAATAAACAAAGGTTTTTTATTACAACATTTTTTCCATTTTTCCATTATTGATAAATGGTTTGTGGCAAAAGAACATGGCTGCTGATTCTTTACAAAAACCCAGGAAACGACTGTGATCTAGAGCGGCAAGCGACCACACGGCTTTCACCAACACACAACTTCTCTCCAGACAGCAAGACAGGGTGCAACAACATTCAAAAGCTATCCCAAAACCATATCCAACAGAAGGGCACAATCGCAATATCTTTTAATAAAAAAAAAAAAAACACATACACCAATGTGAGTAAACATCCTCTGAAGTATTTCCCCGACCTAGATGGTTTCCTTTCTCGTTCCTTCCAATAGAAAAGGGCAGATGTGTTACAAGGTGGTCTTAAATTCTGTATGCCCAACATATAAAAACCAAAAGATTGTGCATTTATCCTACAAATCAAATACAAAAGAAGAAAAAACAATAATAACACAACGCCTCAATTTGAGAGCCGGTCATTGGTTGACAAAAAAAGCCACGCCTTGATTGGTTGATGAGCAATTTGTGTTCTCCACGTTCCAAAGGCCACACCCCTTGCTCTTTTCCCTCTACACAGTGGGCCAATGGCTGTTGGTCATCTCAGCCACCCTCCACATGCGCACCTCCGGTCAGCAGCGCCTGTCCAGCGTTAGCATGGACACACGATGCCACGAGCCTTCCAGGTGTTGCAGAAGCGAAGGCGGGGAGGCAGGGGGGCTTCAACGATCCATCCATCTTCTGCTTTTCATCCGACAGTGGTGCAGCATGGTTGCTTCTTTTTTTGTTCTTTTTAATTTCCTTTTTTTTCTCTTTTTAACATTTCGGTTATGAAGTTATAACAACTAGGAGAAGTGAATGAGAAAAAGGCAATGCAGGGGAGGGGTGGGGTGTGTGTGCACAGTGCATGAGGGGAGAAAGGGTCTTCATGATGACCCCGCCGCCTTCTCCTGTTCAATGGCTGTAGGGAAAGACAAGAGAGAGAGATAGTCTTAGAATACATCACATCATCTCCACACGCCCAGAATAGGCTACTTATCATAAGCAGACGACAGTCCAAATCAAAAAGAAAAAAAATGTAGGCTATGACTTCACATCTCAAATAAAGCCATCCACAGAAGGCAATGCAAGGGAAACAGACATGTAGCCTAAAGCATCTGTGTGAACTCACTTTCTTTTGAGGGAAGGGGGTTCTTCTCCTGGGTCTCGGTCTTCTTCAGCTTGGTCTTGTCGAAGCTGGTGACCTCAGCGAGATTGGGCTTGTCAGACATGATTGGAGTGTCTACAAAGGAAAATGTTTAGTCATTATTTCTGCCTTTCTGATTTGCAACTATTGAAGGCAACTTCACGCATTGTGCCTTGAACGGCACCAAAAATCTTTTGTTCGCTGAGGTCCAAAAGGCTCGTGCGATTTGCGTCAACTCCCGTTCATTTCGCCCAACGTCACACCCCCGCGAACAAAAAGACCGCACCCTCACTAAATTGCGTTTTTTTGAGCCCAAAATGAATATTTACATAACAATACATGTTCCCACGGCTCACAAAAAAAGTTGTAGGCTAAAAATATGAAATAGTAATTAGTGGAAAATTATGGCTCTGCAATGAGACAGAATTAATCACATCAACATCAATTAAGCTACCCATCATCATACGAATAATTAAGACAACACATAGATCGCTCTCTTTGTTCCACGTGCATGCTCAGAGCCTTGCGAAGTCACTTGTCATGTCTTCTGCATGTATAGACGGCATGCTACCAGAACCACCGCCCAGTCGCCTTAATCTCAATGGACAGAGCATCAACGTTCCTTGAAACCATCGCCTCATTGTCCATGATTACACTGGCTATTAACATTGTATGGCGATACAAAATCATATTATAAAAACGTCCCAAATAACGGCATGAGTCATGAGGACATCTGACTGATTCCCAACACAAAGAGGCTTAACAAAGAAAATAGGTTAACCCGCGCATTACACCACTGCCTGTAATGATGTAATGTGCGATTTATCTAGAAATAGGTTTCTAACATCGGTTTAAATGATATGCTGTCAGAGACAGATTGAATTCTCTCAGACTTCAGTGCATAGGTTTCAGTCGCATCCTTTGTCTTCTGCGTTTTCTGCTCCTTCCAGTCCCCAGCATATTTTTCTTTTCCATAACAAGGTATGCAAGACGCATGCAAACAACACATCTTAATCCAGGTCATGAACAAATTGAGTGAAATTAGGAGATCCAGGTACTCACTTTAGTTTAGTTTCACTGCGCTCAGTGGACTTCCAATTCCAGGCTCTGCGATGCAGCAATGTACAGCACTTTGCGCAAGCGTCAAATATATAATCCTAGTGAGAAATATGCAAATCACCCGTCATGACGTCACACATCAGTTTCCCAGAGCTGTTACAGTGCGTGTAGGCCTAACTGCAAGTATTTCCGTAAGATAGTTTTATGTTTAGCCAGTGTGAATCTATCGTAATGGTATTTCGAAATACGTTGTTGAAATAAATGTAATGTGTCCACCAGAAATAGCTTAAATATAGGCCTACTTTTTAAAAGCAGCAATTTCAGCAGAGTTTGTGTTAACATTGCCTCCTTGTGGCCATTGGAGGAACAACCGTCACTGTTACAGACCTGTCCATCCTGTCATAGATAGGCTAGGCCTGCAGATGAAAGCAGCAAATTGAATGGGTTTGGTACATTTTTGTTTTAAGTGCTTAGCTTTTCTTTGACATATGACTTGTCTACCTCTTACAGTGTAGGCTTAATTCAATTTCAGTGGTGGCATAGACTTTAAATTCGCGCATGATGAAAAGCAAAAGAAAACAGAATGGAGAATTTCACTCCAGTGATTTTATCGGTCTGTTGGAGAGCCCATTAAACCTTCTCTGTTCAGGGGTCTCCCACAGGTAGCTCAGGAGCATAGAAATATAGTGTATTCTATGGCTCAGGAGCCACCAAGTAGGCATAGCTCGATAGCCGATAGCCTACATGTTTAAAAGTAGGTCTCCAAAGGGTCAAAGGAAATGTAGCCCAAGTAAACTTCACAAGGCAATGCACTGCATCAGTTTAAATCCCTGTGAAATTTAATTCAAACTTCATGCCCTGGCCAATGAACCTATGGAAAAATGATCAAACTGGGCCAAAAAGGCTACTTGTGCGTGTGCGTGTGGTAGTCCAAGTGAAGTGAAAAAGTGTCGACTAAAATACACCGAGCATAGGCTACAAAACATTTTGACACTTTTGCTTGTAAAACAGTAAGACATTATTTATTACAGTCACTTCTAGCCTACATGAATTCCGCTCAAATCAAAACTAGTAGCCTACAGCCAACCATGAACCTTGATGTCTCAGAATTATATTATTCTGCCCGTTTTCAAATGTTGTTAATTTGAAAGTAGGCTGGGGAATGAAAATCACAGCAGATTATCGCCGTAATTTTTACACGCTCCTCTCCGCCCATCAGCACATGTCCGACCACACCTCGCCTGTAGGACTTCTATCAGAGACACTTATTGCTTCTATGCAGTGATTTGGACTTTTATTCTGATACGTTGTGGACACCTTTGCGACCCGGAAGTTATTATAGTCGCACATGAGTTGGGGTTGCAATGTGGTGGTTCCACACGTGAAACACGTAAACTCAAAACTTTGGATGAATACTGCAGTCCCGTATCATTCATATGACTTTTTTGAAGCGAGTAAAAGATGAAGTTTTCATACAGGGTATGTTGCTAACTCCGTCGTTTTTGATGATCTGGGGAATTCACATTAATGGAGCCAAATTATTATCATTAGCCGCTGTTATGCTGCTACTGTAATGCACATTTTCAGATATATAACACAGCTTGCAAGTGCTCTGTAGAGCCAACTTTATTGGCTTTATTGGCTTCACTTGAAGTACCATTGGTTTGTTGAATATACCTTAGAGAGCACTGAGTCGACTACTTGGTCTTGACATCACCCATATATTTTGTTAACTGACATTATTTCCCTGTATCTTCAGTTCTCCAATCTATTGGGAGCGGTGTACCGCCATGGGAACCTGAATTTCTCCAAGGATGGAAACTCCGTGATCAGTCCCGTGGGAAACCGGCTATCCATCTTTGATTTGAAGAAGTAAGTTTATCTGTAGCAAATGTTTTGTAAAGGGGCAGCTAACGTTATCAGTCCTAAGAAACAAAATTCAGTCAGAGACGGTTGATGAAATACAGTTGTAAGAATGTCACCATAATGTCTTCCTTATTGTAGCAACAAATCAGAGACGCTGCCAGTTTCAACCACAAAGAATATCACATGTGTTGGCCTTTCTCCCGATGGAAACCTTGCCATTCTGGTTGATGAGGGTAAGAATGTCACTTAGCGCGGTATCAACCATTTTTTAACCTCATTCAAAGTATGAAAAGTCATTCTAAATTTAATGCAATGCACTTGTAATGTTGATGTATTTTGTAGATGGAGCTGCAATTTTGGTGAGCTTGGTTACACGAGCTGTCCTGCATCATTTCCATTTCCACAAGCCTGTCAACAGTGTGAGCTTCTCACCAGATGGCAGGTCAGTTTATGTCTTTGTTTACACTCCTTAGGACCAGACACATATGGTGTAGACATTGAGCTTGTTTGAGATCGACTGGCTGGCATAGCCTATATTTTGACTAAGAGGGATGCTTTGATTGGACGTTATTGACGTGTTTCTACTCAGTGTTTGATGTTTTGTCTCCGTCTCTTTGTTGTTGTAGGAAGTTTGTGATTACTAAAGAGAATGTAGCATTGATGTACCATGCCCCAGGCAAGAAGCGGGAGTTCAATGCCTTTCAGCTGGACAAGACCTTCTATGGTCCCTATGATGAGACCACCTGCATTGACTGGACAACAGACTCGAAGTATGTACTGTACCTGTCCTTTGCCTTGTCTAAAGGACCGTTCAGACCTGGAATGATAACTATAAAGATCACTGTAGGTATAACAACTTTTTCATCCACAATGACGGACAATAATGGAGGTCTGTCTTCATGCTAATCCCGAAAATTCCATGTCTTCTGACGTTCTCATTATAGTAATGGTGTGAATGTTGTCATTCATAATAATCAAAGCGATATTTTTTTATGGTCGTCATAGTTATCGTTCCAGATGTGAACAGCCCTTCTGAGGTGCTGTTGTAATGTAAGTAATAGAAAGTGCTGAAGTATTCACAAGGTCATTTAAGAAGGTGACCAGAACCATTCAGCATGCTCTAGTTGTTTGTCTTTATTATTTTGTTAACTAGTTGGCTGTCTGAGAAGTTTAAGCATGTCTCCCTTCCAATGTTTTGACATTCTTCCATCTTGTGAAGGTGTTTTGCAGTGGGCAGTAAGGACATGTCCACATGGGTGTTTGGAGCCGAACGTTGGGCCAACCTCATCTACTACTCCCTAGGTGGTCATAAGGATGTGGTGGTGGGCTGTTTCTTTGAAAAGGACAGCTTGGATGTGAGTTATATAGCAGTATTTTTCTGCCATTTCACACTGGCCAGATACACTGTTTAACCATGATGCATTAAGGTCAATCCATAAGTCGTGAATTTGAAACCTATGTTGTTAAATTCGTGTGTGTGTCTGTGTGTGTGTGTGTGTGTGTGTGTGTGTGTGTGTGTGTGTGTGTGTGTGTGTGTGTGTGATTTTATCATCTGTGATTTATCAGCTAGTATAACATCACTTCAACCTGAGCACACAGATTGATTACATAGGCTTTCATATCTGAAGCTGTTGTATATATTAGATTGGGTTGACATGTGATTATTGTATGAAATATTCTAGTATTGAAGTTAATGGTATCCTTAATTTGTATGTCCTTCATTTCTGTGTGTGTGTGTGTGTGTGTGTGTGTGTGTGTGTGTGTGTGTGTGTGTGTGTGTGTGTGTGTGTGTGTTCAGCTATACACTGTGAGTCAGGATGGCACCCTGTGTATGTGGGAGAGTGACACAGAGCCAGAGGAGCTAAAGAAGGGCCTTCGCTATAAGGAGCGGAAACAGAGAGAGCAGCAGAAGAGAGCAGAGAATCAGGAGGAAGAGGAGGAGGAAATACTGGAGGAAGGAGAGGATGGGGTGATTAGGGGAGAGGTGATCAGAGGGAGCGCTGATGCACCCAAAGAAGAGGACGGAATCAAGAATGTGCGCTTCAAACAGAGGAGCAAGTAAGGATTCTGTTTCTCTTTGCTCTCTTTGCTTTGCAGTCTCAAAGAACAGGGATGTCGCCTGATTAACTTGCGATTTTTCCTTTAAGATTTGCATTCATATTCAACATTTTGTGGTCGGTTAGATGGGTTTTTATGGAAAATGGCATATGGAAAACATTGGTGATTTTTGTTTATGGATCTTGAGCCTAGCTTATTTGTGTGTGTGTGTGTGTGTGTGTGTGTGTGTGTGTCATCCATAGGCAGTTCTTTAACAAAGAGGGCAACTTCAACAAGCTGACTGCGGCAGCCTTCCACAAGAACACTCACATCCTTGTCACTGGCTTTGCATCAGGAGTTTTCCACCTACATGAACTACCTGAATTTAACCTCATACACTCCCTCAGGTGAGTGTGTGTGTGTGTGTGCGTGCGCGCGCGCGTAAGCGAGCTCGTGCTGGCACTCTTCACGTCAGTGAAAGGCAAATAAGAAATTAGTGTTGTGTTGTGTTGTGTTGTGTGGGTCAGCTGAAAGCCATATATTTTTCTTCCCTCCTCAGTATTTCTGACCAGCGGATTGCTGCCATAACTATGAATTGCACAGGAGACTGGATTGGATTTGGCTGTTCAGGTATCCAAATAGCATTGTTGCAGCTTCTTCCGTTTAACACATTTTTCAAGAATAGCAGAAACACAGTGGAAGTTTGGATGTAGTTCAGAGTGTATCAGTACTTGGTGATGATGTGTGACTGTGTTTCAGGTCTTGGCCAGCTGTTAGTTTGGGAGTGGCAGAGTGAGTCGTATGTCTTTAAACAGCAGGGTCATTTCAACAACATGGCAGCTCTGGCCTACTCCCCTGACGGGCAGTACATAGCCACAGGAGGGGATGATGGGAAGGTGAGTCTTGATAAGTTGATATTAATGACACTAAAGTCTTTTTTTTTTTTTTTTTGTAGCGAAGCATGTATTTGTGTCAGTACAGTTTATGAAGTATTAAAGTTTGATAGTGTTCAGGCACCTTGCCTGATTTCAGGTGTATCCTGCCAGCATTACAGCATTACAGCATATTCCCAGATATGTAAAGGATTCAACTAAAATTTAAACGTTTCCTGCTCATTGTACACTTATATAAAATGCGTGGAACTCATGGGAATTGATAAATCACAATTTCAAAGTCAAAAGTACAGTACATCCTTGCATGTTCATCATTGCCTCCTTGTCGAAGATATTTAATTTACCCAAGCCAAGTAGACTTTAGAAGTGTGTTGCAAACGTAAAACCCCGCCACTTGTGCACACCTCCCTGATGTGGAAATAAGTTCAGGCTCAGAATTTTTTTTCCATTATCAGCCCTGAGTATTTTACATCCAGAATGTAATGTAATTGTCTACAGCATTTATCTTCCTCCAAGCTTACTTACACATTTCTAGGGTATTAGAACATTTCCTGTGGGTATATTTTTCAGTGTTCCCAAATGTGTGTGTGTTTTTTCAGGTCAAGGTGTGGAACACCAACAGCGGCTTGTGTTTTGTGACCTTCACTGAGCACACGAGCAGCGTCACCAACGTCACCTTCACCTCCAGCGGCTTCGTGGTGGTCAGCGCCTCGCTGGACGGAACAGTTCGCGCGTTTGACCTGCACAGGTACGGATCATCCATCACCTGACCCTCACTGCTTCACCTCTACCCTTAGCATTGTGGCCATTGTGGTTTCTAAACTGAATAAAACTGAAATCGGTTTCATGACCTTGTCAGTAAACATGACTTCACAAAAAGGATCATCACTGGTTTCTAAGTTTGGCTTTGCAAACAAATCCGCTTGATCCACATAATGGGCGCCTGTGAGGGGAGCTACAGGGGTAAACAATCTCAGGCTAGCCGGGTACCGCTTTAAGCCAAGCATGAGGCTGTTTCCATTTCAAATCTGTTGTCTCCCTCTAGTGTTTAATGTTTGCACTGCAGTCTCTTCTGTGGTTGAGAGTCTGGTAATTTTTGTCTTATTTTTGGCCATTAGCACAGTCTGTTACGTAAGGATAACGGCCGACGAGGTGTCCAGTTATTCATTTATAATTGTCGAGGCGGAATCTAGAACTCCGCGACGCGCGCAGCGCGAAGACGGAGTTATTCCGCTAAGACAATTATAAATGAATAACTGGACACCTCGGAGGTCGTTATCCCGCTTATCTCCCGTATCTATCTATCTCTCGTATATTTGAAGAAGCGTATAAAACGTAAAAGAAATATGCAACTCAAATTTAAAAGAAGCTAACCTGTTCGGTTTGGGTACTACTTTCAGTTGAAAGTAGATCTACAAGGTTGCTTATTGTTGTTATAGTTACCATTCTGAAAGGCATTCATATGGAACGGTAATCAGTTATTAGATGAGTTATTTTTTGGAACTACTTCCAAAGTAGCCGGTTATCTGGAATTAATGGCCACCTAACAGCCAATCAGAGAAGAGAATGGCGTTCTGAAGGGAGATAAATAGTCATACTCCTAATGATTTATGTTATATATTTATATTACATACATGTAACCACACTGTTCATGCCGCGCCACAGGTACAGAAATTTCCGGACCTTTACGTCTCCTCGGCCAGCACAGTTCTCCTCCCTCGCTGTAGATGGCAGTGGGGACCTAGTGTGCGCTGGAGCCCAGGACTCCTTTGAGATCTTCCTCTGGTCCATGCAGACTGGGCGCCTGCTGGAGGTGAGACCCTCCCCCACATCTCCCCTCGGCCAATCAGACTCAATAAACACCATCTGCTCTGATGCAGAAACTCTCATGAATGCAGTTACTCTAAGGCCCTGTCTGGCCCAAACAGCCAACCCAAGCCACATGTTAGTTTGAAGTGGCTGACAGTGTCTATTTGTAACATGGGCATATTGTTTACATTTGTGTGGCTGACAGTGTCTATTTGTAACATGGGCATATTGTTTACATTTGTGTGTGTGTGTGTGTGTGTGTGTGTGTGTGTGTGTGTGTGTGTCTGAATGTGTAGGTTCTTAGTGGCCACGAGGGTCCTGTGAGCTCTTTGAGTTTCTGTCCGTCTCGTGCTGTGTTGGCCAGCGTCTCCTGGGACAAGACTGTCCGACTCTGGGACATGCTGGACAGCTGGCACGCCAAAGAGGTGCTACGACTTCCATCTGACGGTACGGGAAAAATCATCCCAGGATGCACACCTAATGCCCCATAAACATGTTTGATAGGCCAAAACTGATAGTTTGTTGGAGTATAAAGACCAGAGGTGAAAGTAAGAGAAGAGGGTTTCTGCCTACCAAAACCCATATTAAAAATAAGTCACATACACTGATTATGTAAAAACACATATTCCAGTAATTTCAGTATAACAGTATGGCATTAGAAATGAGCGATGAGCAGGTTGAGATGTCTGGGATCCATATAGTACATCCATTTAGGCCTACCATACATAATATATGGCCCACTAAAAAGTTTTGTTTTTGTTTTTTTTTTTACCCGAAAGAGTGTCGATAAAGTTGTAGTACCAGTAAGAATTTGAAACTACTTTCACCCCTGATAAAGACAAAACCTGTTTTTTACTGCTGTAATTAAAAATCACTCAAATTTGCTCAGGTATGGCGGTGACCTATAGGCCCGATGGTCAGGAGCTGGCTGTGGCGACGCTGGATGGCGAGATCTCTTTCTGGAACACTCAGACATCAGCACAGACAGGCTCAATCGCGGGGCGTCATGACCTTGAGATGGGACGCAAAGACACAGACAAGATCACCGCTAAACAGTCGGCCAAGGGAAAGTGAGTCGACCTAATGGAATGACCTGTCAGTCTCAGTGTGGTTTTTTAAGATGGGATGAAATACCTTTTTATATTATTTATTATAATTAATGGCCAACAGAGGAGTAATGGAATTGAACAAAGATGAAGCATCAGGTCTTGTACAGCTTATCTGAGTGTCTGCCCAAATTCCTGACTGTGTGTGTGTGTGTGTGCGCCTTTCTGTGTGTACGTAGGTCCTTCACATCCTTGTGCTACTCTGCTGATGGCGAGTCCATTCTGGCCGGTGGCCACTCCAAGTTTGTGTGCATCTACAACATCCGAGAGCAGGTCCTCCTCAAGAAGTTTGAAATCTCCTGCAACCGCTCTCTGGACGCCATGGAGGCAAGTCTTTGTGTTTCTCTCTCTCTCTCTCTCTCTCTGTTCCTCAGTGGCTTTCCTCTGGGTCTCCATCACTCATTTAATCACTCATTCACCAGACAAGATATCCTAACAGGTTTGTTAATGTTTGTTGTCTGTGTAGGAGTTCCTGGACAGGCGTAAGATGACGGAGTTTGGCAGTTTGGCCCTGGTGGACGAGGGAGCGGGAGACGGAGATGGAGTTGAGCTCAGCCTGCCTGGAGTCAGGAGAGGTGGGTCCTTTTCTGACTGATAACCTCAATACTGTATTGGATTATTAATATGGACCAATGATGACCAACATATCTGCATAGCTTAGATGCTTCCTGGATTTTCTCCTTTAGCCAGTGCTGATATTGGAAAGGATTGGCAATTAGTGATTGTTGTATTTTCGTCAATAAACTCAGTAACTCAGTAATGGTGTGTTGACCTGAAGCTGTAGTCCTCACTGTGAATGTCCTACTATGCCCTACAGGTGATATGAGCTCTCGTCACTTCAAGCCAGAGATCCGGGTCAGCTCTCTACACTTCTCCCCTACTGGTTGGTACTACTCATTAAAGATCATTAGAAATCTGAATCATATCATTTTGTGTGTATTATATGTTAGAAAACGTTATTTGTGTATTGTCTCTATGCTGTACTCCTTCGGGCGTATTCGGGATACTTAAATGCATGTAAACCTAGTCATTGTTGAAACGTTCAGTGAACGTTCCAATAAATTTGGACAACCTGTGAGTGCTCTCTTGGGATTTTTCTTCACCAATCAGGACGCAGCTGGGCAGCCACCTCCACCGAGGGTTTGATGATCTACTCTCTGGATGCCTCGCTGGTGTTCGACCCCTACGACCTCGCCCTAGACGTGACGCCGGTCAGCGTGAAGCGGCAGCTGAAGAAGTGCGAGTGGTCCTCAGCCATCCTGCTGGCTTTCCGCCTCAACGAGAGCGCCCTCATCAGGGAGGTGCTGGAAGCACTGCCACATGAGCAGAGTAGGAACAACCTCTTACCAGGCGTCCGTTTCCCAAAAACATAGTTGCTAACTTAGTTGCAGCTTAGTTAGTTGGCAATGGGAAATTGCATTGTGCTAACTTTGTTAGCTACCATGCTTTTGGGAAACAGGCCTCAGCTGATCAAGTTCTTGATGTTACAGCCTTCATGATGGTGTATTGTGATTAACTGGTGTGTTTGTATATGTGTGCGTTTGTTTGTGTATCAGTTCCAGTGGTGTGCAGCACGTTGCCAGATGTGTACGTGGAGAAACTGCTGTCATTCATTGGGGCCACACTGGAGAATAGCTGCCACCTCCAGTTCTACTTAACCTGGGCGCAGAGTTTACTCACAATACATGGGCAGAAACTGAAGAACAGGTACGTAGGAGTGAATCATCACTACACACACACACACACACACACATACACACACATACACACATTAGACTATGACGCTGGGTGCTAATTGAGTGCTAGTTGTACTGAAATATGACCAATAATATTTCACTACCATACTTGTTTTGAAACATCAATAAAATCACTAACCACTGAGTTTCACGTGTTCTAAAACAAATGTTTAAGGTTGTTTTAAGAACAGGATCGAGAATGCACATAACTTGCCATTGTAATACTGAGATACGCTTCAGAATATTCACGACCTTTCTAACTGCTCACTGTTGCGCGATAATCAGTGTTGCATCATCTTGATGCGCATGCACATGTGTGACATGTCTTACACGAAGGTGTGAATCGCCCTTATCTTATGCGCCTTTTATCGTGTACAGATCAGGAGCCATACTTCCCACAATCCAGTCCTTACAGAAGAGCATCACGAGACACCATGATGACTTGTCCAAGCTGTAAGTCTATACACACACACACACACACACACTTGCCTTACAAAGTTTTAATGACATTGAGGTGTTTTAGTGATTGTTTTCTATGCTGCTTTCTCAAACAAAGTTCCGCCAAGTGAGAGGATTTGTACTACATTAAAATCTAATCTCCCTCTCTCCCCCAGCTGTGACTGGAACATGTACGCACTGCGCTATGCTGTGGCCCTGTCCAATCAGAGAGGACTAAAGCGAACGGCAGAGGAAGAGCTTAGTGAGGAAGAGGAGGATTCAGAGGTGGAAGATGACATGATGAGTGAATCCTTTATTACAGAGACTGACCTTCTTTCATAGGCCACTAGAGGGAGCCTTCAGTCATTCTATGGCGCATCTCTTGAGGGACCAGTATGGTAAGCTGTGCTTACACAAGGCTATCATGTGCAAAAAGTGCATTGCTATACCTTGGGAGCAAGAAAACAAGTTTCCCTGAATTGAATGAATTGGAGGGAACCATGCAGTAGAGCCACCAACTCGGAGCTTTGCTGAGAAACTATTCTCATTGACAAGACCAAGAGGATTTGACTCAAACCATGAAGCCTTTGAACTTTTAGCCATTATGTGTAAAGGCTATGTTAATGTTGGAGGAGTGTCTGTTTCTACCTGCTTGATTTCTTGCTTCATTTGTATGTTGAAAATATATTTTAAACATTGATGACGTCTCCAGTTTTATTACGAAATATCGGCCATTTGGCTTGTGTTTGCAGTCCTTTTCAATATTA
>JAODXP020000026.1:25589442-25629442 GCA_027497455.2 Sardinella longiceps
GCAGATTACATAGCCATGACATGCCAAGCAATGTGACAAAAGTGTTGAGGTGTCCTCATACTGAACGTATGGATGGAAATAGCTGTTATTAAATACATTAAATACAATCTTATGCCTGTCATGCCATGATACTGCATTGCTGTTAAGGAGGGGCCCTTCAAGGACAGTCTCTCCACAAAGGTGCCTGACCATAAATACCGTACCGTCACACAGTGGATGTTAACATGGCAGTTTTCAGGAGCACTTATCCAACAACATCATGGAGAGTCACAGTTAGTATATCCAATAATCCACAGACATATCAGGTTACCACCAGGATTGCCAGGAGAGTAAGAAAGGACACAAACGCAGCTAAAACCACAAGTTTGTAAATCAATCCCAAGATAAAATCCAAGCAATGTTACACAGTAGCTCATTTAGGAAAAGTGTCAGCTGCCATCAAACTGCTGAGTCCAAACACTGAGATTATATAGATAGTTAATTTACCTCTTATCCACCGAGTCAAGAATATATATGTTACATGGCTGCATCTTTGAACATTGTAAAGACCAACATTGTTAAAATTAAAAAAAAAAAAAGAAATAGGAAATAATATCAATAATCAAAACTTACATTATTTTCTTTTTCCACAGGGAATATACAAATAAAAAGAACATGACTTGTTTGATTAAAAAAAAAAAAAAAAAAAATCCCTTCAGAGAGTTAGAACATTTTAGAGCGGAGATCAAATGTTCAGTTTGATAAATTATAAGCTTACTTGAGACAATTATGTGCAAATTGTCATTCCTCAGGTAGGCTATAGATCTGAGGACATGTATACCACCTAATGTTTCCATTTCTGTGCATTACTGTGAAATTGTCAGTTAAAATCTGAGCTCCTCACATTTGTTTCGCTTTCGTTTTGCTGCTGTTTGCTCTGAATTCAGTTGACAAAAAAAAAAAAGATCCACACAGATCTGAGGAGTCTGAATTTGAAGAGTTACTAAAAGAGAGTGTGGATTTCGTCTGATTTTACAGCAGTGCAGTGTCAAGTATAACCATAAAAAAGGTTCAGAAAACAAAAAATAAGAAGTAACTGAGAAAGAGAGAGAAAGAGAGAGCAGAAGGAGGTTATATTAAACCTGACATACTTTTTTTTTTTTAAAGAGTTAGAAAAACAACAACATTCGTACACATTCACACAGTTATATATTTATATATTTATATATTTATATTTATATTTAAATGTATAAAACACCAAAAAAGGAAGTTCCTGTGAAACGTCCTGGTTGAGTTAGTGCAGACAGTTAAGAGTAGTGGGTGGCACTTCACCTCCACCACGCGCATGAAGCTCGAGCCAAGGCGAGGCGTCCCAGTCTTGACACCACACCCGGCCACTTTGAGACAGTCCACCACAAACACCGCAAAAAGAAAAAGAAAGAAAAGAAAAGAAAAGGAAAAAAAAATCACCTGACTGGGCCACAGTATGTTCAGAGCCATTCATTCAAGTCCACCATTGACCTTGAAGTATAGTGGGACTCGAGATGAATGGAACACACTGTGCCTCCATTAAGGCATTTCACATGCATTCCCATAAGATGTGTTGATCTATTCATCAATAATTCTTTTTTTTTCTTTTGATAAAGGAAATCATATAAAGTTTGGAGAGAAAAAAAAACACAAGCCGGTGTTCTGTCACGGTTAGGGGAGCCTCACAAGGCTGTCATGTCACGTGGTGGGAGGGAGAAGCAGCACTGAACCGTGTTAGTCAGCAGCGTGCAGCCTGAGGGTTGGGATGGGGGAGTGCAGCTGTGTGTGTGTGTGTGTGTGTGTGTGTGTGTTTGTGTTTACATGTGCTTGCAAGTATGTGTCTGTCTGTCTGTATGTGCTTGCATGTATGTTTACATTATGTTTGAGAGAAAGAAAGAGAGAGAGAAGAGGGGAAAAGGTGGGGGTGATAAAGAGGTTGTGTGTGTCACTGTGTGTGTGCATGTGTGTGTGTGTGTGTGTGTGTGTGTGTGTGTGGGTGTGTGTGCTATGGTCTGGCCCTTATGAGTAGGAGTTGATTGCCTCCTTGGAGCGTGACTGCACATCCGTCAGCTCCTGGTCGTCCTTGGTCTTGATGTCTTGGTAAGCATGGGTCTGGCAGGCGTCTTTCAGGTAGGCCCAGTTGGCGGCCAGGATCATGAGATAGTGGATCTGTGAGAGAGAGAGAGAGAGAGAGGGAGAGAGGGAGAGGGGCGGAGGAGGAAAGGCCAAGAAAGGGTTGGGGGAGAGGGGGAGGGAGAGATAGAGAGAGAGAAAAGCAAGGGAGGGGAGGACCGCCAGTCAGTGGGTTAGTGAGCAAAAGCAAGCTACATCGGTAACGCTACACTAAACTAGTCGTTATTATTATTATTATTATTATTATTATTATTATGTAACTCATGAAGGATTTGGAATTTGGCTATTAAATGTGTCAGTGGGATGACCTTGATGGTGGTTAGTGCACTGAAAAACATGAGCACCTAAAAACTAACACACAGAACAAGAGACGTCCAAGAAATTCCTGAAAAATTCCACTATTGGCCCGGTTCATATTCACAGTATACAGCACGATCTGTCAAAAAGCCCCAATAACATAACAAACACCAAAAGAATGGTGTAATTTTCTTAATAATTCATTTTAAAAATTGAAAAGAAAAAAAAAAAAATTGAAAAAGAAAAAAAAAAAAAAACTTCCAGTAATGATTGGGATGATGAATTTGAACCACCAATAATGTGGTAACTGGTTAGTGTATGAAAATGAATGTAATGTATGAAGGAAAATGAGGTTATAGGACACCAGTGCTACGCTACACCGCTGCAATGCTACCTGTTCTCTCCTTCTGTGGGTTCAATAGCTACATGCTGACTATACAGCTTGATAAAGAGCTGACTACATTCTGTGTTCCTACATCAAGAATTGATATACTTTTAGAGTTGAGAAGATTTTGAATATTAACAAAATATGAAGGCTACACAAGTGCAATGACTCCTGATGGGTAGGATACTTATGAATTTGTGCAAGAATAACTTGACTGATTATTGAGCTTAGCGACCAAAACAAATGTTTACAAAAGTTTACAAAAGTAAACTAAGTAAATTAAATCAGATTGGAATCTCGCACTGGGCTTCTACAAAACATTTCATCGAGCAAAAGTCATACTGCAAAATCTCTCTCTCTCTCTCTTAAAGATACAGTAGCTTACATTTTTCTTCTTCATCAAAATCCAGCATTAGTCTGTGTGTGTGATAATGCACAGAAGGACAAACAGGAGAGCACTGCAATACTCGTCCGTTAGTTGCAACTCTGAAATGTCCTTGTCTACAGTGTAGCCTAACCCTCTACATTTGCTCCCGCTTTTGACTTTTAAGAACAACCCAAGAGCAGCATCAGTCCATGGACGCTGCCGACTGAGTGTGCTGTCATTATGTTTGCTTTAAAACTTAGAGGTGCTGTTGTGGCGAAAGCCTTTAAACTTGAAAACGGCATAGTTATATGTGCTGGCCATCATGTAGGTGAGCTGTGAGGGAGACAGAGCACACACCAGCAGGGGTCAAAGGTCAAATTAATGAGCCAACAGAAAGCAGTTCAAGCGCTGCAGTATAACAAAACAATCATTAAATGTCACTAAAAGTAAAAATAAAAATAAAAAAATAAATAAAAATAAAAGCAAAAGAAGAAATAACACAATCGTTCCTTTAGAAATTTGACGGATGCAAATGGAAGATTTGTGGCAAATGATTTTCCATACCACATTTATATTTCAACAATACCAAAAACATCATTTTGCTAACCTTAATTATAACCAATGGTTGAAAGTCTCAAGGGCGTTGTATGCCAGCAGAGAGATACTCTGATGGTCAGGGATGAATACAGGTATGTGAACAGTGAACAGATACTGTATGTGAACAGTGAACAAGTGCTTATCTAACACTGGTCTGCAAACTCTACTATAGTCTAGTGTAGGTCTTACCAGAGCAATGACAGTGGCTCCAGCTCCGGCACAGGCCACGATGTACAGGTGGTAGGACAGGTAAAACTGTAGAGCACATCAGATACCAGAGATCAGATACCACATTTACACACTTACACACTATCCACAGGTGGAGTCCTACCTGTCCATTTAACACACTAGTTGATAATGGCTAATTAAATGTTTTAGTGAATATCTGAAGCAAAAATGTCAGAAACTTTCATATTATGAAGCTGAACCTTTCCAAATTTGCATGTTATAATTTATGCTACACTAAGACGTTTTGAGGTAAGGTGTACAGTATCTAGAGCTTCTATATGAAAGCCTCTTCCTGAATTTGGGCAGAACACTGGCTACAGTGAAGTGATATCAGTGTGTTGTATTGTGGACAGTGTTCTGTGATTTGAGGTGTGTGATAATAATTGTGTGTGTGTGTGTGTGTGTGTGTGTGTGTGTGTGTGTGTGTGTGTGTGTGTGTGTGTGTGGGAGAGGGTACTCACATCACTAGTGTTGCAGATGTCATTCAATGTGGAGCCACAGGCTCTTCCAGGCGTAGCATTCCAGGGGATCACGCCTGAGACAGGAAAACACACACACACACACACACACACACACACACACACACACACACACACACACACACACACACACACACACAGAGGCCCTTTTAGAATTCACAACAGTGTGTTTTTGAAATGTCTCTAGGTCCCCAGTGCTATCTAACACTCCTTGAGTCATCCAGAGCAATCTCCCCACATCATGACTCATGAGAGTGATATAATATCATAAGTCCCTGGTCCCTGCTCCACTCACACACACAATGGCTGCTTCACGCAAGCTGGGTCTTTAAACAAACACATTTACAGTACAGTGATCTAACAAAGAGGAAACTGTGTCTTTTACTCACACAGTGTGCTTAAATGTAAACAATGTCGTGATCAAATGAATATGTAAGAATATTAACAGCTCGTACCGTACTGTCTGACGTCCACACAGATGTTTTCGGGGGAAGTGATGTTTGCTACAGGTGACTTCATGGTGTTACAAGTGGTCCACATGTTGTAGAAGAGGAAGACTGGCACCGCCGAGAAGCCAAAGATACCGAGCCAGGCCAGGCAAAGGATGTAAGTCAGGAACACAAACTGGACACAAGGTGAAGGAAACACAAACACACACACACACACACACACACACACACACACACACACACACACACACACACACACACACACACTGCTGTCAGAATAAAGATGTATCTGACTTTATTCGGGTCCTGAGATAGCACCTAAACCTCTATACTTTTATCTGAGATTTTAATTCAGATCAGTTCATATGGTCATGATGTTTAACATGATAATTAAATAAGACAGGCAGTTAACGCAACAACGGCCCTCCCCCTCTCCATACTGTACAGTACATTCACCAATAATTGAGATGCAATACTCATTAAAATATGATCTCATATGATGACCTATTTAAGACAGAATGGGCTTCACACACACACACACACACACACACACACACACACACACACACACACACACACACACACACACGCCCCTGCCAGGCCCACATGGCCAAAAGGCTTTACACGCTGATATGAGTGGACATCTGTGACAATTAAAGGAATTAGGCTATATAGCACAAACTGTGCCAGAGCTCTCCTCTAGGGCTGCTCTCTCACTTGCCCCCATCATCCCGCCCTCTCTCAGCACCTCGCCACCCCCCCTCCACCAATCAGCTCCAGCCGTCTCACATAGAACCTATAGTATAGTGCACATGGACATGGGCTACAGGCCATACTTATATGCATGAGCTCTGCTGGCATGCTCAGAAAGTGTGTAGAGTATATGAAGAGTTCAGATGCAAAACCCCTAAACACCATTTTTGTGAAAACTGAGTTAATGATATTATGTGAATCCTGTATAAATCTAGAATATGTAAATGAAATGTTTTTGTGAGAATAACATAAAACCTGCTCCCCGCCTTGTCTAAAATATCTGTTTACAATCAAAACACTCTAAACGCCTGATAAAAAATGGCCTTTTTCTCAAAAAGTGGTCAAGTGGAGTTAGGGGTTTTGCATCTGAACTCTTCATATGCATACAGTACATACTGCCTATGTATGGACTACTGGACACAGCAATATGGAAACAGTGACAGAGAGAGGGATGAGGGGCGTGTGTGGGAGAGAGAAGGAAGGAGGGACAGAGATGGAGAAAGACAGGGAGAGAGAACGTCTACATGTTCTGTACAGTACGCTTGAGATACTCTGTCAAGGCCTTTGCTCTCTCTCGGGGAAAGTATGAGTATAATATCTCATCTCAATATGAATGAAGGTTTATCTCTCTCTTACTCTCCTCTCTCTCTCTCTCTCTCTCTCTCTCTCTCTCTCTCTCTCTCTCTCTCTCTCTCTGTGTGTGTGTGTGTGTCTTACAAAGGCAGTGATGCAGCGGCCGCACACGCTGGTCTTGAACTCGTTCTGCAGGTCCTTGACGGCGCTGGTAGTGTAGAAGCCCTCAGCCAATAGGATGATGCCGTAGACGAAGAAGAAGGGGGCAATGCCATAGATGATGTACTGCAGGATCTGCACACTGTTCACAAGAGTGCAATTAGGAAGAGAACGACACACAATAACACAAAGCATACTACTCAACATTATACACTCATCACTCTTTCACACCACCCTTACCCGTGAGGATTCAGAAGCGTCAGTGTGGTTTTATTATAGACTGATTCTTTGACAGGTCATCAATAGCAGTGCAGTTCTAAGTATCCCAGTAGTCATAGCACTCTAAATAGCCACCTCATTTAGATTCTGATGATATCGAGTAACTGATGTAGTTCCTTTTTAAATATGATCTACTCTTAGCTCTTTACATCTTTATTGAATCTGACACTGTGACGATCAGACTGGGAATAAGAGAAAGAATGTGGATTGGGATTAAGACATGACCTCAGCCCTGACACCATCCTGGTTTAGCATGGGCATACACACACACACACACACCCACACACACACACACACACAATGTCAGGCTGGGGTTACTCACACGGTGGTGAGGGTGGCGTGGTCGGTTAGCACACGTGAAAAGTGGTTCTCCAGCATGGCCAGGGTCCCTGTGAGAGCCACATGGCCGCAGCCAGAAGAGGGCCACCCTGAGAAACAGAGGACGGTGGCCACCAGCAGGGCGTGAGGAACTCCTCCCAGACACTTGATGCAGCACTCAAAGCAGCCTGTAGAGGGAGATAGAGAGAGGACAGAGAGCTCCACATAAGTAACAGAATAACCCCAGCCGAAATTGATTTGTAACAGTGTAATAACAATAAACTGCACAAAGGACTTTTTATGGCCAGGAGGAACTCAGTGTCCACCAGTCTAGCACAGTGAAAAGGCACCATGTCAGCTGATTTGCACAACAGTCGTCTTGGAGACTAATGAGTATAAGACCAACTGTTTGAGTCTGAGGCTGATCAACGCGCAGCGTAGAGAAATCTCTAGAAACGTTCTGATAAGTGTTCATGTCCTGATGATGTCCAAATGTGCATCCCGAGCAACCACAGCGACTGTACCACTCCATAGAGACTACACACTGTTACACTGCTGCCACTGCAGTTATTGTTATTACATTACAAATCAATTTGGCTGGGGTGATCTGATAATGGAAGCTCTCTACCTCTCTCTATCTCCTCTGCACAGGCTGCTTTGGTCCCCACGTCAACTAAACTGACCCTCGTCTCTTTCTCAGAAGTGGCCTCTTACGGCTGCGCTCTGTCACAAGACTAACTACTGAGACCAACATAGCAACCACGCCACCACCTGTCAGCCAACCCTGTATAATTAACAATATGTGTATATATCCTATATCTCTATTAGCTAATAATAATATGTATTATGTATACTAAACCAGGATAATCAGGCTGAGTCATCTTAATCCCAATCGATACTCTCTTATTCCCAGTCTGATAAATCTCTAGTCAGATTCCAATAAAGCTCAACAAGCAAATTAGATAAAGGAACCACTAGGTACAAATATCATCAGAATCTAAATGAGTAGTAACTAGGTGCTATGATACTGGAATACCATGCACTGCTGTGATGACCTGTCCAAAGAATCAGTCTATAATAAAACCACACTGGCCTAGATACCTCAGTAGTAATGAAAAGAGTGATGAAATTAATATAATGTTGAGTATTCTCCTAATTGCAGTATCATCAAATAGCATTACTACTTCTTGTATCCAACTGAGGAAACTACCAGAAACCGTCAAAGACACGAGATATACCTTTGTAAGACACACACACAGAGAGAGAGAGAGAGAGAGAGAGAGAGAGAGAGAGAGAGAGAGAGGCATAAGAAGGAGAATACCACCTTCATTCATATTGAGATGAGATATTACTGCTCATACTCCCCGAGAGAGCAAGGCCTTTGACAAGATAATCAATTAAAGGCCACTATATGCCTGGAACATGTAGGCGTTCTCTCTCCCTGTCTTTCTCCATCTCTGTCCCTCCTTCCTTCTCTCCACACCCCCTCATCCCTCTCTCTGTCACTGTTTCCATATTGCTGTGTCAATAATCCATACATAGGCAGTATGTACTGTATGCAAATGGAGAGTTCAGATGCAAAACCCCCTAACTCCACTTGACCACTTTTTTGAGAAAAAGGCCATTTTTTATCAGGCGTTTAGGAGTGTTTTTGATTGTAAACAGATATTTTAGACACAGGCGGGGAGCAGGTTTAATTTTTATTTTCTCACAAAAACATTTCATTTACATATTCTAGATTTATACAGGATTCACACAATATCATTAACTCAGTTTTCACAAAGAGTAGTGTTTAGGGTACAGGCTCTTCACTCTGAGCATGCCAACAGCTCAATATGGCCTGTAGCCCTGTCACATGTGCATATACCTAGGTTCTATGTGGGCGGCTGGAATTTGGTGGAGAAGAATTATTTGTATGATAGGCCAGTGGAAAGTGGCTTTGAACATGCTATATACTAATTCCTACAATTATCTGAATAATCCTCATATCAACGTGTATACTTAAATACATGTACCTAACATGTGTGTGTGTGTGTGTATGTATGTGTGTGTGTGTAATGTATGTGTGAAACCTACTATCTTAAATAGATAAATCATATGAGATCATATTTTACAATGATATTGCATCTCAGTGAATATGCAACACATGGAGGAGAGTACCTGTCTATTGTCATGTTAAACATCATGACCATATGAACTGATCTGAATTAAAATCTTCAATAAGAGTATTAGAAGGTTTAGATTCGAAATGCTGTCAGGACCCGAACAAAGTCAGATGCATCTTTATTCTGACAGCAGTGTGTGTGTGTGTGTGTGTGTGTGTGTGTGTGTGTGTGTGTGTGTGTGTGTGTGTGTGTGTGTGTTTGTGTTTCCTTCACCTTGTGTGTTTTTATTTTATCCTTTGCCTGGCCTGGCACCGTATCTTTGGCTTCTGGTTTTAACATGTGGACCACTGCTAATGCATGAAGTCACCTTGGCAAACATCACTTCCCAGCCATCTGTGTGGGCATTGTGTCTGGCTGTTGATCATGACATTGTTTACATTTCGTAAAGGACACAGTTCCTCTTTCGTTAGGTGCTGCAGCAGTTGTTTGGAGCCCAGCCTAGGCATGAAGGCAGCCATTGTGTGTGTGAGTGGAACGGGAAGACAGAGACTATGATGTGCTCTTCTCATGAGTGTTATTGAGACCTTCTGGGTGACTCAAGGAGTGTGTTAGGTGCTTTTCAGAGAGACATTTCAAAACACACTGTTGTAATTCTAAAAGGGCTTCTGTGTGTGTGTGTGTGTGTGTGTGTGTGTGTGTGTGTGTGTGTGTGTGTGTGTGTGTGTGTGTGTGTGTTTTTTTCCTGTCTCAGGTGTAGTCCCTGGAATGCTAGGAAGGCCTGTGGCTCCACATTGAATGACATCTGCAACACTAGTGATGTAAGTACCCTCTCCCACACACACACACACACACACACACATACACACACACACACACACACACACACACACACACACACACACAATTATTATCACACACCTCAAATCACAGAACACTGTCCACAATACAACACACTGATATCACTCACTGTAGCCAGTGTTCTACTTGGAGATATAAATTACTGTACACCTTGCACTCCAACGTCTTGGATGTAGCAGAATTATAACATGCAAATTTGAGGTTCAGCTCATAATATGAAAGTTTCTGACATTTTTACTTCGGAATAAATTTATTTAATTAGCCATTACATCAACTAGTGTGTTAAATGGTGACAAGACTAGTATTAAAATGTGGTATCACAATCTCTGGTAGTTTACCACACATCGTATTGTGCAGTACTGTCTGCTCTAATTACACTTTAGACTACATCATTAGAGTTTGCAGACTTAGTGGCACTTGTTCACTGTTTACATACAGTATCTGTTCACTGTTCACATACCTGTATTCATCCCTGACCATCAGAGTATCTCTCTGCTGGCATACAACATGTACTTAATTTCAACCATTAATTTATAATTAAGGTTAGCAAAATGATGTTTTTGTATTGTTGTAAATGTGGTATGGAAAATCATTGCCTAGGCATTTTATATCTATCAAATTTCTAAAGGAAACGATTGTTAAACTCTTTGCTATTTTATTTTATTTTTTTATTTTTATTTTTACTTTTAGTGACATTTAATGTTATTTTTGTTATGCTACAGCGCTGAACAGTGACGCTGACCCTATATCTCCTACGCTCACCTACATAATGTATACCTATATATGCCGTTTTCAAGTTTAAAGGCTTTCGCCACAACAACACCTCTAGAGACACAAAGCAAACATATGGCAACACCTCAGTCGGCAACGTCCATGGACTGATGCTACTCTTGGAGTTGTTCTCTAAAAGTCAAAGCGAGATAAATGTAGGTTAGGCTACACTGCTAGACAAGGACATTTCAAATTTAACTAACGGGCAATCTGTACTTTAATGCTCTCCTGTTTATCCTTCATGCATTATCACACACACAGACTAATGCTGGATTTTGATGAAGAAGAAAAATGTAAGCTACTGTATCTTTAAGAGAGAGAGAGAGAGATTTTGCAGTATGACTTTTGCTCGATGAAATGTTTTGTAGAAGCCCAGTGCGAGATTCCAATCTGATTTAATTTACTTAGTTTACTTTTGTAAACTTTTGTAAACTTTTGTAAACATTTGTTTTGGTCACTAAGCTCAATAATCAGCTCTAAGTTATTCTTGCACAAATTCATAAGTATCCTACCCATCAGGAGTCATTGCACTTGTGTAGCCTTCATATTTTGTTAATATTCAAAATCTTCTCTAACTCTGGGTATAGTATATCAATTCTTGATGTAGGAACACAGAATGCAGTCAGCTCTCTTATCAAGCTGTATAGTCAGCATGTAGCCATGATCGAACCCACAGAAGGAGAGAACAGGTAGCATTGCAGCGGGTGTAGCATAGCACTGGTGTCCTATAACCTCATTTTCCTTCATACATTACATTCATTTTCATACACTAACCAGTTACCACATTATTGGTGGTTCAAATTCCTCCTCCCAATCATTACTGGAAGTTTTTTTTTTTTTCTCTTTCTAATTTTTTCTTTTCTTTTCTTTTAAAATGAATTATTAAGCAAAATTACACCATTCTTTTGGTGTTTGTTATGTTATTGGGGCTTTTTGACAGATCGTGCTGTATACTGTAAATATGAACCGGGGCCAATAGTGGAATTTTTTCAGGAATTTCCTTGGACGTCTCTTGTTCTGTGTGTTAGTTTTTAGGTGCTTCATGTTTTTCAGTGCACTAACCACCATCAAGGTCATCCCACTGACACATTTAATAGCCAAATTCCAAATCCTTCATGAGTTACATAATAATAATAATAATAATAATAATAATAATAACGACTAGTTTAGAGTGTAGCGTATACCGATGTAGCTTCTTTGCTTTTGCTCACTAACCCACTGACTGGCGGTCCTCCCTCCCCTTGCTTTTCTCTCTCTCTCTATCTCTCCCTCCCCCTCTCCCCCAACCCCTTTCTTGGCCTTTCCTCCTCCGCCCCTCTCCCTCTCCCTCTCTCTCTCTCTCTCTCTCACAGATCCACTATCTCATGATCCTGGCCGCCAACTGGGCCTACCTGGAAAGACGCCTGCCAGACCCATGCTTACCAAGACATCAAGACCAAGGACGACCAGGAGCCGTATCTGGATGTGCAGTCACGCTCCAAGGAGGCAATCAACTCCTACTCATAAGGGCCAGACCATAGCACACACACACACACACACACACACACACACACACACACACACGCACACACACAGTGACACACACACAACCTCTTTTTATCACCCCCACCTTTCCCCTCTTCTCTCTCTCTCTTTCTTTCTCTCAAACATAATGTAAACATACATGCAAGCACATACAGACAGACAGACACATACTTGCAAGCACATCTAAACACAAACACAAACACACACACACACACACACACACACACACACACAGCTGCACTCCCCCATCCCAACCCTCAGGCTGCATCGCTGCTGACTAACACGGTTCAGTGCTGCTTCTCCCTCCCACCACGCGACATGACAGCCTTGTGAGGCTCCCCAACCGTGACAGAACACCGGCTTGTGTTTTTTTTTTCTCTCCAAACTTTATATGATTTCTTATCAAAAGAAAAAAAAAAGAATTATTGATGAATAGATCAACAATATCTATAAGGGAATGCATGTGAAATGCCTTAATGGAGGCACAGTGTGTTCCATTCATCTCGAGTCCCACTATACTTCAAGGTCAATGGTGGACTTGAATGAATGGCTCTGAACATACTGTGGCCCAGTCAGGTGATTTTTTTTTCCTTTTCTTTTCTTTTCTTTCTCTTTTTCTTTTTGCGGTGTTTTGTGGTGGACTGTCTCAAAGTGGCCGGGTGTGGTGTCAAGACTGGGACGCCTCGCCTTGGCTCGAGCTTCATGGCGCGTGTGGAGGTGAAGTGCCACCCACTACTCTTAACTGTCTGCACTAACTCAACCAGGACGTTTCACAGGAACTTCCTTTTTTGGTGTTTTATACATTTAAATATAAATATAAATATATAAATATATAAATATATAATCTGTGTGAATGTGTACGAATGTTGTTGTTTTTCTAACTCTTTAAAAAAAAAAAAAGTATGTCAGGTTTAATATAACCTCCTTCTGCTCTCTCTTTCTCTCTCTTTCTCAGTTACTTCTTATTTTTTGTTTTCTGAACCTTTTTTATGGTTATACTTGACACTGCACTGCTGTAAAATCAGACGAAATCCACACTCTCTTTTAGTAACTCTTCAAATTCAGACTCCTCAGATCTGTGTGGATCTTTTTTTTTTTTTGTCAACTGAATTCAGAGCAAACAGCAGCAAAACGAAAGCGAAACAAATGTGAGGAGCTCAGATTTTAACTGACAATTTCACAGTAATGCACAGAAATGGAAACATTAGGTGGTATACATGTCCTCAGATCTATAGCCTACCTGAGGAATGACAATTTGCACATAATTGTCTCAAGTAAGCTTATAATTTATCAAACTGAACATTTGATCTCCGCTCTAAAATGTTCCAACTCTCTGAAGGGATTTTTTTTTTTTTTTTTTAATCAAACAAGTCATGTTCTTTTTATTTGTATATTCCCTGTGGAAAAAGAAAATAATGTAAGTTTTGATTATTGATATTATTTCCTATTTCTTTTTTTTTTAATTTTAACAATGTTGGTCTTTACAATGTTCAAAGATGCAGCCATGTAACATATATATTCTTGACTCGGTGGATAAGAGTAAATTAACTATCTATATAATCTCAGTGTTTGGACTCAGCAGTTTGATGGCAGCTGACACTTTTCCTAAATGAGCTACTGTGTAACATTGCTTGGATTTTATCTTGGGATTGATTTACAAACTTGTGGTTTTAGCTGCGTTTGTGTCCTTTCTTACTCTCCTGGCAATCCTGGTGGTAACCTGATATGTCTGTGGATTATTGGATATACTAACTGTGACTCTCCATGATGTTGTTGGATAAGTGCTCCTGAAAACTGCCATGTTAACATCCACTGTGTGACGGTACGGGTATTTATGGTCAGGCACCTTTGTGGAGAGACTGTCTTTGAAGGGCCCCTCCTTAACAGCAATGCAGTACTCATGGCATGACAGGCATAAGATTGTATTTAATGTATTTAATAACAGCTATTTCCATCCATACGTTCAGTATGAGGACACCTCAACACTTTTGTCACATTGCTTGGCATGTCATGGCTATGTAATCTGCAACATAAACAAACAAAAGATATTCCATGAGCTCTAAATGAATGCTTATTGATGTATCACTTGCATTTCATGTTGGAATGATGTGGTTAAGAAGGCCCCCATCAAAGACCAGTTTGTTTTCTCCCAGAGTTTTTAATTTTTTTTACTTCTTTCACATGGTTGTAACAAGTCTATTAGCATACACAAAATATTTTTTTTTCTCTTTTTTTTGTTAAGTTTTAAAGCATGTTGCCCACACGCCGAGGTTGAGCAGCAAAAAAAAAATCATAACCTATACGCTTTGGTTCCTGCCAACTTCGAAGCGTTTCCACCAATCGCAATCTCAGTCTCTCCTGTTTTTGTATCAGAAGACGTGTGCCTGGATGTTTTGTTGTTCCCTTTTTATTGCATGACAGAAAGATAACCTTGACCTTTGACCTTCTCTCCCTAATCCGTAGGTGATGTGTTGTCAGAAGTTTGGTAGGCAGTGTTTGCCCCTGTAAACCCCTTTCCTCCCCAAGATTCTCCACTGTGCTTTGATGGAATTGTAGTCCTAGTTGTTCCATAGTCCATTTTCTTTGGGAAAAAAGTTGACGGTTTTATGACTCCTGTATAGTGATGATTTTTGTACCCTTCTCTAGTAAAACTGATATTTTCTATGATCGCCAACTGGTCTCCACTGCAGTTTTATTTGTATCTTGTTTTGTGTTTATCACTTCTGTGCTTACACAATATTTATAGTATACTGTCTTTTATGAGATCGCTTTATGAGAGTAGATGGGGTAATGATTTTAATTGTCTGGGAATTAAGGTTACGACAACAAGACTTGATATACACTCCACATTAGGGCCACACGCCTGTTCAATATCTCATTATTGAAGTTATCTAATCAGCACAAGCATATGGCAAAGCGCAGCAATGAAAAATGGTACCTGATCTTGTGAGAATTCACTTAAGACATTCAGATGGTAGGCTAAAGTTAGGATTTGGCAAGAACCATTCAGCCATTATATTCTCCCACATGAGAACTCAGTATGCAGAGTAATTTCACATTCCAGGGATTCCAAATATTTATCGTTGTCCAACCATTAATCATCACTTTAACAACTATTTCCATAATTTATACGTTAAAATACTGTATTTAGCTTGTGACTATAAAGTCACTTGACTTTAATGTAGATTACGTATCCTTTTGCTACTGTTGTTCACATCTTTTCTGGAATGCCCAGGCTAACAAGATTAAGAAAGTGCCCTAGTGTCCAGCCTTCAGGATGTTTTTAGAACTGTAAACTTCAAGTGATAAAAGAACTACTCAACAACTGAGTTACTGAAATATCTTTTGACCTTTTATAACATTTTACCGATTAACTGTTTCCTGTACAACCTCCAATTACTATAAAGTACACATAAATTAAACAATGAATATATCAGAGTGAGTGATTCTAATCCAGTCTAATTTTATCATATTCAACAAATTCATCCTCACAGTCTAGCTTTATTGAGCCTCCAAAGTTTAGGAGCACACCTAAAATATAGAACTGTGGTTCTGTGTACCAGAGACATACATTCAGTTCACCTAAATGCCTCCATACAGCTGTGCTTTCAGTGTATTTGCTCCAAAATGTCCAGTGTCTGTGTAAGGTTCTCAGACTTGGCCACATGTCCGCCAAACGACTAGCCCATCAGTCAATATGTTCCACCAGTGCATCTGTGTAGTGAGTGACCCGCTGCCAGGTCACCACAGTGTTTGCTCTTGCATTAGTAGTATCTATTGTTTCAGACTAAGAGATTATAAGCATTAACCCCATGGTGTAAGCAACACTGTTACTGAAAAACAATGTCTCCAAAAAACACTGTATAAAAAATATCAAAAATAAGAGATTAAAATATAACACAATTTGCATTTTCATCTGTAACAAACACTAAATGTGACAGATTGTGACCCATAAAAGGATGTTCATGCATCCATCATGTACACAAAAAGGCTAAACTAAACATTTTGTCTATTTGTTCATGTGTGGCTGTAAGTGAAATATAAAAGGTTGAGAGACAGAGAGAGATTTGTAATCCTGACATGAGAGTGCATATTTTAGGAAGTAGGCTACCCTACAGGCCACTTTGGCCATTTCACCAATGGCATCCTCTCTTCGCCTGTGGTACACTGAAACCAATTGAAACCACATTACAGACCTCACATTCATGCCATTTATCTGGCAAAGTTATAGGGCAAGGACCACATACTGCCCTTTCATCACGTTATTTCATCAGCTGTGGTCTAGCTAGGCATGTTTTCAGATAACACAGCAATCTGTCAGTTCCCACTCTAAACCAGTGTGTGTGCAGTCCCCCTCCTCAGCAGCAGGGGGGGTTAGAGCGTGGTTTCCTCCGCAGATCCACTGTGTCGGATGGCAATAGATGCTCTGCCCTCTCCTCTGATGCCAGCACACGTCTCACAGCCTCCTCAAAGGCCGCTGTCACATTGGTGGCATCTTTGGCGCTGGTCTCGAAGTACGCGTGCCCGCCGTTGTCTTGGCACCACTGCTGGGCTTCGTCGGGTGACACCTGCCTTTCGGGCACGTCCACCTTGTTGCCCAGAACCACAAAAGGAAAGCGGTCAGGCTCCCGCACGTCAGCATAGTAGGCAAACTCCTTCTTCCAGTTGGGTAAGTTGAGGAAACTCTGGCTGTCGTCCACACTGAAGGCTAATAGACAGCAGTCCGAACCGCGGTAGAAGGGTGTCCTCAGGCTACGGAAACGCTCCTGGCCTGCCGTGTCCCAGATCTGTAAGGTAACGGTGCGCCCATCCACCTCTAGTTCTTTGTTAAGGAACTCTACGCCGATAGTGTGGAAGAGGTGTGTGTCAAATTTGTCGGCCACGTAGCGGTTCATCAGGGAGGATTTACCCACACCACCATCCCCCAACAAGATGACCTTCAGCAGGGATGATTTGGATGTCATGGTGCAGACACGCCTGGATGACAGGAGAAACCAGAGTAAGAGCTGTGAATATCAGAGCAAAGGATGCTTGATTAAACTTTTCATCTAGCCCAAATGTTCCTGTGATTTTCCACAGAAAGCATGTAAAAAGGCTGATATATCCTGCAACTGTCCAGTCTACAGTGTCCACTTCAATGAGAAAATTCATACAGTAGGCCGCCTATGCTGAAGGAGTGTGTGGTTAATGAATGGAATTACAAGCCTTCCTCACATTATAAGAATGACATGAGTATTTATGGTGGAAATACCTTCATCACACACAGTCACACACACTAAAATTCTGCTCACAAGGTTGCAAGACAAAATGACAGCTTTATGTACTCAAAGACAGAGAGGCCTATTCTGCTTGCAACACACCATTGAATTGGGTACAATGTGAAGAGGACACATTCAGATATGAAACCAATGAAGTGATAGAGTAATCAGATTAGGGGAAAAAATAGACATTTATACAAACGATGGGTCTGTGTTTCTTAAAACCATCGGAATAAAAACCAATGGCGAATTTAATGGTTTATTTACGTGTCAGTGCCATAACTGTCTGAGATTACCATATCAAGCGTAATGGATTCATACCCACATAGCTTACAGCAAGTGCGCCCTTTTACACGACATGAAAATAAAACATAGCCTATCTTACATCAAAAATGTACCGAGATAACAGAAGCCTTGTCTGGCTAGTCGGATTTGAAGCCTACAAGTTTGGTCACATTATAGGCTACCTGTTGGTGAATAGCTGTGGTTGAAAACAATGAGACAACATGTTTGTAAAAAAAAATGATCACAAAAAAGGTACAACAATAACAATAGCCTGTTGTGGATAGAATACCCTATGCACCATCCAAACTGTCTTTTGTAGTTTTGGAACGGCGCATGCAAAGCATCTCTTTGGCTATCTAACGACCCGGTGATAACTTTGATGTTTTCAAATTACAAACGAATTATGCTGAAGTACCTACTTACCCTTGTCAGTTGGCGAAAATGTTGCCAATCAAGTCACGCAGCGCCATCCTATATCCTTTTCATGTTCCTTTTTCAGCTTAAACTTTACCAAGACATGGCGCCCTGGGGCAACTCCGACCCACAAGTGACGCTCATATGACCGACCTTACATGCACACACACTTGGGTTATCTCGCGCAGACGTCAATCGGTATGCGTATGATTTTTTTGCGCATTCGACTTTTTCACTAGTCTATTGTGTGCGAAATTTAAGGAACCTGTAGCCATATGCTTTCACAGTTTTAAAAGCAGAAAGGAGGTGTCGGTACGTTTTTTTTTACTATAAATAAAGTAAATAATGCAATGAAAGTTGTTGAAAGTGACCATCAACCTTATGTCAGAAGTCTATGTTTATTTGTGTGCGTGCCGTCAATGGCGCCGGAATTCTCTCAAACAATGTTGCGTTTGTTTCTTAAAGAATTCAGTGCAACCTGTAGGAGTCTTAACTCATAAGCACATAAAGTAGTTGATAAGGTGGTGACTATAAGTGATACAAATAGGTTACTATGCAGCTCAGTTAACGGACTGGTTTAGCCCAGTTTATTTGATTTACAAACATGGGCTGCATCTGAGTTATTCTGTAACCAGCAAGGTGATTACAGCAAATTGCCTAATGTATCTCAATAATCATACAAAAAACACCACTATTAAAATATGAGGGTTTTTGTTAATCATGAAGACCATCAAATGAAAAGTTCTACTGTATCTCAATGTTTTTCTGTTGTATGGGTCCTATAAATATTATGGTTTATAGGCTAATCTCAAAAGCAGAGCAGACATTTTTTGTTTTTTACTTTACAGATTAATTTATTTTTCCCTTTCACAGCCTTCATGTCTGTGCTTTTGATATCCATTGCCTATCCATTAATAAAAACAAATATGGCTTGTTACTTACACTGGTTCACATCTTTGTGAGAGTGCTGACCATTGAATCACTCTCTGTAAGGAAATGCAGTTAAAGAGACCAGTGTACAAACTCAAGAGTGCAGCTGACCACTGATGTGTGATGAAGCTCAGGCTGAAGGATCATGGGAAACGGGCCGCCCTGGATGGAATCCTTGGCAGATTACCAAGTCACATGCTCTACGCATGCAGCGTATGGCCGGTCACATGTGTAAGCAGACTACAATTAACAGCCTAGATCTCACTTATGCCCAGTAGACTTTTCAGAATAAACTTTTCAGTATTTCAGTACAAGCCATTCTAATGCAACAACCTAGAAACTATAGAGATTATGATTTTTTTTTTATACTAGATTTTGCTGAACAATGAATGTTTTTTTTTATCAAATAAACCAAGTGACTCCTGAGGGAAGTTAAGCCTCTGCATTTTAGCCCACCATGATTAGTGTTAAGATTAGGTTTGCAAACACACACTAGTGGAGCACCTCCTTAGCTGTGGATATGGACACGAGAGGGTGATGTTTTATACTTAACTCGTCACATCACATACAGAGAAAGTTAGAGGGATGAATCATCTCTGATGGATGGATAGGTAGATAGATAGATAGACAGACAGACAGACAGATGTTTGTACTCTCCTCCATAACAAACACCAACTCATATTTCACATATATTATATAGCAGTGTGAGTGACCCTTAAAAACTCATTGAGCTCATGCATATTATCGTGTGCACGAAAATGCGGGACTACACGTTTTGTGTTTTTGTAAATATGTTGCTGTGAGTGGACGTGTGTTTGAGACAGATGGAGAGAGAGGGAAATTAATCACTGCCATTTTATTAACCAGACAGGCCAGTTAGGCCAGTTCACCCTTGGCATCTATCTGATCACCTTTGGCACTCTGAAACCATTTGACAGACACAGAGAGAAAGAATGGGAGTGCATTTGTCATTTCTTTTGGGAAGCACTAGCAGTAAGGCACTCTGTGCACACAGCACTTTCCCATCAACCGTGTTTTGAGTGCATTACCTCCACCAGAGGGCATCATCTTTCAGCCTGTGATGTACTACAGTGTAATGAGAGGGGGAAGTTAATAACTTTTTAACATGTTAAGCCCCTTTTCTGGATTGTCTAGGATTTAAGAGTCATCGACACCAAAATTTTGACAATTGGTACTATCTCAATATTTGGCTCATTTAGAATCCCCCTTCTCTGCTTTAGAATGGCGTGCTTTGCATATCCAATAATGTCCGTAAAACAACCATAAACCTTTATTTCAAAATGTGCAGCTCGCCGAGTAGATAGTGGTGTCCGTTCCAAAACAATTACCATAGCGAAATACAGTTCCCATCCAGCTTTATTTGCCCTTCTGTTGTGCTAGTTGGTATTAGTATATTTCAGAATGTTCAAAATACCATGTAAAATGTGACAAAAACTGTATACTGTACTGTACTGTACTGTCACTGTGCACCTACCCTACTCCCAATATTGTGTTTCCATCTACATTGTCAGATATGAATTCTTGGCCACTGTGAAAAACACTATAGTACTTGTGACTCAATATCATTTAATGTAAAAGTAAACCACCTGGGTATGCATTCCAGACCAGAAACTTTCTGAATTAGGCCTGTGACACCACTAGAAGGGGTCAACAGAACAGTCTGGCATCATAGACACTCAATCAGTCAAAAGTGACATAAACACTCAGTACGTCAAAAGTGACATAAACACTCAGTACGTCAAAAGTGACAATGCAATGAACAAAAGTGACAGTTCACTGAACAACAATGAAGCTGAATTAAAGTGGCATATAAATATTTTGATTTGATTTTTTTTTTTTAATTATTTATTTCAGATGTTTCAAGGTGTAATAAACAACCTCCAAGTCAACAAAAACAAAACAATGTAACAAAAACCCACCCAACACACCTGAAAAGGAGTGGGATGAAGCAGTGCTTATTGAACCCCACCCCTACATATTCAACTTTAATTACATGAACCTGTCCAGCATGTCCAGTTCACTAAAACAATACAAAAAGAAAAAGAGAAAACAAACAAACAAAAACATCACTGCATATTTTATCTAATGTAACGCTTAAATACTGTCCGTTTATACATTTTCTTAAATTGATACATACTTTGGCATTTTTTCAACTCCACTGTCAGACCATTCCATATCCTAACTCCACAAACTGATAAACTAAAACCACTCATTGTTGTTCTATTACTGATTCTTTTAAAATTAAATGTCCTTCTTAGGTTGTAATGTGCTTCTTCTAACTTAAACACTTGTTGAATGTTACCAGGCATTATTATTTTTTTTACCTTGTACATAAATTGCACTGTTTGGTATTTTACCCTATCAACAAATTTTAAGATCTTTGACTGCAAAAAAAGTACACTGAGTACACTGAGATTACCTAAAACACCTTAAACATAGTTTCTTAATGACAAAATACAAATCACAAAATACATTCATTACAAAATTCATAAAATTTAAATAAAATACTGCTCATCTCTGTCCATCAGAAGTGATGATGAAACCACTTTTGGTTATGCAGTTTCGTCAAAGCCTTGGGGCTATTTGTCAAGTTTTGATGTGGCCTTCCAGATGCAGTACCTTAAACATATATAAAATATGTCATGACAATTTCCCAAATGTAGGTCTGGTGATTGACCTCCTGTGTACAGCAAATGCATCATTCATTCAAATTAGTTTTACTTTTCGTTTAGCCTACTCAATTCAAGGAAAATAAACTTTAAAGTTTAACCTTACATAATGCAGATTAAAGGGGAAGTTTGGTTTTTAACATGTTTAGCCCCTTTTCTGGAGTGTCTAGGATGAAATAGAATCATCAACACCAAAATTTTGATGATTGCTCCTGTCTCTGATATTTGGCTCATTTAGAATCCCCGCTTTTCTGCTTCAGAATGGCCTCCTTTGTGCATGTCCGATAATGTCCTTAAAACAACCTTAAACCTTTATTTTAAAACTTGTGCTGCTCACCAAGTGTTTAGTGGTGTCCATTGATGTTCCGAAACAATTATAGTAGCAAAGAACAGTTTCTGTCACATTTTATATGGCATTTTGAACATTCTGGAACTATTTTTTCGGCGTAGCAATACCAACTAGCACAACAAGAAGACAAATAAAGCTGGATAGGAACTGTATTTCGCTATGATAATTGTTGTGGAACATCAACAAACTCCACTGACCACTTGGTGAGCTGCACATGTTTAAAAACAAAGGTTTAAGGTTCTTTTATGGCCATTATCGGACATGCACAAAGCAAGCCATTCTGAAGCAGAGAAGGGAGGATTGTAAATGAGCCAAATATCAGAGACAGGAGCAGTTGTCACAATTTTGGTGTTGATGATTCTATTTCATCCTAGACACTCCAGAAAGGGTTAAATATGTTAAAAACCAAACTTCCCCTTTAATGCCTATACAAGTCTTTGAGGCACTATTCAACCCACACTGTCTGGTTTAACTTGTTTATACAGCATACGGTCTAATAAATACACGGGTGCATTTGAGTTTTAACCCTGATTTGTTGCAGTGAGTAAAAATGTAAACATACCTGCAGGTAATTAGCAAGAGGAGGAAGAGGAGGAGGGCAAATACCACTACAACCACAACATGTGATCTAGCAGTGGATCCTGCATGAAAAAAAAACCAAAATAAACACTTAACACACACATGGTACATATGATATGACAAATAACTTTAGCTGTTTATAGTTCCAGGAGGTTGAAGGACTCACATTATCTGACATTCTACTTTATGGATTGGTAGGTATGAATGATCCAGAGTGAAATCTTTTTTGAAGCTGAGAGGAATAGCTACAGTATGCATGTTGAAGCAAACCACTCACCTTGTCCGGTACCATCCACATACTATCCAGTGACACTAGGCTAATGTCCCTCAACACTGTCCTGTCCTGTGCCATTTATTCACAGTTCCCTTACACTGCCATGGCAGAGTTTGTCCCCACCATCAGAATGAATTCTAATGATGCTAAAATGGTTTATACAAAAACTACAATCAATGCAAAGCAAACATAGACATAATTATCTGCATAATGTCTCATAATAAGAATTGTTTAGACATGCATACTCTTGTAACGGAGGCCAACTAGATCAGCTAGCTGACTGTCGGCAGTACGGGTAAAGTCTCACAACCTATCCTTCAAGAACGGTTCTTCTATGTGAGAACAATCATGTGAACACTGGGCCTAATCTGGGCCGCCAGACTCTCATTCATCATCACAAACATCCTAACCTGAGAACAGCTCTTTCTCTGTGATGCTCTTGGTCCTCCAGCTCACTGGGTTACTGCAGTTGCAGGTGTAGATCACATCCAGGTCTTCACTCTTCTCCATGGCCCACACAGAGCCAGACACATTTCTACCGATGCTATCAATCCAGTTGTACTGAGTGTGAGTATCCTCTGATCCTGTACAATTTAAGGTGCAGCTGGTGGAGTTGCACTGTGGTCTGATACTGGGCTCATGGACAGAATCTGCAGGGAGACAAAGACACTCAATCCAGTTACAGTACTTGCTAATCTCATGGACACTATTGTTTTCCTCATAATACTGTATCAATGCTAAAGGTTGATGGTGATTGCATGACTTTCATGACTTCCAGCAGTCTGTTAGGGTTTGGAATGGGAATTGTTCTAGTTTTGAACACTGGTGCTCCGCTTTTACTCTGTAGTCTCTACACATTACTATGGCCAAATTCCATGAACAGCATGAGTCCCACCTCTTCTTTCAAGGAAGAGTACGTGCAAAAAGAACTGAAGGCCAGAAGTGCAGCTTACAATTTATTATTTGAAGTCTTCACACTAAATTTGTTGTAGTTACATATGTTGGTAAAAGCATTTTGGTCTAGGTGCTTGCGTCTCCCTATAACTTAGCATAGGCTAGAGTTGCTCTCTAGCTACTTTACATTCCATTGCCTATGCTAAGCTAAAGCTAAACCAAAAAAAGCTAAACTTAAGGTTGTGAGACTAGGAAAATGCATGCACTGAGACCACACACATAATACCAGGTCCACATACCAGACCACATACATAACACCAGGTAAGGGGGTGAATAGCCCAATTTCATGAAAGGGCAGAGTATTCCTTTAAACATTGTACTGTGCTTGTATGTAAGTAAACTTTAACTTGTGTGAACTTGACAACTCACCTAATACATAAAGCTGATAGGAGACTGCTGTGTAATACTGGTCCATCTCAAATTTGTATTTGCCAGAAGAATTTGCTTGGAGATCTGAGATGGTTAGAGAAAATGATCTTTTGTCCAGTTTCAAGTTTGCATTGTGATAGCGAGGTATCTTCTCTCTGTCTCTGTCCAATTCCACAATGACCCTGTCATTGAATACTACCTGAATAAACTCCCATGGTCTGTCTGGTTTGATTCCAGGTAGAGTGATGGACATCCCTCTCTTTCCATAGACAGCAAAAGCATCTGTGGAATGAGAGTGACAGCAGGTTCAGTTTGCCAACAAGCTTCCAAACTCTGAAACAGACATCTCTATCAAGACTGAACTACTTAAAGCATTAACTTACTGATCAACATACTGACTACCATTCTATCAGTCCTCATCGAGGAGGCCCAGGTAGGTGGGGGGGGCGCCAGATAAGGTTTTCGCCCAGGGCACCATAGAGGGTAGGACCGCCCCTGATTACCTCAACCCTCCACCTCAAGTTGGTGTGTGGTGTGCATTCTGGCGCACAATGGCTGCCTTGCATCACCTAGATGGGTGCGGTGGTTAATGAGGTCCCCCTCTCACTGTAGATTGCTTGGATCAGCTATGTTGTGTTAAAATGTGCTATATGAATACATATGACTTGACTTGACAGACAGGATCTGCTGGGCCAAGCTTCTCGTTATCCCGGACCTCAGATGGGACCTACACCAAAGGTTTTTCTATTTGAATAATTCTTGTATTCTGTTTTTTGCCTTTAATCAGATAGGACAGTATAGAGATGGACAGGAAGCAAGTGGGAGAGAGAGATGGGGTGGGATCGGGAAATTACCTCGGGTCGGAATTGGACCCGGGTCCCGGAGTAATGGTCTGACGCTCTAGCCACTGAGCCACGGCGCCCCCAGTAGAGAGTTTAACATATTTTTTTTTCTACATAGTCAGGACCGGGTCGTCAGTCCACATGTAGCCGGTGGCGGTCCGCACTGCACACGGGTCTCGAACTCGCCACCCCACAAGCTACAAACTCCCGGCGTGGGAGGGGGACGCTCTAACCAACTGAGCCAAAAGCCCAAGCTTCTAACTCAGCTGTTAGAAGCGCCCATGGAATTGGGTGATGAGGATTCACACGTAGCCGAGATATAATGTTTGACCAGTAGGAGTGCTACAGAGTGTAACATACTTTTTTTTCCTGGTCAGGACCGGGTGAAGAGTCCATATAACAAATTTGGATGTGATATGTCAAAGTATGGCCGAGATATGAGGTCACTTCCTGTTTGGCAACTTCGCCGTCAAATGTCATTGGCCGTAGAAGGCGAGGACAAAACAATGGATAAGTTTTGTGAGACATGGTCCAAAGATGATGTGTACCAAGTTTCATGTAAATCAAAGTATGGGACAGCGGAAATGTTAGTTTCACTTTTGACAAAATCCACTCCAGGGGGTGTTCTGGATCACCCATTACCACCAAAATCGAATCAGTTCTTCCTTGTCCCAATACAGACATTGTCCGAAAATTTCATCCAAATCCGTGCAGTACTATTCGAGTCATCTTGTACACAGACACACACACAGACTCGCACACAGACAGACACATACACCCCGGGCGAAAACATAACCTCCTTGGCGGAGGTAATAAATAGAAAGGGAAAACAAAGGCCCAAGTGGATGGAAAAAGGCTTGTTAAATCACCCAAACACTCTGTTTTCTTTTGAACTTGGGAAACAAAGAGGGAAGAGAAATGGATGTGGACAGGTCAAAAGAGGAACAACACACATATACACCTAAGATAACAAGAATGGAAGAAAGATGGAGATATTGGGGGTATGTGAGTGAAGGATAAACGTGAGAAAAAGAGAGGGGTGGGGGGGCTGTGGAAGAAAGAAAAGAAGAGAGATAGAACAAAACATGAAAGAGTGTGTGTGTGAGTTCAAGGTTGCAGGGAAGTGCAGTGTAATCTTTACCTCACTCACGTCAGATGTAGCGCTACGCGCGTTCATCTGATATTCAGCGATAGACGAATTATTTCAGGAGCCAGAAATCCTTGAATCTAACTGGGCAAACGGCTTGTCCATCAATTTAATTGACGTACACTGCAGCCAACCACATCGAAGCCAACCGAAGACGCTCGTTACGTTTGTTGGATTGGTTGGATTCAAAACAGTTGCTTCTTCGCTACGTCACACCCTCTACAGCAGCCAGCGGACCTGATTGGTCCGGTTAGAGAATAATGGCTTGAAATCTCTCTGATGGGCTTCAACATCAGATCGTTGCGCGGAAGTGCCTTACGAAAGTTACGTAGCGCATGATCTGACGTGAGTGAAATAAGTGTCATCTTGGTACTGAAGAGAATCGGTGTGGTCTGTTCTGACTTCCTCTTCCTTGCTCTCTCTCTCTCACGCACACACACACACACACACACACACACCATTATACCCATGCAGTATTTTGAGCTTTCAAATAAAAAATCAAGGTGACCAACCTAGTTAATCTGCACGCAAGTGGCACAAATGCTTAACAGCCTAAAAGAACAAGGTTGTCTAAAACTCAACAACCACAGCCTAGCGAGTGTTGATGTAATCACCCCATGCAACCGTTTTTCCACAGACATTCCACAATGACACAGACATTCCACTGAATCTCTCCCTCTCTCTCCTTCAGGTCAACACACACACACACACACACACACACACACACACACACAGAGAGAGAGAGAGAGAGAGAGGGAGAGAGGAGAAAATACAACAGACGAAGGGTAGGGTGAGAACAGAGCAAGTCAAAGAATGGGATTTACCTCCATTTGTAATACTGAACAGGAGTCCAAACAGGCCCAACTTATGCAATGGTGTCATCTTGGTTTTCAGTGAGGAGGATATGTGTCTGGTGTGTTCTGAAAAGTTGTCATGCACTGAGGAGCAAATAGGACTACACCCCTTTACCCTGTGGGTAAATGTCAAGAGTGAGTCGGCTGAGCTGAGCTACTTCCAGTGTATCCCACGTTTGACACTTCCTGTTTTACTGTAACATGGAAGAAAGGTACTTGCCGTCAGATTGAGCAATTGCTCTCCACGGACTGGATTATTCTTTTCACTCTTTTTGTTTGACTTCTTCACATCTATTTATAAGTAGTCACTGTTGAGTGATGAGTGTTAGCTGCAATGTTGCACTGTTCAGTATCACAACAACAGCAAGCACTTGGTGCTGCTGGGCCTGAAAAGGCCTACAGCCTATACAGCTCCCATTTGTAGTAGTAGTGAAACTGCCACTTCCATATCTGTGTGGCGGTGTACAGTTGTATAGGCTGTGGTGCATGCGGGAGCGTGTCTATGTTCCCACAGCTCTATGTTCCCACAGCCCTATATTCCCACAGCCCTATGTTCCCACTTCTTCAGTCAGGTACTATAGTCTCACATTTCTACCCCTGCCTGGTAGACCCCCTATGTAAGTTCAAGCAAGATTCGATCTTTGGTATTATTTGCCCTCAATGGTGCCTTCCAGGTAGTGGGGTTAGGTTTAGGGTAAGGGTAGGGTTCTTTTATGTTGTGCTGCCTAGATTTATATTTGCAATGAAAACGATCTTCATCCACTCTTGTTTTCAGAATGTTTTGCATCCACATTCCACAACGATTTTATATTCATCCACCTCAGCGATCATTTTTGAAATCGACCACAGCAATCATTTTTGGAATCATTTTCATTTTCAGAATTTTCCATTCTAATGTGAACGGAAGGGCTAAATGGATAAATATTGCCAGTGTTGGTGTGAACATGCCCTTATCGGAACATATTGCTGTGGGAAAATAGGGTCTATTTAAAAAAAAAATCTTTATAATGTGAGAGCATGGGGCTGTGGGAACATAGGGCCCAATTTCCCAAATTTCCTAAGAAATGTGGGAACATAGGGTTGTGGGAACATAGGGCTGTGGGAACATAGGGCCTAATTTCCAAAAATTCTGTGAAAAATAAAAATTCCTAACAAATGTGGGAACATAGGGCTGTGGGAACATAGAGCTGTGGGAACATAGGGTTGTGGGAACATAGAGCTGACCCCGTGCATGCAACTACCTCAATCTGTCTATAGAGAATGTCAGAACCAGGAGTCTGTTACTAAACATGTGATGGTCATCATTCATTACAGATAGCATTCTGCTCAGGGTCCTCATATCAGCTACTCAAGCTTCATACCAGCTTTCTTCACCAGTCTGTCCAGTATCGCTCCTCTTAGTGTTCCCTGCCCAGCACACCACAGACACCCTAGGCCTGACACTGAGGGACCATATTTGTCTCCTCAGGATATAGAACCTGTTCTGCCCCTCTCTCTACAATGCAACAGTCATACATTTACAGCATTCGAATGTCAATATAATATTTCCCCACAAATACAATAAGTGTATTCACTTATTTACGGTCTGGGAACATTTTCTAGCTCAAAATTCTATAATCAGGCCAACAACTGCTCAAATGCAAAAATGTGGTTCAAAATTTATTGGTATGGTTTGGCCAATCAAGTGCCGTGTAGAGTTCAGTACGGGATACGGGGTGAACAACAGTACTGGAGAGAGCACAGTTACCTGTGGTGCTACAGTGATGCTGACTACAGCCTAAGATATAAAGTCCCCTATTCTAATAAACTGGGGTCTTCCTGTGTGGTACTTCCTGTTAGGTAGTTACTGAAAGTAGTCTAATGACAAAGTAATGCCATGAACTTAATCAAATCAACATACTCCAATGTAAATTCACAGCCACCAATAATACCCATTGCACACAACAAATCTTTTCAATAATCTTGCAGATTTTTATTAAATAAAGCGCACTGTCCTGTAGATGTCAGAAGCAGACCCAACCACTCTGATACCACTGCTGCCCACATCCTGAACAAGTGACAAAAGTCATGGCTTCTTCGCCCGGGTTCCCCTGCCGCACCCAGGCAGGAAGGAAAAGTGTCCCCCTTGATATCTGCGTCACCCGGCAGTCCATGCCCTGGCACCTTCTGCAGCGCAGCTTGCGGGTACGAGTGCCCTCTACATCACGTGGCAGCTGGCACTCATTAATGCCCGCAGCCACAAACGCCTCCCTCTCCCGTCTCAACTCCTCTCCTGCCATGTCCTGCGCCGACATACAGGCAAATTCTTCAGGTGTCAGACTACCCAACAACAAACCCTTTCTTAGATGAGAACACTTTGGGTTGCGCAGGTTCGCCACCTTGCTTCGTACACAGGCCTTGTATTTGGGCATGTTTTTGCCATGCAAGATATGAATGTGGTTCTCAATATTGCAGGCTAGCACTGCTAATGTGTTTGATGTGTGCTCAATCTCAGGGCTGTTCTTGGTGGTCAGCGCCTCCTGAAGCAACTGTACACATTTCCTCCGAACTGGACAGGACTCTGAGGAGATGTTTGCAGAGGGGGCCTCTGAATCAAGCCTGGATGTGTTCTCTGATGACACCTCTTCCTTAGAGCAATCTCTTAGGTTTTGTCCATCAATTTCACCTCCACTACTGATTTCAGGATGTGCCTGAGACACCTGGCAGTCTGTGCTTTCTCTTTTTGACTGACTGTCATGTTGAAAAATGGATGGTGCATCACCTGTGGCCAGTTCCCTTCTGGGTTTACCTAGAGCAGCTAGGCCTATTTCTGTAGATCCATCTGCCGCTGATTGAGCAGGTTCAAAAATACGAGTCTGTTTGCAGGGTAGCTTATGACAATGGCTATATGATCTTTTCCATTTCGAAAGAAGGGCTTTTGAGGTTTTTCTCACGTTTGTCTCGGGGCAGGATTTGACAAGTCGGTAGAGGACTTGCGCGATGTCCGAGCTTTGTAGATGTTCCAAAGAGACATGCGCGTCTATCAAAAGCGCAAGGAGAGGTGATATGTCACTGTAGTTACCATTCTTGTGCAGTTTCTCAATCTCTTTGGCATGGTGACTGATTTCCTTTGCGTCCATTGTTTAAAAAAAAAAGCTGGGGAAAGGAGAAAAGAGAAGTTGTTACAGAGTTATGTCAAGTGCCTCGAACTTCACCCGAGCATTGATAAAGCCTATTTTTGAACATGGTAGGCTCAAGGCTACAATAACGTAAATCTGGCGGACAGACAGACTGGCATTTCACTGTTCAGGCCATATTGCAAGAAATTCACAGACGCTAACGTTAATGTTAGCCTACAGGCTCACGTCAGTCAGCTATGTTGCCTAGCCAGTGAGCATTAAGCCAAAAATCACAGTGCATCTGTGACACTATTAGATAAGCAGACGTGTCCTTATTTTATCCCATTAACATTACGTTTCTCTTGTGTTTTCTCTCTAACGTCATACTGCCTACCATATTCTCAGTAGCACAGGCTGGTGGTGGCCACCATCTTTGTTGTTGTGGAGACAATTGCAACCTCTGTACATGGCCACTAGAGGGACCAGTTGGAAAAGAAATGATGTTCTCATCTGAACTGCTGCATGCCCTTGAGGATGGATGCATGTTAAAATGTTCATTAAGAGGTAAGGGGGGAACTATTAAAAAAAATCTTAACATAGCCTTGGGACCAGTGGTTATTTGTGGGAATTCCAATACATAATGAACTATGTATGCTATTCTGCCATATTGAAGAATATCCTACTGGCAAATATGCATGTGGTGAGGCTACTACAGTAATTCAAATCTGCTGCCAAAGCTGGAAACTAGGCTATCTATGAATTCATGAGTTTTTCAATGCTCTTAGTACCACAGTATTTTTTTTCTTTGAATAATTTGCGGGTCCTCTATGTGTAGAGTAGCCTGCATGGTGCTTGTCATGACCCATTGCAAAGTGATTTAAAATAATCTAGTCAAGCAATCTAAAAATGCCACAGGTATGTTAGCGATGAGATTATCTTTTGTAATATAGATACCATGGGCAGACTGCTTAGAGTAATAACTGAAAGAGATTGCCGAGGGAAACATTCCATCTTCCACGTGCAAGCACATGTTCCAGCAGATATGGCTGTGTCCTGCAGAGACATGCCCAGATGGGGAAAATGCATTGCCAATAGGCACAGTCTCACTAGTATTCTCACTTCTATTTTGTGCTCTTGGGGGAACTCTAAGGACTCTGACAAATAGCAGTACTTAAATTATTTTCAATGAAAAGTAATTATGACTGATTATGAATGATATGAATGGTTAATGATAATGATTCAGCAAAAAGGCTGAATCGCATCGAAAGGCTGCTGGATGATGCACTGAAGACAGAGCTTGGTGTCCACTTCCTTATTTCCTCTTTACGCAATGAATGTAGGGACAGATTGCATAAGACCGAAACATATGGCCTTATGAATGAGCCCCCAGAAGGACACATGGAGAAACATGTGGTAAATTGTTAAGCCCCCAAGCCATAGTCCACAAATACCTGCTGTCTCTCTCTCTCTCTCTGTTGTTTGAGGAAATAACTGACAGGGTTGCAGAATATGTGACTAGGGAACTAAATTTCCTGTGTGCTGTATAGTGACACATGCTTTACTGTTAGAGTCCTGAGGATGGAATGTGTGAGAGCTTTGTTGTGCTTGGTGGATTGTAGACAGAGGCGAGTATCTCTGCCATTTATCTCTGATCAAGGTCTGAGGTGATACTATCGTCATTACTCTTCTTACACACACACACACGCACACACACACACACACACACATTTTCCAGAAGGTTTACCTTGGTTATCAAGGACCCTGCCTGTTCTCTGACATGTAAAAATATTGTCTGTGCCTTAAATCACACACACACACACACACACACACACACACACACACACACTCAAACAGAATGTTGAACTTGAGCTATATAGGTCTGAAAAAAAGATTCTGCAGATATCCATCAGTATTCAAGTGGGTGGGTGGGTGTTCCCTCAGGGTAGGGAGGTGCTCGTGTAGTTCCACCATACATCCACTAGAGGGGGCAGGCCACTGTGCGTTTTTCCCCAGCAACGCCAAGAGGAAGCTGTTCTGGTGTCATATCCTGCCCTACCCAACGCATTGGGGAAGTAATGTGGAGAGATTGAGAGAGAGAGAGAGAGAGAGAGAGAGAGAGAGAAGCAATGAAAGCCAACATTGCAGCTTCCCACACATCACACAAAACCAAAGTCTTGTCTTTGTGTCTGATTTGGAAAAGAATCTGTTTGTGTTTAAAACTGATTTGCCATTATTTGATCTCACTTTGACTATAGCATGCACCCACATATCTGGCAGCTGTGTTAGTCTATCTCTAGAAGAAATGAACCCCTCCTCTCTCTCTCTCTCTCTCTCTCTCTCTCTCTCTCTCTCTCTCTCTCTCTCTCTCTCTCTCTTACTCCCTCTCTTTCTTACCCCCCCCCTTCTTTCCCGTTCTCTTGAGTGTCTCATATGAGAGCTGGCAGTGGAGTGATGCAGCATTAGCTCAGGGTGCCCTTGTGAACTGTGAGTCATGGGTGTGTGTGTGTGTGTGTGTGTGTGTGTGTGTGTGTGTGTGTGTGTGTGTGTGTGTGTGTGTGTGTGTGTGTGAGTGCCCCTGCAGCTGCCACTTAGTGCAAGCCCCAACAGAGGTCCATGAGGCACCCCTTCTGCCCCGTAGATGGTCTGTTACTTCCTGACCAATTACACCGTAAACAAATATAGGCAGTGCAGTAATACTAGCAGGAACACTGAGGGACTGTCAGTCTTAGAGATGCACATATATGCCCATCTCTAGTTTTGGACACTTCCCTGCTTAACTTCCTCTGTGTGTGTGTGTGTGTGTGTGTGTGTGTGTGGTGTGTGTGTGTGTGTGTGTGTGTGTGTGTGTGCGTGCGTGTGAGCGCGCATGTTCAGCATGGGGCCTCATGTTGGTCTTTGTGTGGTAAAGCAGGTCAGCGCCCCCACCAATAGAAGGGAATCAGGGGGTGTTGAGGGGGGAGACCCCATCATAGAACATGACCTTGAGTACATATGCTCAAAGACACACACACACACACACACACACACACACACACCAACACTCAGGAGTTGGTAGTGATGGGACTTCTTTCTGTCTGTTTCTCTTCAAGTCATAAAGAAAATCTTCAAAGAAATACTTCAAACTTTCTGTTATTTCTTACATAACAAATGGTAACTCCACCATCTTTCTTTATCAGGGTTTGGTCAGCATTTCCAAGCATTCACAAGGCACTCAGTGGTCCATAAACCTTAGCATTAACATAATGCCACTTCCACATGTGTTTCTCCATAAATAGCTCAAAGACAGAGGGTCTGCTTCTTGTTCTACACTCTGGTATTTTTATCCCCTCCTTGTGTTATCAGTCTGATATCTCTGCAGAAGGCAACAGCAGAAACAACGCTCGCATACCACACATGCTCAAGCCACCTGTCTTTTCAGTGTCTTGAGATTTATATAGGCCTCATTGTGTGCGACAGACGGCAGTTATGAGCCCTCGTTGATTTAGTTATTGGTGAAGGTGTAGAGATTATATTTTTGTGCACTTTCCTCAGGCCATATTGAGTCAGGGGTATTTAAATGGTGTGAGTTCTCTATATTGTCTCATCAGGAATATTGACACCCCCCCCCCCTCACACACACACACACACACGCACTATGGCCTACTCTGGCTGTGTGTGTGTGTGTGTGTGTGTGTGTGGAGCGTCCACTATGGCGTTGAGTGACTCACTGCATTCCTTTGCCATGATTCCGGCATTAGATCCGGTGTTCTGGAGAAAGGCTCCTTCCCTGGGGAGAGAGGCCTTTAAGGCTCTGCCTCCATCCCCTTCCCAGCATGCCTTAGGGGACTGTTGAGAAAAGGGGGAGGAGAGAGGAGGGGGGGGGCAGGAAAGGGGGGCACATGGGGATTTCAGCTGCCCAAATCTCAACTGACATGCTTTAATATTAATAACTGGGCAATGTGAGAGTGTGGCTCACTGGCTCAAGAGCTAAGGAGAAATGCTTCGTTCAGGAAGTAGGAAGAACTATGCAAGTGGGGGCAATTTGGTGTTTGTGTTCCGCTCTTTATGCTTGAATAGAGTAAGCCATGCTTCCAGTCACCATCAAGATTCCTTATCGCTTATCTGTATTTATGCTTCAGGCTTCCGTGTGTGTGTGTGTCTGTGTGTGTCGTGTGTGTGTGTGTGTGTGTGTGTATGTATGTCTGTGCGGTGCAATTAAGGTCAGACACCTCCACCTTTGTTGTTAAACACAAACACAATAGAGCTGCAAATGCGGTCAGACAAGTACAAACACATGCCTCTATACGCAGGTTCCCAAACCCCCTGATTAAAGCAGGTCACTTCTCAGGGTCCAATCACCCAGGAGCCACACCCAGGACACTTAGGCCTGGGAATGTTGCCCACAGGTGCACCCTCTCCTACCTTAAGTTGTGGACGCTGACTGCTTTAGGGTGTGGTCTGGGAGATAGCAGGAGTGATGACACCAGGCTTCTTAAGAACTGTAGCGCCAATCGTGTAGTTATTTCTTTTTGACCCACCTCTGTCTATGCACTAAAAAGCTGACTGTACTTCTAAATATGCTTTCTCAACTTTTGCATTAACTGCCTGCCTGGCTTTGCATCGGAAGACGCCATTGATCTAAGTGCCGTCATCGAGAGCTCTTTGTGTTAACCTGTGTCTCCTCGATGGCCAGCCCCATTACGAGATGAGGCTCCACTTACGGGAAGCTCTCTGCTGCCTGCCTGCCTGCCTGCCTGCCTGCCTGCTGCTGCTGGCAATTTCACTTGGACAGCTTAGCAGAAAGCACACCCTCCCCGGAGTTAGAAATCTTAAAGTACGCAAACAACGACAGACAAAGACAGCATGAGAAACAAAGAAGACGGAGAGAGAAGAAAGAAAGAGAGAGAGGGAGTGTGGGCGTGTATACTGGACCCCCCCCAGCCCCACCACACACACACACACACACACACACACACACACACACACATACTCCAATCCTGCCGATTTCACAACAGTGTGCACATTCCTCCTCCTCCTCCTCCCTCGTTCTCTCTCGCTCCCCCCATCCTCCCCCCTTCGCACGTTGTCTGTGCTACAGTGCCTCCTCTGCCTGTCTGATCAATGTGCCAAAAGGCATCACTGCCCCCTCTCTCCCCCGAGCAAAGCAGCGCAGCAGAGCAGACCACCACGGCAGGAGTGTGGCACGGAAGAGGTGGGGGTGGGGGAGACACTCCACTATGCTACTGAGGCTGATGGAGATGGAGGGAGAGAGAAAGAGAGGGAGAGAGAGAGAGAGAGAGAGAGAGAGAGAGAATGTCGATATGATGACATGGTCTCTTCAATAGCCAGGGCCCTGGAGAGAAAAGGCCTTTCAATGCACAGTTTGGGTGCGAGTGGACATGTTTGACATGTACACACCCCACAGTCTTTTATCCTATATGCTGAACATAATCTGGCAAAAGAACCCAGTTCTGTGTGTGTGTGTGTGTGTGTGTGTGTGTGTGTGTGTGTGTGTGTGTGTGTGTGTGTGTGTGTGTGTGTGCACATATATTCATAATGCAATCTGACAGGCTACTACATCTCTTTTCTCCTTCACCTCAGTGCACTGGGGTGTGTGTGTGTGTGTGTGTGTGTGTGTGTGTGTGTGTGTGTGTGTGTGTGTGTGTGCGTGCGTGTGTGTGTGTGTCTAAATGTGTGTGTGTCTGAGTGTGCATTATAATTTGTGCCACTTCATGTTTAGTTTATGTTTAGCTTTTTCCCTCCTAATGTAAGTTCCCAGCCTTGAGTCACTAATAGCATACCTGACCAAGAGAGGAAGTTGTTCCTCTATAAAGGGAACCAGCATATTTTTTATATCTCTTCAGTACCTTTATAGACAGAGTAGTCATTATGCTTTCAGAAAAGTGATGTGGTATCACGCGTGCATGTGCTGTATGCTGAAGTGTATTTCATGGCTGTAAAATCTCAGCTTTGTTTGATTATTAACAAACCGTTGCTCATAAATTAACTGACGAAACTTGGGGCCTTTGTGGGTCTTTGATGATGTAACTGTTTTCATGCCTGTCCAGGCTGGTAGTAAACATGGGTTACGCACACAAACACAAAGATTCTCTCTCTCTCTCTCTCTCTCTCTCTCTCTCTCTCTCTCTCTCTCTGTCACTCACTCACACACAAATACATACACACACACACACACACACATACACGTCTAACCATGAACCATGTCCATCTCGCTTAGCTGCCATTTGACATGCCATATGACACTGTCAACACTAAATGATACACCCTGCATGACTCAAAACATACATACAGTACATGGATTAAAACCATATAGTTGCATGTATACTGTACAATCTCTCTCTCTCTCTCTCTCTCTCTCTCTCTCTCTCTCTCTATTTATTTTTTCTGTCTGTCTCTCCCTCTCTTTATCACACACACACACACACACACACACACACACACACACACACACACACCACACACACACACACACACACACACACACACAACCAAGATGGGGACAGAGAGTGAGTCGTTTGCCCGTGGTGCTCTAAATGATTCAACATCATCTCAGTCTGACCTGCCTGAGACACTTTACATAATGCTTGAGCTCAGGCAACAAGAAAAGGACAAAAACAGAGGAGAAAGAGAGAGAGGAGGGTGGGGGGGGGGGTAGAGTTGAGGTCATCATTTTTGCAAGAAATACTTTCCTTATGCCAGAAAGCCCACAAGCATAGTGCAGTGAAAGACACACGTGCACACACACACACACACACACACACACACACACACACACACACACACACACACACACACACACACACACACACACACACACACACACACACACAGAGAGAGAGAGAGAGAGTGTGTGAAAGAGAGACATGCACTCTTTTGTGATAAGAATTGCCAGAAAGCGTCATATTTCAGCTGATGTGGCGGGAGGAGCCATATTTGGTTGAGGAACAGCATGGAGAATAGTGAGAAATCGGAGCCCAGCATTGCATTCCACAGCAGGACTCTATCAAAGCCATCCTGAGCGTCACAGCACACAGCACACAGCTCCTGGCCCAAGCAGGCCACAAGGGACTGTCCCCAAACACCTTATACACCACGCCACTGCAGGACGCTACAGGACCCCAGTGGCCATCTTGGGAACATGGATGACGTATTTTATCGGTCGGTGCTGTTGCTGGATCACTGCTCTCAAACAAAGAATGTGTGTGTGTGTGTCTGTGTGTGTGTGTGTGTGTGTGTGTGTGTGTGTGTGTGTGTGTGTGTGTGTGTGTGTGTGTGTGTGTGTACGAAAAACCATGATGTGAGGGTGTGATGATTTTCCAGGTTTGGTCTGTGCCCTGGTTTGAAGATGCAGCCAAGCGTGGTGAGGAGCTCTAACCTGATGCGCTATGGAGGGCATGACGGCTTTACTTGGAACACTGGGGAAATTCTTTGGTCACATGCTTTGGATGTGGTTGACTTCCTGATACTGTTCAACTAGCATGTGCTGTGTGCTTTGACTGTAGCAGATCGTCAATGACCGAAACCCTGTCTGAACAACAGTAGTGGGTATTAATAGATTTTATCTGTGTTCATGTCATTATTGATCCTGCTTATCAGTCTGGTTTGTTATCAATTCACAATTTTTTTTTACCATCAACACATGATGTAGCCTATGTTACTACATTGGCCATAATGACTAACTAAAACAAGGTCAACTAGAGCCTTTTTATGACTCTGAGGTAACCATGTAGATGTGACAACCATGGGTTGTATATTTCAAATCTATTTTCAGAACAACATTTTAGTCTATGTCGGTACTGACAAGAGGAATTGATCAAGTCTGAGGTACACAATTCCAGTAGATTGAAGCATTAGATTCTCACATTTACTTGGTTCCCAGTTCTCAATTCCCACCTCTACTGGAAATCTAAACTACACATTCCAAGAGAAGGCCCTCCCTTAGAACCCTCTGTGTACGTAATCTCAGTGAAACTACGTCACCATGTTTTTGTGGCTAACAGTAACATTACACCTTATTTGGACAGGAGATCCTAGATTAGAGAGATTTGACAAAGTATGTGGACCTCCTGGCCTGGCCAGCACTGGCAGATGTGAGGCTATCTCACCTCCCATGATGCACGCTTCATGCCTTCAGCAACAATCTGTTGTCAAGGCTGATAAATAATCATTCCCTATTGTGTTGAAAAGCAATAATCGTATTTCATATCGTATCATTTGCTAGCTTATTGTGTACGTGGATCACTTTCTATATCAAGACTCATATTCAAAGTCACACACGGGACTGTGATGGTTTTGCCCTATCTAAAAAGATAAAGTGGAAAGTCCCTCCAACTTTGTGATGGAAGCTTGATAAGGTGCTGTCATGCCCTGTAACAACTGAATGCTGACTAAGAAGTCACGGAAATTGCTGCTTATAGTTCTAGAAGTTTCTTCACCTTCATGTTCAAGTGAACCAGTGTTCCATTGAAGTCAGTGTTGATGTAGTGATGGCGTAGTGTTAGCCAAAGGAATGTTGCTTGTTGATGTATTCCTAAAGGTGGCTACAGACAAAAGATCCACGACGAGACGGGCTGCGACGTTCTATAAACCTGCGATTTTCTAAAACCCTGAAACTGCGATTTGACATGTTAAATCTTTTGTGACGGCTTGCGACTGCTTGCAACAACCTGCAACTATTGATTCACACCACCGCATCTCCTCTCTAAAACCGTCTCATCTTGTCGCGGATCTTCAGTCTGAATTGAGCTTTAGCCAAAGTCATGTTGCTTGTTGATGTATTCCTAACAGGCCAGTGGCCACACTGTCTATTGCTTCTGCTGAAGGGCCAAAGGTCTCCCGAGCCTTTCCTCTCATCGTCACTCCAAACACAGCCGGAACATGTTCAGTGCTCAGACTGTTTGGGTTTGGGTGTAAACAATCAGCGCTGGTTTGGCCGCGCCATGTGTTGTGTGTTTTTGTCAGCCTTGTTTTTATTTGTGTGCGCTCTCTCTCTCTCCCGCTTACGTGATTACTCAGCCTCACCACACTGACAACTCAAGCACGCAGCCTACTGATAAACATTCTTGTCATTTCACTGCCATCACGCACAAATACTTTAATCAATGAGGGTATAAGTTGTGGAGATCAGTTTGATAGCATATGGGGCAGTCCCATGCAAAGGGAATGTTCAAATTCGTAATGCTATGCTTATCTTTATTAGGCTATGTAATAAGACTTATATGAAATTGCTACATTCAGCTGTTACGATAGTATGCAAAATATTTAACCATAACCATGTTTGCTCTCACATCCATAATAGTGGAAAGGACCTATGCCAACATGACAACTGGCATTGTGTAACTGCAGACACTGGACTAATGTCACAACTTGGAATGATGGAAGTAACTGAAACTGTCCAGAAGTGGATGACCTTTTGAAATGTTGCATTAGTAAAAGCTGAACTTCCACTTCTTCCTGAGAGAAAATGCAGAAGTTGGAGGTCGGCCGTGTGACCAGAATGAGAAACGCAGCTCTTGTGATGCACCATGTAAGGTTTTCTTCTTTTTTTTAACTGATTTGATTTTTTTTCAGCTAGTTCAAGCCAGAAATAGTTGATAAAGTATCTTTGAGTTTCTCCTCCTCTTCTCTGTAGTGGTGAAGAGGAATCAAGAAGTGGTGGCCATTTGCCCTGCAG
>JAODXP020000026.1:25633166-25640666 GCA_027497455.2 Sardinella longiceps
TTTGGCCCTGATCTTGTGCAAGTCTGCTGGACTGCAGACAAAATGTGACCCATCTGCTAGTTGCTATGTAGGACATAATTTAGTTATGATCTATGTGCTTTGTGCTGTGCTGTGCCAGTCTGAGTGTACTGTAGCCTAGCCTACATGATGCCCCAGGGTGGCAGTGTCAGTGTTGTGGTGCAGAGTGGGTAGACACTAGAGAAAGAGAGAGAGAGAGAGAAAGAGAGAGAGGGAGAGAGGAGTGTTTGGGCTGTGATTTGCAGACTGGTTCACTGAGGGTGTTTCCTCAACATGCTAGAGGACAGATAGAGGACAAACACCACGGAGCGGAGGCAAGCAGCAGTCTGTGCTGTCTGAGACACTAGTGCTATCATTAGCATAGATGTCACAGAAAGAGAGAAATAGAGTGCATTTGTGTGTGAGAGAGAGACTGATGGAGGGTGTTGAAGACTGTGTGTGTGTGTGTGTGTGGGTGTGTGAGAGAGAGAGAGAGAGAGAGAGAGAGAGAGAGAGAGAGAGAGAGAGAGAGAGAGATGTGCCCCCACCGCATAACTTGAGAATTCTGCTACATCAGCTCCCTGTTCACTGCTGGGTAATAAGGGAAGACACTGCGCCAGAGAGCATAAACTCACATAAATATAACCCCGCACACACACAAACACACACACACACACACACACACACACACACACACACACACACACACACAGACCTAAACACATAAATACTCAAGGGACTATTTTATCTAAGTAAAACAGCAGGGATGTGTCCCCCAATGCTGGATAGGTAATGATTTTATTATGATACCGTTCTTATAGCGATATAAAAGTCAGCCATAATGTGCTGGTAATGGGAATAAGTCGTGTGGCGTGTCACAAACGATTATGTCAGCCTGAATCCCCCCACAGGGGAGAGTGTGTGTGTGTGAAAGACCTACTTTGCATGTTATGTGCCTTCCTGTGAAAAAACATCCATCTTAATGAATGGTTACAGATGACATGGGATGCCGTGAGAGATGCAGGTGTTCCATTTCAGCAAGGTATCTGAAAAGAACTGGATTTTCAGCTTTTTAGCACACCAGGAGGTTAAGTTCACCCGGCACCTTTTTCCTTCACCACCACTCTTTTCTTTCACCAGCTGAGCTATGCCACACCTCTTTTTTTTTCATTCACTCGTTCTTTCTACTCCATTATCAGCGTTTTCAGCTCAGCTCTTTGTATGTGTAACCCCTCACCTTCCCCTTAATAATAGTTCCCACAACAACAATTCCCACACCCCACGTAAGCGAGGAAGATTAGTCTAAAGAAATGTAGCACCCTTGGGAGAAGTCATTGTTCCACTCAGACAATATATTCGACTGTTGGCCAACACTCATGACAACTTGCTAGAAAGGAGATTTTAACAAATCATCTCCCTGATACTACCTGCCAAAATTCACTGGAAACTCTCTAAGGATGCAGGTGTTTTAAAATTCAAACATTTCTGTTGGCGTTTTGGATGTCACGTACGGTATAAATGCATCCTTGGCCCATGCAGGTAGATTGAGGAGGATGTTTTTGAGAACTTCCCGTCCATCGTCACCCATTACATAAGACGATCATGTCAAGCCCTGTCTGAGTCAAGAGAAAAAACTTATCGGAGCGGAGAGGAGAGGAGGGGAGGGGAGGGGTTGAGAGGAGAGGAGAGCCTGGAGGTTGTGACTGCAGAGTGGCACGTAAGGACATGCCCCAGCCGGCCTTTACCCGCACATGCACTACAGAAGGAGAGATGAATGTGGGCATTTTGAGAGAGGATGAGTAGAAAAGTCAAACAAGTGAAGGGGGGGGGGAGGGAGAGATGAATATTCACACTGCTGACTGGCTGCTAATATAACGCTGCTGTCAGTGCAGTCAGGTGCTAAATATAGCAGTCAGGCCTTTCACACAACTTCACTCACATGTCACACCAGGGCTCTTTTGTCAGCTGCTTTTCCGTGCGGATGCTGGAGGTGATTCCAATCCATTGTGGCTCGGCTCTGTGCAGTTTTCAGCTCCCACTGTTCAGCACAGCAGGAATTGGGTTCGGACCGGACGGACGGAGGAAGATATGATGATGGCGTTGTTTCCTAGTCTGGTTTAGGTGTGGTGGCAGTGGGGATGTCATCACCATAGGATGGAGGTGTTGAATGATTGCTGATGATGACTGCAGCCGTGATTATAGTAATTATACCATTGCTGCGGCTTACGGAGGTGTGGGTAGAGGGAGTTTGAGTGGTGTTTATACTATTGCTACAGGCTACTGCTGTTTGCAGAGCCCCCCCCCCATCAGTCTCTCTCCCCCCCCTCCCTCTCTCTCTCTCCCCTCTCTCTCTCTCTCTCTCTCTCTCTCTCTCTCTCTCTCTCTCTCTTACGGTCTTTCTTCTCTCTCCTCTTCATGCCATCTCTGCTGAACGTGACGCAAAAGTAATGAGTTTTCCAGCCACTCTTCCCACTTGCCTGTAAATTGCTGGAGCTGCTTTGATAGTTGCTTCCCTGCAATGCGATTCTCATGAATCTCCTTACGGTTCTCCAAGCACATTAAATCATTTGGATGGATGTCCCTTCTCCAGGCTATTTAACAAAGGGCACTGAACACAGTTTTTGGCCACAGGCCTATGGATTTATGGATGTTTCTGTATTTAGGGGTTTTATGTCATTCTCTCTCTCTCTCTCTCTCTCTCTCTCTCTCTCTCTCTCTCTCTCTCTCTCTCTGAGTGGTTTTGCCACTAACAACATTTTTAAGAGAGAAAAAAAGCAAGTGTTGACATCCTCACTGATGGTGTGAACAGGATCCTATATAGTCTCCCTCGACCGACCGATAGGCTGATCTTGAGTAACTTCCCCTACAATGGCTAACCCCAGTCCCCAACAAGCGCAAACCCATGTTCTACTGATACCTAAAACCAATGAGAAAATCTCTACTAGCCCCTCCAATGCATTGTCACAAAAGAACAGGCTCTGGAAGACATCCCTGCCAAGGCAAACACCGGCACTAGCTAGCTTTGCTTTCCAGGCCTCCCGCCAGCGTGCACTTAAAAAGCTTTATTTGAGCATGGCCCTCACCGAGCACTCTACTTCTCAAACTCTCGTTTACTCGTGAGATAAACACATTTCTTTTATGAAGGCCTTAAAAGCACTCGTTTCTCAATCGGGGCCACTTTCAAAACAGACTCTGGGTAGCTGGCCACTATAGCAGCAACGCTGTGGCACATTTTCCCTGAAAGCGGATCTAGGCTAAACGGAGGTCAACATTAGTGAACTCCACAATCACAGCCATGTGAAATATGATCAATAAAACTCTCCTGACTTTGTTATTTTAGTTTCAAACAATGATGACGATAATAAGGGCTATGAAACAAGCACTTAAGTATAAAAACTCTGTGCTGTGGTGACTGGGTTTTGGGATGTGGCGTCACATCGAGTGTGACAGGCCACTGTGTTGAAAGCCCCCGGGGGAGGGAAGAGCAGAGGTTAACCATCAACCATGTAAAGCCGTAAAACATCATGTGAATTTGAAGGCCTTTAAAGTGAGTGGAACCTCCCAGCCCTCTTGCTCTTTGTCTGTCTTACTTAAGGCCCTGCAGACCTAGCTCTCTCTCTCTCTCTCTCTCTCTCTCTCTCTCTCTCTCTCTCTCTCACTCTCTCTGCCCTGTCTTTTTATTCAGTGCAGTTAAACTCAGAGAGCACTTTGGCTGTTTGCAGCAGTACACAATATTCCACAAACAGAACGGATGGTTATCTGTTCCTCTCTCCCCCGTTCTGTGTGTCCGTATGTGACAAGGCCACCTGGGTGAGGCACTTCCGCTTGTAAAAGATCAAACACAGGCTCTTTGTGCAGAGACATGGTGGTTAGCGTACATTTGATCCTCACTGTCCGAGTAAACAGGCTTATAATTGATTTCTTTGATAGAAGACAACAAAGGCTGCTTGTCTGATGAAAGACAGTCTGTCTCTGTCTCTCTCTCTTTCTCTCTCTCTCTCAGACAGTCTTCCTCAAAGTAATAGCTGCCGGCTGTGTTCTCTTCAAAAACAATCACCTGTAAATGTACCTGCCTTACTGGTTATAGGTTACTGCCAAGCTTGCATCGTAATGGAAACCCTGTGATGGTTTACTGACGGCACACTTCACTTTAGAAGCCTTGATAAGTTTTCTCGTCGTGTGCTGATAGGAACGTGTCTGTTTTGCTATCGCTGTGTTCCTCGGCCGATGCTTTGTTGAATCTGGGGAAAGGGGCTCGGGCCAAACAAAGCATTACGGAGTCAAAAACACACAGGGCTATCAGATGAGCGAGTCTGGGCTCCGCGCTGGCCGGCCATGTTTGGAGGCTTTGTGCCTGTGGCTGTGTATCGGTGGTGCCGTGTGATTATTGCTCTTTGCCATGGAGGTGGATGGAGGAGGAGGAGGAGGTGGGGCTGGAGGAGGGAGTGGAGCCCCAAGTCTGACCCTGGGGCTGGGGAGTGGGGTGGGGTGAGGAGTGAGGGGAGGTGGGGGGATTTGGAACTATTCCACCACTACCACTAGCACCATCATCCCATCGCCACCTCCTCCTCCTCTTCCTCCTCCGTGATCCTTTCCCCTCTCCTCCTCTTTTCCTCTCTCTTCTTTCTCTACTCATCTGTTTCCTTCTGTGTGATTTCCTTTCACTCATTTTCTTGCTCTTTTTTTTTATTCCTCCTCCCCCTTCTTCCACTTTGTCCTGTTCTTTTCCTCCCTCTCTCTCTCTCTCTCTCTCTCTCTCTTTCTCTCTCCCTCTCTCTGTCTTTTCATTCAGTTCCTTCACTATTTCTGTTGTTCTCCCTCTCTCCCTCTCTTCCTCTGTTTCATTCGACTTAATCCACTGGTATTTCCTTTCAGCAGTTTCCTGCCAGCGCCGGGTGCTTGGTGAGTCCTGCTGCAGCTGAGCCCCAGATTGCTCTCTCCCGCTGGGCTGGGTGAGGGCTGGGCTGGGCTGGGCCGACCCTTCCCTCAGGCCTGGGTGCTCCAGCACCCTTGGGCCCCTGGTGACCTGTGCACCATCAGCCCTCTCAGCAACTCCAAGCTAAACAAGATGGGATGAGCCGAAAATCACCTCTAATAACAGAGACAGAGCTGTTTTGGTCAATAAATGTGTGCAAATGTACAAGTGAGTGGATTTAGCACTGATTTGTTTTTACATTACATTCCTGAGTTCTTTTCTCTTCCTTAGAGATGCAGTTTTCTCTGACTCATATTACATTTCTATTAAACAGTAATCTGTAATGGCTTTCAGTCAATAGTAATTAATATGCTGGAAGTACTCTAAAAACGCTGAGTTGACATTCACTTGCAGTAAAAGGCATAACCCGAGGGAAGGGCGTAAGTGAATGTGTGTGTGTGAATGTGTGTTAGAGGGAGAGGGAGAGAGAGAGTGAGAGTGAATGTGTGTGTGTTTGATTGACACTTTAAGATGCGTCGTCAGGCAGAGAGGCCTTGCCTGAGCAAGTAGGTGTTGGTTGCCTGGAGCACCTGTCAGTCTCTACTCCTCTCTCTCAGCTTAGACTTAGCCTCCGGGCTTTCTTGCCCAAACGCAGATCCCTCTCTTTCTTTCTCTCTTCCTCTCCCTCCCTTCTTCCCTCCGAGCCCCCTCTCCGAGCCTTTCCCAGCATGCCATCTCCCTCAGCTAAGCGCAGACGGTCCGGCATCCCGCCGAAGCTCCTTTGGCACAAGCTGTTTCCGCCCTATGAAAGCTGGCCGAGTCGCCGTTTGCTCAGATGGAGGCTGAGAAATGGGATTCTTAAAGGTTATCATTTCAACCATTACCGCTCCAGGCGCGCAAAACTAAAGCCTGCTGCTTACTGTCAAAGCATCTCTGGTTGTCATTTCAGCTTCTTTTTCCTGTTATCTAATCATCACAAATGTAGTCGAACCACTTTAGCACTGCTTGAAGAACTGAAATTTTGAAGAGAGGAAAAAAGAAATAACGTAGCTTGAGGTGTGTTTGAGTCTGTTAATAAAATGATTACGCTATTCGACTCTGCCCAATGTGTCGTAATGGGCTGCTGTTAAAAAGAATTAGTGCTTTGTTTCAAAAAATAGCCATGTGCTGGAGTAATGAGGCCAAGCCTTGTGCGCCGTTAAAAGTCATCCTGACGTTCTTCTCTGTGTGGATGGGCCCAGTGGTTCCCCATGCCAAGAGTTAGCTGGCGCCGGGCCCAGCCTGGTACTCACTCTGTTAGGGGCCTGGAACTGTGCAGAGGGAGCAGAGGAGTTGGATGCACTGCACCAGATGAAATGCCAGTGCAAGCATGAGGAAGGAGAGAGAGAGAGAGAGTCACGGAGGGAGAGGGAGAGAGGGGGGTGGGGTGTGGGCACAGAGCCCTTTGAAAAAGGGGGAAAAAAAGGGTTTTAGGGGGGCCACTGGGAAGGCACACGTCCGGTAGATGGGCAACATAAAGAACAAAGGAAAGTACGAACACAAGGAAAGACTGTTACCCTCCACCCACCTACTCAGCCACATGAGGACACACGCGCACATACTGTACACACACACACACACACACACACACACACACACACACACACACACACACACACACACACACATGCCTGTAGAAATGTTTGGATAGAAAAGATTGGAGAATTCTTGAATTTCTGTCCATGTAGAGGGTTTGGACTGAGGCTGCTCTATTGGCCATCGGCAGACTATTAGGATGTTATATTCTGGCTTGTTAGGTTACTTTGTAGGTGCAATGTGTACAGTTAAAGGGAAATATTGAATATTTTATCTATTATTATTGTATATGATTTTTGGGTTAAATATTATATTCTACCAACTGGACTGTACAACAATGTAATAGTGTTTTATTTTGAAGCAATATTTTGTAGCACTTCTAAGTAATGAATGCAAACACACACACTTCTTTTACACAGCCACATGCATGCACCAAATTAAAGTGAATGATAGTCAAATCCGAGTTTAGCATTTCACACATTTGCTTAACAGTATATCTTTGTTGGTTTAGTTGTCACGATGGACATTGAAACATTTTGCCTTGAGTTCTTGCGAGCTTCCCTGTCAAGGCATGATGTCTGGATTGTGCAAGAGGCACAGAGAACAGAGAGGCCCTGCTGACCATCATGTGAGGCAAGAAGCACTGATGTGAGAAAAGATGATAACATCTCCCCTTCTTATTTATAAAACACACTCAATGGAAGCCCATCAGTTATTAATATCCTCACACACCGTGGCCATGGCTCTGTGCACAATCACAAAGGAGATCTGCGTCCCTTCAAGGTCTCTTGTGTCTCTTGTTGCGCTAGCATAGCGACCGCAGAGGTTTTTGCTAAGTGACAGGAGATGATTGACGCGTTGAGCTCTGTGGGGAATGCCAGTTAGCGAATGGGGAAGTCGGGGACTCTTGGCTGACTCCAGTCCAGTCCTCACACAAGGAAACTGGAGCGTAGCCTGGGCCCGTATCGTTCCCCTCTGATTCCAAAACACCTCAGATCAGGTATCTCAAGAGG
>JAODXP020000026.1:25650666-25693987 GCA_027497455.2 Sardinella longiceps
CCATAGCAACAGCAGTCTGGTGATGCTGCGGCGTCTGCGACGGTGGTCACACGCGGCTCTAGCAGGAGCCCTCAGACCACCACGTGTTTTATTTTCTCTTATTTATTTATTTTAAAACTGCATTACGGGAGACATCCTCACTACACAGACATCCATGCTGGGAGACGGTAGTCAGACACACACACACACACACACACACACACACACACACACACAGCAGCTGCATCCTTTGCTGCTGTCTCACCGACTGACATTCTTTATCGGGCGGTGGTGATTGTTACAGGGACAATGATGATAGTAAAATTATTTATTTACTCTTTGAATAAAAGGTTTTCGTACGAGAGAGGAAGATTGAGGTTTTTAAAAATGCTATATTGAAGTCCAGGTTTACGAATGAATGCTGGAAATTCAAGGATATGACTTAGCACACATGACTTGCCTCACTGCTGCATTACAGCATAAAAGCCCAGCCATAACAGAAGTGGGTGAGGCTGGAATATTGTATTTCACTGCAGACTTGTGGTCCCAGTCACACAGACGCACACACACACACACATACACACACACACACACACACACACACACACACACACACAGCCTGTATAGCACTAACAGCCCTTTAGCAGACACTAGCAGACAGCTAATCAATAGCCCATCTACATACAGTGGAACGATTGTGTGTATGAGTGTTTGCGCGTGTGTGTGTGTGTGTGTGTGTGTGTGTGTGTGTGTGTGTGTGTGTGTGTGTGTGTATGTGTGCCTTTTTTTGTACAGAAAGATCCACACACTTATGCTAATGTCGAGGTTTGACGATTGGGTTTGGTTTGGTGTCATGCCGTTTCATCCCTGATGTCTGGTATGCGTGTCTGGGCATGTCAGATGTCAACACAGGAATGAAGCGTATGCCATTACTGCAAGACTAAAGACCCTGACATTCCTCAAGTAGACATCTGTGGAAATGCCTGACTGTAGCACGCCACACCAGCTGCAGACAAATCAATCCTACATCAATATCCCCTATAGTTCTCATATGAGGAAAGCCTGTACACAACCACATAGATAGTTACTGCATAATCACAAGTAATGCATTCAAAACACAGCCGTGTATCTGTTCAAATGTGAGGTTCATTTGTTGTACTGTAGGTAGTCATATAGTGGAAGAGCTCTGTAGACATAGAGAACTTACCAAATCTGCAAGAGAGAGAGAGAGAGAAAGAGAGAGAGAGAGAGAGAGAATTTAAGCATACTGATATTTTTTGATGGAATCTTGATATCCTTTTTGCTGTGTCTGCACAGTGACAGTGCTGACTTGTGTGAAATGTCTGATTACTGTCTGTATGATGAATTTGTGCTGCGTATGTGCTCTTTGGACGCAACATTGCTGGATGTTTCCTCAATATAGGCCTTCTGTATATGCTGCATATATACAGTGTATGGTATATATACCCATTTATGTGTTGGATCAATTCAGTATATTTCAATGTGTTGACAAGGGTGAAAAAGGATTAGTCATCTTTACCCTGTGATGTTTCAGCAATCCATTTTGTGAACCATGCTGGAAAGCTAACTACACATATATTAGTGTGTGTGTGTGTGTGTGTGTGTGTGTGTGTGTGTGTGTGTGTGTGTGTGTGTGTGTGTGAGAGAGAGAGAGAGAGAGAGAGAGAGAGAGAGAGAGAGAGAGAGAGAGCCCATCCCCATCCTCGTTCCCATGCTTTCACAGACACACACATCACCCAAGCAGATTAATACGTTATTAAAAGTAACTGACTTAACACCAATCCCCTTATGCTGACATGAACGATTAGCCCAGTGTTAGCCATGTGTGTGTGTGTGAGTGTGATTACCTTAATACCATGAGTACAACTAGCTTGATACCAAGCGTTATTTGTTTTTATGTGTGTATTTATGTTTTCCTGTGCTTTGTGTTTTTGCATGTGTGTGTTATGGAAAAGAATGAAGAATTAGCATTTGATTGACTCAGGTGTGTCTAGAAATCAACCAATTTATCATTAATAAACAACATCACTGTTTAATCTGTTGTGAAGCCATGGCAGCATGGGATGAGTCAGCAGAAATGATTCATGCCTCTCCATTAGCCATACCGCTAACTCCGATAAAGGAAAATAAGTCATCAATCCTGATTGATATGCTTCTATTTTTCTGACATGTGATGCACTATGCTCAAAGTGGACTAACATGGTCCTAGACTCTCCTTCCTGACCTTTCTCATATGATATACTTCAGGTTAGCTTATTGTGGAGCTTGTTCAAGAAATTACTTGGGTAATCAGTGGGAGGATATTTGGGGAATCAGTGGAGTTCGGGGAAATTTGTGAATTGCTCCATTTGAGAGGAAGAACGCCAGCTAATTAGCATCAAGGATCTTGCCAGGGCAGAATAGCATATTTAATACTGAAGGGAATGAGTTCTTATTAATGGTGATTCATCATGATTAGAAATTAGAAATTTGTGTGATTAATCATTTTTTTTTTAATTGGTTGGCTAATAAATCTGTTTCACATCTATCTATCTATCTATCTATCTATCTATCTATCTATCTATCAGTGTTCTATCTATCTGTCTGTGTTCTGTCATGTCACTAGTGAAGTGGGTTGGAGTCAGTGTTGTCTCAATAATGTCATTAGGGCTGTCAGGCAAAGGCTAATTGCGGCAAAGGGAATTGGGCTTAAAGTCTCGTCCCAGGATACACGGCACACAGCCCCAAGCTGATTGGCTGGCACAGGTGCCATCTTAACCAGCTGCAGTCTAGGAGGAGAAAGTGAGAGAAGCTGCTCTCTGCAGTTGCCTCCTTCTTGCCTTCTTACACACACACACACACACACACACACACACACACACACACACACACACACACACACACACACACACACAAAGCATTAGACAGAGAGAGGAGACGTGCACACACACACATCTAGTGCTGCCCTTGTCTCATCAGATCAGGACCACTAGCTGCATGGCTGCAGCACAGCCCACACCCTTAGGACAGTGAGCACACACACACACACACACACACACACACACACACACACACACACACACACACACACACACACACATTCACACACAGAGACAAAGCCCCTGAGCACAAGAGCGAGACAGGCTTCTTATCTGTGTTTGGGTTCACTAGACAGCTCTGTGGTGCTAATACTCAAACACTGCCTGTCTGACACTTTCAAATATTTGGCTGATATTTTTCTCTGTATGAATGAATAGAGAAAATATCCCCTTCACGGTCGATTCACCTAAGTGTCAAGATGCAGTAATAAACGTCTGGCGACTGTGCTTTTGTCTTCCAAAACGTTTTCTACTCATCACGTAGAAATGGCTAGTCTGAGGCTGCGTCAGGTCATCTTGCTGGTAAGCGTAAGGCTACAGTAGAGCTCTTACTCTGTGAAAAGTCCCCTTAAGCCGCAGCCAAAAGGCCCTGGAGAGCAGCCAGAGAAAGGAGTGTGTGTCCACTAAGCCATGGTAGACACGGGCGGAAGATTCTGCTGTTTACTTGTGCCGAGTTCAAATCAGCTATTGTTAGTGATCACAGGGAGAACACAGTGAAGGGAAGCATAGTGGGCTCCAGTTTATCACTAAATCCAATATTCCAGCCAGCTGGCCAGGAACCAAAGCACTACATGTCACATGTGAGAAAGCAGTGTTTTATAAGCACAGACAGACCAGAGGGATTCAATAAACAAAGGTTTTTTATTACAACATTTTTTCCATTTTTCCATTATTGATAAATGGTTTGTGGCAAAAGAACATGGCTGCTGATTCTTTACAAAAACCCAGGAAACGACTGTGATCTAGAGCGGCAAGCGACCACACGGCTTTCACCAACACACAACTTCTCTCCAGACAGCAAGACAGGGTGCAACAACATTCAAAAGCTATCCCAAAACCATATCCAACAGAAGGGCACAATCGCAATATCTTTTAATAAAAAAAAAAAAAAACACATACACCAATGTGAGTAAACATCCTCTGAAGTATTTCCCCGACCTAGATGGTTTCCTTTCTCGTTCCTTCCAATAGAAAAGGGCAGATGTGTTACAAGGTGGTCTTAAATTCTGTATGCCCAACATATAAAAACCAAAAGATTGTGCATTTATCCTACAAATCAAATACAAAAGAAGAAAAAACAATAATAACACAACGCCTCAATTTGAGAGCCGGTCATTGGTTGACAAAAAAAGCCACGCCTTGATTGGTTGATGAGCAATTTGTGTTCTCCACGTTCCAAAGGCCACACCCCTTGCTCTTTTCCCTCTACACAGTGGGCCAATGGCTGTTGGTCATCTCAGCCACCCTCCACATGCGCACCTCCGGTCAGCAGCGCCTGTCCAGCGTTAGCATGGACACACGATGCCACGAGCCTTCCAGGTGTTGCAGAAGCGAAGGCGGGGAGGCAGGGGGCTTCAACGATCCATCCATCTTCTGCTTTTCATCCGACAGTGGTGCAGCATGGTTGCTTCTTTTTTTGTTCTTTTTAATTTCCTTTTTTTTTCTCTTTTAACATTTCGGTTATGAAGTTATAACAACTAGGAGAAGTGAATGAGAAAAAGGCAATGCAGGGGAGGGGTGGGGTGTGTGTGCACAGTGCATGAGGGGAGAAAGGGTCTTCATGATGACCCCGCCGCCTTCTCCTGTTCAATGGCTGTAGGGAAAGACAAGAGAGAGAGATAGTCTTAGAATACATCACATCATCTCCACACGCCCAGAATAGGCTACTTATCATAAGCAGACGACAGTCCAAATCAAAAAGAAAAAAAATGTAGGCTATGACTTCACATCTCAAATAAAGCCATCCACAGAAGGCAATGCAAGGGAAACAGACATGTAGCCTAAAGCATCTGTGTGAACTCACTTTCTTTTGAGGGAAGGGGGTTCTTCTCCTGGGTCTCGGTCTTCTTCAGCTTGGTCTTGTCGAAGCTGGTGACCTCAGCGAGATTGGGCTTGTCAGACATGATTGGAGTGTCTACAAAGGAAAATGTTTAGTCATTATTTCTGCCTTTCTGATTTGCAACTATTGAAGGCAACTTCACGCATTGTGCCTTGAACGGCACCAAAAATCTTTTGTTCGCTGAGGTCCAAAAGGCTCGTGCGATTTGCGTCAACTCCCGTTCATTTCGCCCAACGTCACACCCCCGCGAACAAAAAGACCGCACCCTCACTAAATTGCGTTTTTTTGAGCCCAAAATGAATATTTACATAACAATACATGTTCCCACGGCTCACAAAAAAAGTTGTAGGCTAAAAATATGAAATAGTAATTAGTGGAAAATTATGGCTCTGCAATGAGACAGAATTAATCACATCAACATCAATTACCCATCATCATACGAATAATTAAGACAACACATAGATCGCTCTCTTTGTTCCACGTGCATGCTCAGAGCCTTGCGAAGTCACTTGTCATGTCTTCTGCATGTATAGACGGCATGCTACCAGAACCACCGCCCAGTCGCCTTAATCTCAATGGACAGAGCATCAACGTTCCTTGAAACCATCGCCTCATTGTCCATGATTACACTGGCTATTAACATTGTATGGCGATACAAAATCATATTATAAAAACGTCCCAAATAACGGCATGAGTCATGAGGACATCTGACTGATTCCCAACACAAAGAGGCTTAACAAAGAAAATAGGTTAACCCGCGCATTACACCACTGCCTGTAATGATGTAATGTGCGATTTATCTAGAAATAGGTTTCTAACATCGGTTTAAATGATATGCTGTCAGAGACAGATTGAATTCTCTCAGACTTCAGTGCATAGGTTTCAGTCGCATCCTTTGTCTTCTGCGTTTTCTGCTCCTTCCAGTCCCCAGCATATTTTTCTTTTCCATAACAAGGTATGCAAGACGCATGCAAACAACACATCTTAATCCAGGTCATGAACAAATTGAGTGAAATTAGGAGATCCAGGTACTCACTTTAGTTTAGTTTCACTGCGCTCAGTGGACTTCCAATTCCAGGCTCTGCGATGCAGCAATGTACAGCACTTTGCGCAAGCGTCAAATATATAATCCTAGTGAGAAATATGCAAATCACCCGTCATGACGTCACACATCAGTTTCCCAGAGCTGTTACAGTGCGTGTAGGCCTAACTGCAAGTATTTCCGTAAGATAGTTTTATGTTTAGCCAGTGTGAATCTATCGTAATGCTATTTCGAAATACGTTGTTGAAATAAATGTAATGTGTCCACCAGAAATAGCTTAAATATAGGCCTACTTTTTAAAAGCAGCAATTTCAGCAGAGTTTGTGTTAACATTGCCTCCTTGTGGCCATTGGAGGAACAACCGTCACTGTTACAGACCTGTCCATCCTGTCATAGATAGGCTGGGCCTGCAGATGAAAGCAGCAAATTGAATGGGTTTCGTACATTTTTGTTTTAAGTGCTTAGCTTTTCTTTGACATATGACTTGTCTACCTCTTACAGTGTAGGCTTAATTCAATTTCAGTGGTGGCATAGACTTTAAATTCGCGCATGATGAAAAGCAAAAGAAAACAGAATGGAGAATTTCACTCCAGTGATTTTATCGGTCTGTTGGAGAGCCCATTAAACCTTCTCTGTTCAGGGGTCTCCCACAGGTAGCTCAGGAGCATAGAAATATAGTGTATTCTATGGCTCAGGAGCCACCAAGTAGGCATAGCTCGATAGCCTATAGCCTACATGTTTAAAAGTAGGTCTCCAAAGGGTCAAAGGAAATGTAGCCCAAGTAAACTTCACAAGGCAATGCACTGCATCAGTTTAAATCCCTGTGAAATTTAATTCAAACTTCATGCCCTGGCCAATGAACCTATGGGAAAAAATGATCAAACTGGGCCAAAAAGGCTACTTGTGCGTGTGCGTGTGGTAGTCCAAGTGAAGTGAAAAAAGTGTCGACTAAAATACACCGAGTATAGGCTACAAAACATTTTGACACTTTTGCTTGTAAAACAGTAAGACATTATTTATTACAGTCACTTCTAGCCTACATGAATTCCGCTCAAATCAAAACTAGTAGCCTACAGCCAACCATGAACCTTGATGTCTCAGAATTATATTATTCTGCCCGTTTTCAAATGTTGTTAATTTGAAAGTAGGCTGGGGAATGAAAATCACAGCAGATTATCGCCGTAATTTTTACACGCTCCTCTCCGCCCATCAGCACATGTCCGACCACACCTCGCCTGGAGGACTTCTATCAGAGACACTTATTGCTTCTATCAGAGACACTTATATAGGAGGAGACAAATCACTTCAGAAGTCCTCCCATTGAAATGCACTACGGCCGATCGTAACGCAAAGATGGTGGAGTAGAGAAACTGGAAGTCCTGCCTTACTGTAGAAATAGCCAATCGCGTTACTGACCGCTGTATGACTGACGGTTAGCTTTTTGTTTACTCCCTCCGTCACTATGGTGATAGCCATGCCGCGATTGTCAGCGCAGGCGCAGTAAGCAATTTGCCGTTTTAAATAACGTCTTTTTAGCTTTGTTTTAGCGTCTGTCTGGTATATTTTGGCACTGTTCAACTCAGATTTAAACAGGGATTCACACCATATACTTTTTAAGTCCATACGACCAGCCAATCTGTACTTACGGATATTTCCCCATTCATTTTGGAGGGTCTGGTCTTGTTAAGCCCAAATAGCTGCCCGGAGGCGTGTCCAATATGGCGGCCGAGTGATGGGACTTGCCTTAGAAGGACTTTGCTTCTATGCAGTGATTTGGACTTTTATTCTGATACGTTGTGGACACCTTTGCGACCCGGAAGTTATTGTAGTCGCACATGAGTTGGGGTTGCAATGTGGTGGTTCCACACGTGAAACACGTAAACTCAAAACTTTGGATGAATACTGCAGTCCCGTATCATTCATATGACTTTTTTGAAGCGAGTAAAAGATGAAGTTTTCATACAGGGTATGTTGCTAACTCCGTCGTTTTTGATGATCTGGGGAATTCACATTAATGGAGCCAAATTATTATCATTAGCCGCTGTTATGCTGCTACTGTAATGCACATTTTCAGATATATAACTCAGCTTGCAAGTGCTCTGTAGAGCCAACTTTATTGGCTTTATTGGCTTCACTTGAAGTACCATTGGTTTGTTGAATATACCTTAGAGAGCACTGAGTCGACTACTTGGTCTTGACATCACCCATATATTTTGTTAACTGACATTATTTCCCTGTATCTTCAGTTCTCCAATCTATTGGGAGCGGTGTACCGACATGGGAGCCTGAATTTCTCCAAGGATGGAAACTCCGTGATCAGTCCCGTGGGAAACCGGCTATCCATCTTTGATTTGAAGAAGTAAGTTTATCTGTAGCAAATGTTTTGTAAAGGGGCAGCTATCAGTCCTAAGAAACAAAATACAGTCAGAGACGGTTGATGAAATACAGTTGTAAGAATGTCACCATAATGTCTTTCTTATTGTAGCAACAAATCAGAGACACTGCCAGTGTCTACTACAAAGAATATCACATGTGTTGGCCTTTCTCCCGATGGAAACCTTGCCATTCTGGTTGATGAGGGTAAGAATGTCACTTAGCGCGGTATCAACCATTTTTTAACCTCATTCAAAGTATGAAAAGTCATTCTAAATTTAATGCAATGCACTTGTAATGTTGATGTATTTTGTAGATGGAGCTGCAATTTTGGTGAGCTTGGTTACACGAGCTGTCCTGCATCATTTCCATTTCCACAAGCCTGTCAACAGTGTGAGCTTCTCACCAGATGGCAGGTCAGTTTATGTCTTTGTTTACACTCCTTAGGACCAGACACATATGGTGTAGACATTGAGCTTGTTTGAGATCGACTGGCTGGCATAGCCTATATTTTGACTAAGAGGGATGCTTTGATTGGACGTTATTGACGTGTTTCTACTCAGTGTTTGATGTTTTGTCTCCGTCTCTTTGTTGTTGTAGGAAGTTTGTGATTACTAAAGAGAATGTAGCATTGATGTACCATGCCCCAGGCAAGAAGCGGGAGTTCAATGCCTTTCAGCTGGACAAGACCTTCTATGGTCCCTATGATGAGACCACCTGCATTGACTGGACAACAGACTCGAAGTATGTACTGTACCTGTCCTTTGCCTTGTCTAAAGGACCGTTCAGACCTGGAATGATAACTATAAAGATCACTGTAGGTATAACAACTTTTTCATCCACAATGACGGACAATAATGGAGGTCTGTCTTCATGCTAATCCCGAAAATTCCATGTCTTCTGACGTTCTCATTATAGTAATGGTGTGAATTATGGTCGTTATAGTTATCGTTCCAGATGTGAACAGCCCTTCTGAGGTGCTGTTGTAATGTAAGCAATAGAAAGTGCTGAAGTATTCACAAGGTCATTTAAGAAGGTGACCAGAACCAATCAGCATGCTCTAGTTGTTTGTCTTTATTATTTTGTTAACTAGTTGGCTGTCTGAGAAGTTTAAGCATGTCTCCCTTCCAATGTTTTGACATTCTTCCATCTTGTGAAGGTGTTTTGCAGTGGGCAGTAAGGACATGTCCACATGGGTGTTTGGAGCCGAACGCTGGGCCAACCTCATCTACTACTCCCTAGGTGGTCATAAGGATGTAGTGGTGGGCTGTTTCTTTGAAAAGGACAGCTTGGATGTGAGTTATATTGGAGTATTTTCTGCCATTTCTCACTGGTCAAATACACTGTTTAAACATGATGCGTTGAGGTCAATCCATAAGTCATGAATTTGAAACCTATGTTGTTGTCAAATTTGTGTGTGTGTGTGTGTGTGTGTGTGTGTGTGTGTGTGTGTGTGTGTGTGTGTGTGATTTTATCATCTGTGATTTATCAGCCAGTATTACACCACTTCAACCTGAGCACACAGATTGATTACATGGGCTTTCATATCTGAAGCTGTTGTATTAGATTGGGTTGACGTGATTATTGTATGAAATATTCTAGTATTGAAGTTAATGGTGTCCTTAATTTGTATGTCCTTCATTTCTGTGTATGTGTGTGTGTGTTCAGCTATACACTGTGAGCCAGGATGGCACCCTGTGTATGTGGGAGAGTGACACAGAACCAGAGGAGCTAAAGAAGGGCCTTCGCTATAAGGAGCGGAAACAGAGAGAGCAGCAGAAGAGAGCGGAAAATCAGGAGGAAGAGGAAGAGGAAATACTGGAGGAAGGAGAGGATGGGGTGATTAGGGGAGAGGTGATCAGAGGGAGCGCTGATGCACCCAAAGAAGAGGACGGAATCAAGAACGTGCGCTTCAAACAGAGGAGCAAGTAAGGAGTCTGCAGTTCATTTCCCAAAGCGCAGTTGCTAATTTAGTTAGCAAATTTGTTGGTTCCAATGCAATTTCCCATTGGCGACAATGTTAGATGCTAACTGCTTAGCAACTATGCCTTTGGTAAACGGACACCTGTTTCTCTTGGCTGCCATTAGTACGGTAGATTTGACATGAGTATATGGCCTGATTGACTCAAGAGTTTTTTTTAATGGAAAAATGCATAGCATTATTTTGTTTATTGAGCTGTGTGTGTGTGTGTGTGTGTGTGTGTGTGTGTGTGTGTGTGTGTGTGTGTCATCCATAGGCAGTTCTTTAACAAAGAGGGCAACTTCAACAAGCTGACTGCGGCAGCCTTCCACAAGAACACTCACATCCTTGTCACTGGCTTTGCATCAGGAGTTTTCCACCTACATGAACTACCTGAATTTAACCTCATACACTCCCTCAGGTGAGTGTGTGTGTGTGTGTGTGTGTGTGTGTGTGTGTGTGTGTGTGTGTGTGTGTGTGTGTGTGTGTGTGTGTGTGTGTGTGTGTGTGAAGTGAAGTCAGTGACGTCAGTGAAGGGCAAATAAGAAATTAGTGTTGTGTTGTGTGGGTCAGCTGAAAGCCATATATTTTTCTTCCCTCCTCAGTATTTCTGACCAGCGGATTGCTGCCATAACTATGAATTGCACAGGAGACTGGATTGGATTTGGCTGTTCAGGTATCCAAATAGCATTGCTGCAGCTTCTTCCGTTTAACACCTTTTTCTAGAATAGCAGAAACACAGTGGAAGTTTGGATGTAGTTCAGTGGGTATCAGTACTTGATGATGATGATGTGTGACTGTGTTTCAGGTCTTGGCCAGCTGTTAGTTTGGGAATGGCAGAGTGAGTCGTACGTCTTTAAACAGCAGGGTCATTTCAACAACATGGCAGCTCTGGCCTACTCCCCTGACGGGCAGTACATAGCCACAGGAGGGGATGATGGGAAGGTGAGTCTTGATAAGTTGATATTAATGACACTAAAGTCTTTTTTTTTTTTTTTTTGTAGCGAAGCATGTATTTGTGTCAGTACAGTTTATGAAGTATTAAAGTTTGATAGTGTTCAGGCACCTTGCCTGATTTCAGGTGTATCCTACCAGCATTACAGCATTACAGCATATTCCCAGATATGTAAAGGATTCAACTAAAATTTAAACGTTTCCTGCTCATTGTACACTTATATAAAATGCGTGGAACTCATGGGAATTGATAAATCACAATTTCAAAGTCAAAAGTACATCCTTGCATGTTCATCATTGCCTCATTGTCGAAGATATTTAATTTACCCACGCCAAGTAGATTTTAAAAGTGTGTTGCAAAAGTAAAACCCCGCCACTTGTGCACACCTCCCTGATGTGGAAATAAGTTCAGGCTCAGAATTTTTTTTCCATTATCAGCCCTGAGTATTTTACATCCAGAATGTAATGTAATTGTCTACAGCATTTATCTTCCTCCAAGCTTACTTACACATTTCTAGGGTATTAGAACATTTCCTGTGGGTATATTTTTCAGTGTTCCCAAATGTGTGTGTGTTTTTTCAGGTCAAGGTGTGGAACACCAACAGCGGCTTGTGTTTTGTGACCTTCACTGAGCACACGAGCAGCGTCACCAACGTCACCTTCACCTCCAGCGGCTTCGTGGTGGTCAGCGCCTCGCTGGACGGAACAGTTCGCGCGTTTGACCTGCACAGGTACGGATCATCCATCACCTGACCCTCACTGCTTCACCTCTACCCAGAGCACTGTGGTCTTGTAGGGTTTCTAAACTGAATAAAACTGAAATCGGTTTCATGACCTGGTCAGTAAACATGACCAAAAAGGATCATCACTGGTTCTTATCCTTTGCTTTGCAAACAAATCCACATGATCCACATAATGGGCGTCTGTGAGGGGAGCTACTGGGGTAAAAAAAAATCTCAGGCTAGCCAGCTACCGCTTTAAGCCAAGCATGAGGCTGTTTCCATTTCAAATCTGTTGTCTCCCTCTAGTGTTTAATGTTTGCACTGCAGTCTCTTCTGTGGTTGAGAGTCTGGTAATTTTTGTCTTATTTTTGGCCATTAGCACAGTCTGTTACATAGTTATACTCCTAATGATTTATGTTATATATTTATATTACATACATGTAACCACACTGTTCATGCCGCTCCACAGGTACAGAAATTTCCGGACCTTTACGTCTCCTCGGCCAGCACAGTTCTCCTCCCTCGCTGTAGATGGCAGTGGGGACCTAGTGTGCGCTGGAGCCCAGGACTCCTTTGAGATCTTCCTCTGGTCCATGCAGACTGGGCGCCTGCTGGAGGTGAGACCCTCCCCCACATCTCCCCTCGGCCAATCAGACTCAATAAACACCATCTGCTCTGATGCAGAAACTCTCATGAATGCAGTTACTCTAAGGCCCTGTCTGGCCCAAACAGCCAATTCTAGCCACATGTTTGTTTGAAGTGGCTGACAGTGTCTATTTGTAACATAGGCATATTGTTTGTGTGTGTGTGTGTGTGTGTGTGTGTGTGTGTGTGTAGGTTCTTAGTGGCCACGAGGGTCCTGTGAGCTCTTTGAGTTTCTGTCCGTCTCGTGCTGTGTTGGCCAGTGTCTCCTGGGACAAGACTGTCCGACTCTGGGACATGCTGGACAGCTGGCACGCCAAAGAGGTTCTACGACTTCCATCTGACGGTACGGGAAAAATCATCCCAGGATGCACACCTAATGCCCCATAGTCATGTTTGATGGGCAAAAACTGATAGTTTGTTGCAGTATAAAGACCAGAGGTGAAAGTAGGAGAAGAGGCTTTCTGCCTACCAAAACCAATATTAAAAATAAGTCACATACACTGATTATGTAAAAACACATATTCCAGTAATTTCAGTATAACAGTATGGCATTAGAAATGAGCGATGAGCAGGTTGAGATGTCTGGGATCCATATAGTACATCCATTTAGGCCTACCATACATAATATATGGCCCACTAAAAAGTTTTGTTTTTGTTTTTTTTTCCCCGAAAGAGTGTCGATAAAGTTGTAGTACCAGTAAGAAATTGAAACTACTTTCACCCCTGATGAAGACAAAACCTGTTTTTTACTGCTGTAATTAAAAATCACTCAAATTTGCTCAGGTATGGCGGTGACCTATAGGCCCGATGGTCAGGAGCTGGCCGTGGCGACGCTGGATGGCGAGATCTCTTTCTGGAACACTCAGACATCAGCACAGACAGGCTCAATCGCGGGGCGTCATGACCTTGAGATGGGACGCAAAGACACAGACAAGATCACCGCTAAACAGTCGGCCAAGGGAAAGTGAGTCGACCTAATGGAATGACCTGTCAGTCTCAGTGTGGTTTTTTAAGATGGGATGAAATACCTTTTTATATTATTTATTATAATTAATGGCCAACAGAGGAGTAATGGAATTGAACAAAGATGAAGCATCAGGTCTTGTACAGCTTATCTGAGTGTCTGCCCAAATTCCTGACTGTGTGTGTGTGTGTGTGTGTGTGTGTGCGCCTCCCTCTTTCTGTGTGTACGTAGGTCCTTCACATCCTTGTGCTACTCTGCTGATGGCGAGTCCATTCTGGCCGGTGGCCACTCCAAGTTTGTGTGCATCTACAACATCCGAGAGCAGGTCCTCCTCAAGAAGTTTGAAATCTCCTGCAACCGCTCTCTGGACGCCATGGAGGCAAGTCTTTGTGTTTCTCTCTCTCTCTCTCTCTCTGTTCCTCAGTGGCTTTCTTCTGGGTCTCCATCACTCATTCATTCATTCACTCACCAGACGACATCCTAACAGGTTTGTTAATGTCTGTTGTCTGTGTAGGAGTTTCTGGACAGGCGTAAGATGACTGAGTTTGGCAGTTTGGCCCTGGTGGACGAGGGAGCGGGAGATGGTGATGGAGTTGAGCTCAGCCTGCCTGGAGTCAGGAGAGGTGGGTCCTTTTCTGACTGATAACCTCAATACTGTATTGGATTATTAATATGGACCAATGATGACCAACATATCTGCATAGCTTAGATGCTTCCTGGATTTTCTCCTTTAGCCAGTGCTGATATTGGAAAGGATTGGCAATTAGTGATTGTTGTATTTTAGTCAATAAACTCAGGAACTCAGTAATGGTGTGTTGATCTGAAGCTGTAGTCCTCACTGTGAATGTCCTAATATGTCCTACAGGTGATATGAGCTCTCGCCACTTCAAGCCAGAGATCCGGGTCAGCTCTCTACACTTCTCCCCTACCGGTTGGTACTACTCATTAAAGATCATTAGAAATTTGGATCATATCATATTATGAGTGTTGTATGAAAGAATATATTGCTTGTGTATTATCTGTACATTGTACCCCTCCTTTGATCACATTTGGCTACTTAAGTGCATGTAAATGCAGTCATTGTTGAAACCAACAATGTTCCAGTTGATTTGGACATCTGGTGTAGCCTGGCTGTTAAAGGGTCAGTAGGACAACCTGTGAGTTCTCTCTGGGTTTTTTCTGCACCAATCAGGACGCAGCTGGGCAGCCACCTCCACCGAGGGTTTGATGATCTACTCTCTGGATGCGTCGCTGGTGTTCGACCCCTACGACCTCGCCCTAGACGTGACGCCGGTCAGCGTGAAGCGGCAGCTGAAGAAGTGCGAGTGGTCCTCAGCCATCCTGCTGGCTTTCCGCCTCAACGAGAGCGCCCTCATCAGGGAGGTGCTGGAAGCACTGCCGCATGAGCAGAGTAGGAACAGCCTCTTACCAGGTGTCCATTTCCCAAAAACATAGTTGCTAACTTAGTTGCAGCTTAGTTAGTTGGCAATGGGAAATTGCATTGTAACCAACATAGTTGCTAACTTTGTTAGCTACTATGCTTTTGGGAAACAGGCCCCAGCTGATCAAGTTCTTGATGTTACATCCTACATCATGGTGTATTGTTAATTTAACTGGTGTGTTTATATATGTGTGCGTTTGTTTGTGTATCAGTTCCAGTGGTGTGCAGCACGTTGCCAGATGTGTACGTGGAGAAACTGCTGTCATTCATTGGGGCCACACTGGAGAATAGCTGCCACCTCCAGTTCTACTTAACCTGGGCACAGAGTTTACTCACAATACATGGGCAGAAACTGAAGAACAGGTACGTAGGAGTGAATCATCACCACACACACACACACACATTAGACGAACAGGGAGGCTACACTGGATGCATCAAGTCAAAGACTTATCTGCCGTAGCAATTAGCTTCCATTATAAACAATTGAAGTGGCTACACCAGATGCGGCATAACAGCCAACATTCTGAATTCTATTCACCATTCATTTTAATGTATTTTTGATGAAACTTGACTTAACACTTAACTTAACATAAACTTAATGCATCCAGTGTAGCCCTAGGGTAAAACTATGACACTGGGTGCTAGTTGAGTGCTAGTTGATATCACTACACTGAAGAAATAGTTCCACATTGTTTAAAATACCACATAAAATATTAATAACTATATTTCACTACCATACTTGTTTTGAAACATCAATGAACATCACTGATCACTCGCTGAGTTTTACAGGTTCCAAAACAAATGTTTAAGGTTGTTTTAGGAACAGGAATGCACATAACTTGCTATTGTAATACTGAGATACGCTTCAGAATATTCACGACCTTTCTAACTGCTCACTGCTGTGCGATAATCAGTGTTGCATCATCTTGATGTCGCACATGTGCATGTCTCACACGAAGGTGTGAATCACCCTTATCTTGTGCGCCTTTTATCGTGTACAGATCAGGAGCCATACTTCCCACAATCCAGTCCTTACAGAAGAGCATCACGAGACACCATGATGACTTGTCCAAGCTGTAAGTCAACACACACACACACACACACACACACACACACACACACTTGCCTTACAAAGTTTTAATGACATTGAGGTGTTTTAGTGATTGTTTTCTATGCTGCTTTCTCAAACAAAGTTCCGCCAAGTGAGAGGATTTGTACTATATTAAAATCTAATCTCCCTCTCTCCCCCAGCTGTGACTGGAACATGTACGCACTGCGCTATGCTGTGGCCCTGTCCAATCAGAGAGGACTAAAGCGAACGGCAGAGGAAGAGCTTAGTGAGGAAGAGGAGGATTCAGAGGTGGAAGATGACATGATGAGTGAATCCTTTATTACAGAGACTGACCTTCTTTCATAGGCCACTAGAGGGAGCCTTCAGTCATTCTATGGCGCATCTCTTGAGGGACCAGTATGGTAAGCTGTGCTTACACAAGGCTATCATGTGCAAAAACTGCATTGCTATACATTGGGAGCAAGAAAACAAGTTTCCCTGAATTGAAAATGAATTGGAGGGCACCATGCAATAGAGCCACCAACTCAGAGCTTGACTGAGAAGTCAATCTCATAAACAAGACAAGAGGATTTGGAGACAAGACTGAGAAGTCAATCTCATAAACAAGAGGATTTTTTGCCATTATGTGTAAAGGCTATGTTAATGTTGGAGGAGTGTCTGTTTCTACTTGCTTGATTTCTTGCTTCATTTGTATGTTGTGAAAATATATTTTAAACAGTGATGGCGTCTCCAGTTTTATTACGAAATATCAGCCATTTGGCTTGTGTTTGCAGTCCTTTTCAATATTATTATTTTTTTCCATCCTCAAAGGAGCAACTAAAAACTAAAAATAGGAACACCATTGTTATCAAATTATATTGTTTATGATATTATATTGTTATATAGCTTGACTATACAGCCCACCTGACTAAGATATTTCTAGAAGGGCCAAATGAAATGTAAATTAATCTTACAACGTGGCCACAAAAGGTATTAAAGGTCCCATATTACAAAAAATCACTTTTTATGGCTTTTGAATGTGTTTCTCTGGTCTATACTGCCTCTACACACACTGTAAGTTGGATAAAAAGCCTCAATTGTTAAAATAGACAATTTACACTGTTAGTAACTGTTCAGCTGCTGTTTGCTTAAACCACCTGCATAGAATTGTTCTAACTACGTATGAACAATGAAAATGATCAATTGACTAATTAGGGGTGGTCTGTCATAGGCTACAGGGGAAATACTTAATGTGTTGGCTGCAGCTGTCTAGTTACCTGGTGCATCCCCCACGAGAAACAACCCGATCTGAACATTAGAGCTAAAAAAGTTAGCTTGGAAAAAGCGTAATATGGGACCTTTAAATCTGTTCAATTTTCTATAAAGTCAAATTCAGGTACAAATAATCCCACTATTACCATCCTTTGATGTTTTCTCTTTATGATTGTTCACATCACATTTTTGCCATGTAAAATAACAATGGAACCTACGGTATGATGACCTACAATTTTGCCACAAATATAGATTATATTTCAAGTATCCTGTGTTGTAAGTGAATGGGATGGTAATGGATATGAGCAATTATCATCACCTTATCAAATCCACAGTAATGGATAAGAATGCTGTTCAAAAGGAAAAAGCAGAGACAATAGGGGAGCTGCGTAGGTAAAAATAAATAAGCAAATAAATTGCAGGTCACCTTTAATGTCCATACTGTTGAATTTTGTGTCTTGTCAGCAGGCCCCCAAGGCTTACACTCACTCTGCTATACAGTATGTGTACCGATGTCAAATTAGACAATTTACCCTTCAAATCATGTAAATCACAAATATTGCCTTTTCATTAGTTTTAGATTTATTGAAGTAAAGAGTTTTACAAGAAAAGAAATTTGCCAGTATGATAACCTCCCGGAGAGGGTGAATAAATGATTCAAATAGTATGCTATTTCATTGAATGTGATGAAACAAAACAACAGTAAAGACTAATCTAAGAATATTCCTCTTAAAAGGCAGAAAAACATTAACCTTAACTAACCTCACGTGAGACATTTACATTGAACAGCACATTGCACGTTTTACATTGCATGAGTGTTACAGTAAATATCCCTGTAACAACAATCAATAAATCAATTAATCGTACAATAACTTTTATAAACTCAACAACTTTTCTGGCCACAATAAATTTTATTTGCATTCTTGTTTGTTTCCCTCGCCTTTCTAACTCTCTCCCAAAGAGACTGAATTTTAGAAGGTAAAATAGTCTCTATGGAGCCGTCATTTCCAAATCTTCCTGTGTAAATAGCTCATGTTATAAAGTGGACAACTGCCGCTTATAGTGTGGCTTATATGTGTAACCTACAAATTAGTGGGTGCAGGTACATTCAGATGCGTTCAATAGCCTCGATATGTCAATATTATCGTTTATCGCAATAATTTCTTGGTCAATTAATCGTCCAAGCAAAATCTGTTATCGTTACAGGTCTAACCGTAAAGCATAGACCTGTCTTAGAAATGGTGAGGTGAAGCCATAGTAACACAGTAAAGCATGGATAACATAGGTTAATAATATGGTGTAACATAAGCATAATAAGGTGTACCATGATTATGTCATAAGGACATAATTTATCAAATATAAGCAGGCTTAAAGGGGAAATCCTGTCAAATTTCAACAAGAGCTCTTTTGCTCAAGCTACTAGAGATTAGCAAATACTGAAGACGCAAGACATTTTAGTCCAACCATATAGGTTTCCTTGAACAGAGAGTAAGCCTGACAGTTCACCCAATGAGGCAAGTTTTCAAAACAGTTTTCAGCATCAAATCATGCACCAAATGTCACCCCAAAAGCTATGTAACATCATCAGACACATTACAACACACCTCTGTAGTGTTTATGACTACAAATGTCTAACAAAGTGCTTAAAATTGTGTTTTTATGCAGTGTTTACAAAACCGTTTTGTAAACAAACAATATTGGGCTGCTTGCATAAGCTCACAGTTTTAACCACTTTCCCAGCCATTTGTTGCCATACACAATACAGTTCTGTTTTGTAATGTGTCTGATGATGTTGCATAACTTTTGGGGTGATATTTGGAGCATGTTTAAATGCTGTAAACACAGTTTTGAAAACTTGCCCCATTGGGTTAACGGTCAGGGCTTATTCTCTGTTCAAGGAAACCTATATGGTTAGACCAAAATGTCTTGCGTCTTCAGTATTGGCTGATCTCAAGTAGCTTGAGCAATAGAGCTCTTGTTGAAAATTGACAGGATTTCCCCTTTTAAGTTATATCTATTATTTGTGAGAGTATGCTTAAATGTGAAATAAATGTGATTAAATGTTCATCTAAAGTTTTTTTTTGAGAGAGTTGATGTTTATGTTTAAACAACATGTTTAAACAACATTAACCTCCTGTGATTGTGAGTAGATTATACACAAACAAAAGTAACAATGCAAGTGGATTTTGAATAAGCTAACATAACTGAAATGAACACATCTTATTCATGTGATTATACTACCGACTCAATTGAATTGCTAATCATGAGAAAATAGCCCTATAGAAAGCACTTTCTTTAGTAACACTCAGTCTGTCCAAAGTTAAAGGTCGGCAGATTTCATATAGTGAGACGATACTAGTACTTTCAGAATTACTAATTCCTAAAAAATCCCTTTTAACATGTCGAGACATTCCTTGTACTCAGGGGTGTTGGGATCCAGGTGACTGTCTGCTTGCACCCATGTCAATAGGCTGGACTGTTGATTCTGATCAATGATTCCAATCTTGTAGTACTGGTTCACTATTTCTTTGTTGCCAACTTTATAGTAATGTTTGGTGTCGTCCAGAGACAGAACATCGTAATTTTCACTTTTTTGCTTGAGACCTGAAAAATTAAGCGGTGAATTGACACATACATACTGCATTTTATTTTTCAAATAGTTTTTGTTCTTTAAAACTTCAAAAGTTTCAATGTTGGTTAAGAAACATATAGTTAAATTCATGCAGTGTCTCACAAATGCCTCACACTTTTGCAAATATTCCGTTATATATCTGGGACATGGGACGATACTATAAAAATGACTTTGACACAACTTGAGGTAGTCAGTATAAAGTTTGTATAGCAGTATACTATTGTAGATAATTATTTTTGGAGGATGATAAATCTATACTCCTATACTGTATACTACACTGACTACCTCAAATTGTATTAGTTTATTTAGTGTTGTCCCATGACAATATAAAACAGAATATTTGTAAAAAACCAAAACAAAAAAAAAAAAAAACGCCTCTGAATTGTAGCATTGTATTTGTGTAGTTAATCTTTTCTTATGAATAACAACAACGCACCTGCATCATCCCTGAGTTGTCGTGAAGTCACTGGATGAGCCAAAATGACTGAAAGCTTTATCATTTTCTCTGCATCCCCACTTACAACAGCATTGCACACCAGTTCCCTATAATGAAAATAATAGCATTTTGCTTAGTGAAAGAAGGTCACTTTCACTCAAGCCTTTGGTGCGTCATGAAACAATACTTCAGAATCAGCACAGTACTGGGTCATTTCATACGACTGAACCCAGAAAATTCCCGGATCACACAAAATTGCTTTTAGCTTTGCAACGACTAACATGAAGTCACTCTGCATCTTATTCAGAATCGGTTTGACTGAAGAAGAGGCGGAGAATTGAAAAGTTAGTCGTTGCACCCAATAAAAAAGTTTTGCTTTTATTTGTGTTTTCCGGGTTCAGTCCTATGAAATGACCCAGTACTGTACTGAATAACATTTTGCTGTTTGTAAAATGATAAGAGATAAAAAATATTCTAGTTAAGGCTGAGATTTACTTTTCACTCACCTGCATCTATGAGACTCATGACTATTTCCGGTGGTCAGTGCTTGCTTGTGATGCAGTGAGAGGACCTCCATGGCTAAAAGGTCCTTTTCACCATTGCTCAGGAATTCATAAAGCTTTGGATTCTTTTTCATTAGCTCTTCTTTCTTAAGGAGGTTTTCTTTTTGTTCAATTATTCCAAATGCTTTTTTCATGGCATCCTTTGGTGGTATATGGTCTGCATTTACTTCACTGTTGTAGTTAGGCTTGTTGTTGTCTGCAGCTCCATTGTTTTCCCTCTGCTTCCATTTCCGCTGGTTTTTCAAGCTTAGAATATGGATGTAAACATTTCAGCATTGCAATTGTTCAAAAAAAAAAAAAAAAAAAGGTGTGCAAAAGGCACTAATGTGTGATAAAATTAGAATGCATGCCTCACCAGTTATACTTGCCAACGAAGCCCAGTCTGTAGGTTTTTGCAATGTTGTAGTCTGTCATTTGCTTGATGCTTAGCAAATGTGCTTGCTTGCTTTTTTGGTAATTGTCATCTCTTGACCTCTTGGCTCCTCCTATTATGGCATATTTTCCAGGATTTGTATATGCCTCCTCATATCCCTTTTGAAGCTTTATGATGTTACTGAATTTGTCGATATCTCCTTGCACCTAGATAGATAACATGGTAACAATTATTTTAATGACCACGAAGGTGAAAAAAAGACATTCATTGTTTAGATGATTGTTTTCGTTATTGGTGCTCCAGTCTACATTGTGTAATGCTGGGTAAATTGGATTCATTATAAATATACACAATGAGAAAAATAATGTATCTGTATTACACTTTGTCTTTGCAAATGTACTCTAAAACACTATAAATGAAATATTGCCTGTGAAAAGGGGCATAATGGACCCCTGGAGTAAAGTTAACTCACATTCTTTTGAACATCATTGCGTAACTTTACTGCCTTTTCATTTATGTCATCCCCATGTCTGTTCTCTGTTGCCTGCACAACAGCGTGATACAGACAATTCTGATTCTCAGATTCGACTGAAGTAATTGAGCCATCAGATTGCACAATATCAAAATGGCCACTGTATGGGTGTTGTTTTCCAAGAATCCTATCCTTTGTCCATGATGAGATACTTTGGTTCCTATAAAAACATAATCATATACCATTACAAATGGAAATGATGAGTAAAAGCATTGCCACATACAGTATGTTCAGAAATTATAGGTGGAGAGTTTGAAGTTATTAAAAGTTATTTACTCACAGTTCGGTGCTCGATGGTTCTTTTGTGAGCCTGAGTGTTATCACTCCAGCTTCATCATCCGTTCCTGGATAATACTCCTCTGAAAGCTTTTTCCCTTTTTTGTCAACCACAGTAAATCTGATTCCTTTCCCCTTTAGTAAGTCACTCTTGGTGAGGACATAGAGATCAAGAGCTGTAGCTGGGCGTTGTTCATTGCTAATGTTTGCCGCATAGTCCTGAAGTTCTGACCTTTCCGATTCAGACAAGGGTTTACTTTTCCTGCTGGCAGCTGACTTCATATTGTGGCTGTGGCTCTGATCATCAAAAAAACGTTGCGTTTTGTATCGACCAAGAACATTGCCAACAGCTTTTCCAGTAGCGGTGTTCAGGTGTTTATTTGCTTCTCTTGTGGATAAAGAGGTCATAAGTTGTGCACAAGCTTCAACAAATGCATCAGAAACCCTTTCAGTAATTATATTGAGGAGGTCCTTTTTTAGACGTATGGCATCAGGGAGTTTGTGTCGTTCATCACCATCATATGGCTCAACATCTTTCACAGATTCAGAAAATGTTGGAACAAATTTTTCATTAATGATGGCATCAACTTGTACATTCTGAAATATCTCTACAAAGATAGTGCTGTATTTAGCCAATTCTGTCGCTATTTGAACCCCTTTAATGATTCCTTTATTGCCAATGATACCGGCTGCTTTTTCTGAGACTTTAGACACTTTGTCAATGATGTCATGCACATTGGACAGCCTTGAGATGAGTTTGTCTGTGTTTGAGGCTGATTTCACTAATTCCTTTATTTCTTTTTCATTATCTTTATTAACCATGAAATCTGGAGTTTCTTTTTTCAATGCTGCCTTTGGAACTCCGGAGCAAACTACCTTTGTTAGTTCCTGATCCAAGGTGCTGTTAGATTTGAGTGCTGATGACACAGATGGTCTGAAAATGTTTTCTATAAGGAGACGGAAAAATGCCTGGACCCCTTTGTCAACAGCATAGTTTAAAGCAGTTGTCACAGCCTGTTTGCCTATCTCTTGAAGTGCATATTTTGATGCATGTTTGAAATTCTGTGTCAGGGCTGTTGAAGATGTCATCTTTTTCATGGTTTCGCGGAAAGTTCCTGAAAATGCTTTCTCGGCTGTTCCCTTTACAGACTTAAATAAATTTTTCCCTGAATTAATGACATCATCTGCAAGTGAAGAAAAGGTTTTGGTACCATCAAGCAGGCTTTTAGCTGTGGAACAAACTTTCTTTATGGCACTGAAACCAGCAGACATCAAGGACATCCCAATACTGATTGCTTTGGAGATCGCCCATTCTGCCCAACTGAAGCTGCCATTTACCATTCCCATGATTCCACTGACCATGTCTGACACACCCTCAGAGATCAAACCGAGTCCAAACTGTGTAGCTGACCCAAAAGAAAGGGCACACACAAGTACCCCAGCAAGTACCTGAATCACACCAAGAAAGAAACAGATGAGCGCGTCAATGCAGAACTTTGGCTTTTTCTTCACTTCAAACACAATCCCAAGGCCATAATCATAAAGAGCCTCAAGTTCATTTGTGGTGATGTGGTTTGTCTGTTCTGAGAGGGTGTAAACAGAGGATTCTTCCGTTTCCACATCATCATTTTTAAACTCATTCAATTTGTCCAATGCACTTTTAATATATCCCTTCCAAGATTTAAAAATATTCATCCTTGCCTCCATTTGCATCTGGAAGTTGGTGCTGCCTTTGTGATGGGGCTCAAAGTCACTCGTCACTGAGAGGTTGCAGGAAATCATTGTATTTGAGGATTCTGAAAGATACACATCCACAAGGTCTTGTGCTTTCTCCAAAAGTTGCTCAGCCTTGGATTTGTAGTCTTTCTTTTGAAGGTTTATGGTAATGAATGCTTGGTTATACAAAGCAACAGCACTGTATATTTCTTGAGAAGTGACAATGTTTTCCCAGCATGACAATGCACCACAGTCCGATTTAGTTTTGCGACTTTTGCGGCAATGAAGGTAAGTTCTACTTATTGCTTGTTTTATGTGATCATAGAAATTATCACTTTGGCCCTGTAGAAGCATATGACTAGTTTTCTCAAGTTGACGCTTGAGATCATTTTTCAGTGTATTTATGTCATCATGCCTGTTGATATGTTCATCATGAAGTATCAACCACAAGGCCCAGGATTCTTTGAGAGCATTGAGGGCAGGCTGATAATCAAACTTTGTGAGAAGATGTTCAGAAGGTCCTTTTTTCTCTTGCTCAGTGTAGTTCTCGTCAAAATCACTTAGGAAGTGGCAAAATACGGAAAACAGTTGCTCCTTCATCTCAATTTCCAGGAGTTCATCTTTCTCCATATCAGCTATACGTTGAACTTCATATTCCTCTCTTAGATGCCTCATGACTTCAGTAGACTGGCCTTGATACGCTGGGGCAAGATAATCACGACAAAGCATCATCTGAACCATGCCTGGGTTTCCTTTTCGAGCAGTTCTTCCAAAGACCTGCTTCTCAACACGTCGGTTTGAAGGGAAATGAGTTAGGAGCACAAAGAGTCCCCCACATCTGTTAACATTGTCATCAACCTTTATATCAGTTCCTCTTCCCCCAAGATTAGTTGCAATGATTATGTTTCCACCATCAAATTTACGTTTCTCTACATTGTGCCTACCACTTATCGTGTACATGGTGATCTTTGAAGGATCCTTGCTCAGTCTTTGCATTTGTGTTTCCAGATCGTTGGCTGTCTTGACATCCTCACAAATCACCAAGACAACTTGACCTCGATCTGCAACTTTTGAGGCAGTTTCACAAATTCTCTGGATCCATGGGTCACTCCCTCCTCTTACTTGAATTACTGGCAGCTCCACAACTTTATTATGACGATGGGCTGGTATTGGATAGCTCCTAGTTTTGTATTGTCTTGCAAGAAAATCTTGATCTGCCTGTCCACCAAGTGTTCCTGAAACACCAAATATTCCTGTTCCAGTCATGTATCTTTTGAAGTAATGGAAATTTGACATATAATTTGTCACATTAGACATCTGTGAAATGGCAAGCTGATGCTTCATCTCCAAAAACTGCTGTAGGCCATCACCCCATCGTTTGTTTTTCTCCAGAATTCCACTGGCCTTGAAGTCCACAGGGATTATCACGTGATATTCATGATCAGCTTCATTTGCGCTTTGTTGTTCAGCTGCGGGACCCGTATCAATCATATATTCTCTCCCAGGTGTCATTCCGATAGCCTTTAAAGCATTTTCAACAAACACTGGAAGAACATTCTCAATGTACGTTTTCAGATATGATGGGATTATCATAAACTCTTTGGATTGCTCCAAGGATTGTGCATTTAATTCATTGGAATACCTAATTTTGGATTTTATTTGGAGGACTGTTGCCTCAATCACATCTTTTTCAGGCATTATTTGAGATGCACGACCTCTCTCAATCAAGAGCATTCTGATTTTGTCCTTATCGGTCTTTTGTTCCTCATAAAGTTCAGCTTTGTTGTTTTTCAGTGAGTAGCACTCTATTGGAACCTCCATTGCAGACTCAACAATTTGCAACAGGTCATATTGTTTGTCGGTTCCAATCTTATCCATAAATATTTCAATTGCTCTCCAGTGACTGTCCTGGACCTCATTGCTTTGGCTTTCATTGTCGCTTTGTTCATCTGCCTGCCTGAACTGATCAATGTCAGTTTGTGAAAAAAATCCCAAATTTGCACCTGGTAGCAATATGTCGTATGGTGAAAAGTGACCTGAACCAGATGAACCAGTCACAGCTGAAAAAGCTGCCTTGTGAAAGTGCTGGACCTTTGTTGCCCATTGGATTTCACCTGTTGCCTGCATTTCAATTGGTCGACAAGATGATGTCATTGCCCAGATGTTTGCGAGGATTTGCTCTATATGTCTCATCCCACTGGCTTCATGAGACAAAAATGTCACCTGGACACCATTGTCTAAGGCAGGGGTCGGCAACCTTTTTGCCATGGTGTGCCATTTAGAAATTTTCATATTAGTTAGTGTGCCAGTCGGTATCGTTAACTACGTGAAATTAAATACTGCGACAGATTTAGATGGATATGGACATTTAATGCATTTAGCAAATGTAATAGCACGGTTTTATCCTCACAGACTTCAAGGATTTAGAACACCCATGTTTCCCTCTCCCTCTCTTCCCACTAGATAACAACCATATAGGCAACAAATTCACAAAGTAGGCCTGACATTCAAAATCTGACAGTAGTAGTAGTAGTAGCAGTTATTCACAGAGCCTACTGAAAATGGAACTGATGAATAATAACACAGATTGAAAAAAAAAAAACAAAAAAAAACATAGGCCACATAAAGTAACTTAATTAACAAAACCTGGCAATTTGAAATAGGCCTGCCTTGCCTTGTTAGAAAATAAATGTTTGGCCTAATAGTCAATGTGATCCCTGGTCTTCCCCTTAAATGTGCGGTTGGTAGCCTAATTGGTCTCTTTAAGTTGGACGCATGCTTCCGCTGTCAGACGACTTCGGGAGGGGCAAAGGACATAACGTTACTTCATGTGTAGGCTATCTGTTCACGCAGATAGGTTGATCCGAACACTGACATTAAAGCCAGTGCGATATAGCCTGACATAGCCCGACCATAATATGCCTACTGCTGATGAACATTCGTATTATGGGCGGGCTATATCAGGGTAAGTGCGATATTGCGAAGACAGTTGAACTTTTCGGTAAGCAATGCATAAAGGGGGCACTCGTGTGAAAAATAAATATGGGGAGGGGGGCGCTATTGCTGCGTAGTCATTTTTAAAGTAGGCTAAATGACATTTCAGCATATGTCTGAACATTTTTAATGTATTAAATTATTAGGGTAATGCAATGTCCGCGTGCCACTGGAAATTCCTTGGCGTGCCACTTGCGGCACGCGTGCCTAGGGTTGCCGACCCCTGGTCTAAGGTCATGTAGTCGACCTCATCCACTATTACCAAGTCAAAATCCCTTTTACCACGAGTAATTTTCCTTTCAAACTCCTGCTTTAAAACATCTGCTGCAAACGTGCCAACTGTGCCAAACACTATTTGTTTCTCATATGCTTCTTTAACCAAACGTTCATGGTTTTCCACTGCTCCTTTTGGAGGTACAACTGAGGATGTCACACCAAATTTGGAATACAGTTTCTGCCACTCTTCTTGGTCACGAATTGCGAGTACAGGAGAGCTTGTCACAATGTCTATTTTCACCCCACGGATAGCTTGAATTGTTGCAAACATGGCTAAGATGCAGGACTTTCCTTCTCCAGTTCCAATTTCCAGCAGGCAACCTTTTTGGTAATCTGGATCCTTTGTGCTGGACGTTGTTAGGAGAAGCATTAGTAATGATGCCAGTTGAGTAAGTCTGGGAAAATAGCCTTCTATTTTTTCCCCATTTGGCCCAGTAGATGTTGTGCAATCTTGCACAGCAATGGACAAACCTAACAGTGCTTGTTTAAGGTTCTCCATGTCTGGTTTATCTAAGTCAAGCTCCATTATTTTTTGTTTCCCTTCTTCAATTTGTCCCTCACTAAGATCTACCAGTTCATACTTGGGTAGCTCCCTCTCCATATATTTCAGCACATCCTCTAAGATCACAAGGATATTTTCAGGATAGTTAGACCCTCGCATCTCATTCAAAATGGTGTCAGCATCTTTCAGTTCATCTAGCCTACATTCCTCAAGATATTTCACATGGTCATTTTGGTTTAATGCACCAAGAGCAGCAAGACAATTAAGCCTGTAAGTTTGAACGGTATGTAAAATTGAAGATACTTTGTTTTGGTCACTGAATGAAACAGTCTTAATGAAGAGCATGATTTCAACAGGGGTCCACATGTTGTTAAAGGCTATTTCACTCAGAATATCCTTGCATGAGGGAGATAGTTTTGAAATGGAATCAATAATGTTTAGTAATACATGCCTTGCCAGTGTTGGATTTGTGACGTACAGATGTTCAAGTAAATTTAGAAGGAATATATTCTTCATGTCATGCCCATCCTCTGTTGAGTCTTCTTCAGCTGACACAAAACTTCCCTCTAAGGTTAACTGCACTATTGCTTCAAGAAGATTGAACTTGTCTGTTAGAGACAAGTCTTCATAGCCAACTGCCAGGTCAATACTGAACTGAAAGCAGATTGAGAGATTGTTCGATTTGCAGTATTGTATTATAATTTCATTTTGCAGTGATTTCATCCTGTTCTCAACACTGTCATCTTGTACAGTTTCACTTTCTTCAATATTGTGCTTTGACAGAAGATCTCTGAATCTTTCCTTTACATCACTAGACTACAAAGAAAAGATCAACAAAAGGATAAGTGATTATTTTATCTTAATAATACTGAATCTTTGGATATGTCTGCGGTTGTTTGAACCCATAACTTACCTCATCCCTTTCAATTGCTGCTGCATCATCTTCCACCATCTGATGGAGGACATGGGTGTGCTGGTGGTGTTGCTCTTGGCCCGTGAAGTTCTGTCTCTGCTTCAGCTTTTCTTTTGCATCAGAGAGCTTCTGCCTGCGGGTCTCATTTTCTTTGTTGATTTCTGCTTGGATCCGTCGCTCATGTTCCAGTCTCTCCTGCCTCCTCAATTCTTCTTGTTCCTGCCTCTTCCTCTCCTCTTGTTTTCGTCTCTCCAGCTCTTCTTGCCTTCTACGTTTTTCTTCTTCTTGCCTACGGCGCTCTTGCTCTTGTCTGCGCAATTCTTCCTCACGTCTTTGACGTTCCTGCTCTTCCATTTGTCTGCGCCTTTCTTCTTCTTGTCTACGGCGCTCTTGCTCTTCTCTGCGCAATTCTTCCTCACGTCTTTGACGTTCCTGCTCTTCCATTTGTCGGTGCATTTCTTCTTGTCTACGGCGTTCTTGCTCTTGTCTGCGCAATTCTTCCTCACGTCTTCGACGTTCCTGCTCTTCCATTTGTCGCCGCCTTTCTTCTTCTTGTCTGCGCCGCTGTTCTTCTTGTCTCCGACGTTCCTGCTCTTTCTGCCTTTGGTCCTCCTCAATTTTTCCTATACATGGCATAGAATTATACAGTAAACATTTACATGAAAGATTAGTAATAAAAGGGTAGTTTTGTGGTAATAACTTAATATAACTAGATGTACTGCAGAGCGGTGTAAAGTATGACCACGGCACAGTGAAGCAAATGCTTTACAGAAAAAAAGATCACATTTGTCAATAATAACATTCGTAATTTCACAGGGGGGGAAGAAGACAGGGGTGACTAGCAGCAGTCAGATGAGAGACAAAGTGAGCGAGCTCACCTTTACATTTGCATAATTTCTTTGTATCTGTGCACCCGCAGTGGCGTAACGCAAACACTTGGGGGCCCCCTGCAGGAAACCAAACGGGGCCCCCCTTCTGATTTCAATGAATATGAGGAAACATTTTTCATGATAGACAACTGTTATCATTAGACTTGGGGCAATAAGGGTAATAGAGGTTCTCGGTTCCTTGGAACTTATCACATAAAAAATATGCTTTTTACTAGGCCTATAGCCTAGATGTAAAATGTGTAGGCCTACTTAAGAGCAATAGTCCTTAAAGCCCCATTGTGTAGCCTTCAAGAGAAATTAAGCGTAACGCAACGCAAATTACATTTACAGCTACGGAAGCCTGCATGCGGATGTCGGTCTATTGTCAGTCTATAGCAAAAACGCGAACGATATGACCACTTTCAGCTTCCGTATTCCAAGATGGCGGCAGTACATGGAGAGTCTACCCAAGTTAATGTGCGTGGAAATGCGAAAAAAAAAAATATTTTACTTATTTAATAAAACTCTCATACAGAATCAACCACTTTAGGCTATATTCAGTATATTCAATTGTAATGCTGTGGCTTCATGTAGCCTTGATGTTTACATGTCTTTACTGTAAACCTCTAAGGGGTGCCCAACCTTTGTCAAAAAGATCGATGACATGATTTAAATATATATATATATATATATATATGGGCAATTCCAGCGTTATGGACGTGACATTTTCGTGCATTATTGATGAACAAAAGGCCACATAACCTCAGCAAACCTAGCAGTATTTCACAATTTTTTTTCATATTCTTCTGCAAACTCCATGGCTGAATACAGGCAAACAGAAAAAATTAATATCATGATTTGCATCATAAGAATATGAGCCTTTCAATTTGCGTTACGGACGTGACGAAAAACGGACAAACTTTTGAGAGAGCGTAGTTTTTGCTGTGAAGTGTGTGAAATTTCTACAGAAATGTAAATATTACTACATTCATACCAAACAGGACACCTCAGTAAAGACAGACAAAGACTTAATTTCAAATGTAAATGTAAAAAAAGTTGGTTTTCATTGGGAGACATGGCGTTATGGATGTGACGTTATGGACGTGACGTCTGGAAAAACCCTCCAAAACGATACAAAACAATTGTGAACGGTGGATTTTAACCTGTAACAAGAGAAATAGTAATATAACAATGAAAAATAACTGATAGTATTGCAGCTTTGTGTGTGTTATCACCCACTTATGCCCATTATAAGCCCCTCCATAGACTTACATTATAGCTGAATAGGGTAAAAATTTTAACAAACAGATATCCTTTCGAAACTTGCTCAGTTGAATATTTACATCGAGACAATACTTTTTTGTATTGGAAGTTTTCTGAAAGAATTTGTATGTCCATGTAGGTGAGACTTAAAGTTTTAAGGTGAGGTTTACTTTTTCGTGGAATTGCCCATATATATATATGCACATCCCAGGCGCACAAGTACTGCACACACACCCCTACTTCAAATCTACCATGATATGGCCTTGTTGTAGCCTACTCATAAAATGTTCTCGTCATCTCTTTTAAAAATGCGATATTAATGAAGCAACTACTCAGGCAACATGCTGCTTGCTGCTTGTATATAAATAGTTCTCGAAATCTGAACAAGAACTTGACAAAGCTCATTTTTTTATAGAGAGCAACTATTTCATTGCAAGTTACTTATTAAAACTTAAATAGACTACGGTAATACACTTTTCTTCTATAGCCTGGCAGGCCATCTCTGTACAGAAAATTTTCTGTACTTGAGTCTGGAAGGGCTGGATTGGGTAGAGGGCGGGCCGTTGTCTGTCAAGTCGCCTCTGCACGCGATTAGCCTAGAAATCTAGACGCCCCCAGAGCCATAGAGAGAGTTTTCTACACAAATAATATACATGGTTTTCTATACCGCTCTGGACACACCTACAGTAGCTAGCCTAGTGTTAGCTCGCTAAGAACTTGTAGTAATTATTGTCATTGCCTGATCTAATATTAAGTTCATCTGCAACAAAAACGCACAGTAACAACTTACTTCATAAGCTTGAAATGATGACAAACAGTTGGGGATACATCTAAAAAAACTCTCAATAACTCCATAAAACGATAGCGACTCAGTTTATTAGTACCATTCCACAAATTTTGAATTTGCTTCAGCATAACGAAAAGACGGAGATCTCTGCAACTCTCTTTCGTCACTTGTCCCTTACCCCTTAGGACGATTTGATTAGTCTGATTAAAGTTAGATCATCCTGCCTTCTTCTCTGCCGAGCCTGGCTAGACTCCCGTAGTGGCTAAATGAATTTGCTGCCGCTAGGGGGGTCTAGATTTCTAGGCTACTTTTCTCCCGTTTACACGCTGAATCGCTAGTTTGCTGTCCACCGTTAGATCCATTTGCTGGAAGGCGGTGATCAGGTAGCCTATTCTGTCCTCTAACCCTCTTCTCCGAACTCTCACATGCACACACCACAGAACTGACTGTCACAATTCTTAGCCATTCTCCATCAACGGAAGGCCACAAAATTTGGCATGCTTTTGAAGGGTGTCGTAGTGATCCTACACTTCTAATTTTGTGCAGTTATGACCATGTCAGCCAGAGATACCTGTGATTACAACATCTCATTTTTGCTTTTTTATTTTCAACTAGGTGGCGCTATACATGAAATGAGTGGTTATGGGATGGGTTGACATGGCCCCTTAATACATACTTTCAAAAAGTGTGGTCCCCCCAGGCCCTACAGTTCTCAAGTTATTCACAGAAAACTGTGTCCGGCCACCTATAGAGGCCAGTTGAGGTATAATGACATAAATTCATTTATTTATTATGGATTTCCACGAAACCACGAAAATCGGAATTGAGAGAATTGACTCCCCCTCTGTCAGACACTTCCCCCGTCGTCCGTCAATGGTAGGCTGCAGTGTGAACGTAAGGTAAGCGATGTTTCTTGGGAGTCTTCGGCAACTCTTGGCAATTTATCGCTTGCGATCTGAACGTACTGTTACAATGTGTGTAGAGGCAGTATAGACCCAAGAAACGCATTCAGAAGCCATTATGATTATGATTTAAAACATCAACTGGCACTGATAATTTAATGATGAATATAAGTTAAGGTAACTCATACTTACCATAGTTTGAACATGTCTGGACTGTGCTCTCTGTGGAACAATGTAGCTCAATCCTTGAACGGTCATAGCTTTCTCTTAAGGTAAATGTTGGGTTTCCTTTATGTGTATTGAATTCATAACAGAAACTGTATGATGAATGGTGGTCATATTTTAGATATATATAGCAATGGATTGCCTTCTGCTCCTCATATTCTTCATAGTCTCCTCTGGGCAGATAGTGATAGCCCTAATGAAAAAACACCACAGAGCACATTCTTTTCTTCTCTTTAATGTAGTATTCAATATCTGATTTATCAGCTTTAGTGACTGCTTTCCAGGTTAACAAATGGCCTTCAAGTAATTCAAATGAAATGAAAGTCTTTTTCACTTTTTTATGAGATTTAGTGACTGCTTTCCTTTTTAACAAATGGCCTTCAAGTAATTCAATTGAAATTAAAGTGTTTTTCACTTTTCAGTGTATTGTGCATTGATTAGCTGGTAGCTGCAAAGAGTTCTTTTCTTTTTATTTAGCAACAAACAATGTATTAGTAGCAATTTGGGCAAGCTCATATCACCTCTGGCTTCCTACCTTAGATGGTGAATTTGTGTAGTACCAGGTGTAGGGTGTCTGATTTCTTACTGACACTGTGGCTCCCATGGTTAAATGCGGATTCTGAAACTAGAAAATAGTTTTAAAATCCATTTTATCTGTGTGCAACAAGTTGCAAGTTTATTGTTAAATACTCATAAATAAGCATTGATCAGTAGTGAAACCAGTTCGACTATACATATAGGAGCGAGTGAGTATGGATGGTTCACACTCGGAGTGTTGAGTTATTAGCATGGTCCAGTAACCTGCTGGCTTGTGGGTAGATGTCTGTCATAGATCGATGTGGCAATGTGGTGGGAGGTTAGGGTTCACAGAGAAGAAATGAGAATAATTAATCTGAATTTATATTTTTGTTTCATTGGATGATGCAATCATTACTTAGGCTACTTTTAGTCTCTATGAAGGAGACAAGCTTTTCAAGGAGTTTGTGTTGTTCATCCAAAGTTGGGCTTATTATTAAAATAGTCCCGACAACCATCCATGTGTCACAACCTCTAAGACTATGTATTGTTGGATACAAGTGTTAATTTCACAGTTACTAATTCATGTTTATGGTTGATAACATTGTTATTTTCAAAGTTTAACTATTTTAAATGTATCTAAACTAAGTGGCAACAAAAAATTATGAAGGAAACAAGCTTTGATTTAAAATGGTCAGGTATTTCATGGATTTGTGTTCATTCCTGCTTGGATTCTCTGTGTCTCACAGCCTCTAAGACTTGATAAAGTGTAGTAGTTTTTCTAGCCCTAAGTCCAAAAAAGTGCTTAACTCTATGCATTTCAGTCTGAGATGTTATATCCCATCAACAAAGTTTTTTTATTATTATTGTTTTTGTATTTTTATGGATTAATGGGTACTCGGCTTGCATTTTCTTCCTTTTGATGTTTATACTCAGCTCACTAATTTCATATTCCCTAGTCCAGGGTTCCCCAATAGGTTATCTGAAATATAATAAATGACTCCATCTTTATTCAATCCAAATTCTACCATCTCTGTTGCTTTCTGATGATAGTAGCTCAGAGTTGTCAATAATAATATGCAGAAATTAAAGGTGCTAATAAAGGTTAGACAGTAATATTTTGGTTATGGGCTTTGTATGATTCAAAATCACTGAACAGATCTGCGTTACTGTCTTGACATTCATCAGTGTCATCACTCATCTTTGCTTCGTCCACTAGAGTAATCCTGTAGCCTTAGTATTATGCAGACATTATTGGTAGCAAAAAAAATATTTTATGTTTGTTTTAAATTAATGTTTGTTGTCGGTGTCTGGGACATTTTAACATTACTTAAGCCATTATCATATTGTCTTAAAATTGCTCAAGATGTGGCCATTTTGTCTCTGCTTTTGCAGTCTTTGGTAGCTATGCAAAACAAATGTATGTTAGATAGCAGGTATTGTAGCGTATACACAGAGTTATATATTTTTTGTAGAAATAGCAGACAAGTCTTAAACTTCACTCAGATATGCAGTAATAGTTATAATGTAATCCATGTACATTATAAACCAATTTCATTATACCATCTACATTTAACCAATTCAAAACTACTTTTAAAAAATCAATTCAAAAATGGCATGACCATCTTACCTTTCACGTAAAGGTCTTCATGATATGATCTGAAAAGAAATCAGTGAATGTTTGTGTCTTCATGTCTCTTCTGAACAAGAGGTTCTTTATATTTGCAGTTGAATTGCTCCACCCTTATGGAAGGAGGGTGGTGAACATGAAAATCTGAAAGTAAATATGCTCTTGCATAGCAAGTAACAGTTAACAAAGTTCATTTTCAGTTCAATTTTCTGTATTAAGATACTGGTGCACATTCTCCATGAACCCCCTGTTGAAAACCCATGCTCAAGGGGAGACCAGCCCTGAAGAAAGACAAATGTGAGTTAAAAGTATCTGCTAAATGCATAAATAAATACAAATAAATAAAAAACTAAATAAAAAAAAATAAATCTACCATCCAAACAGTAAAATATCTTAATCTGAAAAAGTACTGTTAATTTCTTCACAGAAATACTTTTTGACATACACTGTTTTTTTTTAAATAGTACATTTGTACACAACAGTGCATACAGTCCATAATGCACACAAAGCACTCCTCTAAAGGCTTTTAAAAGTGTCATGTTAAGGAGCTCCTTTGCAGCAGGAGGGACTGGGACATCAATTAACAAAACAGATGGCATCATGACATGGAAATAACATGGATATATTGAAGCACTGAGAAAGCATACATCCAATTAGGCCTGAAAACATCTGATCCAATTGCACCAGTTCTGTCAAGAGGAATGAGCCCAATTTCAGTATTGTGAGAACCCTGTGGAAGGATACCCCACACTTTTGAAGCAGTTTCAAGGCCATTCTATCAAAACTAAGGAAGTGTTTGTAAACTTTTGGACTGATCTAAAAAAATAGTTTGTCTTTTTAATGCTGACATTTAATTTGGAGCCTGACTATCTCAGTTCCACTCCTGTTGTAAATGTCTATGTCCGTGACTGCTTGAAAAAGGGAAGCAGCTGTTCAAATCTTAAAAAAAAAAAAAAAATGAAGATATGCAGTGCTGCAGAAACACTTTGACCTTCACCTTGTTTTCCCCCAGATTAGTGAAGCACAGTCATTGTGACAGATGACTGAAAACACATACAACTATGATTGCAAGATTTGTTCCAAGACCACATTTTCTGTCTCATTCTATTCTCAGTACCATTAGAAGTTGTGAAGACCCACTCCAAACACAGTTGAGTTTAGGTGAATTTAGTTTTATATATTCATTATCAATATCATCTAAAAAATGTAGTACACTGTACTGTACAATGCACTTTTCTCATGCTTCTCAATAGCCTCTGTGTAGGCGTATCCCATAGAGTCAATTTGAAACTGCAGAAATTGTTTAGTGAACTTCATCTTCCCTGTTTTGGATTCCTTATTAACACATGACCCAGTTACAAAACTAGAACTCTAGGCCTAAATACAGTATAAAAATGTGATTAAATATTCAATACTGAGACAAATTCAAATTCACTATGGCCCAATCTATACAGACTCACAAACTTACGGTAAATGCATGCTCATTTCACGTTAAATTCGTGTGACTAGGTTGCACCCTTTTTAAGCCCTTTCCTCAGATTAGAATATGGTTTTAGGGAGGAATATCTATTGGTTTTACGATTTTCACCACTAAAACATCCTCTGTCTGAAGTACCTTCCCCCCTGAATTAACACAGGCCCACCCCCTGGTGAATGTGGTCCAGAATTGCTTTGACATAAATATACACATTAGGCTATACTGTATAACATGTAAAATTATTTTTATTTTTATTTTTTATTTTGAAATAAATAATGATATGTAATCGTCAAATAATGAGATGGACAATATGTTGTAAATTAATCCAGGATATCTGCTATCCTCAATTATCACCCGGTGGAATGCAATACTGTTTTCTGATTGGCTGACAGGGTGTCTGTTAATTCTTGATAACAGGACACCTGTGACGTTTGTCGGGTTGAAAAATTTCACCAGCATTCTTTATCAATGCTCTTAAGAAAGCAGACTTGTTGATCTTCTTTCATATGAAAATAATAGCTCAACCGAACAGGATAACTTTCAAAAGGGAGCCAGATATTTATTTTATGTTTTAAACACTTGCTTACCGTCTATACATTTTAGTTGCATCCAGGTGATAAGCGGGATAGCGGCCTTCGAGGTGTCCCGATATAAGAAAACTAATGGACTTGGCATAGGCAAACAGCCTTTCGACTTCGCCGTTGGGCTGTTCTTCGCCTTCGCCTCGTCCATTATTTTCTTATATCGGGACACCTCGGCGGCCATTATCCCTTACATAAACCCTTGTATCATAGAAAGGTTCAAACTTCTATAAAGAGGAAAGCTCAGTCAGACTTGGAACCAACAAGCAATTGTACAGTAGGTTATCCAAATGCTTACAGGTGCAATATGAGATCCTGCTTGTTTTTCTGAGCGATTTCACTTTTATCTCAAATTTATCTCAAAAATATAACAACCCACATTCTAGCAAATCATGTACAAGATTGGTTGGGAGTCACAAACTTTCTCCCATCCTTCCCACAACCATCTTTAGCTGGAACCTAGGTAGTTATATTTTGGTGGGGAACCCGGCCCCATTAGCCTGGCAGGCCATCTCTGTACAGAAAATGTTCTGTACTTGAGTCTGGAAGGGCTGGATTGGGTAGAGGGCGGGCACAGCCGTTGTCTGTCAAGTCGCCTCTGCACGTGATTAGCCTAGAAATCTAGACGCCCCTAGCTAACCTGTGTGAAGCTGCCCCCCCCCCCCCCCCCCAAACCCAAAATGCTGAAATAACTCTGCAGTTCGTTTGTGCTGGTTTGTGCAGTAAACATTTTCGTTTGTGCTATTAAAGCTTTTGAGTAATTTAGAAACACATTTTAAATACAAACGAACAGTGTTTTTTCAGCATTTTGGGTTTGAGGAGGGTGGGCAGCCTCAGGCATGTCCCGATAGAGACTGTTTGGAGTGATTTGGACGTGGAGGGGGGCTGCGTGACGTCACATGTCCGAAAATGTATTTTTAAATTACTCAAAAGTTACTAGCACAAACGAAAATATTTGCAGCACAAACGAACTGCAGTGTTATTTCAGCATTTTGGGTTTGAGGGGGGGCCAGCTTCACACAGCTCCCTAGCTAGCCTAGTGTTAGCTCGCTAATAACTTGTAGCAGAGACACTATATAGGAGCCTTTTAGAAGGACTTTGCTTGTAGTATCATAATTATTGTCATTGCCTGATCTAATATTAAGTTCATCTGCAACAAAAACGAACAGTAACAACTTACTCCATTAGGCTTGAAATGATGACAATCAGTTGGGGAATATCAGGGATACATCCAAAAAACTCTCAATAACTCCATAAAACGATAGCGACTCAGTTTATTGGTACCATTCCACAAATTATGAATTTTTTTCAGCGTAAAACAAAAAGACGTAGATCTCTGCAACTCTCTTTCGTCACTTGTCCCTTACCCCTCAGGACGATTTGATTGGTCTGATACAAGTTAGATCGGGATGCCTTCTTCTCTGCCGAGCCTGGCTAAACTCCTGTTGTGGAATTTGCTACTGCTAGGGGGGTCTAGATCTCTAGGCAATGGCCCCATATGTTTGTTTGAGTTTTACAGCCCGTGTTGTCTCCCAAGACCGGACTTATTCACAGTGTATTCAGGAGGAAGACAGCTAGTGAATCAAGGGGAGATTCCTGCGATTTGAGATAAAAATTAAATCGCTCTGAAAACCATGCAGGATCTCATATTGCACCTTTAAAAATGTAATAGAAGTCACCCAATTTATATCAGTAGACTTATACATTTGACCTTTGCATGTATCGGAATAGGAGTGCTCCACATTTGAATGTATCAAAATAAGGGACACCTTATTCCTGGCAAAAAAGGTGAAAAAGAATCAAGTGCAGTGAAAAGCAAAATATTGGCAGGAGAAAGGAGAACGACTCCCCATTGCCAAGGTTGTTTTATCAGACAAGCTATTAGGCCACAGGAGGCCACAGCACCTACACATTCATGTCCATCTGCTCCAGAAGACACCAATAGATAAGAGCACAAAGTGGATAGAGCCAGTACAGACTCACCAGGGTCATAACACTGTGTACAAAATGTAAAAGTGAAGTGCTAATACAGTTTGCACCAAATTTGGGAACAAGTAAACCTTTGTATGCATAAAGACTGATAACTTGTGGTGGGAAAGTTGGAACAGAAACTCTTACATCCTCAGATGCATGACTCATATCAATCAAGTAAAAGGTTCCTTATTAAGTATCACAGATTTTTTTTTTATGAGAAAATCACATAGATTTTAAACATTACAATGATTTCAAATAAATGAATTCCAAAGAAGGCAGAATCAGGTATTTAGTGAATATATGTGAAATTGTTTTCCTTGATCGACATCCTTGATTGACAATATAAAGGTGAGTTTTTGTTTACATTTAACTGTGTGCACAGAATGAGGAGCTTGTGGGTGTTACAGTGTTATAAGTCACAAATGTACAAATGGCTCAGCATCCCTTACCTCACGGTACCCCTGTGCACCTGAACACCTGTGCACCAGATGTGGTCACAGACATTTTTAATCTGTCCCTCAAACTGTCTATAGTTCCATCTTGTTTTAAAGCAACTACCATCATACCGGTACCAAAGAAAGCGGTGGTCTCTAACCTGAATGATTACAGGCCAGTAGCACTTACTCCAGTCCTGATGAAGTGTTTTGAGGGCCTAATCAAGACGCACATCCAGAGCATCATTCCACCATCATTGGACCCCCTACAGTTTGCATACAGGTCAAACAGATCCACACATGATGCCATCTCATCAACCATGCACTCAGTATTGACACACCTGGAGAAAAGGGACACTTATGCCAGATTTCTTTTTATTGATTTTAGCTCGGCTTTTAACACAATCATTCCATCCAAACTCATAGTCAAACTCCATAACGTAGTGTAACGGAGGCCAGCTAGCTCGGCGGCAGTACGTCAGTACGGCAGTACGTGTAAATCCTCATCACCCAATTGGGCGCTTCTAACACGCTGAGTTAGAAGCTCTGGCTCTTAGCTCAGTTGGTTAGAGCGTTCCACTCCCACGCCGGGAGTTTGTAGCTTGCGGGGTGGCAGGTTCAAGACCTGTGTGCGGTGCGGACTGCCACCGGCTACACTAGGCATTCCTCCCCCTCTGTGTAACTGGGTCCTGAGCTTCCTCACTGGCAGGCCGCAGCATGTCCAGCTGGGTAGCCACTCCTCTGGTACCCTGGTAATGAACACTGGGGCACCAGAAGGTTGTGTGCTCAGTCCCATGCTCTACACCCTCACCCTGACTGTGTCGCTGCACAACCTAACATCTCTTTTGTTAAGTTTGCAGATGACACCACGGTCATTGGTCTCATCAAGGACAATGATGAGACTGCCTATAGGAGGGAGGTGTTGGACCTGGTCAACTGGTTTGAGGCTAATAACCTCACACTCAACATCAAGACCAAAGAGATAGTGGTGGACATGAGAAGGGGCGGACAACATCATCTGCCACTTCTGTTTGGAGACTCTGTGGTGGAGAGGGTGGACAGCTACAAGTTCCTGGGTGTCCATATAAGCGAAGACCTGAAATGGACAAGGCACACCTCACAACTGGCAAAGTCAGCCAAGCAGAGGATCTACTTCGTGCACCGCCTCAAACGGTTCGGCATGCCACCTACCATCCTCACCAGCTTCTACAGGTGCACTGTGGAAAGTGTGCTAACCTCCTGTATAGTTGTGTGGTTTGGGAACTGCACTACACAGGAGAAGAAGGAGCTACACAGGATCGTAAAGCTGGCCCAGTGGATCATAGGGTTAGATCTCCCCTGCTTACAGGACTTGTATGAGAGGAGGGTCTTAAAGTGGGCTAGGAATGTCATCAAAGATCCCACCCACCCCTCACACAAATTCTTTGACCTGATGCATTCTGGGAAGCGGTTCATGAGTCTGACTGCCAGGACAACCAGACGGAGAGACAGCCTATTTCCACAGGCTGTGAGGCTGGTAAATGGGCTGCAAATTCTACCACCTCTGCCATCTCAAGCAGTCTCCCCTGTACTGAGCACGTACACTTAGGGGAATGGACTCGAGAACTCCTGCTCAGCATTTTATTTATGACTTTTTTTTCATTCATGTGGACATATGACATTCTCATTATGCTTTTTTAACAACTTGTCTTGTTTATTTTATTTATTTATTTGTTTATTTAAGATTTTATAGTAACTATTCCCTTCCCTCTGGTTCCCTGAGCAGAGTTTGCACAAAGTAAGAATTTCATTGTGCTGTAAGCATAGATGACAATAAAGTATCTATCTATCTATCTGAAGGCCAGATCTGGTAGGAATTTTTACAGTCAATGATCAGCGCCCATCTGGCCCCTTCTGGCAAGGTCAACACTGACTGAGGCCAGCACTAACTGTCTAAAGTTCTTAAGCAGTATTAAAGTGTTCATTCTCAGTGTTTGAAATTGAAGTAATGCTTCCCTTTCTTTGTTTTTATATTATTTGTGATTACTAAAGAGAATATAGCATTGATGCATCATGCCCCAGGCAAGAACCAGGAGTTCAATGCATTTCAGCTGGTAAAGAGCTACTAAAGCCCCTATCAATGATGAGACTCTGACATGAGAAGTATGTGCCTGCGCTTTGCCTTCCTTGTCTCAGAACTGCTGATGTGAGCATTAGAAGTATGCACAAGGTCATTTAAGAAATGGTATTTCAAAAAAACTGTAAGAAGTGAAACTTTTGACTGTCCAGAAAAGCAGCTTTTACAGCGACTAGAACAATTCAGCAGTGCAAATTATAGCTGTATGTCTATTATTTTGTGGGCTAGTTGGCTGTCTGATATGAGTAGTTAAATCATGAAAAGGCTATGTAGGTTATACTTTTGTCTCCCTTCCAATGTCTTGACACACTTTGTGAGGTTGTTTTGCAGTGGGTAGGACATGTCCATATGGGTGTTTGGAGCTGAACACTACTACTACTCCCTTGGTGGTCAGAAGGGTTTCTTTGAAAAGGACAGCTAGCATGTGAGTTATATAACAGAATTTGCTGCCATTTCACACTGGTCAGAGATACACTGTTTGAACATAATATCAATCAGTAAATCATGAATTTGAAACATTGTTTTGTCAAATTGTGTGTGGGTTTGATTTCATCAACTTGATTGAGAGCTCACCAGTCCAGGGCCGTTTTACACTGTATCTACCAGTATTCACAGGTTGTTATAGACTTTCTTCACTAAAGCTGTTGCATACATGGCAGAGGAAATAGTGGAGGAAGAAGAGGAGAAGATTGTGTGATGAACGGAGAGGTGATCAAAGGGAGCGCTGATGCTCCCGGAGAAGAGGAGAGAATCAAGAATGCTCTTCAAACAGGAGTAAGTAAGAAGTCTGTTTCTCTTGGCTGCCATCAGTAGGTTTGACATGAGTATAGGGACGCATGTAGGAGAAATAGGCCATTAATGAGCTGCTGCTACTGATGACCTCTGATCAGTATGATTTAAAAAAATCTTCTGTATATTGTAATACTTCTTCAAGCCTATAGTAATGTCTAGTAAGACATCCACAAAGTGGAGTAATGTACTGTATGTGTGTTAAAGTGATAGAGTGTATCAATCAGTTGCCCAATCAATGAGTTTATCAGTGTATCAATCAGTTTCATGTTGCTGAGTGCTGTTGGTGCAATGTAGGCCAAAAAGCAAAACGGCAATACTAACTGATAAGGGTAAAGAAGAGGAGGGTTCAGAGGTGGAGGATGACATGAAAGAATCATTTATAACAGAGACTGATCTTCTTTCATAGGCAACTAGAGGGAGCCATCACTCATTTAATGGCATGTATTTTAAAGAGACCAGTAGGATAAGCAGGTTTTGCTTAAGAGGTGCCTTAGAATTATTGATGTTTTCTACTGAGGTGGTGTCTAGGTAAACAAATAAATGAATAAAACAAAACAAACCATAAAAAATACCATGTGGTTGAAAAAAATATTTTCAACCAAATGAGTGTGGTAGATTTTAGTGGCTTTGTGTTTCTTGACAGAGCAAATGAAACACAAGCTTTTTCAGATCAGACAAGACTCAGCTGGTCTACCGTGACACATGACCACAGACAAATTAGAAACACATCTTGTGATTATATTTATTTTACGTCATTTGTATGTCTATATTAAACTACAGGTGGTAAGTAAGTGGACAGACAAATACATCATGATAAATTCCAAAAGTGTGATAACATGAGTACAGAATATTTGCAGCAGTTCTAAAAAAACGGTTATTACATGCAATTACATCAAAAGAGTAGGCCTATACATTTGCTATATGTTTGGCTGAATAAAGCAAATAAAAAATATAATGACATGATACATATTTCATAATAGCCATGCAAAACTATATAATTTTATGATTTTATGATAATTTGATGTACACATTATGATGATTTAATGATAAATTTAAATAATTCCCCAGATTATTTTCCAGCACAGACTGGTGGATTGTATCATCTTGTTTGTGGCAATGAAAAGAGAAATGTGTCTCTTCGTGACTTTCTTGACATCCATTTTAAAATATTATTAAAATTCAAGGAAATATGAATTGTGAG
>JAODXP020000026.1:25694087-25747568 GCA_027497455.2 Sardinella longiceps
CTCTCTCTCTTCCACCACTCTCTCCTGTAACACTGGCACAGTTTCGGTGATTAGAGCCATCTCTAAACATTCTTCACCATCGCTCAAAGTGAACAGAGAGTAGAGGGAGATGCGTGTCCAAAGCAACAGACAGTTTGTTCACTCATACCCTTAAAAATAGTGTCTCTGTCTGTAGAACTCTCTCTCTCTCTCTCTCTCTCTCTCTCTCTCTCTCTCTCTCTCTCTCTCTCTCTCTCTCTCTCTCTCTCTCTCTACTCACTTCCTGTTTGCTGCAAATGCACTACTGATTTTTGCATATGGCTATAGATGAGCAAATAAATATGAATGTGTGAGCTCACTGTTTAGATTAGAGAATTAACCATTTTTTTTCACAAAAACAAAGACATTCATGCAAACACACTCATGCGCGCGCGTCACACACACACACACACACACACACACACACACACACACACACACACGTTTTTAAGGAGAAGCTGCAAGCAAGAAATATGCAAACAAATAAATTTTGTCAACAACAAAAATTATCTGATAAATGGCTTTTAGCATCCACTTCCACTTCAGGGACAAACATCATTAGCTAGCATGTCCCAACAAGTTTGTTCACTAATTAGCAAAGCTAATTCTCAGCACAAGAAGAGTAAGCCTAGTTGCCACATTCACTGAGTCTGCACATTGCATCACTGAATCAGTCAATCAATCAATTACAACACACACACACACACACACACACACACACACACACACACACACACACACACACACACACACACACACACACACACACACATATGCATGTGCAAAGAGTACTGTGTCCAGCCTGCACATTGATCTACTAATGCATTAAAGCCCACAGTGTGCCACCTCAGTCTTTCACTGGCACATTGATCCACACACACACACACACACACACACACACACACACACACACACACACACACACACACACACACACACACACACACACACACAAAGTGGCATCTTTATGCTTGACCAAGTAAGGGCATGTTAGAATGGGGCAATAGACCATAATGAAAGCCTTAGAGAACCAGTGACACACAGTGTATCCCCCACTCACAAATAGACACGTAGATAAATGGCTGTCTAAAGTGACTTTGTTTCACAAGTCAGAAACTGACTCTCCCAACACCTCTTGCGCTGTAGTTGCAAAAGTTGCGCCTTTATTGCAGAACTTAAACTCTTAAAGCCATCCATACATTGTGTTACATAGCCTACATATTTCTTCCTTTTAAACCTTTGGGTTTGGGCATGTAGGGATATAACAGCAATCCCCCAAATGAACATGAGTATTGAGTGACAGTTGCTCTTTTTTTAAGGAGAGTTCTTTGTTAATTCACGTGTGTGATGTGGAACAGAAAATCAACTCTTCCCCAAAAACTCTGTGTGCCTGATACAAAAGTACATCTCAAAGGCCTCCAGTGTTATGGTGATGGTACAGAGAGAGAGAAAAAAGAAAGCATGCTCCCTGGCTTTGAAAAAACAAACAATGTTGTGAAATCCCTCTCAGTACATAACAAAGCAATTAAAAGCTAATCTGTCACAGACTTATAGTACAACAGAGTTTCCTGCTATCTCAACATCTCCCTCAAGCCATGCAACCACCAAACAGTTGTTTGGAATGTCCCAAATATTATGACCCATGCCACAGATATGAAAACTCTTATCAACCTTGGCGAATTGCCCATGAACCCAGTTCATAGATACTTCCCAAGCCCTAGTTAGCATGGGGAACGCATTTCCTCCCAGTGGTCGACTCCAAACTGTAGGCTAGTCACTCCATTTGGATTCTGTAGACAATACTGTTGGAAGACTTTGGACAATCTAATGGCCTGTTACTGAGACTGGTGTATAGGCCTATGTATAATGTGCCTATGTGTAATAGGCCTATGTATCAGGGGCGTTGTAGTGGGGGAGGAGGGGGACTGAGTTACCAGGGCCCAAAGAGGTTGGAGGGCCCTTGGCAAGTATTCCAAGCGGTGAGTGGGGCCCATGGCCACTGCTTGTGCCCAGGGCCCAGAATTTGGTGCAACGCCCCTGTGTATAATGGCCTGTTATTGAGATTTGTGTACAGGTCAATGCTAATGGCCTGTTACTGTACTGTGTTTAGGCCTATGTACAATGCTAACCTCATGCAAAGCATGGATGGGCCAGAGGGGAGCTAGCGCTATAGTCATGTGGTTTCTGATCACTCAGAGGGAAACTAGACTGGAGGCAGCGGTGTTTTCCCTGTAGGCTGAGGGAGTTGTGGTGCGGTGCATGAGGCCTGTGTGGGAGGGGTGGAGGCAGGGTCAGAGAGCTCATGGTTGAACAGTGATCAGTTATTTACAGAAGCAGAAGGTGAGAGAGTCATAAGACACCACCTGTGTTTGGGAATTGGACTCATTGTGTGTGTGTGTGTGTGTGTGTGTGTGTGTGTGTGTGTGTGTGTGTGTGTGTGTCTGTGTGTCTGTGTGTCTGTTTGGTCAACCAAAAGGAGTAAGTGGGTGTGGAGAAGTGGTTCAGACGTGGTGTGTGTGTGTGTGTGTGTGTGTGTGTGTGTGTGTGTGTGTGTGTGCATAAAAAAGTCCAATTTTTGGTTTGTGAGGTCATCTGTATCTGTGCCTGTATAATTTGGCCATGTAAATAGTTTGTGTTTTAGTTGTGGGATGATCTTTCATTCATGGCCTATTGTGTGTCTATACAGTACCATGAATATGCCTAAGTAGACATTATACATGTATACTATACTATAGTAAGCACGTGTCTGTGTTCCAGTCTCATCAGGCTTTGGGCGTGTGCAGCTCATTTTATCATGGTGCCGTCCATGTCTGAGATCCTGGCCACGGTTTCCATAGCAACAGCAGTCTGGTGATGCTGCGGCGTCTGCGACGGTGGTCACACGCGGCTCTAGCAGGAGCCCTCAGACCACCACGTGTTTTATTTTCTCTTATTTATTTATTTTAAAACTGCATTACGGGAGACATCCTCACTACACAGACATCCATGCTGGGAGACGGTAGTCAGACACACACACACACACACACACACACACACACACACACACACAGCAGCTGCATCCTTTGCTGCTGTCTCACCGACTGACATTCTTTATCGGGCGGTGGTGATTGTTACAGGGACAATGATGATAGTAAAATTATTTATTTACTCTTTGAATAAAAGGTTTTCGTACCAGAGAGAAGAAGACTGAGGTTTTTAAAAATGCTATATTGAAGTCCAGGTTTACGAATGAATGCTGGAAATTCAAGGATATGACTTAGCACACATGACTTGCCTCACTGCTGCATTACAGCATAAAAGCCCAGCCATAACAGAAGTGGGTGAGGCTGGGATATTGTATTTCACTGCAGACTTGTGGTCCCAGTCACACAGACGCACACACACACACACACACACACACACACACACACACACACACACACACACACACACACACACACACACACACACACACACAGCCTGTATAGCACTAACAGCCCTTTAGCAGACACTAGCAGACAGCTAATCAATAGCCCATCTACATACAGTGGAACGATTGTGTGATGAGTGTGGTATGTGTGTGTGTGTGTGTGTGTGTGTGTGTGTGTGTGTGTGTGTATGTGTGCCTTTTTTTGTACAGAAAGATCCACACACTTATGCTAATGTCGAGGTTTGACGATTGGGTTTGGTTTGGTGTCATGCCGTTTCATCCCTGATGTCTGGTATGCGTGTCTGGGCATGTCAGATGTCAACACAGGAATGAAGCGTATGCCATTACTGCAAGACTAAAGACCCTGACATTCCTCAAGTAGACATCTGTGGAAATGCCTGACTGTAGCACGCCACACCAGCTGCAGACAAATCAATCCTACATCAATATCCCCTATAGTTCTCATATGAGGAAAGCCTGTACACAACCACATAGATAGTTACTGCATAATCAAAAGTAATGCATTCAAAACACAGCCGTGTATCTGTTCAAATGTGAGGTTCATTTGTTGTACAGTAGGTAGTCACACAGTGGAAGAGCTCTGTAGACATAGAGAACTTACCAAATCTGCAAGAGAGAGAGAGAGAGAGAGAGAAAGAGAGAGAGAGAGAGAGAGAGAGAGAGAGAGAGAGAGAGAATTTAAGCATACTGATATTTTTTGATGGAATCTTGATATCCTTTTTGCTGTGTCTGCACAGTGACAGTGCTGACTTGTGTGAAATGTCTGATTACTGTCTGTATGATGAATTTGTGCTGCGTATGTGCTCTTTGGACGCAACATTGCTGGATGTTTCCTCAATATAGGCCTTCTGTATATGCTGCATATACTGCATATAGGCCTTCTGTATATGCTGCATATATACAGTGTATGGCATATATACCCATTTATGTGTTGGATCAATTCAGTATATTTCAATGTGTTGACAAGGGTGAAAAAGGATTAGTCATCTTTACCCTGTGATGTTTCAGCAATCCATTTTGTGAACATGCTGGAAACTAACTACACATATATTAGTGTGTGTGTGTGTGTGTGTGTGTGTGTGTGTGTGTGTGTGTGTGTGTGTGTGTGTGTGTGTGTGTGAGTGTGTGTGTGTGAGAGAGAGAGAGAGAGAGAGAGAGAGAGAGAGAGAGAGCCCATCCCCATCCTCGTTCCCATGCTTTCACAGACACACACATCACCCAAGCAGATTAATACGTTATTAAAAGTAACTGACTTAACACCAATCCCCTTATGCTGACATGAACGATTAGCCCAGTGTTAGCCATGTGTGTGTGTGTGAGTGTGATTACCTTAATACCATGAGTACAACTAGCTTGATACCAAGCGTTATTTGTTTTTATGTGTGTATTTATGTTTTCCTGTGCTTTGTGTTTTTGCATGTGTGTGTTATGGAAAAGAATGAAGAATTAGCATTTGATTGACTCAGGTGTGTCTAGAAATCAACCAATTTATCATTAATAAACAACATCACTGTTTAATCTGTTGTGAAGCCATGGCAGCATGGGATGAGTCAGCAGAAATGATTCATGCCTCTCCATTAGCCATACCGCTAACTCCGATAAAGGAAAATAAGTCATCAATCCTGATTGATATGCTTCTATTTTTCTGACATGTGATGCACTATGCTCAAAGTGGACTAACATGGTCCTAGACTCTCCTTCCTGACCTTTCTCATATGATATACTTCAGGTTAGCTTATTGTGGAGCTTGTTCAAGAAATTACTTGGGTAATCAGTGGGAGGATATTTGGGGAATCAGTGGAGTTCGGGGAAATTTGTGAATTGCTCCATTTGAGAGGAAGAACGCCAGCTAATTAGCATCAAGGATCTTGCCAGGGCAGAATAGCATATTTAATACTGAAGGGAATGAGTTCTTATTAATGGTGATTCATCATGATTAGAAATTAGAAATTTGTGTGATTAATCTTTTTTTTTAATTGGTTGGCTAATAAATCTGTTTCACATCTATCTATCTATCTATCTATCTATCTATCTATCTATCTATCTATCTATCTATCTATCTATCAGTGTTCTATCTATCTGTCTGTGTTCTGTCATGTCACTAGTGAAGTGGGTTGGAGTCAGTGTTGTCTCAATAATGTCATTAGGGCTGTCAGGCAAAGGCTAATTGCGGCAAAGGGAATTGGGCTTAAAGTCTCGTCCCAGGATACACGGCACACAGCCCCAAGCTGATTGGCTGGCACAGGTGCCATCTTAACCAGCTGCAGTCTAGGAGGAGAAAGTGAGAGAAGCTGCTCTCTGCAGTTGCCTCCTTCTTGCCTTCTTACACACACACACACACACACACACACACACACACACACACACACACACACACACACACACAAAGCATTAGACAGAGAGAGGAGACGTGCACACACACACATCTAGTGCTGCCCTTGTCTCATCAGATCAGGACCACTAGCTGCATGGCTGCAGCACAGCCCACACCCTTAGGACAGTGAGCACACACACACACATTCACACACACACACACACACACAAACATTCACACACAGAGACAAAGCCCCTGAGCACAAGAGCGAGACAGGCTTCTTATCTGTGTTTGGGTTCACTAGACAGCTCTGTGGTGCTAATACTCAAACACTGCCTGTCTGACACTTGGCTGATATTTTTCTCTGTATGAATGAATAGAGAAAATATCTCCTTCACGGTCGGTTCACCTAAGTGTCAAGATGCAGTAATAAACGTCTGGCGACTGTGCTTTTGTCTTCCAAAACGTTTTCTACTCATCACGTAGAAATGGCTAGTCTGAGGCTGCGTCAGGTCATCTTGCTGGTAAGCGTAAGGCTACAGTAGAGCTCTTACTCTGTGAAAAGTCCCCTTAAGCCGCAGCCAAAAGGCCCTGGAGAGCAGCCAGAGAAAGGAGTGTGTGTCCACTAAGCCATGGTAGACACGGGCGGAAGATTCTGCTGTTTACTTGTGCCGAGTTCAAATCAGCTATTGTTAGTGATCACAGGGAGAACACAGTGAAGGGAAGCATAGTGGGCTCCAGTTTATCACTAAATCCAATATTCCAGCCAGCTGGCCAGGAACCAAAGCACTACATGTCACATGTGAGAAAGCAGTGTTTTATAAGCACAGACAGACCAGAGGGATTCAATAAACAAAGGTTTTTTATTACAACATTTTTTCCATTTTTCCATTATTGATAAATGGTTTGTGGCAAAAGAACATGGCTGCTGATTCTTTACAAAAACCCAGGAAACGACTGTGATCTAGAGCGGCAAGCGACCACACGGCTTTCACCAACACACAACTTCTCTCCAGACAGCAAGACAGGGTGCAACAACATTCAAAAGCTATCCCAAAACCATATCCAACAGAAGGGCACAATCGCAATATCTTTTAATAAAAAAAAAAAAACACATACACCAATGTGAGTAAACATCCTCTGAAGTATTTCCCCGACCTAGATGGTTTCCTTTCTCGTTCCTTCCAATAGAAAAGGGCAGATGTGTTACAAGGTGGTCTTAAATTCTGTATGCCCAACATATAAAAACCAAAAGATTGTGCATTTATCCTACAAATCAAATACAAAAGAAGAAAAAACAATAATAACACAACGCCTCAATTTGAGAGCCGGTCATTGGTTGACAAAAAAAGCCACGCCTTGATTGGTTGATGAGCAATTTGTGTTCTCCACGTTCCAAAGGCCACACCCCTTGCTCTTTTCCCTCTACACAGTGGGCCAATGGCTGTTGGTCATCTCAGCCACCCTCCACATGCGCACCTCCGGTCAGCAGCGCCTGTCCAGCGTTAGCATGGACACACGATGCCACGAGCCTTCCAGGTGTTGCAGAAGCGAAGGCGGGGAGGCAGGGGGGCTTCAACGATCCATCCATCTTCTGCTTTTCATCCGACAGTGGTGCAGCATGGTTGCTTCTTTTTTTGTTCTTTTTAATTTCCTTTTTTTTCTCTTTTTAACATTTCGGTTATGAAGTTATAACAACTAGGAGAAGTGAATGAGAAAAAGGCAATGCAGGGGAGGGGTGGGGTGTGTGTGCACAGTGCATGAGGGGAGAAAGGGTCTTCATGATGACCCCGCCGCCTTCTCCTGTTCAATGGCTGTAGGGAAAGACAAGAGAGAGAGATAGTCTTAGAATACATCACATCATCTCCACACGCCCAGAATAGGCTACTTATCATAAGCAGACGACAGTCCAAATCAAAAAGAAAAAAAATGTAGGCTATGACTTCACATCTCAAATAAAGCCATCCACAGAAGGCAATGCAAGGGAAACAGACATGTAGCCTAAAGCATCTGTGTGAACTCACTTTCTTTTGAGGGAAGGGGGTTCTTCTCCTGGGTCTCGGTCTTCTTCAGCTTGGTCTTGTCGAAGCTGGTGACCTCAGCGAGATTGGGCTTGTCAGACATGATTGGAGTGTCTACAAAGGAAAATGTTTAGTCATTATTTCTGCCTTTCTAATTTGCAACTATTGAAGGCAACTTCACGCATTGTGCCTTGAACGGCACCAAAAATCTTTTGTTCGCTGAGGTCCAAAAGGCTCGTGCGATTTGCGTCAACTCCCGTTCATTTCGCCCAACGTCACACCCCCGCGAACAAAAAGACCGCACCCTCACTAAATTGCGTTTTTTTGAGCCCAAAATGAATATTTACATAACAATACATGTTCCCACGGCTCACAAAAAAAGTTGTAGGCTAAAAATATGAAATAGTAATTAGTGGAAAAATATGGCTCTGCAATGAGACAGAAATAATCACATCAACATCAATTACCCATCGTCATACGAATAATTAAGACAACACATAGATCGCTCTCTTTGTTCCACGTGCATGCTCAGAGCCTTGCGAAGTCACTTGTCATGTCTTCTGCATGTATAGACGGCATGCTACCAGAACCACCGCCCAGTCGCCTTAATCTCAATGGACAGAGCATCAACGTTCCTTGAAACCATCGCCTCATTGTCCATGATTACACTGGCTATTAACATTGTATGGCGATACAAAATCATATTATAAAAACGTCCCAAATAACGGCATGAGTCATGAGGACATCTGACTGATTCCCAACACAAAGAGGCTTAACAAAGAAAATAGGTTAACCCGCGCATTACACCACTGCCTGTAATGATGTAATGTGCGATTTATCTAGAAATAGGTTTCTAACATCGGTTTAAATGATATGCTGTCAGAGACAGATTGAATTCTCTCAGACTTCAGTGCATAGGTTTCAGTCGCATCCTTTGTCTTCTGCGTTTTCTGCTCCTTCCAGTCCCCAGCATATTTTTCTTTTCCATAACAAGGTATGCAAGACGCATGCAAACAACACATCTTAATCCAGGTCATGAACAAATTGAGTGAAATTAGGAGATCCAGGTACTCACTTTAGTTTAGTTTCACTGCGCTCAGTGGACTTCCAATTCCAGGCTCTGCGATGCAGCAATGTACAGCACTTTGCGCAAGCGTCAAATATATAATCCTAGTGAGAAATATGCAAATCACCCGTCATGACGTCACACATCAGTTTCCCAGAGCTGTTACAGTGCGTGTAGGCCTAACTGCAAGTATTTCCGTAAGATAGTTTTATGTTTAGCCAGTGTGAATCTATCGTAATGGTATTTCGAAATACGTTGTTGAAATAAATGTAATGTGTCCACCAGAAATAGCTTAAATATAGGCCTACTTTTTAAAAGCAGCAATTTCAGCAGAGTTTGTGTTAACATTGCCTCCTTGTGGCCATTGGAGGAACAACCGTCACTGTTACAGACCTGTCCATCCTGTCATAGATAGGCTAGGCCTGCAGATGAAAGCAGCAAATTGAATGGGTTTGGTACATTTTTGTTTTAAGTGCTTAGCTTTTCTTTGACATATGACTTGTCCTACCTCTTACAGTGTAGGCTTAATTCAATTTCAGTGGTGGCATAGACTTTAAATTCGCGCATGATGAAAAGCAAAAGAAAACAGAATGGAGAATTTCACTCCAGTGATTTTATCGGTCTGTTGGAGAGCCCATTAAACCTTCTCTGTTCAGGGGTCTCCCACAGGTAGCTCAGGAGCATAGAAATATAGTGTATTCTATGGCTCAGGAGCCACCAAGTAGGCATAGCTCGATAGCCGATAGCCTACATGTTTAAAAGTAGGTCTCCAAAGGGTCAAAGGAAATGTAGCCCAAGTAAACTTCACAAGGCAATGCACTGCATCAGTTTAAATCCCTGTGAAATTTAATTCAAACTTCATGCCCTGGCCAATGAACCTATGGAAAAATGATCAAACTGGGCCAAAAAGGCTACTTGTGCGTGTGCGTGTGGTAGTCCAAGTGAAGTGAAAAAGTGTCGACTAAAATACACCGAGCATAGGCTACAAAACATTTTGACACTTTTGCTTGTAAAACAGTAAGACATTATTTATTACAGTCACTTCTAGCCTACATGAATTCCGCTCAAATCAAAACTAGTAGCCTACAGCCAACCATGAACCTTGATGTCTCAGAATTATATTATTCTGCCCGTTTTCAAATGTTGTTAATTTGAAAGTAGGCTGGGGAATGAAAATCACAGCAGATTATCGCCGTAATTTTTACACGCTCCTCTCCGCCCATCAGCACATGTCCGACCACACCTCGCCTGTAGGACTTCTATCAGAGACACTTATTGCTTCTATGCAGTGATTTGGACTTTTATTCTGATACGTTGTGGACACCTTTGCGACCCGGAAGTTATTATAGTCGCACATGAGTTGGGGTTGCAATGTGGTGGTTCCACACGTGAAACACGTAAACTCAAAACTTTGGATGAATACTGCAGTCCCGTATCATTCATATGACTTTTTTGAAGCGAGTAAAAGATGAAGTTTTCATACAGGGTATGTTGCTAACTCCGTCGTTTTTGATGATCTGGGGAATTCACATTAATGGAGCCAAATTATTATCATTAGCCGCTGTTATGCTGCTACTGTAATGCACATTTTCAGATATATAACACAGCTTGCAAGTGCTCTGTAGAGCCAACTTTATTGGCTTTATTGGCTTCACTTGAAGTACCATTGGTTTGTTGAATATACCTTAGAGAGCACTGAGTCGACTACTTGGTCTTGACATCACCCATATATTTTGTTAACTGACATTTCCCTGTATCTTCAGTTCTCCAATCTATTGGGAGCGGTGTACCGCCATGGGAACCTGAATTTCTCCAAGGATGGAAACTCCGTGATCAGTCCCGTGGGAAACCGGCTATCCATCTTTGATTTGAAGAAGTAAGTTTATCTGTAGCAAATGTTTTGTAAAGGGGCAGCTAACGTTATCAGTCCTAAGAAACAAAATTCAGTCAGAGACGGTTGATGAAATACAGTTGTAAGAATGTCACCATAATGTCTTCCTTATTGTAGCAACAAATCAGAGACGCTGCCAGTTTCAACCACAAAGAATATCACATGTGTTGGCCTTTCTCCCGATGGAAACCTTGCCATTCTGGTTGATGAGGGTAAGAATGTCACTTAGCGCGGTATCAACCATTTTTTAACCTCATTCAAAGTATGAAAAGTCATTCTAAATTTAATGCAATGCACTTGTAATGTTGATGTATTTTGTAGATGGAGCTGCAATTTTGGTGAGCTTGGTTACACGAGCTGTCCTGCATCATTTCCATTTCCACAAGCCTGTCAACAGTGTGAGCTTCTCACCAGATGGCAGGTCAGTTTATGTCTTTGTTTACACTCCTTAGGACCAGACACATATGGTGTAGACATTGAGCTTGTTTGAGATCGACTGGCTGGCATAGCCTATATTTTGACTAAGAGGGATGCTTTGATTGGACGTTATTGACGTGTTTCTACTCAGTGTTTGATGTTTTGTCTCCGTCTCTTTGTTGTTGTAGGAAGTTTGTGATTACTAAAGAGAATGTAGCATTGATGTACCATGCCCCAGGCAAGAAGCGGGAGTTCAATGCCTTTCAGCTGGACAAGACCTTCTATGGTCCCTATGATGAGACCACCTGCATTGACTGGACAACAGACTCGAAGTATGTACTGTACCTGTCCTTTGCCTTGTCTAAAGGACCGTTCAGACCTGGAATGATAACTATAAAGATCACTGTAGGTATAACAACTTTTTCATCCACAATGACGGACAATAATGGAGGTCTGTCTTCATGCTAATCCCGAGAATTCCATGTCTTCTGACGTTCTCATTATAGTAATGGTGTGAATGTTGTCATTCATAATAATCAAAGCGATATTTTTTTATGGTCGTTATAGTTACCGTTCCAGATGTGAACGGCCCTTTTGAGGTGTAATGTAAGTAATAGAAAGTGCTGAAGTATTCACAAGGTCATTTAAGAAGGTGACCAGAACCATTCAGCATGCTCTAGTTGTTTGTCTTTATTATTTTGTTGGCTGTCTGAGAAGTTTAAGCATGTCTCCCTTCCAATGTTTTGACATTCTTCCATCTTGTGAAGGTGTTTTGCAGTGGGCAGTAAGGACATGTCCACATGGGTGTTTGGAGCCGAACGTTGGGCCAACCTCATCTACTACTCCCTAGGTGGTCATAAGGATGTGGTGGTGGGCTGTTTCTTTGAAAAGGACAGCTTGGATGTGAGTTATATAGCAGTATTTTTCTGCCATTTCACACTGGCCAGATACACTGTTTAACCATGATGCATTAAGGTCAATCCATAAGTCGTGAATTTGAAACCTATGTTGTTAAATTCGTGTGTGTGTCTGTGTGTGTGTGTGTGTGTGTGTGTGATTTTATCATCTGTGATTTATCAGCTAGTATAACATCACTTCAACCTGAGCACACAGATTGATTACATAGGCTTTCATATCTGAAGCTGTTGTATATATTAGATTGGGTTGACATGTGATTATTGTATGAAATATTCTAGTATTGAAGTTAATGGTATCCTTAATTTGTATGTCCTTCATTTCTGTGTGTGTGTGTGTGTGTGTGTGTGTGTGTGTGTTCAGCTATACACTGTGAGTCAGGATGGCACCCTGTGTATGTGGGAGAGTGACACAGAGCCAGAGGAGCTAAAGAAGGGCCTTCGCTATAAGGAGCGGAAACAGAGAGAGCAGCAGAAGAGAGCAGAGAATCAGGAGGAAGAGGAGGAGGAAATACTGGAGGAAGGAGAGGATGGGGTGATTAGGGGAGAGGTGATCAGAGGGAGCGCTGATGCACCCAAAGAAGAGGACGGAATCAAGAATGTGCGCTTCAAACAGAGGAGCAAGTAAGGATTCTGCTTCTCTTTGCTCTCTTTGCTTTGCAGTCTCAAAGAACAGGGATGTCGCCTGATTAACTTGCGATTTTTCCTTTAAGATTTGCATTCATATTCAACATTTTGTGGTCGGTTAGATGGGTTTTTATGGAAAATGGCATATGGAAAACATTGGTGAGTTTTGTTTATGGATCTTGAGCCTAGCTTATTTGTGTGTGTGTGTGTGTGTGTGTGTCATCCATAGGCAGTTCTTTAACAAAGAGGGCAACTTCAACAAGCTGACTGCGGCAGCCTTCCACAAGAACACTCACATCCTTGTCACTGGCTTTGCATCAGGAGTTTTCCACCTACATGAACTACCTGAATTTAACCTCATACACTCCCTCAGGTGAGTGTGTGTTAGAGTTTAGATTCGCTGCCCGAGCCCGAGCCCGGCCCGACCCTACCCGAACTTGGGCCGGGCTCGGGCTGACATTTGCCGTCACTCTATCGGGCTCGGGCCGGGCCGGGCTCATGATCAATGTTCCATAAATAGGCCTATGCTTTATATATGTTTTTTTTTTAATTTATTTATTTAGCCTATGACGCTGGTGTGACACCCAATAAAGTTGTATGTATTATGGTTAAGTAACTCAGCAAAAAATGTTATCTAAGCCTAAGGTGATTAATAGAAAAAAATATGTTTGGACAGCTCTAGCATTGAGCAGCACCTGTCAGCTGCGCTCTGTCGGCTACATCAGACCTATAACGTAATATAACGCTTCTAATGTGATGGGGGAAAAATAAAATAAAATGAACCCAGTCCAGTGGATAGCATAAGGAAACATCAAGTTTGTTTGTCAGTAAAATCGTGCTTCTTTCGCGTGGGAACCGAAAGTGAAAGTGGATTACGGTGTTTCTGAATACAATAAAGGTAAACGTTGCAGCGCACAACGCATTATAACCTCTGTCTATTGCCAGAAAACATTTTTCGTGGATTTGCCAGCATGACAGTCTAATGAATGAATGAGTAGCCTATCTAATCTCAGTGAATGAGAGGTGCGCAGAGCTGTGTGTCAGCACATGGTATGACAGAAAGACGTGGACCTCAACACAGACATGAAGTCTTGTCAACAGGCAATATGCTTCAAGAATATGCTGAACAAATGTCTGTAAATCAATCCGGAATTGTTGTTGAACATGCAGTTACAAAAGTAGGCCATTATTAGGGCTATTTAACGTGTCGGGTTTAAATCGGTCTCGGGCTCATTATCACACGTTATCTCTCGGGTCGGGCCGGGCTTGGGCAGAAAATGATCGGTCTTCGGTAGGGTCGGGCTCAATTTTTTCGGCCCGATCTAAGCTCTAGTGTGTGTGTGTGTGTGTGTGTGTGTGTGTGTGTGTGTGTGTGCGCGCGTAAGCGAGCTCATGCTGGCACTCTCTTCACGTCAGTGAAAGGCAAATAAGAAATTAGTGTTGTGTTGTGTTGTGTTGTGTGGGTCAGCTGAAAGCCATATATTTTTCTTCCCTCCTCAGTATTTCTGACCAGCGGATTGCTGCCATAACTATGAATTGCACAGGAGACTGGATTGGATTTGGCTGTTCAGGTATCCAAATAGCATTGTTGCAGCTTCTTCCGTTTAACACATTTTTCAAGAATAGCACAAACACAGTGAAAGTTGGGATGTAGTTCAGAGTGTATCAGTACTTGGTGATGATGTGTGACTGTGTTTCAGGTCTTGGCCAGCTGTTAGTTTGGGAGTGGCAGAGTGAGTCGTATGTCTTTAAACAGCAGGGTCATTTCAACAACATGGCAGCTCTGGCCTACTCCCCTGACGGGCAGTACATAGCCACAGGAGGGGATGATGGGAAGGTGAGTCTTGATAAGTTGATATTAATGACACTAAAGTCTTTTTTTTTTTTTTTTTTTTTTGTAGCGAAGCATGTATTTGTGTCAGTACAGTTTATGAAGTATTAAAGTTTGATAGTGTTCAGGCACCTTGCCTGATTTCAGGTGTATCCTACCAGCATTACAGCATTACAGCATATTCCCAGATATGTAAAGGATTCAACTAAAATTTAAACGTTTCCTGCTCATTGTACACTTATATAAAATGCGTGGAACTCATGGGAATTGATAAATCACAATTTCAAAGTCAAAAGTACAGTACATCCTTGCATGTTCATCATTGCCTCCTTGTCGAAGATATTTAATTTACCCAAGCCAAGTAGACTTTAGAAGTGTGTTGCAAACGTAAAACCCCGCCACTTGTGCACACCTCCCTGATGTGGAAATAAGTTCAGGCTCAGAATTTTTTTTGTCACTATCAGCCCGGAGTATTTTACATCTAGAATGTAATGTAATTGTCTACAGCATTTACTGTATCTTCCTCCAAGCTTACCTACACATGTCTAGGGTATTAGAACATTTCCTGTGGGTATATTTTTCAGTGTTCCCAAATGTGTGTGTGTTTTTTCAGGTCAAGGTGTGGAACACCAACAGCGGCTTGTGTTTTGTGACCTTCACTGAGCACACGAGCAGCGTCACCAACGTCACCTTCACGTCCAGCGGCTTTGTGGTGGTCAGCGCCTCGCTGGACGGAACAGTTCGCGCGTTTGACCTGCACAGGTACGGATCATCCATCACCTGGCCCTCACTGCTTCACCTCTACCCAGAGCACTATGACCTTAAAGGGTTCTAAACTGAATAAAACTGAAATCGGTTTCATACCTGGTCAGTAAACATGACCAAAAAGGATCATCACTGGTTCTTATCCTTTGCTTTGCAAACAAATCCACATGATCCACATAATGGGCGTCTGTGAGGGGAGCTACTGGGGTAAAAAAAAATCTCAGGCTAGCCAGCTACCGCTAGTTTAAGCCAAGCATGAGGCTGTTTCCATTTCAAATCTGTTGTCTCCCTCTAGTGTTTAATGTTTGCACTGCAGCCTCCTCTGTGGTTGCGTGGCTGGTCATTTTTGTCTTATTTTTGGCCATTAGCACAGTCTGTTACATAGTTATACTCCTAATGATTTATGTGTATTACATACATGTAACCACACTGTTCATGCCGCGCCACAGGTACAGAAATTTCCGGACCTTTACGTCTCCTCGGCCAGCGCAGTTCTCCTCCCCTCGCTGTAGATGGCAGTGGGGACCTAGTGTGCGCTGGAGCCCAGGACTCTTTTGAAATCTTCCTCTGGTCCATGCAGACTGGGCGCCTGCTGGAGGTGAGACCCTCCCCCACATCTCCTCTCGGCCAATCAGACTCAATAAACACCATCTGCTCTGATGCAGAAACTCTCATGAATGCAGTTACTATAAGGCCCTGTCTGGCCCAAACAGCCAACCCAAGCCACATGTTAGTTTGAAGTGGCTGACAGTGTCTATTTGTAACATGGGCATATTGTTTACATTTGTGTGGCTGACAGTGTCTATTTGTAACATGGGCATATTGTTTACATTTGTGTGTGTGTGTGTGTGTGTGTGTGTGTGTGTGTAGGTTCTTAGTGGCCACGAGGGTCCTGTGAGCTCTTTGAGTTTCTGTCCGTCTCGTGCTGTGTTGGCCAGCGTCTCCTGGGACAAAACTGTCCGACTCTGGGACATGCTGGACAGCTGGCACGCCAAAGAGGTTCTACGACTTCCATCTGACGGTACGGGAAAAATCATCCCAGGATGCACACCTAATGCCCCATAGTCATGTTTGATAGGCCAAAACTGATAGTTTGTTGGAGTATAAAGACCAGAGGTGAAAGTAAGAGAAGAGGCTTTCTGCCTGCCAAAACCCATATTAAAAATAAGTCACATACACTGATTATGTAAAAACACATATTCCAGTAATTTCAGTATAACAGTATGGCATTAGAAATGAGCGATGAGCAGGTTGAGATGTCTGGGATCCATATAGTACATCCATTTAGGCCTACCATACATAATATATGGCCCACTAAAAAGTTTTGTTTTTGTTTTTTTTTTTTACCCGAAAGAGTGTCGATAAAGTTGTAGTACCAGTAAGAATTTGAAACTACTTTCACCCCTGATAAAGACAAAACCTGTTTTTTACTGCTGTAATTAAAAATCACTCAAATTTGCTCAGGTATGGCGGTGACCTATAGGCCCGATGGTCAGGAGCTGGCTGTGGCGACGCTGGATGGCGAGATCTCTTTCTGGAACACTCAGACATCAGCACAGACGGGCTCAATCGCGGGGCGTCATGACCTTGAGATGGGACGCAAAGACACAGACAAGATCACTGCTAAACAGTCCGCCAAGGGCAAGTGAGTTGACCTAATGGAATGACCTGTCAGTCTCAGTGTGTTTTTTTAAGATGGGATGAAATACCTTTTTATATTATTTATTATAATTAATGGCCAACAGAGGAGTAATGGAATTGAACAAAGATGAAGCATCAGGTCTTGTACAGCTTATCTGAGTGTCTGCCCAAATTCCTGACTGTGTGTGTGTGTGTGTGCGCCTCCCTCTTTCTGTGTGTACGTAGGTCCTTCACATCCTTGTGCTACTCTGCTGATGGCGAGTCCATTCTGGCCGGTGGCCACTCCAAGTTTGTGTGCATCTACAACATCCGAGAGCAGGTTCTCCTCAAGAAGTTTGAGATCTCCTGCAACCGCTCTCTGGACGCCATGGAGGCAAGTCTTTGTGTTTCTCTCTCTCTCTCTGCTCCTCAGTGGCTTTCCTCTGGGTCTCCATCACTCATTCATTCATTCACTCACCAGACGACATCCTAACAGGTTTGTTAATGTTTGTTGTCTGTGTAGGAGTTTCTGGACAGGCGTAAGATGACGGAGTTTGGCAGTTTGGCCCTGGTGGACGAGGGAGCGGGAGATGGTGATGGAGTTGAGCTCAGCCTGCCTGGAGTCAGGAGAGGTGGGGCCTTTTCTGACTGATAACCTCAATACTGTATTGGATTATTAATATAAACCAATGACGACCAACATATCTGCATTGTTAAGATACTGCCTGGATTTTCTCCTAGCCAGTGCTGATATAGGAAATGATTGGCAATTAGTGATTGTTGTATTTTCGTCAATAAACTCAGGAACTCAGTAATGGTGTGTTGACCTGAAGCTGTAGTCCTCACTGTGAATGTCCTACTATGTCCTACAGGTGATATGAGCTCTCGCCACTTCAAGCCAGAGATCCGGGTCAGCTCTCTACACTTCTCCCCTACCGGTTGGTACTACTCATTAAAGATCATTAGAAATTTGGATCATATCATATTATGAGTGTTGTATGAAAGAATATATTGCTTGTGTATTATCTGTACATTGTACCCCTCCTTTGATCACATTTGGCTACTTATGCAGTCATTGTTGAAACCAACAATGTTCCAGTTGATTTGGACATCTGGTGTAGCCTGGCTGTTAAAGGGTCAGTAGGACAACCTGTGAGTTCTCTCTGGGTTTTTTCTGCACCAATCAGGACGCAGCTGGGCAGCCACCTCCACCGAGGGTTTGATGATCTACTCTCTGGATGCGTCGCTGGTGTTCGACCCCTACGACCTCACCCTAGACGTGACGCCGGTCAGCGTGAAGCGGCAGCTGAAGAAGTGCGAGTGGTCCTCAGCCATCCTGCTGGCTTTCCGCCTCAACGAGAGCGCCCTCATCAGGGAGGTGCTGGAAGCACTGCCACATGAGCAGAGTAGGAACAACCTCTTACCAGGCGTCCGTTTCCCAAAAACATAGTTGCTAACTTAGTTGCAGCTTAGTTAGTTGGCAATGGGAAATTGCATTGTAACCAACCTAGTTGCTAACTTTGTTAGCTACTATGCTTTTGGGAAACAGGCCTCAGCTGATCAAGTTCTTGATGTTACAGCCTTCATGATGGTGTATTGTGATTAACTGGTGTGTTTATATATGTGTGCGTTTGTTTGTGTATCAGTTCCAGTGGTGTGCAGCACGTTGCCAGATGTGTACGTGGAGAAACTGCTGTCATTCATTGGGGCCACACTGGAGAATAGCTGCCACCTCCAGTTCTACTTAACCTGGGCACAGAGTTTACTCACAATACATGGGCAGAAACTGAAGAACAGGTACGTAGGAGTGAATCATCACTACACACACACACACACACACACACACACACACACACACACATACACACATTAGACTATGACGCTGGGTGCTAATTGAGTGCTAGTTGTACTGAAATATGACCAATAATATTTCACTACCATACTTGTTTTGAAACATCAATAAAATCACTAACCACTGAGTTTCACGTGTTCTAAAACAAATGTTTAAGGTTGTTTTAAGAACAAGATCGAGAATGCACATAACTTGCCATTGTAATACTGAGATACGCTTCAGAATATTCACGACCTTTCTAACTGCTCACTGTTGCGCGATAATCAGTGTTGCATCATCTTGATGCGCATGCACATGTGTGACATGTCTTACACGAAGGTGTGAATCGCCCTTATCTTATGCGCCTTTTATCGTGTACAGATCAGGAGCCATACTTCCCACAATCCAGTCCTTACAGAAGAGCATCACGAGACACCATGATGACTTGTCCAAGCTGTAAGTCAACACACACACACACACACACACACACTTGCCTTACAAAGTTTTAATGACATTGAGGTGTTTTAGTGATTGTTTTCTATGCTGCTTTCTCAAACAAAGTTCCGCCAAGTGAGAGGATTTGTACTATATTAAAATCTAATCTCCCTCTCTCCCCCAGCTGTGACTGGAACATGTACGCACTGCGCTATGCTGTGGCCCTGTCCAATCAGAGAGGACTAAAGCGAACGGCAGAGGAAGAGCTTAGTGAGGAAGAGGAGGATTCAGAGGTGGAAGATGACATGATGAGTGAATCCTTTATTACAGAGACTGACCTTCTTTCATAGGCCACTAGAGGGAGCCTTCAGTCATTCTATGGCGCATCTCTTGAGGGACCAGTATGGTAAGCTGTGCTTACACAAGGCTATCATGTGCAAAAACTGCATTGCTATACATTGGGAGCAAGAAAACAAGTTTCCCTGAATTGAAAATGAATTGGAGGGCACCATGCAATAGAGCCACCAACTCAGAGCTTGACTGAGAAGTCAATCTCATAAACAAGACAAGAGGATTTGGAGACAAGACTGAGAAGTCAATCTCATAAACAAGACAAGAGGATTTTTTGCCATTATGTGTAAAGGCTATGTTAATGTTGGAGGAGTGTCTGTTTCTACTTGCTTGATTTCTTGCTTCATTTGTATGTTGTGAAAATATATTTTAAACAGTGATGGCGTCTCCAGTTTTATTACGAAATATCAGCCATTTGGCTTGTGTTTGCAGTCCTTTTCAATATTATTATTTTTTTCCATCCTCAAAGGAGCAACTAAAAACTAAAAATAGGAACACCATTGTTATCAAATTATATTGTTTATGATATTATATTGTTATATAGCTTGACTATACAGCCCACCTGACTAAGATATTTCTAGAAGGGCCAAATGAAATGTAAATTAATCTTACAACGTGGCCACAAAAGGTATTAAAGGTCCCGTATTACAAAAAATCACTTTTTATGGCTTTTGAATGTGTTTCTCTGGTCTATACTGCCTCTACACACACTGTAAGTTGGATAAAAAGCCTCAATTGTTAAAATAGACAATTTACACTGTTAGTAACTGTTCAGCTGCTGTTTGCTTAAACCACCTGCATAGAATTGTTCTAACTACGTATGAACAATGAAAATGATCAATTGACTAATTAGGGGTGGTCTGTCATAGGCTACAGGGGAAATACTTAATGTGTTGGCTGCAGCTGTCTAGTTACCTGGTGCATCCCCCACGAGAAACAACCCGATCTGAACATTAGAGCTAAAAAAGTTAGCTTGGAAAAAGCGTAATATGGGACCTTTAAATCTGTTCAATTTTCTATAAAGTCAAATTCAGGTACAAATAATCCCACTATTACCATCCTTTGATGTTTTCTCTTTATGATTGTTCACATCACATTTTTGCCATGTAAAATAACAATGAAACCTATGGTATGATGACCTACAATTTTGCCACAAATATAGATTATATTTCAAGTATCCTGTGTTGTAAGTGAATGGGATGGTAATGGATATGAGCAATTATCATCACCTTATCAAATCCACAGTAATGGATAAGAATGCTGTTCAAAAGGAAAAAGCAGAGACAATAGGGGAGCTGCGTAGGTAAAAATAAATAAGCAAATAAATTGCAGGTCACCTTTAATGTCCATACTGTTGAATTTTGTGTCTTGTCAGCAGGCCCCCAAGCCTTACACTCACTCTGCTATACAGTATGTGTACCGATGTCAAATTAGACAATTTACCCTTCAAATCATGTAAATCACAAATATTGCCTTTTCATTAGTTTTAGATTTATTGAAGTAAAGAGTTTTACAAGAAAAAGAAATTTGCCAGTATGATAACCTCCCGGAGAGGGTGAATAAATGATTCAAATAGTATGCTATTTCATTGAATGTGATGAAACAAAACAACAGTAAAGACTAATCTAAGAATATTCCTCTTAAAAGGCAGAAAAACATTAACCTTAACTAACCTCACGTGAGACATTTACATTGAACAGCACATTGCACGTTTTACATTGCATGAGTGTTACAGTAAATATCCCTGTAACAACAATCAATAAATCAATTAATCGTACAATAACTTTTATAAACTCAACAACTTTTCTGGCCACAATAAATTTTATTTGCATTCTTGTTTGTTTCCCTCGCCTTTCTAACTCTCTCCCAAAGAGACTGAATTTTAGAAGGTAAAATAGTCTCTATGGAGCCGTCATTTCCAAATCTTCCTTTTGTAAATAGCTCATGTTATAAAGTGGACAACTGCCGCTTATAGTGTGGCTTATATGTGTAACCTACAAATTAGTGGGTGCAGGTACATTCAGGTGCGTTCAATAGCCTCGATATGTCAATATTATCGTTTATCGCAATAATTTCTTGGTCAATTAATCGTCCAAGCAAAATCTGTTATCGTTACAGGCCTAACCGTAAAGCATAGACCTGTCTTAGAAATGGTGAGGTGAAGCCATAGTAACACAGTAAAGCATGGATAACATAGGTTAATAATATGGTGTAACATAAGCATAATAAGGTGTACCATGATTATGTCATAAGGACATAATTTATCAAATATAAAGCAGGCTTAAGTTATATCTATTATTTGTGAGAGTATGCTTAAATGTGAAATAAATGTGATTAAATGTTCATCTAAAGTTTTTTTTTGAGAGAGTTGATGTTTATGTTTAAACAACATGTTTAAACAACATTAACCTCCTGTGATTGTGAGTAGATTATACACAAACAAAAGTAACAATGCAAGTGGATTTTGAATAAGCTAACATAACTGAAATGAACACATCTTATTCATGTGATTATACTACCGACTCAATTGAATTGCTAATCATGAGAAAATAGCCCTATAGAAAGCACTTTCTTTAGTAACACTCAGTCTGTCCAAAGTTAAAGGTCGGCAGATTTCATATAGTGAGACGATACTAGTACTTTCAGAATTACTAATTCCTAATTCCCTTTTAACATGTCGAGACATTCCTTGTACTCAGGGGTGTTGGGATCCAGGTGACTGTCTGCTTGTACCCATGTCAATAGGCTGGACTGTTGATTCTGATCAATGATTCCAATCTTGTAGTACTGGTTCACTATTTCTTTGTTGCCAACTTTATAGTAATGTTTGGTGTCGTCCAGAGACAGAACATCGTAATTTTCACTTTTTTGCTTGAGACCTGAAAAATTAAGCGGTGAATTGACACATACATACTGCATTTTATTTTTCAAATAGTTTTTGTTCTTTAAAACTTCAAAAGTTTCAATGTTGGTTAAGAAACATATAGTTAAATTCATGCAGTGTCTCACAAATGCCTCACACTTTTGCAAATATTCCGTTATATCTCTGGGACATGGGACGATACTATAAAAATGACTTTGACACAACTTGAGGTAGTCAGTATAAAGTTTGTATAGCAGTATACTATTGTAGATAATTATTTTTGGAGGATGATAAATCTATACTCCTATACTGTATACTACACTGACTACCTCAAATTGTATTAGTTTATTTAGTGTTGTCCCATGACAATATAAAACAGAATATTTGTAAAAAAAAAAAAAAAAAAAAAAAAAAAAAACGTCTCTGAATTGTAGCATTGTATTTTTGTAGTTAATCTTTTCTTATGAATAACAACAACGCACCTGCATCATCCCTGAGTTGTCGTGAAGTCACTGGATGAGCCAAAATGACTGAAAGCTTCATCATTTTCTCTGCATCCCCACTAACAACAGCGTTGCACACCAGTTCCCTATAATGAAAACAATAGCTTTTGGCTGTTTGTGAAGTGATAAGAGATTAAGTTATTCAGTTAATGCTAAGATTGAGTCTTCACTCACCTGCATCTATGAGACTCATCACTATTTCCGGTGGTCAGTGCTTGCTTGTGATGCAGTGTGAGGACCTCCATGGCTAAAAGGTCCTTCTCGCCATTGCTCATTATCTCATAAAGCTTTGGATTCTTTTTTATTAGCTCTTCTTTCTGAAGGACGTTTTCTTCTTGTTCAAATATTCCAAATGCTTTTTTCATGGCATCCTTTGGTGGTATATGGTCAGCTTTCACTACACTGTTGTAGTGCTGATTTTTCAAGCTTAGAAAGTAGATATTAACATTTCAGCATTACCATTGTTGAAATCGGAGTGCAAAAGGCACTGATGTGTGACAAAATTAGAAATGCATGCCTCACCAGTTATACTTGACAATAAATCCCAATCTGTAGGTTTTTGCAATGTTGAAGTCTGTCATTTGCTTGATGCTTAGCAAATATGCTTGCTCGCTTTTTTGATAACTGTCATCTTTTGACGTCTCAGCTCCTTCTGTTATGGCATATTTTCCAGGAGTTGTATATGCCTCATCATATTCCTTTTGAAGCTTAAGGATGGCACTGTATTTGTGGATGTCTCCTTGCACCTAGATTGATGAAACAGTAGCAGGTGTAATAGTGACAACAAAGGTGGGAAATAGAAATTGAGCACATTTAATTCTGCACATGTACAGTAAGGGTATTATACATGTAGCCTACACATTGAGAAAATAATGTATTTGCCTAAATTAATTCTAAAACACAGTGGCACTCATTTATGAAATGAACCTATGAGACTGATCTTATAGAAAAATTATTTATTTTTTAAAAAAATCATCATTATCATCATCATCATCGTCATATGATGATTCCTGCGCTCAAATTTATGCTGGTTTCCATGTTGGTTTGATAAATGAGGGCCATGAATGAGATATTGATCAAGAAAATAAGCATTATATGCCCCTTTAAGGAAGAAAGTTAACTCACATTCATTTGAACAGCATTGCGTAACTTTACTGCCTTTTCATTTATGTCATCCCCATGTCTGTTCTCTGTTGCCTGAACAAGAGCCTGATACAGACAATTCTGATGTTCAGATTCGACTGAAGTAATTGAGCCATCAGATTGCACAATATCAAAATGGCCACTGTATGGGTGTCGTTTCCTATAAAGACATAATCATATACCATTACAGAGGCAAATAATGAAAAAGAAATACATTGCCACATATGTTCAGAAATTATAGGTGGAGATCTGGCAGATATTAAAAAGTTATTTACTCACATTTCGGTGTTGAATGGTTCTTTTCTGAGCCTGAGTGTTATTACGCCCTCCTCTTCGTTAGTTCCCGGATAATACTCCTCTGAAAGCTTTTTTCCTTTTTTGTCAACCACAGTAAATCTGATGCCTTTCCCCTTCAGTAAGTCACTCTTGGTGAGTACATAAAGATCAAGAGCTGTAGCTGGGCGTTGTTCATTGCTAATGTTTCCCGCATAGTCTTGAAGTTCTGACCTTTCCGATTCAGACAAGGGTTTACTCTTCCTGCTTGCAGCTGACTTCATATTGTGGCTATGGCTCTGATCATCAAAAAATCGTTGTGTTTCGTAACGCCCAAGAACATTACCAACAGCTTTTCCAGTAGCGGCGTTCAGGTGTTTCTTTGCTTCTCTAGTGGATAAAGAGGTCATAAGTTGTGCACAAGTTTCAACAAATGCATCAGAAACCCTTTTCGTAATTGTATTGAGGAGGTCCTTTTTTAGGCGTTTGACATCAGGGAGTTCATGTCGTCCATCACCATCATATGGCTCAACATCTTTCACAGATTCAGAAAAGGTAGGAACAAACTTTTCATTGATGATGACATCGACTTGTGTGGCCTGAAATATCTCTGCAAAGATAGTGCTGTAATTAGCCAATTCTGCAACTATTTGGACGGCTTTAATGATTCCTTTCTTGCCAATAATACCAGCTGCTTTTTCTGAGACTGTAGACACTTTGTCAATGATGTCATGCACAGTGGACAGGTTTGAGATGAGTTCTTCTGTGTTTGTGGCTGATTCCACTATTTCCTTTATATTTTTTTCAATGTCCTTATTAATCGTGAAGCCTGGAGCGTCTTTTTTCAGAGCTACCTTTGGAACTCCGGAGCAAACTATCTTTGTAAGTTCCTGGTCCAAGATGCTGTTAGATTTGAGTGCTGATGACACAGATGGTTTGAAAATGTCTTGTATGAGGACATGGAAATATGCCAGGACTGCTTCATCAACAGCATACTCTAAAGCAGCTGTCACACCCTCTTTGCCTAGCTCTTGAACTGCATACCGTGATGCATGTATTAAATTCTGCTTCAGGGCAGCTGAAGATGCCATGTTTTTCGCTGTTTTGGTGAAGATAACTGAACATGCGTTGTCCACTGATCCCCTTACAGACTTGAACAAGTGTTTACCTGAATTAATGACATCATCTGCAACTGAGGCAAATGTTTTGGTACCATTGAGCAGGCTTTTAGCTATGGAGCAAACTTTCTGAATTGCACTGAAACCAGCAGACATCAAGGACATCCCAATACTGATTGCTTTGGAGATCGCCCATTCCGCCCAACTGAAACTGCCATCTATCATTCCCTTGATTCCACTGATCATGTCTGAGACCCCCTCAGAGATCAAACCAAGTCCAAACTGTGTAGCTGACCCAAAAGAAAGGGCACACACAAGTATCCCAGCAACTACCTGAATCACACCAAGTAGGAAACAGATGAGGGCGTCAATGCAGAACTTTGGCTTTTTCTTCACTTCAAACACAATCCCAAGGCCATAGTCATAAAGTGCCTCAAGTTCATTTGTGGTGATGTGGTTTTTCTCTTCTAAGAGGTTGTAGACAGAGGATTCTTGTGTTATCACATCATCATTTTTAAACTCCTTCAGTTTGTCCAATGCTCTTTCAATATATCCCTTCCAAGATTTAAAAATATTCATCCTTGCCTCCATTTGTATCTGCAAGTTGGTGCTGTCCTTGTGATGGGGCTCAAAGTCACTTGTCACTGAGAGGTTGCAGGAAATCATTGTATTTGAGGATTCTGAAAGATACACATCCACAAGGTCTTGTGCTTTCACCAAAAGCTGCTCAGCCTTGGATTTGTAGTTTTTCTTTTGAAGGTTTATGGTAATGAATGCTTGGTTATACAAAGCAACAGCACTGTATATTTCTTGAGAAGTGACAACGTTTTCCCAGCATGACAATGCACCATAGTCGGATTTAGTTCTTTTGCGGCAGTGAAGGTCAGTTCTGCTTATTGCTTGTTTTATATGATCATAGAAATTAGCACTTTGACCCTGAAGTAGCATATCACTAATTTTCTCAAGTTGAAGCATGAGATCATCTTCCAGTGTATTTATGTCATCATGCCTGTTGATATGTTCATCATGAAGTGTCAACCACAAGGCCCAGGATTCTTTGAGAGCATTGAGAGCAGGCTGATAATCAAACTTTTTGAGAAGAAGTTTAGAAGGTCCTTTTTTCTCTTCCACAGTGTACTTCTTGTCAAAATCACTTAAGAATTGGCAAAATACGGAAAACAGTTGCTCTTTCATCTCAATTTCCAGGAGTTCATCTTTCTCCATATCAGCTATACGTTGGACTTCATATTCCTCTCTTAGATGCCTCATGACTTCAGTAGATTGGCCTTGATACGCTGGGGCAAGATGGTCTTGACTGAGCATCATCTGAACCATGCCTGGGTTTCCTTTTCGAGCAGTTCGTCCAAAGACCTGCTTCTCAACTCGCCGGTTTGAAGGGAAATGAGTTAGGAGCACAAACAGTCCCCCACATCTGTTAACGTTGTCATCAACCTTGATATCAGTTCCTCTTCCCCCAAGATTAGTTGCAATGATTATATTTCCACTATCAAATTTTCGTTTCTCTATGTCATGCCTACCACTTATTGTGTACATGGTTATCTTTGAGGGATCCTTGCTTTGTCTTTGCATTTGTCTTTCCAGGTCATTGGCTGTCTTGACATCCTCACAAATGACCAAGACAACTTGACCTCGATCTGCAACTTTTGAGGCAGTTTCACAAATTCTCTGGATCCATGGCTCACTCCCTCCACTTACTTGAATTACTGGCAACTCCACAACTTTATTATGACGATGGGCTGGTATTGGATAGCTTTTAGTTTTGTATTGTCTTGCAAGAAAATCTTGATCACCCTGTCCACCAAGTGTTCCTGATACCCCAAATATTCCTGTCCCAGTCATGTATTTTTTGAAGTAATGGAAATTTGACATGTAATTTGTCACATTAGACATCTGTGAAATGGCAAGCTGATGTTTCATCTCCAAAAACTGCTGAAGGCCATCACCCCATCGTTTGTTTTTCTCCAGAATTCCACTGGCCTTGAAGTCCACAGGGATTATCACATGATATTCATGATCAGCTTCATTTGCACTTTGTTGTTCAGCTGCGGGACCCTTGTCAATCATGTACTCTCTTCCTGGTGTCATTCCAATGGCCTTTAAAGCATTTTCAACAAACACTGGGAGAACATTCTCAATGTATGCTTTCAGAAATGTTGGGATTATCATAAAGTCAGCAGTTTCCTTCAAGGAATTAGAGTCACAATCATCTGAATATTTAAGTTTTGACATGATTTGGGAAACCGTTGCATTGACCACATCTTCTTTAGACATTATTTGACATGCACGACCTCTCTCAAACAATAGCATTCTGATTTTGTCCTTATCGGTCTTTTGTTCTTCATAAAGTTCAGCTTTGTTGTTTTTCAGTGAGTAGCACTCTATTGGAACCTCCATTGCAGACTCAACAATTTGCAACAGGTCATATTGTTTGTCTGTTCCAATCTTATCCATAAATATTTCAATTGCCCTCCAGTGACTGTCCTGGACCTCATTGCTTTGGTTTTCATTGTCGCTTTGTTCATCTGCCTGCCTAAATTGATCAATGTCAACTTTTGAAAAAAATCCCAAATTTGCTCCTGGTAGCAATATGTCGTATGGCGAAAAGTGATCTGAACCAGATGAACCAGTCACAGCTGAAAAAGCTGCCTTGTGAAAGTGCTGGACCTTTGTTGCCCACTGGATTTCACCTGTTGCCTGCATTTCAATTGGTCGACAAGATGATGTCATTGCCCAGATGTTTGCGAGGACTTGCTCTATATGTCTCATCCCACTGGCTTCATGAGATAAAAATGTCACTTGGACACCATTGTCTAAGGTCATGTAGTCGACCTCATCCACTATTACCAAGTCAAAGTCTCTACTGCCCCGTGTAGTGTGTCTTTCAAACTCTTGTTTTAAAATGTCTGCGGCAAAAGTCCCAACGGTGCCAAAAACTATTTGTTGGTTATATGCATCTTTTACCAAATTTTCATAGTTTTCTTTAGAACCTCTTGGGGGGACCACAGAAGATGTCACACCAAATTTGGAATACAATTTTTGCCACTCTTCTTCATCACGAATCGCAAGCACAGGGGAGCTTGTAACAATATCTACTTTCACGCCACGGATGGCTAGAATTGTGGCAAACATGGCTAAGATGCAAGACTTTCCCTCTCCAGTTCCGATTTCAAGCAGACAACCATTCTGTTGATCTTCACCTTTAGTACCACACTTTGTAAGGAGAAGCATGACCAAAGATGCAAGCTGGGTAAGCCTGGGAAAAAAGCCCTCTATTTTTTCTCCATTTGGTCCAGTAGATGTTGTGCAATCCTGTACAGCAATGGCCATCCCTAGGAGAACTTCTTTGAGTATTTTCATGTCAGGATCTTCAAAGTCAAGTGACTTTACCTTTTGTTTTCCATCTTCAATTTGCTCTTCAGTAAGATCTACCAGTGCATAATTGGGCAGTTCGCTTTCCATGTAATTCAGTATATCCTCTAAAACCAAAAGCATATTCTCAGGATAATTTGACTCCCGCATTTCCCTCAAAATGGTGTTAGCATCTTTCGGTTCATCAAGCCCACACTCCTCAAGATATTGCACTGGCTCATCTTTGTCTAATGCAGAAAGAGCAGTGATGCAATCAAGTCTGTACGTCTGAACTGTCTGCAAGATCGATGATATTTTGTTTTGGTCAGTGTCTGATACTCTCTGAATGAAGAGCATGATTTCAACAGGGGTCCACTTGTTGTTGAACATCATTTGGCTCAGAACATCCTTGCATGGTTCAGATAGTTTTGTTACCGACTCAATCAGTTTTAATAGATGCCTTGCCAGTGTTGGATTTGTGATGTAAATCCGCTCAAGTAAACTAAAAATGAAGTTATTCTGTGCATCATACTCAGTCACCTCTGTGTCTCTATCAACTGACTGGAAACTGCTGTCTAGAGTCAACTGGACTACTGCTTCAAGAAAGTTTAACTTGTCTGTCAGAGACAGACCTTCATAGTCAACTGCCTGGTCAAGGTTGAACTGGAACCAAATGGAGAGTCTGCTTTCTTTGCAGTATTGAATTGTCAGCTGATTTTGTAATGTTTTCATCCTGTCCTCAATATTTCCTTGTTGCACAGTTTCATTTTCTTCAATATTGTATTTTGTCAAAAGTTCTCTGAATGTTTCCTCTATATCAGCAGGCTATGAAATAAAAAGATACATCAGATGATGATAATAATAATAATAATAATAATAATAAATATAGCTGCCAGCAGCAATGAGGGGGCCAAGCAGTTAAGCTGACTAATTTGTAAGAGGCAGGAAGATGTAGTTAAGTCAGTAAGATGGCCCTCAGCCTCCAAAAGCAGTTTCATGTCAGCAGACCAAAGTTTGCCACTGTTTTCGATTGGCTGTGACGGCCAAATGGTTGTCATTTGGACACTGCAAATGAATAGTTCAGCTTTTGTTCAGCTTGGCCCCAAGATACTGTGTACCAAGTTTCATGAAGATTGGACAAAATTCCTGGCCTGTGAAGCTTTAGTTTCACTTTGGACAAAAATTGAAAATGGCGGAAAGGATTGTTTGGCAGAATGACATCATGGGCTGCGTTGGAATCGACTTGGCCCAAGGATTCCAAAGGTACAAGGCTTTTGAAAATCAGTGGTATGGGTCAGAAGTTATAAACATAAATGCACTCCAATTTTAGCCAAAATAACCTTTTTGCCTATTATAGTGCCCCCCCAGTGGTGCAACTGCACCACATTTGGTGAGCCCCTTTGGGAGTGGACTGGAAAAGAGCTGACCAAGTTTGTTGAAGTTTCGTCAAAGCGTTGCTGAGATATGAGCACACTTCCTGTTTGGCAACTTCGCCGTCAAATTCGACAGGCTGTAGAGGCCTGAAAGCTTTTGAAACTTTATTGGATGTAAATGGGACTTCCCATAGTACGATCTGACAGTGGAATTTTGGTCATCCCAAACCCCTCATGAGCTTTGAGCCAAAACAAGTTTTTGCTAATTATAACGGCCCCTAGTGGCCAAACTGTGCCAAATTTGTTGTGCCTCCATTAGATGGTGCATTTTCGATTGGCTGTTACAGCCTAACGGTTACAAATTGAACAAAGCAAGGGGATAACTTTTATTCGGCTTGGTTTGAAGATACTATGTACCAAGTTTCATGTTTCATGAAGATTGGAGAAAATTTGTGACAGTTGATGATTTAGTTTCCCTTTCGACATAATTCAAAAAAGCAGGAAATCTAGTCGAGCGGAAAATAGACCTTTCCGAACTGTCAATCATTGTTATGCAAAGAGCCAATCAAATCATCAGGTTTTCTGACGGTCCGCAGAGCACCCATACTTGGCCCACAAACAATGCACATTACTGTAGCGGTTAATGGCAACTACGTTGTGTTTACATTAGTGCTGTCAAAATTAACTGATTAATCACGATTAATCCAAAAAAATTAACTCAGATTAAAAAAATTAACTCAGATTAATCCTGATGGATAAGGTACCACTTTCATGGCATTTAATATGTTAAATTTCAGATAGAAAATGGCTCGGCTATCAAGTCAAACTATACAAAGATTATGGCCTGGCTTCTGACTGTCAAGCAACATGTTTGGGGAATCCTTGGGGGTAGGGGACAGGTGTGAATTGCCCCATTTCATAAGAACAAAGGCAACTATTTAGTATCAGGGCCTTTACAGGGCAAAATAAGGATCCAACATACCCTAGCATCCAAATTCTTACTGGAGTAAATGAGTTGTGATTAAAAGTGATTAATCACGATTAATCATTGAAAAACTTTGTGATTAATCCGATTAATTTTTTTTAATCGTTTGACAGCACTAGTTTACATAGATTATCAGTCACTTGGGGGTCCGCTCTATATGTTCCCACAGCCCTATGTTCCCACCAGTGGCGGCTGCTGGTTTTTCAGATAGGGGAAGCTCAGATTGCGCGATCGGTATTTTTTTATTTTAATTTTTTTTTTTCATTTAAACTATTTAATTCTGTTTTTAATGCCATGGGCTGTCACATTTGTCAGGTTTGTTTGTTCTATTGAAATATCCATAATTTAATTGTAGTAATGGAGATCCAGTTGCATTTGAATGACAACATAGGCTACACTATATTGGCTTAAACTTTCAATTGCAAAACCCTCCCAAGTCAATTTGCAATGAATTTACAGAAATAATTTCCTAATAATTCCTTTAAACATGCTTTATTATTGGAGCCATATTATAGGGTTCTCTTTTTCAAGAGGTTAAATAATGTCTGACCTCAAAACACACATCTCTAAAGTAGGCTACCATGACTGAAAATATACATCTCTCCACTTCTGTTTTGGTCCCCTTCTCTTGTCTCGTTCATGATGAGCTGCTACGTTCTCATTTCAGAGCTGGCCAAAGAGAACGTAGTAACCATAGCAACATTTGTTTACAGATCTCTTGCCTGAAAATGTGGCTAATCAGACGTTGATTAGCTATCTTTGCTAGCTCTATTAAGTAGTGACAGAGGCAAGAATCACTGATGAAAATCAAAAGTCACTTGTGAGTTAGTGTATACATCAATCAATAAACCAAATAATAGAGAATAAAATCATGGGCATGGGCAAAGTATTATTAATTACGATAACACAGACAGAGAGTAAATTTGTTGTTTGAACAGGCTCAACATTGCTTAGCTTGTCTATTATGCCGCCTTCACATTAGCCACGTTTTGAGTCCGTAGGTACGACAACCTAACGACCGGAAATCATTCATTCCCTATGAGGATACGGAGACCGCATGCGAACGGGGTCCGACGACTGCGGTGCGAATCCGACAGGGCTCCGGATGCGTTAAAAAAATTGAACTCGCCCGACAGTTTCGGATACGACAGAGCCAACGGTAGAGTGCGTTGCTAGGTAACGGCCATAAACATTGTCTAGAAATGCTTCAATATCAGCGAAATTGCACTATATTTTAACATTTTACAACTGTCAAACACAACAGAATTGTATTTTGTTGGCCCCTAAGTGTGTCAGGTGGTTTAATACAGGTTACAGTGCAAGTTACGTGAACTAGCGATTCACCGCCATTTCCCCCCTCTCTGTTGAGAGCTCCGGCAGAAAGACGTGTAGTGTCCAGCATCCGTAGGGGGAGTGTTGCGAAATTCGGAGCTGTAATGTGAAGGCAGCATTAGCCAGTAGCCTTCCAAACAGGAACAGTGTGAGAGAGACAGAATGCCAATCAAAGAGGTTGAAGGATCTTGTCAAATCATGAAATGGAAGCTCGTTGTCCGAGCCCGCCCTCTCCCATTGACTCCCTGTGAAACAGAGCTTCCCTGGAAATGACGTTTTTTTGCGTATTTTTGCCGAATTAGCCAATAAACGCGAGTTTCACTTCAAATTGAGTTTCTATGGGGGTCTATGGGGAGATGACAACAGTGCGTCAATAGGATCTCTATGGCGAAACTTACATGAGTTTAGGGACCCGAAATTACATTTCTGAACAACAAAATCAAAACAGTTTGAAACAGTGTTGATATTAATAGACAATACAAGTGACTGACACGCGTTTAGCATGTTTTATTAATAGTTTATGTACGATCTTTTTGGAGAAATTTTAGGGGAAGCTGAGGTTCCCTTGTTGTCTTATGATAGCCGCTTCTGGTTCCCACATTTGTTAGGAATTTTTATTTTTCACAGAATTTTTTGAAATTAGGCTCTATGTTCCCACATTTCTTAGGAAATTTGGGAAATTGGACCCTATGTTCCCACAGCCCCATCCTCTCACATTACAAAGATTTTTTTTTTTTTTTATTAGACCCTATTTTCCCACAACAATATGTTCCCATAAGGGCATGTTTACACCAACTCAGGTAATTTATCTTCCATTAGAATGGAGGATTCTGAAACTGAAAACGATTTCAAAAACGATTGCTGAGGTCGATTTCAAAAACAATCGCTGAGGTGGATGAATATAATAATGTTGTGGAATGTGGATGCAAAAAATTCTGAAATGAACGAGAGTGGATGGAGATTGTTTTCATTGTGAATATGAATATAGGCAGCACAGCATAAAAGCACCTTAACCCTTACTCTAAACCTAACCCCACTACTTGGAAGGCACCATTGAGGGCAAATAATACCAAAGACAGAATCTTACTTAAACTTACATAGGGGGGTTACCAGGCAGGGGTAGAGATGTGGGACTATAGTATCTAACTTTGAAGAAAGAAAGGAAAAAATCCTCTTAGAAATGTGAGAATAGGGGCTGTGGGAATATAGGGCTGTGGGAACATAGACACGCTCCCGTCGCATGTAGATCAAGATTGCAGGTAACAAGATTGGGTAAGAATTCATTATTGGAAACCGTAGTGTCTGTTTTATGGCTTTTGCTGATCTGTACTGGAATATCAACGGCTAATATTCAAATAAAGCAGGTAAATATGCTCACAGTTCTCTGATGTTTTTCCTGCAAACTCCTTCTCTCATGTAGGCTTTTAGACTCATTTGTAATATCAAACAGCCAGGCTTGGTCAGTTCATCTTGGCTAGGAAGTTTACTTTTGAAATTGGCCAGCTTATAATTTCCAGGGAAGTATGACTTAGCCTGGGAGTTCCCATGCTCCTTTGCAAGCTTATTTCATTCCTACGTCACGTGGTGGCTCTGATTGGCTCCAAGGTATGTACAGACGCTATGATAGACATTCCTAGCGCCCAATAAACGGCTCTGGACAATCGTAAACGACGCTTCCGCTACGAGAAATGCAATAGGTAGGTCTCCAAACTAAATATCACTTGTGATTTTAGTTTGGCATTCGCCAGGCTAAGTATGACTACGAACTAGCACACTACAGATTGCTTACAATAATAAGCTATGATAACTGCTAGTGTTAGCTAAGTTATCGATAACTTCGGTTATACTGTGACTTGTTTGCAAAGGATAACGTTAGTTCCCCTTTTTAGTATAAGTTTTCATTATTTGCCCATTATGTAACCATGTGTAGCCTACATCGTTAATTCTCAGTTCTCCCTACAAGCGCACAGTAGGCTACATTACCTCCAGACATCAGCTGAAATAAGTCTTATTTAACATGCTCAGGATTCTTCAGTATGTGCATTTAATAGTCCATTTGTCAAACTAGCTTACTGTCTACTGTGTCTATGAGCCGAGGCTCAGTATATTTTTGGCGATATACAGAAAAGTTACCATTGTAAATATCGGTCGCGAATGTCAAGTTTGTGGGACAGTGGCAACAGTAACTATGCGGGGCGGGGCAAACAGATCCTTTCGGAAAGGTATATTACCTCATTGGAATCGTCTTGATCAAAGGATTCCAATGATGCCAGGCTTGTCAAAATCGTTTGCACGGGTCAGAAGTGACAAGCATGATTGCACTTCCAACTTTGACCTGGTGGCGCTAGAGAGTTTGAGGTGGCTGCATGAAATTTGCTGACATTGATTAGGAGACTGTGCCCAATCAATGTGCCTACTTTCACAACTTTATACCAATCCGTTCTATGGGCTGTCGCTGCCATAGAGGAGAAGAAAAGTAATAAGAAACAGTAGAAACACTATGGGTGCCTTCGAAGCTTCTCTGCTTGGCCCCCAATAATAATAATAATAATAATAATAATAATAGTAGTAGTAATTGTGTCCCTGCCCATGCTTACCTCATCCCTTTCAATAGCTGCTGCATCATCTTCTACCAGCTGATGTAAGACATGGGTGCGCTGATGGTGTCGCTCCTGGCCCCTAGAGCTCTGTTTCAGCTTTAGCTTCTCTTTTGCACTAGACAGCTTCTGCCTGCAGGCTTCATTTTCTCGATCAATCTCTGCCTGGATACGACGCTCGCGCTCCAGCCGCTGCTGCCTCCTCAGCTCCTCTTGTCTTCGCCTCTCCATCTCCTGTTGCTCTCTGCGCCGCTGCTCTTCTTGTCTACGACGATCATCTTCCATTTTTCCTGGATATGACATGAATGATCTTAATTTGATATGCCAATATTTGAGCAAGGAATGTCTTGAATCTCACATCAGATGATTTGTTGCGCTGCTTGCTGCACTCATCGATCTGAGACTTTTCCATAAAAGAGTTACTTCAGAAGACAGCATGTCATCAAAAATCCTTGCATATATTTGGATAAACCACTTGTCTGTCATCCTTATTAACGTGTTGATTCAATGAGATAAGCTGCGTCAACGAGATAAGCTACGTTCAAAATCTCTCCCAGAGGCATTGCATCCTGATTGGACGATTGTTAAACAAGAGCCCTGAAATCCTAGCCTGGGCGAAAGCCGACTGTTGACTCTGTCATACAGTCTGGCCCAATGCAATTGAAATAGGTTTCCGTTTGGATATGACGTATTCTCTCACCTGGCACTCATGCCTCCAACATACGCGTTCAGTAATAACAGATCTCTGGCAAGTACCGATCTATTTTGACATCGTAGTGGCAATAAGTCCTCAAGATCATAGCAGATGACATAGCTGGGTCAGTGTTATAGACACAGGTTAAATAAAAAGTCCACCAAATTGTGTCTGACTGTATGCATCCCCTGTTCAGGGATTTCATTAAAATGTCCTCAGGAAGACGTTGTAGAGCTGCAACTGCAACTAGATTCAAAATAGGCATATCCATATTTCTATACTCTGCTGCTTTTGCGCTGTGATGGAGACACTTAGGTATTTATTACCTGTGTATGTTTATTTGGAATAGTTGCAAAATTAGAAATTGTGTTGCATCACGGATTGGTTTTGATGTAGGTAAGTAAGTAAGATGACAGACAAGTGGTTTGTCCAATTATATGGAAGAATGTTTGATGACGTCCAGTCTTCTGAAGCAAATCTGTTACGAAGTAACTTCAGATGTAGTAGCCTGTTTGTAGTGTAAGAATCATCTGACGTGAGTGAGGTTGTGGCAGTTAATCATCACATTGTGACACTGTTGATCATCACATAGGCTACTTCTCCATAAACGTACCTACTTCAACGTTTCCACCGAAACAATAAAATGGAAATTAAATGAAAGTGCTTAACTGGGCTGCAGAGAGGTTTCATACACCCATAATGAGCCATAACTGACTGAGGTTGCAAATTAACCTAAAAACTAGTGCTGTCAAAATTCATGGTTTAACTCAAGTGATTAATCAAAACAATTATCTCAGATTTAAAAAATGAACTCAGATGGATATGGCTCCACTTTCATGGCATGCATTATGTTAAATTTCAGATTTTGCTTGGCTATCAAGTCAAACTACACAAAAAGTATGGTCTAGCTTCTGAATGCCCAACAGCAGAGGGTTGATGTTTGGGGGATCTTTGGGGGTAGGGAATAGGTGTGAATTTGTGATTAATCAGATTTTTTTTGTTTGATAGCACTACTAAAAACATCAATTTCATATATCGTATTACACAAACTATGCAGGTGACAACAAACTTTACTTGTATCCTTGTAACTGTGCTGCCTGTATAACATACTTACCATAGTTTAGACATTTCTGGACTCCTGACTCTGTTGAACAGTGTAGCTCAATCCATTCGCGGTCATAACTTTCTCTCAAGGTAAATGTTGGATCGCCTTTATGTGAATTAAATTGATAACGCATACTGTACTCAAACCGTTCATTGCAATATTTAATGTACAGCCAGCAGTGGATTTTCTTCTGCTCTTCATAACCTCCCACTTTGTGTTTGGATAGGTGATGATAACCCTAATAAAAGATAACATACATACAGTATTATTTTTAAATCTTTGCATTTTCATATAATTCATTAATTGTCATCTTCACAGGGTTACGTATAAATTATGTTATTACAGACTACAAGCCTAATTCTCAACAAGTTGGGACATTGTCTAAATTGTAATTTAAAAAATTAAATATTTCTTGGGAAATTGTCTTAAGGTTGAAATATCAGTTGTTGAAACAAATATTTATGATCATTTTCAATTTGAGGCTAGCATGGCTCCAAAAAGTTGTCATGTCAACATGGTAGGAGAATTGACCCAGAGCGGTCTGGAAAATTCAATGGGTTATGCTTATCAGTGGTAAAACCACTACTGATGATCCAGAAGGCTGCTGCACGCCTGGTGTTCAACCAGCCAAAGAGAGCACATGTCTCTCCACTGTTCAGGGAGCTCCACTGGCTGCTCACATTAAATTCAAATCACTAATGTTGGCTTACAGGGTACTGGAGGGAACTGCTCCAGTCTACCTGAAAGACATCATCAAACCATATGCTAACCTCCAATCGCTCCGCTCAACCAAGGATTGCTGCTTGGAACGACCAGCACCGCGCACAGGTCAATCTAGGCTCTTCTCATGCATCGTTCCTAACTGGTGGAATAGTCTTCCCAAGACTATTAGAACAACAGGCATTCCTTCTACTTTCAAGAGACTCTTGAAGACCCAGCTCTTTCAAGAATATCTCATGTCCTAGTTCGTTAAATTACTTGGAATGCACTGATCAAATATTTCTAAACTCTTGCACTTGCTCTCCTATTAGCAAACGCCACTCCTAGTAGGCACTTACTTGTATTGTGTTGCAGCTTGATTGTTATCCCTCTTTTGTAAGTCGCTTTGGATAAAAGCGTCTGCTAAATGCATAAATGTAAATGTAAATGTTATCAAAGGCTATTCGTTGGCATTGGGATTTTATATGATTAGTTGATCCTGAGTCATGGGCAAGTGTCCTGCAAGGCATAATATCTGTCATGTGAGGCGGCGGTGCCTCAATGCCACAGTTCCTTGGAATGAGCTAGACAGATAGATAGATCGATCCCCAAGGGGAAATTCAAGAGGCATAAAGCAGCATTAACATTATGTGAAATCTACAGTATATCCCCAGCACTTTGGAACAACGCTGTGAAACATTATCAGTGAAAACACCCTGTAGAAAGCCTGCATGCTGAATTTTGTAGAAATTTGTTACATGTCCAAAGAAATGTACCCACAAACGCTTGCAGGGCAGAATTAGGCCGATTTCCACTATTGATTAATATCCAAAAAAGATCACTGAAATTCTGGATTCATCTAAATTTAAGCCCTGAAAACTCACTACATTTCAAAGCATTGAAATCCCAAGAGCTCAGCCCTAAGTCCAGTCCCCTATGTCAGCTGGTCTCGGAACTGACTAACCCACTAACCCCTAAAACACATAGGGTCCAGACCAGCACTGCTTCCAAACCATCAATCAGAGTTAACCAAATTAACAAGAACAACAAGAATTCTTATCTGGAACATTGGACAAAAGAAACAAAATTACAACACAAATTAGAATGTTACATTGGCATACGAAAAGACTATGAATTGGCAGAGTATCTCCTCACTGTCAGAGATACGAAGCAGAGACAGATCCTCACCAAGTACAGGCTGAGTGACCACAATCTAGCCATAGAGAAGGGCAGGCACAAAAAAACATGGCTGCCCAGAGAGGAAAGAATATGTGGTCACTGTATGACAGGGGAGGTAGAGACAGAGGTGCACTTTCTGCTACACTGTGACAAATATCTGTCCCAAAGGGAAAAATATTTCAAGATATTTAACAGTGTTGTACCAAACTTCTCACAACTAGAGGAGCACAAACAACTTGCTGTAGTTCTAGGGGAGGACACCAGCACAAGCACACTGGCAGCCAGTTATGTGTCCTCACTCCATAAACTAAGAGAAGGCATAACATAAAATAATCACCCCCCTACATCCACCCCCTCAACATTGGTCTGTGTCTTACACCATCTCTCCAATTAATTTTGCTTTATCTTATTTCCTTGTACATATTTACAAACTATTTTCTTAAATGTCTACTTAAAAGTGTGTGTGTGTGTGTGTGAGAGAGAGAGAGTGAGTAAGAGTGTGAGTGTGTGTGTGTGTGTGTGTGTGTGTGTGTGTGTGTGTGAAGACAGAGAGAGAGATAACAATAATTGTTCCTGTTATTGTTACTGTTATTATATTATTATTATTGTTACTTCCACTACTATTACTATCTTACTACTTCAAGTAGGCTACTACTGATCTATCTGTTCTTTACCTGTTTATATGTACGTTCACATATAATTGCTTTGGCAATGCAAACATTTTCTTGTCATGCCAATAAAGCACCTTTGAATTGAATTGAATTGAAAATTCACATCTTGATGACTCTAGTAAAAGGCTTCTTCAGGAAATGAGTAGGGCTGGGCAAGTTAACGCGTTATTATCGTGTTAAAGCAGCAATTAATTAACGTGATTAATTATTTTATCGCACGTTAACGCTGTCTTAATTATCTTGCTTTTATCACCCGGTGGAATGGAATACTGTTTTCTGATTGGCTGTCAGGGTGTTCGTTATGTAAGGGAAAACGGCCGCCGAGGTGTCCCGATATCAGAAAAATTATAGACGATGTGAAGGCGAAGAACATCCCGACGACGCAGCCGTTTGCCTACGCGAAGTCCATTATTTTTCTGATATCGGGACACCTCGAACGCCGTTATCCCGCTTATCACCCGGTTGCAACTAAAACATATAGATGGTAAGCAAGTGTTTAAAGGAGTAGTTCACCTCTTTATGAAAATTGGTTATTCACCCCCTTGGAGTTACATATGTGGGTAAGAGCATTTTGGTCTCCGTGTATGCGTTGTCCTAGCCTGGGCGAAAGCGACTGTTGACTGTGTCATACAGTCTGGCCCAACGCAATTGAAATAGGTTTCCGTTTGAATATGACGTATTCCCTCGCCTGGCTCTCACGCCTACAACTTTCGCTTTCAGTATTAACTGATCTCTCGCAAGTTCTGATCTATTTTGACATCTTAATAGGCAATAAATCCTCAAGATCATGGATGCTAATGTCATGTACCAATTTTGTGAATGCAATTCGAAAGTGGGGGAGAGAATAACAAACGCGTCCCTATCACTGACCTCAAAAAAAGACTACAACATTTTGAGACATCGCTCTAAACTGTGTGCTGATTGGCTAAACCGTAGAGTAACCGACGGAAAGGCGGGAAGGGGGGCTTGGACCAGACTACGTGCGGAGATAAATGTTTAGTGGAGCTACGTAGGATGGCATCGCCAGGCTAGCGTTGTCCTAGTCTGGCACCCCAACTTTACCTGTAGCTTAGCATAGGCGCTGGAAAGTAAAGTTGCCAAAGAGTTGCTATCTGGCAACATTACATTCCAGCGGCTACGCCAAGCTAAAGCTAAAAAATGGGGAAAATTGGGGATGCCATACTAGGAAAACGCCAGCACTTAGACCAAAATGCTTTTACCCACATAACTCCAGGTAAGGGGGTGAATAACCAATTTTCATTAAGAGGTGAACTATTCCTTTAAGACATAAAAGAAACATGTGGCTCCGTTTAGAAAGAAATTACCCTCTTCGGTTGTGGTACTATTTTCATATGAAAGAAGATCCGCAAGGCTGCATTCTAAAGAGCATTGATATAGAACTCTGGTGAAACTTTTTTAACCCAACAATGCCTCAGGTGTCCTGTTATCTAGAAATAATGGACACCCTGACAGCCAATCAGAAAACAGTATTCCATTCCACCGGGTGATAAGTAAGGGATAACAGCCGACGAGGTGACCAGTTATTCATTGATAATTGGCGAGGTGGAATCTAGAACCTTCTAGATCTTATTCCGCCAAGCCAATTATCAATGAATAACTGGTCACCTCGGAGGTCGTTACCCCGCTTATTTCCCGTATCTACCTATCTCTCGTATATTTGAGGAAGCGTATAAAACGTAAAAGAAATATGCAACTCAAATTTAAAAGAAGCTAACCTGTTCGGTTTGGGTACTACTTTCAGTTGAAAGTAGATCTACAAGGCTGCTTATTGTTGTTATAGTTACCATTCTGAAAGCCATTCATATGGAACGGTAATCAGTTATTAGATGAGTTATTTTTTGGAACTACTTCCAAAGTAGCCAGTTATCTGGAAATAATGGAGAAGAGAATGGCGTTCTGAAGGGAGATAATTAAGGGATAACGGCCGACGTATCCCGATATCAGATAACGGCCGAGGTATCCCGATATCAGAAAAATAATGGACGACGCAAAGGCAAAGAAGGCGCATCTCATTCGGATATATATACGTAAACAAAATCGGTTTTCAGATCTCCGCTTGACCTATTTGAGACAACTTTCCATGGCTGATTTAATTGTCTAGGTTAAATAGCATTCACAGAAGAGGAGAACATTATGAAAGTCCGTTTCATTCTCACACAGGCTACTCGTTCTCATACCACCAAGCAAGAAACATGCACCATATCAAAGTTGATAGCTTAGTAATATGGGCTGCAGTGTTGTGAAAGACGTCAGACTCATCCTGTTTAACCTACACATAACAGAATCTAAGACGCATATTTATTTCCCGTCGCGCATGTCAAGCTTTCAGTTTCAGTCACTTCGAAAACTCCGGGCAAAGTTGAGATTTTGGAAACTCATGGCCAGGGCAGCTTCAAGATACTTAGGGGGCCCCAAGCAAACAGGGCATGGGGGCCCTTCACCTCCCATAAACACCCACATAAACCACATTGATATAATCTTCAAGTAACTTTCATTAATATAATTATTTGTGTTGAACTTACAATTGTCTAACACTGTCATATTTTCTTGAAAAACACCACCAACTAAACTACTAAAATGATTACAGGCAATTGCCTGGTTTGCCTGTTTTGTTGCGACAGCCCTGCACAGCACATGGAGCTGTAGCACAGTGATGTGACGGTTCCATGTCGTTTTTCAGATCTCCGTTTGACCTGTTTGTGACCGCTTTCCATGGCTGATTTGATCGTCTAGGTTGAATTATTTTACGGAGGAGGAGAACATCATGGAAGTCCGTTTCATTCTCACATAGCCTACTCATTCTCATACTACCAAGCAAGAAACATAAAGGATAACATCAAAGCCCTTAAGTGGCATATGTTGTTTGAGTTGAGATTTACAGTAAATATCTTATTTAACTGTTAACCCTATGTTATAATAGAGAAAATGCTGATAAGTTAGGACTACATAACAAATGTTGTGGAATTTTTTGTTCATATGGCAAAACAAATTTAAAGGAATATTCCCCCTTTTAATGAAAATTGGGCTATCTTACCTAGAGGATGAAAATATTTTGTTGTCAGTATGCATTTTTCCTGTCAGGCAACCCCAATTTTAGCTTTATTTTAGCTGTAGCTTAGCATAGGCCTAGGCGCTGGAATGTAAAGTTGCCACACTTAAACTGGGTTGCCAGGCCAGGAAAACACATGCACTGAGACCAAATTGCTTGTAACTCAAGGTAAGAGGGTGAATAATCAATTTTCATAAATGGGTGGAATATTCCTTTTAAATACATTTTTAGCTTACACTACTTTTGAATTCATAGATGGCTTTTGCCATAACATTGCGATTCATCGTGATTAATCTGGGAAAATATGTGATTAATCGTGATTAATATGCGATTAATCGTTGCCCAGCCCAGAGATGAGTAATTACATGCGCTTTTTCTCAGACCATTGTTGATATCACAAATCACAAATGATATATCACTGAGGTTATTGAACCAAGGACTCCTACCTGTCCGTCTTTCGCATAGTACCAGTTGTAGGGTGTGTCATTTTTCACTGAAACCTTGCCTCCCATGGTTTATGTGGTCTCATGAAACTAGAAAACAATCCTTTAAAGTCACCTCCTGCTACAGTGTGCTGTGGGAGGGGAATTGAAATGGTAAAAGATATATTACAATATTATATAAAAAGATATATCATGATATTGTAGATAGGTATAGACAAGTAAGACATAAAAGAGTTAAATAAATACTCAGGTATGATGGCAGGCAAACTGCAATGGATGTAGAGAAGCCTATAGTCCTGTGAACACTGAAACAGAAGAAACAAAAACACATAAAAAATATTATTTAACCTCATCTGTATGTAATGTCACTGATTTGCGTTGTTCTTCTGACTTCATCAATTGCTCGTATCTGCTGGGATAGTCTCATGTAATCTACACTCCATCAATCATATTTCTATTTAAGTTGTGCATAGGTTTATATCTGTCATTATAGCCCTGTCAGGTCCTTCTAGTTTAAAACTTGAATGCAATTTATTTTTACAGACAGTTTTGCATTCTAATATTTTCCTCTTGATGTCATTACGTTTAACGCGACCATCACTACACCACTGCACAGCACCCATGAGTCCTCATGTGTCACATTTCTAAACTTCAGTATAGATTCAAGAATATGTATAACATTTGATATTTCATAATTATGTTCTTTGCTCCACTGCCTCTGCCTGTCCGGACAACTGTTAATTTGTTAAAGCCTCAGTCTTTGTCTGATGTTTCGCAATCGTGTCATCATGTGAGAAATTCCCTTTAAAGTGAAACATTGATTTCAGGACTGTATATAAATGCAATTAAAAAGATCGATCATATTTCTAAAACTAGAAAAGCGCTCAGAGAGCACAGACCTCCGCCAAGGCAATGTGGTCACAGACACTATAAATTCCAGATCATGTTCTGGGTCACCGATCACCACCAAAATCGAATCACTTCTTCCTTGTCCCAATATACACATTGTCCGAAAAAAAAATCTCATCCAAATCCGTGCAGTACTTTTCAAGTTATCCTGCTGACAGACAAACCAACGCGACCGAAAACATAACCTCCTTGGGGGAGGTAATAAGGTTTAATACACCTCCTCATAGAGTTTAAGCCTCAAATTAAACTTTTATGTTTGGATCTGTTTACCATCACAATACACAACAAACACTACTTTAGCCCACACCAATTTGATACGTTGGTTCTCGGAATCACCTCTTCAAAAAAATGCCAAATCATATAAAAACTACAGAAGCACTCAGAGAGCGCAGACCTCCGCCAAGGCAATGTGGTCACAGATGCAATATAAGATATACAGTAGCTGCAAGCAGCAATGTGGCCAAGCAGCAAAAGCCCCACAACCACATGCACAACACTGCCCCCCCTTCTCCCAGCATGCCAATTTTTGGAGGGCAGTGACAACGGCGACGGTGAGTTTCTGTAGGTAGGGATGTCTGTCCTATATTTGATTTTTGTAGAGCCTTATACAGCAGCCCATGTCTGTTAAAACCCCTTTGCCCCCTAGGTAAAAATTCAAAATCAAACTTCTATCAATAGAAAATCATTGGTGGTTGGTGTCTCAAAACACTGACTTCAAAACAATACTGCAAATTGTGGTCATGTGTAAAAATGTATTTCATTAGATTTGTATGTTAAACAAAAGATTGTTGAAGAACCATGCTGGTGGAGGCAGCAGTGGCTTATTTGTGAAGCAAGAGTGCAAAAAGTGTGTGGAAGCTGAAAACTTTGTGCTGTGCTTGAGATAGGCAGCTTGTTTTCCCACAACTTGTCGACTTAAACAACTCTGTCGAGGTGTGTGATTAAATGCATTTTATTAATAGATTGGGGCAAACGTAAACAAAAATTGTGCAGAGTATTAAACCATCAGAGTGCAACAGGCTAAGCCTTACATTGTGTTGCCCTTAAAAGTTGCAAGTGTGAGGTTCAGTGTTTGTTCCTGCAATCTAGCACGCAGTCTTACAATTTAATGCCACAGCCTATCCGTAACAAGATGATCAACACTGATCAACTTGCATTTGGGTACATAACTGTGAAAATATTTCTCTGCACAAGAACTTCGGCACACAGTTGCATTGAGAAAGCACATCTGTAGACTACAGATAGAGAGAATTCCCTTCCGACACTTAAATATAGGCAAACCTTTTTTAAACAAAGCAAATCCTACAATTCATAGTAGCCTAGAGAGAATGGGAGCAAGGTAGCAGTTACAGGACTTAAATGTCCAATAATAGGCCTAAAGACAGAATGTGTGCATGTTTCATTGATCAGGCCCCCCTGGGCCTGGGCATTTGCTATTTAAATAACCTTTACAACATCTGATGCCTAAAAGAGGCATAATCATAAACTATAAGAGATGAATGTAATAGAATATGACTAGCGACAGAAGTCTATGTTTCTGGAAAAAAAAAAAAATATAGGTAACGCTTTAAATTACAGCCCGTGAAGTACTGGGTAAGTAATAGGTAACAAGTAAGTAAATGGTGTAACAAAAAGTGTGCTCCTGTGTAAGGACGACTGGTAGCGCATATCACAAGCCATAAATGAAACGGTGACGAGACTCGCGGTGGAATAATCAAGTATCTTTGCATCGCTTTTACTCCCCTTTTGAGAGCATATTTACAAAGAGAGGAAGTGCACAAATTAAACTTGACCGAAAAAAATGCATATATATTTTAACACAGGTTTTGGTGGCGTTTGCATTCCTTGTAAGCTACATAATCATTCCTTAATGATAGATGCTCGAATAAATTATACTTTACGTGCATTTTGAAAGATTAACGACGTAATACATACAATCACAATGTGTTAGGAGTTGGTCTTAGCGACTTAGAACCCTAAGCTGCTAAATTGTTTTGTGAATTACTCTTATCCCAAAAAGTTAGGAGTCCTAAAGTTACGACTGACACGCCCATTTTTTTTTTAGGAGTTTCTCCTAAATTTGCTTGTTAGGAGCTACTTTTAGCCTTAAGATTCTTTGAGAATACAGCCCCTGTTGTTCATGTTTGAGTGCTGAGATAAGGAGTAGGCCCTATAAGATAATTGGTTCAGCAAACATTTCTGTGATTTGTGATTTATTTGTTTTTCAGGGGCCGTATTCTCAAAGAATCTTATCTTAACTTTAGGAGTACTCCTAAACCCCACTAAAAGTTAAAGGAATAGTTCACCACTTCACCTCTTTATGAAAATTGGTTATTCACCCCCTTCCATGGAGTTAGATATGTGGGTAAAAGCATTTTGGTGCATGCGTTGGCCTTGTCTGGCAGCCCCAATTTTACCTTTAGCTTAGCATAGGAGCTGGAAAGTAAAGTTGCCAAAGAGTTGCTATCTGGCATCATTACATTCCTGTGCCTATGCTAAGCTAAAGGTAAAAATTGGGGAAAATTGGGGAAGCCATACTAGGAAAATGCAAGCACTGAGACCAAAATGCTTTTACTCACATATGTAACTCCAGGTAAGGGGGGGAATAACCAATTTTCATAAAGAGGTGAACTATTCCTTTAAGAGTTATGTCTTAAATTCACAATGCTTCTGAGACCAACTTTTCGTTAGGATAAATAGCAACTCTTAGTCTAAGTGATATCTCTGCTTTTATTTTAATTTAGACATCAAACATTGCCGATATCCTGAGAGGGCTTCCCATCTTTTTAGACGACAATCCAGGCTGGCATTGTAAGTAATATCACTGAATTACAATTCTCTTAATAAAGCACACGAAAAAAAAAGCTTATTAAAGCTTCAGTTGCATTGAGATTTGCAAATCAGCTTGTTACCTACCTTTCAATTCAAAGGCTTTACATCTTGTAATAATAAAAAAAATCACAAAATTAATGTTTAAACCTGATCTTGCAGAGAAAGAAAGCAGTGTAAAACTGTGTGTCAAAGGCTTGTTGTTGTCATCTGAACGGCTCTCCTGAAAGTGAGAGGTCTTGTACTTATACTTATACCTGTACTTGGACGTGGAGCTACTTTTACAACTGTTTGCATGAGCTCTGATAGCAGGATGCTGTAAATGAATTTCAGAATAATTTTATTCATAAAGTAGGCTATAGACATAAATTATGAACCACCAATTTATACAGTATGGGGCTGTATAATGAGATAGCCAAATATTTTGTATTGCATCATGACCGTGTTTAATCAAATTAACTTAAAACATGTTGTTGAAAGGTTCAGGGTTATTTCGTTTGCATATGTGACCTGGCCAAGAATTAATGCTGACTACGCCATTGGGGCTGGCGCCAAACCTAACACATCAATAATGGACACACAGGTCTATCGTAAAACTAGTGCCAATAAAGACCAGCAGAGAAGTGCTTACAAGCGTAACATTTAATATTTTTTAGAATGACACAATAGATTGAAAAAAGCAAGCTGAATATTTGGCAGGAAGAGATTAGTAAGTGTGCCAAGGTTTATTATAAAATTTATATAAACTTTAACATCAATCGTGCAAATCCATAAAAGTGTCTGAATTGCAGTACCACTTACCAGGGGCGGGGGGCACCTAGGGGAAACTGGGTGAATGTCTGCACCGGCCTAAGGCCAGAGACTCACCACACGTGCACCACTGCAAATTTATCCTAGTGAGGAAAGAAAAACGTGAGGAAAGGAGTAGTGTTGGGTACCGAAATGCGGTACTACTATGGAATAGGTGCCAGCACAAACAGTAGTAACCAGACTGAATGATGACGTGGATTTCGGGGCTCCATTTCGGTGCCACTCCCTATAGCGTTTTTTAATGCACTCTGCTGTTCCGTCATTAAGCATAAAAGTGTCACTACAGGTTAGCCTATATCTCTGCAAAACTCCCTCTGATTACAACTGCACTTTTCATGGCTAACATAAAGCACCCTGAGCCTTAAAATCAGAAGCGTGCATGTGTGCAAGTCTTGTGATTAATCAAAGAAAAGGTACATGTAGGTTTCTTGGAAATGGAGCTACGTGTTGGACGTGGAGCTACTTTTACAACTGTTTGCATGAGAGAGATAGCCAAATATTTTGTGTCGCATCATGGCAGTGTTTAATCAAATTGATTTAAAACATGTCGTTGAAATGCTAGGGGTTATTTCGTTTGCATATCTGGCCTAGAATTGAGGGTCAGAGACTCACCACACGTGCACTACTGCAAATCTATATCCTAGTGAGGAAAAAAAAAATTAGATGAAAGGAGTACCCAGCATCACCTAGCAGAACAGCCAGTTACCCCAGCAGACCGCACAAGCAGGGTATATAGTATGACAAACAGTTGGCCTCGTCTGTTAAAGAATGGCACACACACACTCAAGTCACTGCAACCAGAAATATCAATTATAGCTACCAGCACAGCACACCATATAGCAGATAGCCCCAGCCCCATGCAAAGACAAGGAAAAGAAATCACATGCAGAAAAAAACAAACAAGCACTCAAGCACAAGCAATAGTCAAAGTCAAAGTCAATAGCCTACATAGCAAAGCAAGGAAGTAACTAGATAAGCAAGAAAGCAGGCAAACAAACAAGCAAACAAAAGAAGCACACATACCAGCAAAACGGCAATCAAATAAAAAGTGAACAAACAATAAAGCAAAGCAAACAAAGAAGCAAAATACACTAGCAAACAAAAAGCAAACCAACAAGCAAGGAAAATAAAGGAAGAAAGAATATGACAGCTGTTACCAAAGCCGAAACTAAACACCTAGGAGAAACTTAAAAGCCAAACATTAGAGGCAATGCACAAAACAAACAAAAAAGCAGATGGATAATTTGAGTAAGTTGAATGGACACCAAGCTTAAAGCGGTGCTCCGGAGTGAATTCAGCATTGCCCTTTTGAATGAGCACGCTAAATGCACTAGTTAGCAAATGGAACAAAATAATTTGGAACAGCATAGAAGCAAACAAGCAGAGGCGAACAAGCACTTTACCCTGAATCAATGGAAACTGATTATTCAAAACCAAAAGTAAGATCTGAGGTAGGCCTACCATTGACAATGTAAAGTACTTCACGTTTGCGTCCTGTCTATGCTGTTCCAAATTATTTTGTTCCACTCGCTAACTAGTGCATTTAGCAGACTCGTTCAACAGGGGTATTTTAAGAGCTTAAATTGCAGTGCATGTCGACCCCTGTATTTTTTTTCCACAAAGGCATAGAGGTGAGGGCAGGGCCTTGTATCTTTATCTATCAAGTTGCACATGCATGACACAAATGGCATCATAGGTTTAGAATATCCACATTTATTTTCCAAAGAAAACTGTTTTTAGGGGATGACAGGTGTTTTCCGACACGCTGAATTAATGAAGAATGGCCTCTCATTACCCAAACTCAGTAACAGCTTGCAATTTAGTTTTTGTTTTTCTTATTTGCCCTAGTCACCACAGTGACCTAGTAACTACATTAGTGCACTATAAACTAACTAGCCCATAGGGTCCCTAGGGTTTATGTGAAACGGCAGAAATAGTTTAGTGAACTTCATCTTCCCTGTTTTGGATTCCTTACTAACACATGAACCAATTAGAAAACTGGAACCCTAAATACAGCATAAAAGTTTGACTATAATGAATGAGACAAACACCTTCCTTGTCTCTCTCTCTCTCAGAAATCCACTATGGATGAGAAGGAGCTGTGGGAAGGAAATAATAGGGCTATAGGAAGTGCAGTCATTGTAACACTTACTGGTTTGCAACGAATGAAAATCAGTTCTGGCAAGATGTTTTGAAAGAGGTTTTGTTTTTTCTCCATTGTATGTACTCAATTATTTTTGTCTTTCTGATTCAAGTAGGCTAATATTGATGGATTACAGACTGTGTATTAACTATTTTTAAATCATTATTAACATTTGTCACAACTTTTACTTAAACTTATAATTACCTTCTGAATAGGCTAGATGTTATACATGTTTTTAGATCACATGAATACTCAAACATGTCTTCACCGATGAGTGTTATGTGCAAGGCAGGCATTTAAGAGACAAGAGATAGCCAAATATTGCGTATTGCATCATGATAGTGTTTAATCAAATTAATTTAAAACATGTTGTTGAAAGGTTCAGGGTTATTTCATTTGCATATGTGACCTGGCCTACAATTGACACAGACGGGCTGGCGCCAAACCTAACATATCGATAACACTCAGGGCCCAGTTCCCCAAAACATTCTTATCGTTTCTTAACCTATTCATTAACCTACTTAACATTACAACATTATTCCCGAAACGTTTGTACATTAAGTGTATCTTCTGTAAGTCACACGTTCGTAAGGGTGGTCTGGATCATTCGTAACCTTTCCCTTATCACAGTTTTTGGCTTAAACATAAGCTTTACAGCTTTAAAAAATGTTGTGCTCAATAAAAATGCTCAATACTTGCGCTCTTACTGCCAAGGGACATCTGAATTGGTTTCCTTGCATTTTGTGTTTTATTTTGCATAAATTAAAAATGGCCAAAATTAATTAAGTTGCTTTCTTTTTCAACCCTTCTAAAATGCAAACACGCCACACACTAATTATATACATTATATACACAGAAACCCACTCTGGTTATGAAGATATTAGATTTATATCATCTATGTTCTTTGCTTTTAATATATTAATATATCAAATTCAAAAATAGCTTTAGCCTTGTGTTCACACAATATATTTCAAGATAGAAATCAAGATAGAAAATGTGTAGCTGTAAGGTCAGAGGGGTCTGTATTGCTGAAACATTGCTGGTCCCAGGGGCGGACTGGGACAAAAAATCGTCCCTGGCATTTTGGACAAGACCGGCCCACCACGATATGTTTTCAGTCTGAATGTGAAGGCTATAACAGTTTCTGTGATGTGCACCCAGGCACAGAAAACCGTCCTGGCACAATGGCCATTTCTTCACAAACTGATAAGCAGATCAGTTGCAAATATAGATGAAAGCTGCACTCACCCTTTCAGAAGATCACCCTAACTTCAGCCTTCTATTGACGCCATTAACGTCAGCATATTGTTGCCATTGTTAAAGCTAGGCCTACCAGAGCTGGACAAGGTGGTTTTAAATACCCATTTTGCCTATTCAAGCTGCAGGCACTAAAGATGTAAGCAGGAAATTTGTAGGAACACTTTAAACTTTCACCACTGAACCAACACATTACAATGGATCAAGAGTTAATGTTTGGTTAAGGCATATTTCAAATTCCCAGTATGGGCATAACTTCATGAGTGCTTTGTAAACAGTTACATATACTGTGCCCTAGTCCCCACAGTCGTGGCAATGGAAGTAGCCGACCTAGTAATTAATATAATTTAATGCAGACCACTGGTTTTAATGCATTTGAATGTACGCTGACTAGAATGACCAGTAGGTAGTCAACATTTTTGCATGTGGATAACGTTAAGTTCTTGTATGTGTTGTTAAATGACACACATGCACACCATTCCAACATATACCTCCTTTTTATTGATTCAAGAAACAACTGAAGGTTTATACAAAGTATTGGTTGAAAAAAAAAATATACATGTTCAAGTTTACGGTTTTCCTATTCTGTGTGTTAGTATCTATTCAAGATTGCTAGTGATATAACTTTTGGGACATATGGAGCATTTGTAAGGCTTCATCCCTGTGTGAGTGTGCATGTGGGTCTTTAGAGCCCACCTGGTGTAGAAGCCTTTCCTGCAGTGGTTACAGGTGAAGGGCCTGTCGCCGTTGTGGATGTGCATGTGAACCAGGACGTGATGAAGAAATACTGGATGAAAGAGAGGATGGGGTGATGAGGGGAGAGGTGATCAGAGGGAGCGCTGATGCACCCAGTGAAGAGGATGGAATCCATTATGTGCGCTTCAAGCAGAAGAGCAAGTAAGGAGTCTGTTTGTCTTGGCTGCCATTAGGAGTTTTGACTTGAGTATAGTTGCATGTAGGAGAAATAGGCCATTAAATGAGCTTCTACTGATCTCTGATCAGTCTGATATTGTAAATTGTCTTAGATAAAAGCCATTTTTTCTACTTTAATTCTGCTTCAAGCCTATAGTAATGTCTAGTAAGACATCCATAAAGTGGCTCAAATGAGTAATGTTCTGTGTGTATGATAAAGTGGTCTTGAATGTGTCAACCTGTAGCCCTGTCTCATGTTGCTGAGTGCTGTTGGTGCAATGTAGACCTAACAAAACGGCAGCCAGCAGTAACTGATGAGGGTAAAGTTTTGTTTCTCTAAGTCGTGCTTTCATATTCAACCTTTTTTGTCAGTCAGACAGGAGTGGTTATGGAAATACCTATGGAATGTGTTGCATTGGAGTTGGACGTCCAATGACCTTGTCCAAGATGTGCCACTGGCGGCAGCTGAAGAAGTGTGAGTGGTCCTCAGCCATCCTGCTGGCTCTTCGCCTTAACAAGAATGCCTTCATCAAGGAAGCACTGCCACATGAGCAGAGTAGGAACATGTTTACTGTTTATCAACTCTCTGATGTTACTTCCTAAATCAGTTCATGATCACAGTGCATATTGGTGACATGATGAGTGAATCATTTATTACAGAGATAGGCCACTAGAGGGAGCCTTCAGTCATTCTATGCCATGACCATATATGTCAGAGAGACCAGTAAGATAAGCAGCTCTTGCTTAAAGGAATACTCCACCTTTGGTTAATCACCCTCTTATCTAGAGTTACGTATGTGGGTAAACCATTTTGGACCAGTCCTCCAAAGCACATGACCACAGACAAATTAGGAACACATCTTGTGATTATACCTATGTCACTTGTATTTCTATATTACACTGCAGATGCCAAGTAAGTGGACAGACAAATGCATCATGTTTGTTTTATATTCCAAAAGTATGATAACATGAATAGAGAATATTTGCAGACGTACCAAAAAAACTGTTATTACATGCAATTACAAAAGATTTGCTCATGATTGATATGTTTGTCTAAATAAAGAAAATAAAAAAATAATGACATGATACATAATACATAACAACCATGCAAAACAATATAATTTCAAATTTGATGCACACTTTATGATGCTTTAAGCAAATTTATTGGTTAACATTGTGTGGTATCCACATGGTTAATTCTACATTTGATATGCAAATTTAAGATTTGAATGACATTAGGAATAGGATGGGGCAGCCTTGGATAGCCAGGCGAACGCCTCCTACTGGCTCCGCTCATTTAATTTTGTTCCACAAAAGTCAGGAAGAGCATTTGCAGTTTCGATTTCTCCAACACTGATCTGTGCAGGCCAAATTCAGCAAACAGACAGACGATTGCCAATGGAGATGTTTCAGGTGCTTTGCACAAAGTGAAGGCAGATGATCAGATCAGGCTGGGGGGAGCCCTAACCCACAACAAAGGGCTTTATTTCCCAATGGTGGATGGTATAATACATGTATCTTGCTCGCGGCAATGAAAAGAGAAACGCGTCTCTTCATGACTTTCTTGATCTCCTTTTAGAAATATTATTCAAATTTGAGGAAATATTAAGTGTTCAGTGTCACAGTCATTTTAACTCTTACTGTGACTCAACGAACTATAAAGGAATGATATG
>JAODXP020000026.1:25747668-25880481 GCA_027497455.2 Sardinella longiceps
TGTCACATAGTCATGTATTTTCATGTAACTTCTACCTGTTACAGTGATGCTTTGTTACAATTCAAAGGAATGGTGTGACCTCAAACCCATTGCCAGTGAAGGCATTTTTTTTGGTACCGCTCCTTATGCAGAAATGTCAGACCTCAATAAGGGATTACCGTTTGATTAAACCATTGTAATTTCGTTGAATACATGTTACCCTATTATTGTGATCATACTAAAGCCCATCATATGGAACAATGTCGCATTTAAATTGCAGCTGCATTTGCATTTGCTGCATCCCCCCTCACAGCCTCAAGACACTCTCTGTACTCAGATGTGTTGCGATCCAGGTGGCCATCTCTTTCCAGCCATGACAGCACACTATCTTGTTGATTTTGATCAATGACTCCAGCCTTGCAGTACTGTCTCACTATTTGTTTGTTGCCACTGTTGTAGTAGATTTTGGTGTCTGCTTCAGATATAACATCATAACTTGGCCGAATTCGTTCTCTTGTGATGCCTGAAAGATAAAATATCTATTTAAACATCGTCAAAAAAATGCTGCTCTTTATGGCATATTTTAATGTAGGCTAAACATTTTATTCCATAGTTTCGTTTAAACATAGAAACATATCTATGTGCTGTAATGCTTTTGTTCTGGCTGTTGCAAGTAATTCATGACTGCGTAACATTATTTGGTTGATTAAAAATGTATCCCAATGGGCTAATTTCAAATCTAACAGAAAATAAAAAATAAAAACCAGCAGTTCTGCACAGTACCTGCATCATCTCGGAGACACTGTGAACTCACTGGATGAGCCAGAATTAGTGACAGTTTGATCATTTTCTCACCATCCCCACTAACAAGAGTGTCAGTCACTAGATTCCTACAATTAAAACAAATAAAATATTGATGTTAGCTTTTGGAAATGGCATTTAAAACAAATACAATGTTGCTTTTGGATTTAAGAAATAATTAAAATAGACAAAACTTTTCTATCCATTTATTATACTGTCCCAGATTACCAAACAATCTGTCCCAAATTATCAAATTCTTGCTGTTTCTTGTTGATTGGTGCACCAACCACTAAAATATATATAATTTCTTCCCTGGGTATGATATGTAATTTTTTCTTTCTGATTTAAATAGAAAACATCTTCAGGATTACAGAATGGTATCATGAGTTGATTTCTTAATTTAGACAAGTATCAAAATTGTCCCAGATTCCCCGAATCCACCCTAACACTTATACTGCTCAAATACCAAGCTGCTCAGGTTCAGTCCTCACCTGCATCTTTGAGACTCGCTAGACGATCCTGAGGTCAAGGCACACCTGTGATGCTGTGTGAGTACATTCATGGCCAAGAGGCTGCTATTTCCTTTACTCATCATCTCATAAAGCTTTGGGTTCTTTTGTATCAGCTTTTCCTTCTCACTGTGCTTCTGTATCTTCGCGAGTGCTTTTTTAATGGCATCCTGTGGTGGTATGTGGTCTGCATTAACTGGGCTTCCAGACTTATGGCCGTTGGTGTTTGTACCATTATTGTTGGTTCTCTGCCTTTTCCCACTTCGTTGATTTTTCAAGCTTAGGATCCAGATGCATGGGATGTCAATGTTCAAGGTCTACACAACGATAAATTAATGATCAGAGAAGCCCATATTTGAAGTGGAACTTACCTGTTATACGTGTCAACATAACCCAGTTGGTAAGTTTTTGCAGTATCATAGTCTGTAATGTTTGCAATACTCCGTAAATATTCTTGGTTACTCTCACTTCTGTGGTCATCTCTGGTCTTCCTCTTATTACCTCCTGATATAGTATATTTTCCAGTACTCTTATATGCCTCCTCATATCCCTTTTGAAGCTTCATGACTTTACTATACTTGTCAATATTGTTTTGCACCTACAGTAGATTGAAACCATGGTTATAAATGATGCAAGCCTGATGTAGACAAACAGTTACTGTTACAAATCACTGTAATATTCCTCAGTGGTGTGGGTAAATCCAGAGGGACCATTCGAGAAATTTTAAAAAATTGCTCTGAAACGCCAGAAACCACGGAACCAATCACAACTGCTAGTTAAGTTTATGGTTGCTAGTTAAGTTTATGGTTGCCTTTGTATGATTCAGAACCAAAGAGGGCCCTTCTGTTAATGTCTGTGGATAGACTTTTACTATTCTAACTTTTACTTTTACTATTTCATGCTGGTTATGGCAGTGTTAAACCAGCAAAATCAGTAGTAGTTTTGGAGAACTGAATCTATGGCACTTTCATGAAATGTAAAGAAAAAAAAGCTTACATCCTTTTGAACACCATTGCGCAATTTGACAGCCTTTTCATTTATATCCTCTCCTGGTGTATTGTCTGTTGCCTGAATGATTGCATGGTATAGACAGTTTTGGTTTTTTGACATAACTGGAGTAATTGAGCCATCAGGTTCCACAACATCAAAATGGCCCTTATATGGATGAGGTTTCCCACTGATCCTTTCTTTTATCCGTGAGAATAGGCCCTTTTTCCTGAATAAAGATGTGGGATTGTTAGAATACATCAGGTCAAAGAAAACAACAGAACATGAATTAATTACCACAGAATTTTGAATTGGTACTAGTGTCGGTTCATATGTCAGTGCCAAAAACACGGCATTTCAATTTACTTGCAAGGTCTAAAGTGATATCTTAAATTACTTTGACTACTTTTACATGATGGGCTTAAGAGAACTATACAAAAGTAAGCAAAAGTTATTTTTTACTCACTTGGTATCCAAAGGTGTCTTTGTGAGTTGAAGTGTTATTACCCCAGCTTTACTGTCAGTTCCTTCATAATACTGCTCTGAAAGCTTTTTCCCTTTCTTGTCAACCACAGTAAATCTGATGCCTTTCCCCTCCAGTAAGTCACTCTTCGTGAGTACATAAAGATCAAGAGCTGTAGCTGGGCGTTGTTCATTGCTAATGTTTCCCGCATAGTCTTGAAGTTCTGACCTGTCCGACTCAGACAAGGGTTTACTTTTCCTGCTTGCAGCTGACTTCATATTGTGGCTGTGGCTCTGATCATCAAAAAAACGTTGCGTTTCGTAACGCCCAAGAACATTGCCAACAGCTTTTCCAGTAGCGGCGTTCAGGTGTTTATTTGCTTCTCTAGTAGATAAAGAGGTCATAAGTTGTGCACAAGCATCAATAAAAGCATCAGAAACCCTTTTCGTAATTGTATTGAGGAGGTCCTTTTTTAGGCGTTTGACATCAGGGAGTTCATGTCGTCCATCATTATCATATGGCTCAACATCTTTCACAGATTCAGAAAATATTGGAACAAATTTTTCATGGATGATGGCATCGACTTGTGTGGCCTGAAATATCTCTGCAAAGATAGTGCTGTATTTAGTCAATTCTGCAACTATTTGGACGGCTGTTATGATTCCTTTATTGCCAATAATATCAGCTGCTTTTTCTGAGACCTGAGACACTTTGTCGATGATATCATGCACATTGGACAGCCTTGAGATGAGTTCTTCTGTGTTTGAGGCTGATTCCACTATTTCCTTTATTTCTTTTTCATTATCTTTATTAACCACGAACCCAGGAGTTTCTTTTTTCAATGCTGCCTTTGGAACTCCAGAGCAAACTACCTTTGTTAGTTCCTGATCCAAGGTGCTGTTAGATTTGAGTGCTGATGACACAGATGGTCTGAAAATGTTTTCTATGATAAGACGGAAAAATGCCTGGACCCCTTTGTCAACAGCATAGTTTAAAACAGTTGTCACAGCCTGTTTGCCTATCTCTTGAAGCGCATATTTTGATGCATGTTTGAAATTCTGTGTCAGGGCTGTTGAAGATGTCATCTTTTTCATGGTTTCGCGGAAAGTTCCTGAAAATGCTTTCTCGGCTGTTCCCTTTACAGACTTAAATAAATTTTTCCCTGAATTAATGACATCATCTGCAAGTGAAGAAAAGGTTTTGGTACCATCAAGCAGGCTTTTAGCTGTGGAACAAACTTTCTTGATGGCACTGAAACCAGCAGACATCAAGGACATCCCAATACTGATTGCTTTGGAGATCGCCCATTCTGCCCAACTGAAGCTGCCATTTACCATTCCCATGATTCCACTGACCATGTCTGACACACCCTCAGAGATCAAACCGAGTCCAAACTGTGTAGCTGACCCAAAAGAAAGGGCACACACAAGTACCCCAGCAAGTACCTGAATCACACCAAGAAAGAAACAGATGAGCGCGTCAATGCAGAACTTTGGCTTTTTCTTCACTTCAAACACAATCCCAAGGCCATAGTCATAAAGTGCCTCAAGTTCATTTGTGGTGATGTGGTTTTTCTGTTCTGAGAGGGTGTAGACAGAGGATTCTTCCGTTTCCACATCATCATTTTTAAACTCATTCAATTTTTCCAATGCACTTTTAATATATCCCTTCCAAGATTTAAAAATATTCATCCTTGACTCCATTTGCATCTGGAAGTTGGTGCTGCCTTTGTGATGGGGCTCAAAGTCACTCGTCACTGAGAGGTTGCAGGAAATCATTGTATTTGAGGATTCTGAAAGATACACATCCACAAGGTCTTGTGCTTTCTTCAAAAGTTGCTCAGCCTTGGATTTGTAGTCCTTCTTTTGAAGGTTTATGGTAATGAATGCTTGGTTATACAAAGCAACAGCACTGTATATTTCTTGAGAAGTGACAATTTTTTCCCAGCATGACAATGCACCATAGTCAGATTTAGTTTTGCGACTTTTGCGGCAATGAAGGTCAGTTCTACTTATTGCTTGTTTTATATGATCATAGAAATTATCACTTTGGCCCTGTAGAAGCATTTGACCAGTTCTCTCAAGTTGATGCTTGAGATCATTTTTCAGTGTATTTATGTCATCATGCCTGTTGATATGTTCATCATGAAGTGTCAACCACAAGGCCCAGGATTCTTTGAGAGCGTTGAGAGCAGGCTGATAATCAAACTTTGTGAGAAGATGTTCAGAAGGTCCTTTTTTCTCTTGCTCAGTATAGTTCTTGTCAAAATCACTTAGGAAATGGCAAAATACGGAAAACAGTTGCTCCTTCATCTCAATTTCCAGAAGTTCATCTTTCTCCATATCAGCTATACGTTGAACTTCATATTCCTCTCTTAGATACCTCATGACTTCAGTAGACTGGCATTGATACGCTGGGGCAAGATAATCACGACAAAGCATCATCTGAACCATGCCTGGGTTTCCTTTTCGAGCAGTTCTTCCAAAGACCTGCTTCTCAACACGTCGGTTTGAAGGGAAATGAGTTAGGAGCACAAAGAGTCCCCCACATCTGTTAACATTGTCATCAACCTTGATATCAGTTCCTCTTCCCCCAAGATTAGTTGCAATGATTATATTTCCACCATCAAATTTACGTTTCTCTACATTGTGCCTACCACTTATTGTGTACATGGTGATCTTTGTAGGATCCTTGCTCAGTCTTTGCATTTGTGTTTCCAGATCGTTGGCTGTCTTGACATCCTCACAAATCACCAAGACAACTTGACCTCGATCTGCAACTTTTGAGGCAGTTTCACAAATTCTCTGGATCCATGGGTCACTCCCTCCACTTACTTGAATTACTGGCAGCTCCACAACTTTATTATGACGATGGGCTGGTATTGGATAGCTCCTAGTTTTGTATTGTCTTGTAAGAAAATCTTGATCGGCCTGTCCACCAAGTGTTCCTGAAACACCAAATATTCCTGTTCCAGTCATGTATCTTTTGAAGTAATGGAAATTTGACATGTAATTTGTCACATTAGACATCTGTGAAATGGCAAGCTGATGTTTCATCTCCAAAAACTGCTGTAGGCCATCACCCCATCGTTTATTTTTCTCCAGAATTCCACTGGCCTTGAAATCAACAGGGATTATCACGTGATATTGATGATCAGCATCATTTGCGCTTTGTTGTTCAGCTGCGGGCCCCTTGTCAACCATATATTCTCTCCCAGGTGTCATTCCGATAGCCTTTAAAGCATTTTCAACAAACACTGGAAGAACATTCTCAATGTACGTTTTGAGATATGATGGGATTATCATGAACTCTTTGGTTTGCTCCAAGGATTGTGCATTACATTCATTGGAATACCTAATTTTGGATTTTATTTGGAGGACTGTTGCCTCAATCACATCTTTCTCAGACATTATTTGAGATGCACGACCTCTCTCAAACAAGAGCATTCTCATTTTGTCTTTATCAGTCTTTTGTTCCTCATAAAGTTCAGCTTTGTTGTTTTTCAGTGAGTAGCACTCTATTGGAACCTCCATTGCAGACTCAAGAATTTGCAACAGGTCATATTGTTTGTCGGTTCCAATCTTATCCATGAATATTTCAATTGCTCTCCAGTGACTGTCCTGGACCTCATTGCTTTGGCTTTCATTGTCGCTTTGTTCATCTGCCTGCCTGAACTGATCAATGTCAGCTTGAGAAAAAAATCCCAAATTTGCACCTGGTAGCAATATGTCGTATGGTGAAAAGTGACCTGAACCAGATGAACCAGTCACAGCTGAAAAAGCTGCCTTGTGAAAGTGCTGGACCTTTGTTGCCCACTGGATTTCACCAGTTTCCAGCATTTCAATTGGTCGACAAGATGATGTCATTGCCCAGATGTTAGCGAGGACTTGCTCTATATGTCTCATCCCACTGGCTTCATGAGACAAAAATGTCACTTGGACACCATTGTCTAAGGTCATGTAGTCGACCTCATCCACTATTACCAAGTCAAAGTCTCTACTGCCCCGTGTAGTGTGTCTTTCAAACTCTTGTTTTAAAATGTCTGCGGCAAAAGTCCCAACGGTGCCAAAAACTATTTGTTGGTTATATGCATCTTTTACCAAATTTTCATAGTTTTCTTTAGAACCTCTTGGGGGGACCACAGAAGATGTCACACCAAATTTGGAATACAATTTTTGCCATTCTTCTTCATCACGAATCGCAAGCACAGGGGAGCTTGTAACAATATCTACTTTCACGCCACGGATGGCTTGAATTGTGGCAAACATGGCTAAGATGCAAGACTTTCCCTCTCCAGTTCCGATTTCAAGCAGACAACCATTCTGTTGATCTTCACCTTTAGTACCACACTTTGTAAGGAGAAGCATGACCAAAGATGCAAGCTGGGTAAGTCTGGGAAAATAGCCCTCTATTTTTTCTCCATTTGGTCCAGTAGATGTTGTGCAATCCTGTACTGCAATGGCCATTTCAAGAAGAACTTGTTTGAGTATATCCATGTCAGGATTTTCAAAGTCAAGTGACTTCATCCTTTGTTTTCCATCTTCTATTTGCTCTTCAGTAAGATCTACCAGTGCATAGTTGGGCAGTTCACTTTCCATGTAATTCAGTACATCCTCTAAAACCAAAAGCATATTCTCAGGATAATTTGCCTCCCGCATTTCATTCAAGATGGTGTTAGCATCTTTCGGTTCATCCAACCCACACTCCCCAAGATATTTCACTGGCTCATCTTTGTCTAAGGCACCGAGAGCAGTGAGGCAATCAAGTCTATAAGTCTGGACTGTGTGCAAGATCGCTGATATTTTGTTTTGGTCAATGTCTGATGCTCTCTGAATGAAGAGCATGATTTCAACAGGGGTCCACTTGTTGTTGAATACCATTTGGCTCAGAACATCTTTGCATGGTTCAGATAGTTTTGTTACTGACTCAATCAGTTTTAATAATAAATGCTTTGCTAGTGTTGGATTTGTGATGTAAATCTGCTCGAGTAAACTAACAATAAAGTTATTCTGCGCATCATACTCAGTCACGTTTGCGTCTCTACCCACTGACTGGAAACTGCTGTCTAGAGTCAACTGGACTACTGCTTCAAGAAAGTTGAACTTGTCTGTCAGAGACAGACCTTCATAATCAACTGCTTGGTCAAGGGTGAACTGGAACCAGATGGAGAGTCTGCTCTCTTTGCAGTATTGAATTGTCAGCTCATTTTGTAATGTTTTCATCCTGTCCTCAATATTCTTTTGTTGCACAGTTTCATGTTCTTCAATACTGTATTTTGTCAAAAGGTGTCGGAATTTTTCCTCTATATCAGCAGGCTATGAAATAAAAGATACATTTATCAATAATAATAATAATAATAATAATAATAATAATAATAATAATAATAATAATAATAATAATAATAGTAATTGTGTCCCTGACCATGCTTACCTCATCCCTTTCAATGGCTGCTGCATCATCTTCTACCAGCTGATGTAAGACATGGGTGCGTTGATGGTGGTGCTCCTGGCCCCTAGAGCTCTGTTTCAGCTTTAGCTTCTCTTTTGCACTAGACAGCTTCTGCCTGCAGGCTTCATTTTCTCGATCAATCTCTGCCTGGATACGACGCTCGCGCTCCAGCCGCTGCTGCCTCCTCAACTCCTCTTGTTCCCGCCTCCTCTGCTCCTCTTGTCTTCGCCTCTCCATCTCCTGTTGCTGTCTGCGCCGCTGCTCTTCTTGCCTACGACGCTCCTGCTCTTGCTGCCTTTGGTCATCTTCTATTTTTCCTATGGACATTACATGAATGATCTTGTTGATTTATGCAATGTTTGAGTAAGGCATGTTTTGAGCAGGCTTCACATCAATTAATGCAATAGTCCAGTGTCACACAGAAGACAATTTGGTACAACGTAGACAAAATACTGAGAGTGCAGACCTCTGGCAAGGCAATATGGTCATCGACGCCCTCGAATTCTGGCGTTTACAGATGGATGTGATAACTGTCAGTACTGATAAACCGCTCACAAAAAGTAAGGAAAATTGACTTTGGCCTATTATATCTCCCCTTTAATAATACCAACCCCTAAAGTGTTTTATATAATTTTCGTCGCCTTTACAATGAGGTATAGCTTGTAAGCATCGGGTAATCATGGAATGCGCAACACAGCCAAAAGTGTGAGTAGTGCCAACCAAAAATGTGCCAAAATGGCCAGTAATAGAGTTGTGCTGCATCTGATTTTGGGCTTCAAGTGCTGCCAGATGAGTGCAAGTCACTGGTGTGCCTAAATTAGCACCTGAACATTTGTTTGTGGTTTCTCCCAGCAGCAACACCAGTAGAAAGATGCCACATTTGTTCCTTCAGGATGGGGCTGTGCAATGGGGGAACCTGAGGCTCGTGTCCCAGCATGTAGTGGCAGCATCATTGGTGTCAGTCCTGGTACCATTTCCAAACTTAGGACCAAGTTCAATGAGACTGTAGAAACCAAAGACAGACCAAGACGTGGCCGTCTCAAGAAGACAACACCCCAAGACGAAAGGTTCCTCACTTTTGCTGCACTAAGGAACCGTAGCTTCACTGCAAGAGACTTACAAAGATTTATTCAACTGTTCAATGGCTCAAATCTTCCACACGTTACTGAGGGCCCTGACACTGAGTGTGTAAAGTGTATGACCAACATGTTTTTTTGTTCCCGCCTCATTTCTGTAGTAGAGTGCAATCTTCAATGCTCCAAGCAACAAAGGCTATACCAACGGAACAGTATAACAGGCCATTTTGGCACATTTTTAGTTGGCACTACTGCGTCTTGCTCTGTTGCGCATGCCATGATTGCAGGATGCTTACAAGCTATACCTCATTGTAAAGGTGATAAATCAACAAAGAAAATGATATAAAACAATTTAGGGATTGGTAGTATTAAAGGGGATTTATAATGGGCTACAGTCAAGTTTTCTTACTTTTTGTGAGCGGTTTAGTAAATTCTTTTAGTCCTCACGCACATCCGGATTCAGTTGGGTGCAATATCATAGATAGGTGTCACTGAAAAGAACAAAGTAATATGCACACCAGAGCTCCCATTTTAACGTTTTATTTGTGTAACGTTTCGGACTCTCAGTCCTAATTCCTTAACTGTCAGTACTGAGGAATCCTTTAAAAAATCCTCCAAGTCAAAATCTTAAGATCATGGTGTGATTGGAATAGAGGCATTTAAAGAAATTTTAAAAGAAATAAGAAAGTTAACTTTACAACTTAAAATACCTATTGCAAGGTCTCTACCAAAACCAGTCGCTCATACCACATTTCCATAATGGCATACTGCTATGCTACATGTGTTATATGCAGTACATGACAAATATCACAGGAGTAGTGTGGAGCTTCAGTCAGGTAGAGCACCTGCAGTCAATTATTTAATAAGGTTCTGGTCATGTGGTCAGTAGGCCATTTTCTGCTGCTTGCATACCATGCTGCATAGATACAGACGGCAAGTCCGGGCACGCCCATAAAATCAGCTCCTCGTGTCCCCCATGTGGGGGAAAACAAACCCTAAATTAGTGAAGGAGTCAATGGCATGCTAAGCTACAAGTTACACTGAGCACCATCTACAAGGAGCCAGACACATTTTTGAGGGCAATGCCTGAAGGTAGTAATGATGGTCAGATGGTCCGATGTGAATTCTGAACTTGACACCCCTCCAAACGCGATACTGATGACAATTTAGATGATGTTTGTTAGCTTCATTAGCTTGCTAACTAGCCAACTTCATTGATCACCACAGTAAATGTAGCTAACTTTAGCTTGCTTAACTGAGCTAATCAGACTTGTGATTGAAAGTTGCTTTACTTTTGACAGGAGCAGAGACGGCTCATGACATTTCTGTTAGTGTATGTAACTGCAATAAACTAATAATGGGAAAATTATTTTAGTCTAAACACAAGTAGGCAAACAGGTCATGATTAGACAAAACATCTAATATGGAATTTGTTCAATTTTACTTAGCGATCTTTTATTGTTAAGTAACTTTCTCTACCTTGTCCATTCACCATAATGTTAAATTGCCCTCTGTTATCCCCCACGCTGACTCCACCCTCGCACTTTGGGGGCGTTAACCGTACTTGCCGTCTGTATCTATACTGGGGAGTAGTATATGGGGCTTAACCACTCAAGTAGAGCACCTGCAGCTAATTAATTAATTGTGGGAAGCAGTAGTGTGTGCTGCACTGTGTGCTGGGGCACAAGCAGCATGTAGCACGTGTAGCATAGTAGTATGCCATTTCGGAAATGGCCAGTATCTCCAGTATGCAGCATGATATGCAAGCAGAAAAGGCCTACTGACCACATGACCAGAACCTCATTAATTAATTGACTGAAGGTTAATTGAGCCCCATACTACTCTTGTGACAATGGAAATGGACTACACGCTACACAGAGATATACAAGTAGTACATAGCAGTCAAGTAGTAGGCATTTTCGAAAACAGCGTTTGTTTGCACTGCTTCTGCGCGCCTTTTTGTACGTACGTACAGTACATATAGTACATACAGTACATACAGTACATACAGACAGACACCCAGACACAATCTCTGTGAAACAGATGCCAACTAGCCTGGGCTAGCTGGCAGCAGTACTGCACGTGGGAAAACCTCACAAACCTCTAAGCACTGAGTGGGAAGCCTGGGCTTTTTGGTGCAGTGATTAGAGAGTTGAATTCTCATGTCATGGGTTTGTTGTAGCTGATGGGGTGGTGGGTTTGAGACCCATGAGCAGTTGAACCAGCTTTAGCTGCGGCTGCATGTTTTTCACCCAGTAACTATATGTATATGATAACAGATTTTTCTTGTGTATTCTTACTGTGCGGCATCCCATACTTACCATAGTTTGGACATGTCTGGACTCCTGTCTCCGTTGAACAGTACAGCTCAATCCTTGAGCGGTCATAACTTTCTCTCAAGGTAAATGTTGGATTGCCTTTATGCGTATTAAATTGATAACGCACACTGTACGAAGAATGCTTGCTATATTTAATGTACAGCCAGCAGTGGATTGCCTTTTTCTCATCATATTGTCCACAGCTACCTCTGGATAGATAGCGATATTGCTAATGGGAAAACAACACATTTTCATGTAATTTATTTTATTAATCTTTACAGGATTTCATATAAATAAGGTTGTTTTCATCATCATCATCACCATCAGACTAAAAATTTTGTTCCAAAAAAGTTGGGGCATTGTCAAAAAAAGCTATAATTCTCAAAACATTTCTTTGAAAATAGTCTAGAACGACTTATTAGTTAAAATTGGATTTTTTTAATCTGTGGGATATTTACAGTCATTTAGAATTTGAGGTCAGCATCTCTCAAAAAAGTTGGCCATGTCAATAAGAAAAAGGTCAGGGGATAGAGATGACTTTGAAGGAAAGTTTTGGCCATAGTCCTCTTTGATGCATGTTTACTTCTCCCTCCTCTGTTGTTGGACATGGAGGAGCGGGTCCTCTTTGTCTAGTTCTGCCTAAAATTGAGCAACACACTGACTGGAAAGGGGAAGCATATAATTTTTTTTAAATTAATCACTTTGTTTTTAAAGTGTGTGTAAAGGCAATATGGACCCAAGGAACACATTCAAAAGCCATAAAAAGTGTTTTTTTTTTTCGTAATATGGGACCTTTAAAGTGTCCCAACTTTTTTGGAATTGGGTTTGTGCAGTATACAACATTTGGTTAGGCTGCCATGTATACTATGTTTAATCATCAAAATTTGAAGGAAGGAACCAAGGCACTTCTCCGTAGCATAAAAAGTTAAGTCTTCAGGAAATTAATTATTATATGCATGTTGTTTGAGGCTACTGATGTCATCAAAAATCTAGTGCAAAGTGGACTGCTGAGATTACTGAATGACTCCTACCTGTCTTGCATTTGCGTAGCACCAGTCATAGGGTGTTTCATTTCTCACTGACACCTTGGCTCCCATGGTTTATGTGGCCTCTGAAATTGGAAAACAGTCCTTTAAAAGTATTTTTTATTTATTTTTTTTTTTTGCTTTATAAAGTGCAGTGTGCTGTGGGAAGGGAATTCAAATGATCAAAGAGGAAGTATAGCCTAGATATAGACAAGTTTAAATAAGACCCAGATATTTATTATGCAAACTGCAATAGATCCTGAGGAAGTTCTAATGCAAGGTTCTAACGCAGGAAGTGTTTTAACAGAATTTTTTTTAAAGTTTTGATAGGAAGTGAACTGAAATAACACAATTAGGTCTTAAATCGCACATTTCTTTGGGCCTTTTAGATTTTAGGTACTGGTACAATCAAAGACTGTTTCCACTGGGCATTAGACCTGAATGCTGACACCGCATTTGAAATGTATTGAGTTTCAAATGCTGTTTCAGCATTTTTATTAAAATTCATGTACTGTGTATACAGGACTGTAAAGCTTCATCAATGGTAATGTAATGTCACTAACTTGTATTATTCTGACTTCATCAATTGACCTTATCTGCTGGGGTGTGTAATCTACACCATCAAATCTACAATAAAAAGATTCAAGATTCAAGAAAGACTTTATTACATCTCATTATAGTCTACTGATAGACTACAGGAGAGTAAAATTCTTGTGTTTTTAGCTCCTCAAGAAATAAATAATTAAAAAAAAAAAAAGATGAAGAAAATGTATGCAGTGAATATGCTTAGGTGTGTATACAGTATGTGTGAGTCAGTGTATATGTTCAAAGTTCAAAGTGCAAAGACTGACAGACACAGGTCTAGGCTGTGAATGTTGACTCGGTGTCCATCAAATCTACAATAAAAAGTATTTCATTCTTCCACAAAAGGATTGTCATTTGAAACAGTTAAGTTATATCTAGTCATTATAGCCCTGGCAGGTGCTTTTAGTCACAGTTAAGTGTCTGGATCTTATTTGTTGTAGACTAAAATTATATTTTTTTTATGTTATTCTGCAATTTCTCTGCTCATGTCAACATGAACATCACTGCACCATTGCACATCACATGTGACTCCAGTAATGGCATCTTGTGTCAAGTTCATGTTTAAGTTCAGTACAATAAAGAGCATGTCTGACTTCTGATATTTCAAGCAGGTGCTCTGTCCTTTGCTCTACTGTCAATGCCAGACCTTACAGTACTTTGGACTGCTGTTAATGTGCTAAAGCCCCAGTCTTTGTCAGAGTCAGGTGAAGTTGGATTTGTGATGTCTGTTTCACAATCATATGTATCATCTTATGTGCTATGGGCTAAATGCAATTAGACAGAGTTTTATATCTCTACAATGGCATTTAATGTAGGCTACCTCCTTATAGAGTTTGAAAATGAAACTTTAACGTTTGAATCTGTTTACCATCACAATACACAACAAACACACACTACATTATTGGGACAATGTAAATGTTATAAATTGCAAGATTGCAAAAAAAAACAAAACAAAAAAAAAAACATTCCAATTCAATGGCATATTGAATTTACTGACAATGTCAGTAATTAGCTATCTTACATTGGACATTATTTTGCCTTTACTGATGATGACCAAATTGAATCACTGATTAAAAAAAACTGAAATTGTTCAGTGTCATTATCAAAAAGTGTCATTACACACATCCAACAAGCATCCATAAACTAAAGAAACTGATTCTGCCCATTGGCATTCAGAGATCACTAACACAATAGTTAATTTCTGATTTGTTGATAAGATTCACTGAATGTAATTCTAATATGTTGTGCATTAATTTCATGTTCATTATGAAAAACCTACATTAGATACTTAAATACTAAGATCAAAATAGCCTAAGTCCTGTAAATGATCCTGAAAGCTCCAATCATGATGGTAATTAAAAGGTTTTGATGTATTAAGACAAGAAAATCACCACTTGGCCTACCTTTCATTTCCAAAACTTCATATCTTGTAATAATAACAAAAACAAGAACACCACAAGGTAAAGATGATCTTACAAAGGAAGAAAGCCGTGTGAAACTGACTTGTCTGAACGGCACTGCTGAAAGTGAAAGGTCTTGGACTTAGTCTTGTGACTAATCTAAGAAAAGGTATGTTGCTTGGAACTTGGACTTGGAGCTACTTTTACAACTAAATGGTTGTGTGAGCTCTGAAAGCAACATGCTATGAATTACAGAACCAACTTATTTATATACAGTGGGACAAGATACAGAAAGGGTAATAATATTAGCATGTTTAGTACAGACAATGTGACGGCCATCATATATTATGAACTACCTATATAAACAGTACTTTATGGGGCCTTCTCATTCTGGGAACTTCTCTTCACCAGTGAGTTGTTTGTATGATACCATACTGTTTACATGGTGCTGTACAAGGCATGAGAACATGGTAATGGATAGCCAACAATTTTGTGTTGCATCTTAACAGTGTTGAATCAGGTTTGTTTAAAACATGTTGTTTAAACAGGAATCTCGTTCCAAGGTTATTTTGTTTGTTTATGAATGTGACAAGACATCCTGGCAATTCCTATAACAACTAGGAGCTTACTGTGATTCCTATCACAACTACAGTAGGTGCGACTTCAAAGCAGCTGTTGTTTATAGAACCTTTGTGAATTTAATACTAAGAATACTAAGATTTAATACTGTGAATTTAATAATAAGAAGGGGAAATCAATTTGAAAGTTCTGTGTGGTACTTTCCTATGAAGGGAATTTTAAATGAAAGGGAAACTATTCTATGTGCATCTGTGGAAGAGGAAATGTCAGTTCCTCTAATAACACAAGTCACGTCGGCCAAAGACAGACCCTTTCTGATAAAAATGCATAATAGGAAATGGGAAATGTTCCTATTGTGTACACAGACTGGTGCAAGGTCTGTCTCTAACTACCAAAACGTAGTCTCTGGTTATCAAGATATTAGATTTATTTAATCTATGTTCTTCACTTTTAATATATTAATATATGCATTCACAATATATTTGGGAATAATCAAGATAGAAAAGGTGTAATTTCTATTTAACCCTAACAGTAGCTGTAAGGTCAGAGGGGTGTGTGTGTATTGCTAAAACATTGCTGGTCCCATTTAAGAGATTTAAACATAAAACCATACAGCAATTTTTTTTAAAATAGTACGAGACATTTTCACATTCTAATGATATTAGTAATATTTGTAGGAACACTTTAAACTTTCACCACTGAACCAACACCACCACTGAAAGCATGTCACATGCTGTATTTTCTCCAGAGACAGTAGTGCATTTACTTTCTACATCCCCAATTACGTTTAAAGAAAACAGGGAAGACATATTCCTTTACCATTTGTCACTTCCTTGTTACTATATGTGCAAGTTAAGTGCAATACATGATTATTTATTGAATTACTCATCTACGAGAACCTTAAAATGGATCAAATGTTCATGTTTTGTTAAGGCAAATTTCAAATTGGGCCTAACTTCATGAGTGCTTTGTAAATAGTTACACATACAGTATAATTTTTTTTCCCCTATGCCCCAGTCCCCCACAATCGTGGCAATGGAAGTAGCTGACCTAGTAATTAATGTAATTTAATGCAGATCACTGATTTAAATGCATTTTTAAATGTACGCTGACTAGAATGGCCAGTAGGCAGTCAACATCTTCGCATGTGGATAATGTTCTTTCACGCATTGTAAAATGAAACACATGTACACCATTTCACCATATACCTCCTTTTTTATTGATTCAAGAAACAACTGAAGGTTTAAACAGAGAAATGTATGTTGAAGTTTACGAGTTTCCTGTTCTGTGTGTTTGTAAGTGTCTATTTAAGTGATTGCGAGTGGTGTAACTTTTGGGACATATGGAGCATTTGTAAGGCTTCATCCCTGTGTGAGTGTGCATGTGGGTCTTTAGAGCCCACCTGGTGTAGAAGCCTTTCCTGCAGTGGTTACAGGTGAAGGGCCTGTCGCCGTTGTGAATGCGCATGTGAACCTGGCGATGGGTGGACGCGACGAATCCCTTGCCGCAAACCTCGCATCTGTAGGGCCGTTCGCCTGTGTGGATGCGCATGTGGATCTGCAGCAGGCCTGCGGAGTAGAAGGCTTTTTCGCACACCGAGCACACGTACGGCTTCTCTCCCGTGTGCTGGCGCATGTGCACGTTCAGGTTGCCCCGGGAGACAAACTGTTTGCCGCAGTAGGGGCAGCATTCCTTCACCGCGTCACCGTGGAAACGCATGTGCGCCTTGAGTTGGAGGAGGCTGCAGTACTGCTTGCCGCAGTCCGAGCACAGGTACGGTTTCTTACCTGTGTGCGATTTCTTGTGCGTCTCAAAGGCGGTTTTGGTGGAGAATCTTTTGTCGCACTGATCACATTGGTAGGGTTTGTGCTCAGGATGGGTTTTGATGTGGCTCCTCAGTTCGATGGCCCCAGGAAACGTTTCCCCACAGTAGCGACATTGGCCTGGTTCGAGATTTTCAGTGGCACGGATTCGCTTGGGCTGTAAACAGGGTGGCAGCGAAGGGTCTTCTAGGTCTCCTCGAACCTGTTGATGAGCCCTGAGACCAGACAGCTGTTTGAACTCCCTGTTGCAGTGGTCACACTTGAATATCATGTTTTCCATATGCGTCTGTCGGTGGGAACGCCATCTCGACAGAGATCCAAATACCAGGCCACAGGTGAAACACTTAAACTGCCTTGGGTTGATTGGCCCACTTCCGGTTTTCGATTTGGTCTTCTTGTCACAGCGCAGCTGTGAACAGGCCGGCGCTGAGGAGTCCTTTAGGTGTGCTTGACACTTCTGATGTTTCGCCCACTTCTGATGACACCTGAGACCAGACAGCTGTTTGAATTCTCTACTGCAATGGTCACACTTGTAAGGCATCATGTTGGCCTTATGTGACTGTCTGTGCGAACGCCATTTATCCATTGATCCAAATACCAAACCACAGATGATGCACTTAAAGTTCTTGAGCTGCGAGTTCAAAAGTCTTGGCACACATGTTGTCCCACTGGTGGTGTTCTTGTTCAGGTTGAGCTGGTTTCTGTGGATATTTGAGGAGACGGGAACATTGTGGGAGGGCAACACTGTGGAGAGCACCAAAAACATTGCCATGATTAATCCAAGGTATCAACAGGGTTTCAAACTGAGTAAACTGTCAGAGAACGGGTCATACCTTTCACAGCCGCCTTTGTGCTGTTGGTGGAAGAGACATCTGTAAGCACCAAGACAATTCTGGTGAAAAGAAAAACAATGCAACATACATTATTACAACATGATACAAAAAAGTAGCAACAGTTATCTCAATTAAAAGCAAAGGAGCAAAGAAAGGGACACTGTTTCTTACTCCTGCTGTTGTAACAATGATGGCTGAAGTTTAGCTTTTGGAAGAGAGACATTTAGCTTCTCTGTAGTGGACTGGTCAACTTGGATGATGGTCACCACCTCTAAAGGCACCGCAGTCTGCAACACAGCCCCACCCAGGGCAGCAGAGGACTGGTCTGGACCATGACTGAGTAGAGGATGCTTGGGTGCCACACTGGAGATGCCCGCTGGTGCTTTTGGAGTCTCCCCAACTCCAAGGCCCACAATGGGAAGACTGTTATGATGATGCGAGTCTTCCTCCATTCCTGTCTCCATATCCAAGTCAAGTCCGGTGTCTTTCTCATTACATATACCACCTTGGTTTTTACTCACAGAAGGTCTAGCCTGGTGTCTATCTTGAAGTTCATGAGAGGAAGGGTTTGTGAAGTCCACACTGGGCACCTTTTCCAAGTTGTTCAGGTCACTGTCCTCACTGCGTTTATCTTGAGGTGACAAAGTAGACATGATCCGGTCCTCTACTATAGAAGGAAGATCTGTGGATGGTGTACAAAAATGTATTTGTCACTTACTGTAGACCTTTAATATACACTTTTCAGGACCCTCTCGTAGACGAGATGTCACATCTCAAGAGGCTATCCCAATAAAGATTTCATTCACTACACCACCAATACACCTCAACATAATGACAAAAAAACTGAATGCGCTAAAATCTGAGACAAGACCAATTTCTATCTGATTTTCTGTATGACCTTTGTAACACATTGGTTTACATGCTTTATCGAACCACTACTTGTAGATTAACAACTCAAATGCCTTCATATAGTTGCTTAACTTCCATCTTACCCATCTCACCCAGGTCTCCATGGTAATTACTATTCTGAGACAGAGTGTGAAGATGCTCCAGCTGACTGAGGTGCTGTTCACATTCATCCCAGAGGGAGGCGCAGTCCACCCAGGAGGACACCTAGGAGATCCATACAACCAGGGGAAATAGATTGAAAATGTTAAACGTTCACAGAAAGAATCTGTCAGAACAGTGGTAAATAGACTGCATTTATATAGCGCTTTTCTATTCCTATGACCACTCAAAACACTCTACAGTGAATGCCTCATACATGCCATGCAAGGGACAAATCTACTCATTTAGGGTTCAGTATTTAGATCACATAGGGAGTACTAGAAAATGATGCATTTCCATACTTGTTTAAAGTTTGGCACTGGCAGGAACTTTTCCAGCCTTGAGATGAAATAGCAAACTAGAACCTGGAGAGCTTTGTCAAAGTCTGCTCCATATTCCACAGGATACACCATCTGGATAAATAAGTGATAATAAATAACGTCTGAGAGCAAAGCAATGTGCTGTGCATGCCCAGTTACCTTCAACATCATGGAACAAGAAAAATAAGAAAATAATTTATTCTTTATAAAGAAAATATTTCAATAAAAACTGACCTTGAAAAAGTACTCCTTTTCAACTGGGTCCACTAATAGATTTGCCACAAGCTCTGATAGATGGCTCTGCATGTTGTCCAGTTCTGAATTCTTAGACTTTGTTGGAAAACAAATAGGACAACATTATAATGCTGGATATAACATGAGTAGTCTGGTAGAGCAACATTTTCTGCCATACAGCAAAACTATAGTATGCAAATTTGTGTTTTGTGCATTAGGCCTACAAAATAGTATTTGACACTGTTTTAATCCAGAGCCAGATGGATTCATAATATGGGGCTTGTGAATTGAACCAGTGTTTACATCACCATTTCCATGTATTAATAATCTATAATTCTATATCTATCTATCTATCTATCTATAACTTGTAATTCTATATTTTTAAGATTATTTTGGCCTTTCAATCCCAACCAACTCTCAAATGTTTATGAAGCCTCAATAATTAACAGAAGACAGATAAGTATGATTATTTGGCCCCACTTACATTCTTTAGATGGCGACTCTGGATTTCACGTAATAGACCACTGAAGGTCTTTGGATCAGCAGGGGCATCATTCCTGCACATCTCCAGTAACATCTGAAAAACGTGTGTTCATTAACAATTCATAACAATTTAACCCCACAGTGATGCTGACTATGTTGTGCTTTTGGGTGAATTAAAATCTCACCTTCGTTCGCAGGCCCATTATTAGAGAGACCTTCTGCCGAGAGTTCAAAAGGTCCGGCAAAATCTTCAACACATCTGAGACAAAGGCTTCCAATTTTCCATAATGCTCCACATTTTGTTGATGTGCAACCTGCCACATGAAAGCTGTCATAACTCGCAGTGGAGGAACCAGAAGACGCAGGGACAAGAGAGGGGGATCTGTATCTGTGTTAAAAGACATAGTGCATGTTAGGTTATACAATTACCTCTATTCTAGGTCCACTTGACATGATTTCTCCACGTTTAAAAAATGTTCACGTTAACTTACTCCAGCTTTGTTCTAAGTTGTGCTTTCTTTACTGCACCATTCTATAAATCAGTAAAGTTAACGTTAGGCAGTGTAACGTTATCGTCCACGGAATCTCACACCATGAATGAAAATTAAGTAATACAATGAATCCGCATCAAGTCCCTCAACATTTGAAATCCATGTTGGCTTAGTTAACGTTATGTTCCTAAGTATAGGTAGGCTACTGTTACAAGCCAACTTTCAACTACTGCATTGTCCCTAGATAAAATTACATGGTCTCTCTCCATATTTTAAGTTAACAACATTACCGCTTTGTTCGTCAGATTATGGCCAATTAAAGTTTATAAGACGGTACAGAAAAGGTTAGACTACACTAATTTTGTACCCAGGTGTGTTTTAGGCTACCACGTTAACGTTAACGTTGCCGCCACATACAGCACGCTGGTTTCTGACAGTAATGTTAGCATAAAATCAAACCGGCTTGGTCACCAACCGCTTTACCGGTTTATAGAGATTATAAAGAACAAATATACCCATGTGTAGCAAGGTTGAAGACACAAGTTTAACGCCAGTCTGAAATTTGAAGACTTCCAAATGTTGTTCTGTTATGGTTCTTCTTCGTCGTCGTTTGCCTCAAAGATTCTACAGCGGAGTTTTTTTTCGTGTGGTTGAACGAGTGCCACCTACTGGACTGGTGTCAGTAACGTCAAAGAGCATACCAGAGCATACCTAGAGAAATTTAAATAGGGCTCTAGCCTGCCTGTAGGCTACTTACCTCACCGCACATATAAACTAAAGAAACCAAAGGAAGATTATAAAGGAGGCAGTGGTAAGCCTTTGACTTGCAATTTGTATAGGCTTTAATCTTTAAATAGGCTATAGCCTTATAGGCTACAAAATATTTGCTATGCTGCATTCAAGCTGGGAGGGTGGAGGTTTTGGACCTCCAACTAGGAAAAGTGCACTGAAAATCGTGAGGTTTTAGTTGTTAAGTGCATAGATATCATATAAGTATTAGTGGGGGGTAAATCGCCTACCCCAGACCTGGGCAACCTTGGCCCGGGGGCCACATGCCTTGCTACAACTCTAGACCTACCCCTAGCGGTAGCAAATTTGAATTTGCAGATCTGTAGGCTACACATGCGGCCCGTTGAGATATTTAATCCAACCCATGGAACTTTCCCAAAATAGAATAATTTCTCATTTAGCCAAATTGGCTTAGATTATAGGCCTGATTTAAGAAATTTATTCTATTCATGAAATACAATTCCCCCCTCGTTAACCTGCATGTTAACATGTCCTTTGAAGAAAGTGGTGCTACTGATGAGACTTGCCAATTTTCCAGCATCAACCAGTTCACTTAACACACCACCCATCTAAAAGCCAATGCAATGTGGCCCTTCGGCCAAAATAATTGCCCACCCCTGGCCTACCCTGACTTTGATGAGATGCAGTGGGTAGACTTTACATCACACAAAAGATAAGGTAGTAGGCTGCTTTATTCATATAAGCATCCATAACAAGATGCACAAGATAAGATACACAAGCACTGTCCCGTCAATGTGTGCTGCCACCTCAAAAGGCACAGGCAAGATATAAGAGGTAGTAAACAGGCATCCTGTAGCATGTAGAAAAGAGGGGGATGCCTGGGGGGGTATGGTTGGGGGCCAGTGAAGAAACAAATACGTAAAGGGGTTAGCCTACACAGTATAATAAAATAACAAGTACACAATAAGTACAAAAGCATACAACAGACTAAAAAGATAAGGATAAAAGTTTTATCATAAAACACAAACAAAAGGCTTGTGGTAGGTATTGGTTAAGACCAGTTAATGTAATTTATCTTAATTCCATAATTTGACCACTTCTTCAATAAGTAGGCCTACACCTCCAACGCCATGTCCTGGTGATCTGCCATGTGTTCACTTCAGGTTGGGAGTTGGCTTGAGATTAGGCACATATTTAAATTCATTTGAATGGACTTTGTTTTCATTTGTTTGCTGTTTTGTCTAATAGTGTGTGTTTGCAAGCCAGATGCAGCTCCCCGAGCTTTCGGCACCACTGCATCTCTGACCGTATAGTCTCAACCCAACCTGAACTGGGTTCCAGTGACCTTGTAATTCATGAACAACCACCTTTTTGCTAACACCTCAGATCATATGTAAATCATATACAATTTTTGGCTACAAGCTATAGGGCCTACATATTTAATTCAAAGATTACTTTAGATGGACAACATAAAATACAAAGTTACAAAGTGTCACACTGAATCTGCAGACAAAAAAAAACTTAATTAAAAGGAAAAACTCAGTGTGAATCAATCCATAGGCCCTACTCAGTTATTGGTCACAGAGCACTGTTGGTTGGGGAAAAAGATGGCACAACATAAACCAAAATGCAAGTTACCAGCTAATACTAACTCTATTTCAGTTTCATATGCTCCATTCATTTTGCTATTCGGTTGTTTCAAATTTGTTTCTTTTTCCTACAGACCGCACTCTGTGACCTTGAACAACAGAGCTATTGATTGATTTCTCCTTTAAACTTGAAATAAGACGAGCATCTAAACAGTAAATTGTGGCAAATCTCTTATTCCCCAAAGCTTGTGCCCCTACCATCTCTATAAAAGAATATTCAGCTTTAAAATACCAGGAGAGACCTCCTGTGTTTGCACAACTGTATAGACTATTTGTCTCCTGAAGTAGTTTCTCTCTGATGAAATGTCAGTCCATCACTTTCCTTTTTCCACTTGAGGGTGTAGTTCCCATTGCCAAGCTGGTTTCTGATCTAGAAAATAAATATGAGAGCAGATATCTCTGAGAATTTTTATCATTTTGCCACCAACCACTCATCACTGATTTTTTTTGGCACTATCCATAAACACCTTTATAATGTTGGCTTTTGTAATTAACCTTTATAATTAACTAATTCAGAGGATTTGTCATGTTGACAGCTTGTAAACTTGAATCCCATTCAGTACTTACTTCATCCAAGATGATTTGCTGAATAATGGGACTATTTGGGTCCACATCTGCATTCATCATGATGGATACCTTCACTACAGCGTGTGGGATTGCTGCAAAAACCGTGTAGAAATGCAGGTGTAAAAATAATCTTGATTTAGGCCTCATTTAACAACATACATGTTGAATATGTAATATATATATATATATATATATATATATATATATCCCATTCCAACTATATCCCAAACCCTCTTGCATATAAGGTGACTGAGACGTCAATTTTGATGTTAATTTTGCAAGCTATAACTATACTTAATCTAATATGAATTTGAACTGCTGCACGTATATACAGAGGGTCTTAAAAGAGGCTATACATATCTACCATTTGATTTTTAAAACAGTCCAAACAGCAATATTTCTCCAAAGCCATGCTAAATTAAATTATTTGCAATCAAATGGCAGTTAGTTGAGAAATTGATGTAGGCCCAGTACTAAAGTAATTAAAGATGCATGCTTAAACTAAAGTCTGTAGAGAGGCTACATTGCATGGCATTCATATAGCTACCCACCCATATGTCACCACTCACACACAACAATGTCAGATGTAACACTTAGAGCCCATGAGCTCTAGCAAAATGCATAGGCTATAAAATACCATTTCTGACCCCAGGCTACAACTGAGCAATCTTTGCATTTTCTCTGCATATAATCCAGACTTATTTGTCAGTGAATTTTGACGGTGAAACAGTTTTTTTTTTTTTTTTACCTGGCTCCTCATAACAAATGACACTTGCATCTTCACCGTGTCCACAATTATGATCTCCCCATGCATTGGAAGAACAGCTACTCAGTGATGACTCTGTCCCAGTGCACATCATGTTGTCTAGCCAAATCTGCCCGGAGCCTTGTCCAAAGTGTGCAGCTCCTGGGGCTTCAATTACCGGACCACAACCAAGCTCTCTGCACACCACAGTGGCTTCGTTTAGGTCCCAATCGTCATCACACACAGTGCCCCACACCCCAGAGTAGTAGACCTCCACCCTGCCAGCACAGGAACTGCTTCCCGCCAGCCTTACACTAGCTGAGACAGAAGACCCTGCACACAACAATCAACGTAATCAAAAGAAAAACATTATTTCATAATTTCTCATTAAAGCTCTCCCTGGAATTGTGATATATTTGGAAGCATTGGGATATATTTGGAAGCAGACAACCACATAATACCATCCAAGAATAAATAAATGTTATAAATGTCACTAATGAAGTTGTTGCTGTCGTGCCACAGAACAGTTTTACAGTTTGAGTTGGCTATTCATTTAACCATCCTTAATGAAAATTGTTCTTACCCAACAGGAGAAAGATTTGCAAAAAAATCTTCATTATCGCTGTTTTAAGAAAAAGAAATAGGAAGCATTATAATAACATGAAGCATGAAGTATACGTTTAAAAACTCTTGTGGTCAGCAGATAGACAAGGTATCTGGCCATTTCAGTGTTTCCAAATGAATGCTGTTTCTATGTGATGATGTTCTGCCCACTATTTGCATTGGAAATGATCTCGTGCATCAGCCACTTAGAGAATGGAAATATGACAGGTTTTAACCCCTAATTTCCAGCAGGCCTACTTCAATCATTCAAAGGTCACTGGCCCCATGAACTGCTGTACTGACCTGACTTAACTAACCTGCTGCAAGCAGATCATCATCAAACAATGAGTGAACATGGCTTACTGCAGAAAACAAAGAAAGCAGATGATATTCAAATCCATGCAAAGGTATACCTAGGGTTTGACCTCACTCGCTAGTGTGCTAAAAATCCCAGTCAGTGGTGCAGCTGAGTTGCAGGCTCAGGCTCAGGCATGTGGAAGGCAGGACCGTGCAGGATGACCCAGGTTACTCCAGCATTAGATAGATAGATAGATAGATAGATAGATAGATAGATAGATAGATAGATAGATAGATAGATATAGATAGATAGATAGATAGATAGATAGATAGATAGACTTTATTCATCCCAAAGGGAAATTCCATTGTTACAGCAGCATAAACATACAACAGACACACATACAGTACACATTAACAAACCCTACGTTTACAAAAGATTACACCGTCTAAGTTTTGTGGAGTTGTAGTTTATTTATTTGTTTATTTATTTTCACTGAATAATATATCAAAAAGTCATTATATTATATATTATATGTAATGTATATATTATATGTAATGAATTATTATTATCATAATTCATTACATGTAACATGTTACATTCGAAACTCATAATTTAGTCTAAACGCACCTCTCATCCAAGGAGGTGTCTTCACACAGCTTTGAGTATCATACGAGTAGCTCGTAAGGAGTATGGGGCCAGACCTTTCCATGTCAGCCAATACACCCCTGTGCTCCAGAAGATGTTCTTGGGTGCTTGGTGCCACATCCCATGGAGGCTTGCCGAGCCACATCTCTTGCCGAACCACCAGCCACCCCCTTTTTGCTTACTGCAGCTATGCTCCATGATGTCATCATAGATGCACGGGGAGCAGCCATCATTGTCTCGGTTTGTGGTGGTGAAGCCAAAGCCATTCTGGTCCATGCCACTGTTTTTACTGTACCCCGTATAGCATCAACTAGTCAGTAAAGGGAATAGCAAATGTTAGGCAGAATAGACTGTAGACCACATACTGTAAAAAGGAGGCTAATACAGAGATTGCCCCCCCCCCCTAAAAAAAACAGTTTCATCCCTGGTAATGCCCTCAACTGGATGGCTCTTGATTTCATCACTGCAAATGTTGTGATGAAAAGGGTGGAGTCGTTGATATTATAAAATGTAACAAAAAAGCTGTATACCATTTCTGCACCTTGCATTATTTCTTGGTGTAGAAGCAGCATGACTGTGAAGGTGTTGTGCAGGTGACCCCCTGTGGACAAAATGTGTCACAACCTTCACTGAAATTACTACTTCAATGAAACAGCAAGACCATGCCAGCCACATTTGAGAAAAGGCTTTGTAAAGAGATTTGGAATGATCACGTTTGGAAGACTGTACTGTACATGCATACTGGCATGGAGAGATCTGGGACAGGAGACAACAACAGAACTGATGCAAAGACACAGACCTTTAATGATATAATGAAGAGACAGACCTTCAACATACCTCTATAAATACATAGTGAAGGAGAAGTCAGTTCTAAATCACTATACACACATACTGTAGATTCTAGACACACACAAGGTACAAGAAGTCCAGAAGCCACAGAACAGAAACACTTAATAAAAAAATGCTCACAACGATGTCTGGATGATCCAGAGTAGCAAGACTATAATCTACGGGGCAGAGTTAAAAGCTTGTAAAAATGTGAGTACTGTATAGTATTTGATAAGAACCCGACAAATAAACAAACATCAATAAAAAGATGAACCGCATTCTTTATGCACAGAATGTTGGACGACTCTCAATTTATTTAAGCAATTTAATTAAAATTTAATTAAATTTAAGAATATGTTCTCCTTTACAGGAAAACCTATTATCACATTGTGCCATCAAAACAGTACCCTAAGGTTCTCAATATATGGAATGAAATGATTGGAGCATTCACAATAATACAAATGGAACAAAAGCTGGTCTTTCCAACGGACAGTCCCTTTGAGTGTGACAAACTTGGGGGCAAATGACCAAAGCTTCTGGGGAGGTGAATTCCAACATAACAGATGATCAGGCAGGCCTGCAAGGATGGTGGCCTTGTTCGACTTGGCTAGCTAGAAGGCTGGCTAAGTGGATGGAACTTCTTCTCATGCTGTAAGCAGCATCACTGACTTGCCCAACAAAAAAAAAGTCTAATTGTGCCAGTCAGCCAAGTTGAACAAGCCAGATTTGCTATCTCTGCACAACCCTGCACAGTGCAGTGTGATACTGAATTTGCATGTAAAGGTAGCTACAGACCAAAGATCCGTGACGAGACTGGCTGCGACGTTCTAAAAACCTGCAACGTTCTAAAACTCAGAAACTGCAATTTGACATGTTAAATCTTTTGCGACGGCTTGCAACTGCTTGCAACAACCTGCAATTACTGATTCACACCGCCGCAACTACTCTCTAAAACCGTCTCATCTCATCGCGGATCTTCAGTCTGAATTGAGCTTAAGAGTGAGGATGTCGGATGTCTTCACACTGACTTCACCATCATGCGAGTGGCTTGCAGTGAGTAGGGTGCCGGCCCTTTCCATGTGTCCCAGTGCAGGCCTGAGGCCCAGCCTATGTTGTCCCCCTTTGGGTGCCAGTCTCCATGGAGGCTGGCTGAGCCACAGCGGCTGAACCACCAGCCTCCCCCCTCAGAAGAGCTGCACTGATTCTCAGCGATGTCTCCAAAGATGCACGGGGAGCAGCCATCATTGTCTCGGTCCATGGTGCTGAAGCCAAAGCCATTCTGATCAATGCCACGATATTCTCCTCGTATAGCATCACCTGGTTAGTAGGAGGATTGATAAAAAGTTATTATAAAAAAGGAAAGCCTTGTTTCCTTTGTAGCCTATTATAAAAATGTAAAGCCTTTATGTTTAAGGTAATGTTAGCTTACCTGCATTGCCTCTATAAGTCCCCACACTTAGTTTGTAGGCGGCCCGCTCATTGCCAATTCTGAAGTTTCTGTACTCTGCAAAAGCAGATCCCCCTCAAAGTCCCACAGGTCTACTCTGAGGGTGTGCTGTTGGCCATTACTCATGGTAAGAGCATGGATTTTGGCAAGGCCTAACCAGTGGTCCTCTGAAATAAGACAAATTTTTGATACTTTCTTTTAATGTTCACAAATGATTCATAAACTGCTCTCGAGTGGGTCTTGACTTAAACCACAGGAAACATTAAATTAATCCATGATCAAACATTTCTGATCGAGCTCAGGCATGCCAAGCATGCCTCTTCAATAGTCTGACACATGTGCAGTAGTCTGATACATCAGGTTTTGGTATTTCTTACTGTTGAGGTATCCAAAGCCATTTTTGTAATCTGCCCAGTTTCTTTGAAAAGATACTCTCCCCCCAATGCGTCTCTGGAATACTGTCCAGCCTCCGTCAGCCAACATCTCACAGTACACCTGTGTGAAGACCAAAGTAAATGTGAATACACCGCCAGATACAGGGGATGGCTTTTGTTAATGTACTGTACATTCCATGGGTCACAATTTGGCTATGTACCATTTCTAATACAACTGTAGCTTATTTAATGGTCCCTCTCTCTAGTCATTCACTGTAAAATTACTAAATACAAGCAGGCCAACCAAACTAAGCAGTTCCTTGATGGTATCCAAATGTAATCATCACTGAAATCTTTTAACCAGTAGGCTACCTTGAAAGGTCTAGAGACTCCTTTTGGCTGTATAATATAAACTCCACTCTGAGCATTGGGAAAGGAAGTTTTGATAGCTGTACAGTCTTGCCCTGAAAATCAAGAGAGCAGAAGAGCATCTAAATATAAACTTGAATTTTTGGAGCATTTTATTCTTTATCATTTTTCTTGTTTGTTGTTGCAATACCTTGAGGTGTCAGTGTGTTTTGTTGCATCTGAAAGATGTAGTAAAATACAAATTAATTTAAATAAAATGTAATAATTTGAGTAACAATGAAGATAAACATTACTGTCTATTCAAGATAGCCTTGCCTTATGTGGATGTGTCTGATCAGTAAGGGTACAAAGAAGCACCAGTCCCAAAACTGTTGATAGTTTTTTGTCCATCTGTTTACAAAGGAGAATGAGGTCACAACAAAACATGGTAAATCTGAAATGCTGATAAACAAACTAAATACAGCTTTTCCCCATCACATTTTGAATAAATTTGAATGTTTTCTGTATTTTCAATTTGAGAATTTGAAAATTGGTGCTGTAGCCTAATGTAATATTTGTAACCCAACCAAGCATCTACATAGTATTAGCCTACTGATCTTTTCATCTATCCGGAAAAATAAACTCAGCCAGTACAAGTTATGTTGAGTAATGTTGGAATGTCGACGGGCAGACTGACATATAAACTGCTGATGAGTATGTGGAGTTTGTGGTCAAACAACCTGCTGCTTCACGTAATGTAAAACAAAACACTTCATAAGGACATTGCAAGTAGCCTAATTCTAATTACTTCGTTGTAGCGTAGAGTATGCTATTCAGGCGCGTAACTACCGCAGGTTCAGCGGGTGCGGCCGCACCGGGGCCCGTGGCCTTGCAGGGCCCGTCCGTCGCCACCTTTGAAAAGATCAGTAACGTTTCTATCTGAACACTTCAGATCTAACGGGCCCCTTGAAAGAAGCAGTGAGCCCCTCTATGTAACAGCGTTCGCCTGAACATAAATTACTTGCATTTAAACAATGTCGAAGAGAGACATGCGGATGTTTAAGTGTAAGTCAATAATAGACCGCTAGGATTATATAGGCGTAATTTACCCTGAATCTCACTTCATGGTGACACCTGAAATATTGTCCAACTTAATAGGGCAATGTAAACTATAGGCAAATGTGTATAAATTATTATCAACATATAGAGATAATAATCAGCGAAGTGAACAACAACGTGTATTTTGGTAGTCTAATTTGCTTTAGGCTACTAGGGATTGTGGGATAGCCTGCGGTAGCCTAATGAACCTGCGCATTAGGCTACGTGCAGAGTTGATAGCTATGAGTCGAAATATAAACAGAAGGGGTTTTCATAAAAAATCTGATCCCAACATGTATAGCAGGATATCTGTAACGTAGAATATTATTTGAGGTGGCATCTCTCGTTTAAATGAAGGCCAGTTTCAGTCACTAAAAATGGCTGGGCTACTTTTGAAAAGTTTACTATTTGCAGCAGTTAGACGGTAACGTTAGTGAAGGTTTTTTTTTTCTAATATGGATGAGTGGAGAGTTTTCATACGTGGAAAAGAAGAATCGAGATAGAGACAATTTTACTTAAAATCAGACGAGGACTGCTCAAAAGTAAGTTAAGAGTTTTGTGCATGGTGCGCCGTCACCAATGTTTCTCCTCTTTATTTAGGCTAATGAATGAATGGTGCGCTCGCTGTCATCAATTTGTGTCTTTGGTGTGGTAACGTTAACGTTATGATTAGCCTGGGATAGGCCGTTAACGTTACTTGTGTTTCATCATCTTCTCTGGCATTCGTGGACATTGTGCTTAGGGGGACCACCTTGATAATCTTGCTTGAGCAGCACGGGGCAAGAGAGACTCAGCACTAACGTTAACATTTGTGCATTTAGCAGAGGCTTTTTATCCAAAGCAAGGGTGAAGTGCAAGAGGGTGATCTTGTGCATAGTTGGCTACATTTGTCATTTATGTGTACATTGAGTCCGTTTTGACGTTTGATGCAGATGATGAGTAATAGCCTACATGTAACGTTAAGCTAGAGTTAGGCTAACACCAGAGTCCATTTAGGGATATGTCTCCATAATTTTTTCTTGGGCTAAGGGGGGCCCGCAATGCACAGTCGCACCTGGGCCCGTGACAGACTTGTTACGCCACTGAGGCTATTTGACTTTGTCAACGCGATAGTAGTCCACATTGTTATCCGCTCCATGCTAAAGTGTAACACACACACAATTTACTCACCGTTTCTCGATTCAAAGTTCAATGTGGCTGCTTGCGCGCTCAGGGGCAGTCCAAAGCCCAGCCTTTTAGCAGAGAGGGTTGAAACGGATCTTGGCTTTTAGTGCCCTGCCCGAGAAGCTCTCCAGGTCCAAAACAGACAAACTCAGGCTATTAGAATTCGAAGTATGAGCTAACTCGGAAATGACTCAGATAAGTAGGTGTTTACCATGGCAAGATGTGTTTGTACAAAGGTGAAAATCACATGCAGTATATTCCTGCTGTTCATTGAACTCCACTCTTCTCTCTCTAGTGCCTTTAGCAGTGCTTTGCTTTCAAACTTAGTCCACAAACACTAAGAGATAAGTGAGATCACACACCCACACCTTATGTACACCAGTGGAAGTAGGGTGGGACTTCAGACTTCATTTGACACAACAGGGCCTTTCAACCACTTCTTCAACGAGGCTCACCAGTCTGACTAATTGCACAGTTCTAATGTGTCAACACAAGAACAGTAGGCTACTTGTGGGCTTACGGACAATGTTACATATGTGCCTGGAAATCTAACTCAATAAGGAGCCTACATTTTCACATGTACTGTTAATTACAGTAAAAAATAGTTAAAAGTATTTTACAGTAGGCCTACATCATAATGTGTTCTACTTTCTATGCCAGAAGAAAATGTGCAACAAGATTATACAGAGAAATCTGACGTGCATTTTTCACTGACGTCAGGTGTTTGCCTCAGGTGCAAACCAATTAAACAAACAAACAAAATCTCTACCTTTTATATCAGCAGCACCCATGAATCACATGTATTGAAAATAAACTTTGTATAACAATCAAAGATGAACACCTCCCATTATACAAAGCCTAAGCCTTAGCAAACAAACAAACAAAAACAAAACCTCAATAGTGCTTACATAGACAAAGCCCTTGCCTGGCCAGCAGTCACCTGCTACAAGGGGTTGTTTATTTATGTATGTATGTGAAAGATGGGTTTTACTGGGCAAGTCTGTTGAATAGCAGGCATGTTCAAATCTCCTGATTTTAGGCCTGCTAGAGTTGACTGTAGCCAGCAATCCATTCTGGCCTTACATATTTTCATCCAATTTTTGCATCACAACCTCATTGTCAATATCGTTTCATTGATAGGAAAAGATAAGGTATAAATTTGAAAGAAACATGAATAGGGAAAGTCAAGCAGCATACATGTAAGATGAAAAATGTAAAGTAAGGCATAATACATTTATTGTCAGAATATTTGCCTAAGAAAGCCGTGATATCAACATGACCGTTTTGTGCATGTACAGTATGAGCAACCAGAGGCAGAAACATCATGAACATCATTTTGGCATAACCGAATTACCAGTTCTGGCAGTTACTGGTACAAAAATAAGAGAGTATTTTTTAAATCAAAATGCCTTATAATCACAATGAAAGCCCACACTGTTCAATATTCTTCTTTTATCAACAGTTGTATGTATTTCAAAGCCGATAAAAAGTACTACAGAGGCCTAATTGTAAAACAGTGTATTGCCATAGACAGGCCACAAAAAAGGGTGGTGGAAAGATGAAGGGCTGAGATAAAGACTATATCGTGAGGGGGGGGGGGGGGCGTAGGAAGGGGTGAATAAAGTGCAGACAGTGCAGTAGGAAAAGAAATGGTTGGGGTGGCGCCTAGAGGCTTAAAGGAATAGTTCACCTCTTTATGAAAATTGGTTATTCACCCCCTTACCTGAAGTTATATATGTGGGTAAGAGCATTTTGGTCTCAGTGCATGCGTTGTCCTAGTTTGGCAACCCCAATTTTACCTTTAGCTTAGCACAGGTGCTGGAAAGTATAGTTGCCAAAGAGCTGCTATCTGGCAACATTACATTCCAGCACCTATGCTAAGCTAAAGCTGGAAAATGGGAAAAATTGGGGAAGCCATACTAGGAAAACGCAAGCACTGAGATCAAAATGTTTTTACCCACACATGTAACTCCAGGTAAAGGTTTGAATAACCAATTTTCATAAAGAGGTGAACTATCCCTTTAAAAGGGATGAAACCTTGGGCAGATCCATGGCTCGAGGGGTTAACCTAACTCAGGTGTCATGGGGGTAAAGGGGTACTTCAACACCTAGATATTAGTATGAGTCAGTGAGAGAGTGAGTAAGTGTGAGTGTGTGTGTGTGTGTGTGTGTGTGTGTGTGTGTGTGTGTGTGTGACATGAAAACACCTCAGTTCATCATGTTCAGACCTGTCACTGCTGACTGGCAGTCTGAGCAGTCATTTCCAATCACAAGAATGCAGAGTTTTGTGTACACAAGCAAGAGCACAAATCCCACCCAGTGAAACTATGTGCAGTGGTGCTGTTTGGCCACGCAGTGGCCACAGGAAGCCACAAGCAATTCATTTCCCAGTTCACATTAGTCATCTAATGTTATACAACTCAAATGTATGCCTAGAAAAAAACAGTAACAAGTTTGACCTCTCTGCTTTAGATACACTTGCTCAATGCAAACTGTGATTAGCAAGGGTTTCCTGTCAGATGCATCACCTCCCATGAAAACCACACACTGACTGGGAAAGGGGAAAAAAAAGAGAGACAGCTAATGTCATTCTCTCAATCCCTGCGGTGTAGACTGTAAACCCTGTCAGAGGAGGAACTCAGTCAAGCCATTTATCTATGAAAGACCCATACAGTACACAACTAGGGCTTTCTCAAATGCCTTGACTGAATGCAACAACTCGTTTCAGCCTCTGTAAACATGGCCAGGGTTAGCTGGCACATGTACTGTACATTAGGCTGATTCTGGATCAGTATGGAAGGGGATACAGTTTACTACCTCAGGACCCTCTCCACAGTCAGCTATGGACCTTTTTCACCTACGTCACTATGAGGCACTAGAACGAGGCTTGGGTGGTAAAACTTCCCCAGAAGTAGCTTCTGGGAATGGGATGCCCCTCATCTACCCAACTTTCCACCTGACCAACAGTAAGAGAGGGGGCCAGCAGTAGATTTTCTGTTCGGCATCTGTGAGAAATTATTAATTATTATTTATAAAGCGAAGGGAGTTTTTCCATGCTCCCGTTTCTCATGGATGCTTCCCGTACTGTCTGTAGAGCGCCGCGAGACAATGCACTGTATTTGAGAGCTCTACAAAAACTTTTCGTCGGGACTTCCTCTAGTTTACCACCCGAGCCTCGTTTTAGTTCGGAATATGGCGACCAGGTGAAAAAGGTCTATGGATTGGGGAGGGCCTATGAGGATCATGTCACACAGATTTCCCTCGCCCAAGAAGGGGGTTTGCTGTCATAGGGGAGGCATGTTGTCATCACTTCAGTAGTCTTCCCGTCATGCTCCACTTCAGTTCCACCTGATTGGCTGAGCCCACATGTTCCTTGATGGGGTTTCCCGAGCCAGCCAGGACGCTCCAGATCAGGCTGTGCAGAATATGGATTCTCTAGAAGTTTCAGAACCCGCTGAACCTAAAAACAGCGACAAATGACAAACTTTGTTAAATATGTCAGAAACAAGAGTCTGGGGGTGTGAAAACTCATACAGTATAAAAGTATAGAAGCCAGTTAACAAAAACTAATTTTGTGTATGACCTCTGAGAAGTCCCCTTTCTCTGCAGCCTCAATTGCATTCTGGGCAATGTAGTTGCGAAGCACGTAGCGTGGGTTGGTGCTGTCCATAGTTTGGATCCTCTCTCTGTTCGTTCTCTCTACTGTCTCCTTATCACACCCCTCCTCACACTCACGAGACAGCCTCCTCCTGGGCAATGAAAACAGGAAGTACCATAACAGAAAAAACCCAACAACAACAAAAAAACATTACAGTTACTGAAAGCAATTCTCTGTGCTACTTTGCTTACAAAAGTGATCCAGATGCCTTAGAGTCCCCCCCACACCCACATCTACACACACACACACACACACACACACACACACACACACACACACACACCCACCCACACACCTGTAGCGCTGGATCCAGCGGTGCCAGTCTTCCCTCTGCTTGGCCGTCAGCTCCTCCTTGCTGACCTCCAGGAGCTGCTTCAGCCTGCCCAGCTTCCGCAGCTGCTTGGCCACCTCTGGCTTACTGGCCATGACGCTGAACATGCCTGGGTTAGTCTCGCTCATAGACAACATCATCTCCAGCTCACTGCACGTGCACACACACCAGGCACATAGGAGAGAGGAGAGTGACAAAGGTGAGTATTCAGTATTATGGTCAGGTTGTTAAAGGAAAATACCGGAGTGAATTCAAACATAGCCCTGTTGAAAGAGCTTGCTAAATGCGCTAGTTAGCGAGTGGAACAAAATAATTTGGTACAGCACAGACTGAACGCGAACGCAGAAGCGAACAGGCACTTTACACTGAATCAATGGGACCTGACTGTTGGAAACCGAAAGTAAGATCTGAGGTTACATTGACTCAATGTAAAGTGTTTCGCGTTCGCATTAGGTCTATGCTGTTCGAAATTCTTTCATTTCATGCGAAATATATTGCTGTTAGAAAGCTTGTGCAGCAGGGCTAGGCTTGAATTCACTCCGGTATTTTCCTTTAACTGATAGGAGTGAGGGTCGCTACATGATGAGCTTCTGGAGCTGTTATGTCTTATAGGCGGCCATGGCAGTCAAAGCTTCTACATTTCCTTCTTCCTTCTACAGGAGACTACTGAAAATGCGGAGTAAATGTTATTAAACACTAGGTAAAATAGCACTCTACAGTCAAGCAGCAGGTTTTAACTTTAAGCAAAGACTGCCAATAGCACTCAACTTTTGTGATTTGTTATAATATGATGTCCTTGTATAACAAATTTTAGATATGCACCTTCAAATCTACCTGATATTAATGGTTTCTCTCAATTTCAAAGAGGCAACAGGTGTGCTTCCAAGGATGCAATTTACACCAGAACAAATGGACTCTCGCCAGTATTTTCACATGGATATTTGAGAAGCAAGACAGACAAACACAGACCGGCATTGTTGGAACTCAGCTGAGAAATCTAAGCTCTTTTCAGCATTGCAAGCTTGGTTAACCTGACACTAAGAACATACCAATTCTCCTGTAGGACCTGCCTTGCTATGCACTGAGAGCATTGTATTGAAAGGACAACAATGGATCATTAGGCATATATTACAAATAATATTACAGACGATATATTTCTACTCCAAATCTGCCCAAAATAAAAAAAGTATTGTTTGGTATGGACTAAGAATATTAAAATGGTAACATGTTACAGATGCAACTGTAAGCAGTAGTTTCATTATTTTGGACTTGTTTAGGGCTAGGTCTAGTCATCCACCATGGTTCCCTGCCCTCACCGGGGCTCCATGGTGGGATGGTTGGCCACCTTGAGCTCCTCCAGAGAGGCACCCTGCTCCAGCAGGAGTCCCACTACCCGCTCCACTGCCGCCGCCTCCACTTCCGCCTCACCTTCCATGGGCCAAGGCACCTGGCTCAGGAGCCGGAACGTATTGGTAAAGTCAGCACCTTATGAAAGCAGAAAGGAAGAGAGAAAGACAGAGAGAGAAAGACAATGAAGGACAAGAATGGATATCACAGAGGGAGAGATGTGAAGAAATGTGCTGATGTAAAATGAAACACTCAATACTGTGGCCAATAAAATGTCATGTAAAGCTCCTGTCTGCCAAGTCCTCTGCTCGCAATTTCACCTATTTCACATAAATCAGTGTGCACAGTGTGAAATCTCTCTTTGCCAATAAAACTGATCCCTCCAAAATTAGGTAGTGCCTACTTTAAGTTTTACAACCACTTTTTGAGGGCTGAGAGTATGAAAGCGATGAGCCATTCACCCTGCTTACTGAACACATTTTCTAACCCCCTCGGAACACCACCAATACAACTAAACTGCACATTTTAGAACGGCCTTTCACAGTGGCCAGTTTAAAGCACACCTGTGCAATATTCATGCTGTCTAATCAGCATCTTGATATGCCACACCTGTGAGGTGGATGGATTATCTGGGCAAAGAAGTGCTCACCAGCACAAATTTAGACATATTTGTGAACAATACTTGAGAAAAATAGGAACAAACACCAAAGTGTTGCACTTATAATTTTGTTTAAATAAATAAAGTTCTTTGAATTGAATTGTTTAGTGTATCAGTAATTGTTCATAGTGTGTCTGCTTCACACACACACACACACACACACTTTTATTTTCGATACCTGTGTTGTACATGTTCTCTAGCAGATCTTCAACCAGCTCCTGGTCCTGTGTCTCCTGGCGCTGGAGAAGGCCCAGCTTCTTCCTCATGTTGGCCAAGTAGAAGCTCTCGTACATGGGCATGTAATCATCCAGGATGGTCCCAGCCTGCAAGCCCTGCAACTCTTTCCCTAGAGCCTCAGCCAGGCGCACCAGGTTCCAGCGGCACACGTATGGCTGGGCCTCATAAGTGTAGCGTCTCCTTCTGTCTGAGGCATTGCATGCAAACTCAGGGTCAAACCTGATGGGGGATGTGATATGGAATGAATGAACGAACAGTCTAGGCAAGGATGAGTGTCCCTTTGGACTGTACAGTATAAATAATGTTATTTAGCACCCAATAACACTGACATTATTTATTCTCTGTGGGCTGGTGAGCTCAAATGATTTTTCTCAGGGGGTAGGATTAGACTGAAAGCAATATCAATACCTATCCATGAAGCCAAAGGGCCCATAGTCTATGGTGAGGCCCAGGATGCTCATGTTGTCTGTGTTGAGTACTCCATGGCAAAAGCCCACACTCTGCCACAAGGCCACAAGCTTGGCGGTCCTCACGGTCACCTACAGTACAGGAAGATTTTGCCATATCATTTCAGGGTGCCGCAGTTAATGCAAGCAAACACATTATGAGCAATTACTAAATAAAACAGAGCCAGGCTAGTGCTTTATTACATTTCACAAAAGCACAGTCAGGGATCTCTCCATCAGCTTATTAATTAATAACTTAATCTAACAAAATTAATTTGATTTCCTTCGACAAATTTGTAGTTGGCCAAAAAGAAAGTTCACAGAAAGTATCTACCCAAGAGAAAGAAAATATACCAGGCCAGATAAAAAAAATGATATTTAAGACAATCAAAATGGCACGGTTCTACATTATATGGAGCAGTCAACTCAACAAGCATATTACATATTCTTACCTCTTTGAAGAAAGCTGCATTCCTCTCCTTGCGGTCTGTGTGGCTCTTGTGGATGTCGGGGTAGAAGGTCTCAATCACGTAGTCCAGCAGCTGGGCTCGGATGTCATGTCTCCCCACGCTGGGGCCCTGTCTGTTGGTGAAGTCGTCCACAGGGTGGAAGATCTCAAATGACCCGAACCTGCGTAAACAAACACCGACCTAATTTACAGATTTGTTTATTGACCTATTTGCTTAAAAGATGCAGCATGGTGAATTACAGTTTTGAGGATGCACTCCTGAGTTGATTAAAATGGTAAAATGGCCTAGGAGTGACATAAATTCCTCTAAATGTGCTGTGGCGAGTCGCCGCATTCTGATTTAGAAGACAAATTCTCTCCCTTTTTATAGCTGCTTCTTTGCCAGATCCAAATGCCTTGTCCAATATTTGATCTGACAGTGGCAATAAATCTGCTGAGGCGTAGCTGCAAACAGTTTAATGCTCTTGTTGCCCAGTGACATTTTGGACATTACAAAATCATTGCCCTGCAAGACTGCAGCAAAATCCCAGAGCCAACTCTGCTTTGCTTTCCTATATGGAACAAGAGCAGGGACACAGTTACGGGGATTCACCTGATGAAAGTCGGGGCAATGCGCAGGACCACCGAGCACCTCTCAGCCTGGGGGTTTCCACTGTAATAAACATCCCGCATCACATAGGTGTCCGAGGTCACCAAGGAGCCGGCACGGGTGGTGGGCACACCCAGGGCAAACATGGCTTCACTGCAGAGGAACTCTCGGATACTGGAGCGCAACACTTTACGCCCATCTGACTGCCTGCATCACAAGGGGTACAAAATAGCCACTTGGTTTGACAAGTATACACATGATAAATTCAGCAATGTACTCTTGACTCACAACAGCTTCTGATTGAGGCCTACTGTTGATGGAGTTGTTAGTTTTGCCTAGTCATCAGACAATGGTGAAGAATTTTCTTGTGCAACAAGAGAGCACGAGTGTGCCTAATCCTTTAAGCAGCTCCAGAAGGGAGGTAACAGTTAGCTTGCTGGTGTAAGGGCATTAGGACCAAACGAGAGGTTCTAGAGTACCTTGAGATTTCTGTGGATTTATTAACGTTATTTTGTTCTGAAATACACATGTTATTAACAACTGTTTTTACAAAATAGTTAATAAATAATATCCTACTGTTAGTGGTGTCAACATTCTTGAAAGTTTACAATAATGTATGAGTTGCAAGTAATTCACAAATTCACTTTTTCTTTTAGTTTAAATAATGACCTACAGGTGAAACTAATTTGGCTAACGTGTTACCTGGAGTATGGCGTCACTCCAGCTCCTTTCACTTGGATTTCCCATCTTCCACACAGATTGTCATGGCTTTGTTGACGAGTTTCCACCTCGCCCAAATAACAGACCGCTCCATCACCCAGCTGTCCCGCAAACTGTCCGAACTGGTGACCACAGTAGCAATGTGCTGCAGCCTCAGAACCTGGCAGCAGTTTCGAGCCGCTGAGGTACTTCGCTCCATGTGGGTCTGTCAACACATCCTCTGAACTCAAACCTAGTAAAGACAGCGCTCGTTCAGATACTGCCACAAATTTGGGGTTGTCAAGCGGCTGTGGCATAACTCGAGAGAAACAGGCCCCCTTGACGATCCTCGACCCGGGTTCCTTTGACGCATCCACAGGTAGCGTTCGTAAAACAACATTATTAAAAGCAAGACGCTCGAGAGGTGTACGACCAAGAACAGAACCCATGAGGTCCATGTCGAGAGTGGAACACCACTCACCCTTGAGATTTATAAGGTTATTAACGCGTCAGCCTATGCTTGTGTCTGTGAGTATGACCAAAAAAAATAGCATGGAAGGGATTAATCCTCTTAAGCTCCTGAAGCAATGTTCTTTGCGCGTGAATTACCGCCATGGCTGCGGGCGCCAGGTCTGTCGGTTAAAAAACAAAACGTGAAAGTGCCTGTATCACTTTTTACTGAATAATTTGTCGTTTATCCAAACATAACAGCATTCGTCTTCCTTCACTTTGTTTGGTGCAACTTTTTAATCGTACCCTGGTGAAACAGAGACCAAGCGATGGAAAGTGCCATTGGTTCTCTCTTCCTCTGCAGCGTCAACGATGGGAGTGGAATTCATTTGACTTTATTGAACAGCTGTCAAATAATCATACCGGGCTCTAATCACAGTTACATAAGCAAAATCATTCATCACAGTTAGGCATACCATTATGCCTGTAAAATAGGATCATTTTAAAGATATACTTTAGGCCTATAATAAATTGATAATAATCACCATAATCTAACTGTTTTTACAAACATTTCGACGCTGTAATGAAAAGCACAACATTATTCCTGTAGATCCAACCACCCAGCTATTGAGAGTAAATGAGATGCTGTTAGATGGCCATTACTCTTCAACATGTCAGGCAATAGAGAGGGAGACAATATTGGCCGCCTCTGCCTCAGACAATTTAGCACCCGGGTGCACATGGATCAGGGGTTAGAGACATAAAAATGGGTGTGCTGTGTCACTGTCTCTTAAAGCCCAGAGGATTTTATGGGTCTACTACCAGTTATTTTGGAACAAGAGCAAGTGCACAACAAAACCATTCAATTGCAGCTTCAGTATTTGACTGTAGGCCTATAGTGTTTGGATTTTATATTCTCACCTCCAATTCTCCAATGAACTGCTGCTATCCTTGTCATGTGTTTAGTAAGTACACATCTATTCTGCAATGTGGATTTTGTTCATTACCTCTTTATGAGAGATTAAGAATAACTCTAATCTAGATTGTCATCAGTCATATGATTAATTGAGAATCAAATGTTAGTAACTAGCCTACATCGGCTCCTTCACAGTGGACACTTGAACTGATGTTGATTGTTTCTGTCATACTTTTCAGATCAATTTCATGTTAAGGCAATACCCATTTCCAGTCATGCAGATTTTTAACTTATTCATGGGTTACAAGGAGATGCCAAGCATCCAGCACTGAATAGGACCTACATTTGTTGGAAGCTTGCAAAGCAATATCAGCTTTGGAATCATAAAGCTTTAAAATAAACGTTTGGAGCCACACCACAGACATAAAGGTGCCACATACTGTAGATGCCACAATAAAACTAACCTAATTCCAATGCTTTTAAACATAGTAGGGCTAATTGAGCTGTGGTCTACTCCAGTTAACGTTTGCTCTCTTTTAATTTTTTTTAGAAAAAAAACAAACAAACACAGCAATGGTTCCACACATAGTCCTGATGAGTCGTATACAGTATACAATATACAGAATTTTATTGGACTTTTCAACAACAATAATGTCAGCTAAGACAAGGACACAAGGTTACAAGATCGATGTGCATTAGATTCAGTGGCAGATGCATTCTCTTTTATGGTTATCGACGATCAATATGGGAGTCATATGATATACCAATTAATGTCAATACACATGAAAAGATGACTCTTCATTGGGAAATACAGCTATTTATTTCCTTGGCATTATTTCAGTTTGCAGGATTCCCGCTTCTATTGAACTAGCTGAATGATTCCCATGATGGGTATCAAATTGAAATACATATCACACACAATTCAGAAATGCTTCCTTTCTGTCCTTTCTAGAAAATTGGCAATATCTACATTAAATTCCTTATTGGTAATAGTTTTTCTACAGGCAACATGAATTTCCAAAGTATGAAAATTCTAAATATATAATAATGATAATCAACATTGTTTTACACAGTCAAACCATATTCCGTTATCAATCCTTCCTTGTGCATTGTGCTTTTTTTGGGGATTCACGAAGGATGTATTCATTCTATTTATTTTGAAAGGTCTTAATGATATTTAAAATATCATGAAACATACATATCTGGATATACATGCATAAATAACTCTATATACAGAAATTGCACTGATAGTCTTGATAGTACATTACCTTAGGGAAAGATATGTTGTTGTATTTTTTCAAGTACAGTTGTTCATGTACGGTCTCTGCTTTTCTGTGTCTTGACACAGCAGAATGAACAGGGCTGAGAATGAGAGGCTGGCACCTCTTCAGCATACGACTATATTTTGTGTCCAAACGGATCAGTACGCTCATGGATATTTAACAATGATTGCACAATGACAACAGTAATGACTGCAAACACGTCAATGGTCCGTCCATTTGGTCATAGGCTGTAGTTTGTTCAAGTGGTCAGGTGGATTATGACCAGCCATGCACTCCCAAAGTGCAGTCTGGTGGCTCTGTCCAGTTATGGTAGTGTGGAGACCCTGATAGGGACGCAGGAGCCACACACTTTAATGAACTCCGGGACGCTGGAAACGTGGTGCTAAGCGATTGGCCAGCAGACACGCCAGAGTGATGCCTGCAACTTGGATGAAAGCCAGTCCAAGCACAGTCGCAGCAATGTGGAAGACATTGTCGTTCACAAAGCTGAAGACCTTCCGAAAACATCCATGCGGATGGATCCCAGCAGCTGCCGCCACTCCTTGGCTGCCCCCTTCCGGCAGAGGTCGATTACGACAACCCTTGCGTCGCACGCAGCAGCTGTCGGGCACAGACGCCCAGGTGATGTTCCCGGGCAACATCGCCGAGCCGCCGTAGAAATCTTGGGTGGCCCAGTCAGAGTTGAGCCAGTCGCGCCATCCCTCGGCTCCGCAGCACTCCAGCGCCCGCTGCAGACTATCCAGGGCATCCGCTCGACCCTCGTCCTCGCCGTAGGCGGCCACGGCACGGTGCAGGCCGCTGCGGAAGCCCCCGGCAATATCCTCACGGTAGAAGAGCCCGGAAAGGCCGGCGGCGAGGCCTCCCATCAGCGCGGCCAGCTGGAAGAAACCGTACGCGCGCAGCAGACAAGGAAGGTTGGCGGCCACCCCTAGGCATCCCAGAAAGCCCCAGGCGGTGACGGCGGCGCCGGTAGCCAGCAGGATGAGCGGTGCGTTGGGGTAGCGGTTGGACGACAGGAGCATGTAGTCAGCCAGGGAGGCCTGCGCCCACACACCCAGCGTGAAGATGGCCAAGCCAGCCGCCCAGAAGACGCAGCTGAAGGCCAGCAGAGCCAGCCGCAGCAGGGGCATGACACCCACCGCCCGACAGCACGGCGGGGCATTCCCCACGGGGGCCACAGGGGGCGCCAGCGAGGCCTCGGAGCACAGCGACAAGGAGAGACGCTGCTGCTGCTGCTGGAGCTGTTGGAGCTGCTGCTGTGGGTCGTGCTGATCCTGGAAGGGTGAGAGCAGGTATCCGGGGAGGGCCGACGGCCTACGGGGGACTGCCGGGGGGGTGAGGAGGCTCGGACCTCTGGGCGAGGACAACCGTCGCGCCGTGTGTTGCTCGCGCTCGCGCTCCCACTCCCTGGATCGGCGGGGGCTCGGCCGCGCTGACAGCGAGTCGTAAGGCAGTGCACAGCTCATGGCCACGGCTTTGGCTTTATCTACCTCCTGCCTCCCTCTCTCTCTCTCTCTCTTTCCTTCTCTCTTTCTGTCTCTCTCTCTCACTCTCACGCTCTCGCTCCTCCCTGTCCCCCTATTCTCTTTGTTCCCCCGTCTTGTGAAAGCGTCCCCCCCTTCTTACTAACTATCAACACGACCAATCCCCTCCAGCCCCCCCCCACCCCGAGATTGTGCTTTATGGCTAGTTGTTAACCCCCCACACCATTCCCTCACAGCCCCATCTCACCATAAATCTGCCAAGTCGAGGAAGAGAATGGCGGCGTTATCTTCGGCCGCAGCAGCCCATTTGCCTTCGCTGCGTTTATATGTTTATTCCGGGCATTTCTTCCACCTGCTTGCCCTCCAATGTACATCTCCGTTCCAAAAAAGCTCTACGTCTGTCTTCCTTTCTCTCACTTGTTCTTTCTGCGTTCTTTCCTGTTCTGTTCCAGGTGGTATGTACGTCTCTGCGGGTAGAATGGGAATGTGTCGCAACCAAACCCTTCCGCTGAGCTGAGAACCACTGGTCGGGATTTTAGTACCGCATCTGTCCAATTGGTAGAACCGAAAGACGCTTTTTTAAAAAAAACAGGATTGGTTTGACAACTAGATTATGATCAGAGCTCTTTAAAACCTGGACAGACCACTGTCCTATGCAATTTTACACCTCTGGTACTAATGTAGAAGATGCTGTGGATCAATACTAGTCAAGGACATGTTTGGTATATCACTTTATTACACCTTGAGATTGGATTTGCAAAGCAAAAAATGGAGCTTGTCTACTCTATATGAGATGAGCCATAGAGATGAGCTATGTTTGATGTCACAGAAATGCAAATCTTATTTTCCCTCAAGATTTAGGGGCATGCTTGGGGTTCAATATTTAATAAAGGAATAATTACCATTTTGTCCTGCCATTTCCTAACACTAATGCTCTCTAATTTTCCACCTAAATATTTATGGCCTGAAATAAATTACATTGCAGGCGCTATAGTGCAGGTTTCTAGATAGATTTCTATATTATGAAGCCAACAGGAGCGATCATATGCCATATCCATATCATAATTATGAGGGCAGGGTTATAATTAGCTAATCATACTAAGGTTGATTATATGGGTATTTAAAGGTGAGTGGATAGGAGATTTGGTTTGGTCCACAGTGCATTCTGTATGACAATTAATGGGGCGTAAAATTTGGTCTCACTTGGCTGCTCTCTTGTTTCTGTGTTCTACTGAAGCAGCACAGCATGCTTAAACTGCTTAAACTCTTTTGCAACATGTTGGTTACCATCTTGCAAATGAAAATTTTGAAAAAATAAATATATTTTTAGCCCCTGCCTAATCTTTTTTTTTTCAGTTTCCAATAGCCTAAATGTATAATTTAGTTTCAATTTTGATATTAGAGTTGTATTTATAAATATAAATGTATAAACTATAATGTATATTTAACTTAAAATACAACAAAGCAGAGCCCAAGAGATCCAAACTAACACTATAAGACACTCTTATAGTCTTATTTGGGAGTTTCCTAGGTGCCACAAGTGACACATTTCCCTCAGCACCAGCTATCACTTAGCAGCAGTGATTAGCATTGGCTGATATTTATTGCCATGAGGGACCTCTGGTGCTCACACCCACTGGGAAATATCACCCAACCTGTAATAACCAACCATGATGGGCCTCAAAATAGCACGGTATCTCCCCATGCAGTTGGTACAAATGGCCGGCGGTGAAATATGTGCCTTCCGTCGTGACGCCCACGCTCCCTCCGGTCACCTGCCCCCGGAATCTCGCTCTCACACTGAACCAGTTTACAGACAACCATTAAAGGCCCCCCTCCACTAATTAAATGCACTTCTAGATAGACGTGCTCTTTGGAAAAGGACAGCCATTAATCTGGCTGGGGTCTTCTCCCGCTATGGGGAGTTTTCCTACAGACCTGTGTGATCATGAATATTCCTTTCACTGTTGTCTATCTTTAAGTCATTAGATTGTGAAGAGCGCTGGTGTGACTATTTTGTTTATACAACATAGTCAACTCAGTTCTTGAGTTGACTAAAGCCCATCCTCTTCTGTGCCAGCTTTCAGAAAAACATGTTGAATTTAATATTCTTGCTGCATTTATATTTATTTTATTTTTTTCACTTGTGGACATTGTGTGGACATTTGTGTATTGTATTGTTTAGGCCAGTGGTTCTCAAAGTGTGGTACGGGGACCACTGGTGGTCTGCCTGCAAGCTCAAGTGGTCCGTGAGTTGATTTCCATAAAGATACGTGAATTAAGCCTGTGTCATTATTTGAAGGCCAAAGATTAGTTGTTCACTGAACATAAGAGGCAGACCTGTAATTTACTGTTTATTATAGCATTTGAAGTGCCTACTCTATAAATTACTTGGTTAAAGGTTAGCAGTATGTGACTTGGTGAGGGGTCGCGAGGCCCCCTCACCAAGTCACCACACATTTTTGGGCAAAGTGGTCCTCGGTCTGAAAAAGTTTGAGAAACACTGGTTTAGGCCATAACTTATGATGCAAACAGCTATTCAAAGCTGGTACTTTTGCTGTTACACATGACTGATAGAATTTGCATATGAACACATCTTGGTATAAGATCCCTTGGTCTCAAGGTATTTTAAAGCCTGCGATACTTTTGGTTTGGGACAGGAGGCCAACCATCTGAACTCATAACGTTTAGCAGAACTTTTAACCACTGAAATGTTTTTATTCACCATCTTTACTTGGACAGTGCTTCTCCAGATCCATGGTAAAAGATTTTGATTACCGGTACTGTACTGTACATTGCATTAACCTTTTTGTTGTAGGTTTGTTGAATGTTTTTTTTTTTACCTCAGTGCATGGGTTTTTCTTCAAATTCCAATTGGTTTACAAAAATTAACATTAGCTAAAAAAACGAATCTTGAAAAGTTAGCTGTTTTTTAATTGCAAAATCTTTTATTTTATAATGTTGTTTTTATACTGTCATCCCAATTCTTGTTTTGTGCTCTTTCTATTCTTTCTATTTCTACTTCTTGTCTTTAGGTTCCGGTGGGTCTGTTATTCTGACTCAGTCTCCTAACATTGAGATTGTCCAACCTGGTGCTACAGTATCCATTACCTGCACAGCCAGTAGCTCTGTCTACTGTTCAACCCATCGTGTGGAGGAGCTCTCCTGGTACCAGCAGACAGATGAAACTAGTGCCCCTACACTCCTGGTCTCCAAAGTGAGTTCCCTGCAGTCGGGCGTGCCAGCTCGTTTCAATGGGAAAGGCAGCGGACTGACCTACACGTTGACCATCAGCTCTGCGCAGATAGATGATGCTGCCATGTACTACTGTGGACAGACTGCACACATACCATACACACCGTGGTAAAGGGCTGCGCAAAAACCTCCCCCAGCCAGAGAACATGAAGACAAGGTTAGGACTGAGTCAATCATATTATGAGACACTTGTTTTTCAGAAAAATTACTTATCGGCTGTCTGACCTGTAATCCTCCATATTATATATTTAATATTCTAAAAGGCAAATCGGTTAAATTGACAAAGTGTTAATTGCATTGACTGTAGTTATGACAGCAAGGTCTTATTATTATTACTAACACTGTTTTATAACATTATGTACATGCAACAATCAACACTTAACAAAAAAAAAATGTACGGTAGGCCTACATGCTTTAAACGTCAATGTGTAATCAAACATCAGTTGTTAATGTAGCTCAGTTACCACACTCCCACACTCAGCTGGATTTTCAGGAGTATTTGATCAACTAATGTACCTTTTGATGCCAAATCAACTGGGAACGCTGCACAACGGTTTTTAAAAGTAAGTCTACCTCACTTCCATCAACTTTTTGGACATTGTTGTTCATACTGTTAATGCAAGGATGCTAAGCAATATTAATACTTATAGCAACATATATTAATATGATAACATATGCATCAACAAGCCAAAGGTTTTTGTGTAGCCTCTATTAGGAGTTGTATCACTGTGGTACACGTTTGGAGAGGGCACAAGACTTGATGTTGGAAGTATGTCTGAATAATTAGTTGATATATTTAAATCAGTTTAACTGATTTTAATTGATATATTTTAAGCACTTTTGTAACTTACTGGATTTGTTTGTTATTTATGACCTTTTTATCTTTTATTTTTTACAATTCTGCAATTATAGCTATAGGGCTTCATTTAAGTATTATGTACTAATTATTTTAATATGATTATGCCTTAGGCAATTGACAGAACTAATGCCAAAGCCTATTACTGCACATTTACTTCAAATGAAATGCAGCACTTTTAAAAAATACTGTATTTTCCTTCAGTTCTAACAGTAACATATTGAGGATAATATTCAAGATTAAAATTTTGCTATTTTGGTACATATGGAATAGTTCATTAAAACTTGAATGTAGACTAAACCAGTTTTTCTTACTTACTTTTCAGATGTCTCCCCACCAAAGCTCACAGTGCTACCACCCTCCAGTGTGGAGCACCGTGACAGCGGGTCAGCCACACTAGTGTGTCTGGCTATTGGGGGATTCCCCTCAGACTGGAGCCTGGGCTGGCAGGTGGATGGGTGTAGCACAGGAGGGGAGGTCAGTCGCTTGGGACCGGGGAAGGATGGCCTGTACAGCTGGAGCAGCACACTGACCCTTCCTGCCCAGCAGTGGGTCGAGGGGAGTTCAGTTACCTGTGAGGCGAAACGAGGCTCCCAGTCTCCAGTCATTCAGGTCATAAAAAGAAGTGACTGTTTCTAGTTCAGTCAGTCACTTTCTTATGCTACCTTCTCAGTGATTTTCTGAGGCTGCATCTCTGCCTCCATCTTCCAATTCTCATGAAGGGATATATTTTGCTTACTGTAGCATTTGTTGCTGTTTTATTGTGGAGTTTTACATTTCTGAAATAAAGGCATTTACTCTAATGTATTGTTGACTCATATTGTATTACTTCATCTTGTTGGAGTTTTTAAGACATTATTATGTTAATCACTTAAATAAACTGTATGGCCATCTATCAATTTTAGTACACAAAATCCATGGGGGTATTGCGGCACAAGGGTACAACATCCACACCATAACCAAACCATTTTGTGGGTCCAAATACCCACAAAGAACAAGATAAGGCCATATATGATATACAGGGGTATAGTGGTGGCGAAACAACAAGTAAACGTAGTTTACCAACCTCTCAAAAAATAGAAATAGAGTTTAAACACCAAATAGGACTTTTAACATTGCCAAATCACTCTGGATTATCCTAATTTAACGAACCATTGCAACGAAGAACCATATAGCCTAAGTCCATATTTCAAAATTAAGAATAATTTTTTTTAACACATATAAAATGGTAGTAAACAAGTCTGAAATGAAAACCAGACTGAAACCAGATATTATTGAAAAGTGCCTCAATAATTAAACAATTCTGGTTCCAGATTCGTTTACTACCATGTGTTATTTTTTTATTTTTTCATTTTTTATAAATTTTGTGAAATTGATTTATATGGTTCTTCGTTGCAAGGCCTCACAATACCACAGCAAAATTCTTCCATCATCCAATATTCCATCTGTCTTTTTAAACATTTGATTCAGCTTAATGCAGCTTAGACTCTATAAACTGGAATCAACCAAAGTAAGGGCAGATTGACCCTTAATTAATGACTAAACACTTGTTTCTCAGGAAGCGCATGGACGGTGATATTTTGTTTGGTCTTTAGTTCACATGTGTGTTGCTTTGAACAAAATTATTTAATTGGTAGGATTTTACTACAACAAACAAATCATAAAATCATACAAAAAAGTAAACACTTATACCGGTGGGAGTTATAGCAGTTATATAACCATCTCTATTGCACACCTGGCAGCTGTGCTGTTCTATTCTAGGGTGGCTGAGCCACTGAAGACTAACAATGCAAATGCTGCTCTCACGAGTTGGGTGTAGCTGTGTTGGTGAAGCTGCTTCAAGCACATGCAGCTACTGTAATGAGTCAATGGTGGGTCTTGCACAATAATCATTGTTATGTGGTCAGCATGACACAAACATGTATCGACTGGAAAATGCCAGAATTTAAAGTGATTACACAAACTCCTAATGGGGATTGTCCAACATCTATACCATTGTAGGCCTGCTCTGCATTCTATAAATATAAATTTTTATTCATTCATTTCTTTCTTCTTTTTTTATTAGTTACTTCGGTTTGTGACATAATAATATGACATTATAATCTGCCGTATACTGTTAAAATACATAAACTGTATAAACATATGCTATTTGAGAGCTAAACTCGGATGTTAAATCAAATGCGATCATGTAATTTCTCAACCAATTTCTCAAAAGCTGAAATGGCTTTAAACTTTGGTTTTAATTAAAATGTCTTCCTGATCTTGTGTCCATTTCAACAAAGAGCAGAGACTCTACTTATAAAAGGAATAGTAGTGATGTTTGGTTTGCGTGCAAAGTCATGTAAACTTATTCCGATTGACGTTAATTAATTTGACTGTATTACAGCATCTGGCATACAGGCAATATTAAAACCTGAAGAGTCCCTGTATGTAATACCTTTGGTAGTCTTTGGTGCACATGTTTTTAAGATCTGGAAGTATCTGATCCTGCCTGGCCTATCCGTTCTCCCCATGTGTTTGGAACATAGAGCTGGGAATATCCATCATTCTCAATTTGTGTAAATTACTGCTAAAGAAACTTCATATATTTTTGTCTTGTTTTATTGTAGTGCTGTTGAAGACATATTTAGCATTTGACTGTCATGAGAAAAGGTGTCATAAACGTGAGCAGTGACAATGGTAACATGACATCATGACATCAAAAAGAAATCTATAGTGGCAGTTAAAACAACTGATATGCCCCTTGGTTATAACAATGGATTTGGTACCAAAGTTCTGCCCTGCATTCGCTTAATATCTATGTGTGCCCGATAGTAGTATTTGAACATGATAAGCTAAAAGAAGTGAATTTTAAAGTGCTTACTACGTGATGTGAGTATTGTTGCAAATGATTCTTGCAAACACATTATTGACCATTCTCATGCAATGAACATGTGACATTATTTAGGTCAATGATCATCTTGATAATTTAATTTCTACATTGAATGAATATGAATGTCAAATGTAAAAGAAATAGGATGATAGGATGATAAACAAAGCTGGTTATGACTACTAGGACTGATGCAATCCAGTCTATTGGTTTTGTTAAAGGGCATAAAAATGGGTGGCCATGCACACCCACTACAGAATGGAAGCTTTTGGTCCATGGGAAACAATTGGAAGACACAATTTGATGTGCTACATCCAGTGTTGGGAGTAACGTGTTACAAAAGTAACTAATTACTGTAATGCATTGCCTGTTGTGGTAACTTGGTAATGTAAGGCATCACAGAAAAAAACTGGTAATATTTCCCTCAGTACAATTGTCAGTAACTCAAGTTACAATGCATTTTTAACTTGGAATGAAGTGGTGTTTTTTTCTTTCATACAAATTCGCCAAAAATCACAGAGAGGTCAGCAAGGGTAAAACATTTGCTGCGCCGGACTTAATGTAGAAATTTACAGTCTCTGCTAGTCATTCTCAACATTGATAACGAACTAAATGAAGGTCATAGGCTACAGGGGGCCCCGAAGAGTAACTTAAATGTAATGCAACAGTAATGTAACGCCTTACATTTTCAAAACACTAATATTGTAATGTAAGGGACTACTTTAAGATGTCAGTAACAAGTAATAAATAACGCATTACAGTTTTGCAGTAACTTGCCCAACACTGGCTACATCGCTACTACATTCTTTATGCACACCGAATTCACACACTTTGCACACACACACACACACACACACACACACACACACACACACACACACACACACACAGGTATGGCTAAAATCTATATAGCAGGCAGGGGCGCCGCTAAGGGGGGAAAAGTTAGGATGATTCTAAGGGCCTTGCACTGACAGGGGAGGCTCAGGGAAAATTTGAATATTAAAATCAATGTTTGGGGGGGCCCAAAATTATTTTCTGTCATAGGGCCCAACATTTCTAGCGGGGCCCCTGATAGCAGGATGGCCCATGATTTATTTTCCCATGATGGTACACAGTAGCATTCCCCAGTCATATTGCCAACATGCGATGCATCTTGTTATCTAAGGTGTGTGACAACCTGTGGTAGACCCACCCAATATTCGAATGGGCTCTATTACCCTTTCTTCAGCAAATAAAGACAAGTGTTTATATACTAATTAGTCACAGACAACTTCAAAGCAAAATAACTATAGAGGGAGTGGCCTTTGTGTTCAAGTCTCCAGGGTGACTGCTAATGGTTGAACAGTAGATAGAATTGTTATGTAATTTGTTTGGAGGTGTGTTCAGAAAGATAGTGGTTATTTGCAAGGAGAGGATATGATTCCGTTACCACTGAACATTGGTATTTGAAAAAGATGAACACTTTTGTTGTTATATTAATGTATGTGTTGCTCAAGCATGGTTATGTTTGAAGACTGCGAGATAGATATTGAAATGAACTGAATTTTACTTAGACGACTTACTAAAGACTCCGCACATACTGAACCACTTGGTAATTACCTCAGCACTAGAGTTGATTATCAGTCCAAAACTAGTGACTAAGAGATAAAGTCATTGTTCCTATCCGTGATACGGCCGCGTGCTCCCACACACACAAGGGATATATATGAACACAGGGCAAGCTGTGGCACAGAGCTTACAGTATATCCAGGTCTCAACAACAAAATGATGTTCCGATGTCTAATTGTGTTGTCTGTTTGCCTGGCAGGTAGGTTTTTAGAAGCACCTTGGGAATACTGTACCTTATGAGGTGACTATCTTTGTAAACTTTGGATAACGGAAGACGGGATTTTAATGTGTTACAGGAGCTACTGCCGGTGCGGTGCCCAAAAGCGGTGCGGTGCTCAAAAGCGACGCCGTGGCGAAAAGCGATGCCGTGCCCAAAAGCGACGCCATGGAGGAGACATGTGAGTCTCATCATGCAAGGAATATCAATTCATTTTTATTATTTGACATGAATTCATTTGAATTGCAAATTGATTCATGATTTTAGTTGTGGTGGTTATGAAGTACATTTTATGAGTACAAGAATATGTGAATAGTCTTTTTCACTGGTTAGTGTTAAATAATTGCATTCACATTCCTGTTACAAAGGGCAAAGATTTTCTTATGTTAGTTCTATTTTAATTTAGTATAATTAACTACCAAAACTATGTCTCATCTTCAGCTATTTTGTGTTTTTGAACAGCTGGTCCTGTGGATGTTAAGATCACAGGAGCCAAAGTGATCACAGAACATGTCCGGTCCACGTTCCAGTGCACAGCTGACTGCACGCCGTACTGCACCTACTCCTGGCATGTGGATGGGCAAATCCTAAATTCTCAAGGACTTTACCTGACTGCCAATGGCTTTGAACCAGTAGTCCTCGTCTGTGTGGCCACGAATCCATCCACTGGCCAGACAGCTAGCACTAATATGACGGTGGAAGTTGTAGGTACAGTACAATGGTGCAATGGATACGTTCATACTGAGGGAGAGGGAAACAACTCTATGTTTGGTGGAGACAACTTACTTTTATGCTGTATTACAATGAAAAATGGAGACTCCCTATAATGCTTGATTTTGGAAAAATAAAAGTATATTATGTATTTTATATATTAAGTGCTAAACCCATATCAACCCTTTCCACCAAGATCAGTTCTCTCTTTGAGACAATCACAGTCTAGCATTAGCGCCTAAAAGTTAGTATTGTCAATACTTCATTCCCTTGCCTCTGGGGCATTAATGTGACACGTTCGTATTCCTTTCAGGGGGTCCTTCCGATGTCACCATCACCGGACCCAAAATGCTGGTGAATGGAAAAGAATCTACATTTGACTGCTCCGCTAATTGCCACCCATCCTGTAATTACACCATGTCCATTGGTGACAAGACGTGGAAAAACACCAGTACACTAAATTACGTCACGCCACTTGAGGCTGAATCAGTAACTGTGATTTGTAAAGCACAAAACACTGTAACTGGCCTCTTTAAGGAAACCACCAGTACAATTAATGTGGCAAGTATGTAACATTTTCCAAAACTTCTAAGATTACTATGAGTGACTACTACTAACAGTACTACTACTACCACTACACTACCACTATACAACCACAATCAGATTGCAGGTATTTTCTCTGCGATTAAGCAGATGTGTATTTGATGTTCCTCAGAGGGGCCTTCCACGGTGACCATCAGGGGATCATCATCTGTGGATGTTGGGGCCAGTGTCTCCTACTACTGCTTTGCAAACTGTGACCCCACATGCAACATCACCTGGCTTTACGAAGGGAATACTTTGACAGGGAATCCAGTGACTGTTCCTATTGTCAATCAAGGAGAAGCTGTGCTGGGCAGCAGGTTGGTTGTCAACATGCAGTTTTCCCTTCAAACAGAAACACTGAAGTGCACTGCTGTGAACCCTATCTCTGGCAAGTCTGAAACCAGCATCTTGGATCTCAATGTGACTGGTACGTAGCAGAAATATACTACTATTTATGTGTGCTTTACAGGGACGCTGCTACAAATTTTGGGCCCTATGACAAAAAAATTTTTTGGGCCCCTCAAATATTTTAGAATCATCCCCACTCCCCCTAGCGGCACCCCTGGTGCTTTACATACAATAGTCTATTAATGGAAGTTAGCTCAGTACTGGGTTATACCTATACACCGTCATTCACACCAGGAACAAAGATAACTCTAATTAATAATGTTCATCCACACTGATCAACGATAACAAAAATCTCACCTAAGAAGCTAATATTCCATTGTTCCTGATTAAGTGCCAGTCTTATTGTTCAAATCATCCTGTCTGAGATCCCAACAATCACCATTATTGTCACCATCAAGACATTTTCATTTGTGCTAATTAGCACAGTTTTATTTGTTGTTAGTTATAGTTGTTTTTGATGTGGAAGGCCCTCAAGAGGTTAACTAAATCTTTCCTTCTCCTCTACCAGATCCAGTGGCTGTTGTGCCCATCACTAAAACCCAACCAATAGCAAACTATTCCTATTCCCTGCAATGTGCTGGAACACTGCAAGAATCCAACGTTCTCTGGACCAAAAATGGGAAGCCATTGCTAATAAGTGACAGTGTCCGTCTTGCTAATAATAATGTTACCCTTACATTTGATCCACTCAGTCAGTTTGATACCGCCACATATCAGTGTGTTGACCTAGAGGACGGACAGACCATCCCTGGAACCCCATATGTGTTGGATGTCATTTGTGAGTACATGGGAAATTGATAATGAGTACTTTGTGTTTGTGAATAAGCTTAATCCAGAAATAGAGTAAATTTAATATAATACATGTTATCAATTGTCATCAAATATACAGTAGTATTCTATTTACATCCACACTAACCGATTAGTGTGCCTAATGTTTTACAGATGGACCGAACACCGCTGTGATAGCGTCTACCTCTGGTTCAAAAATGGTGACACAGAACACAGTTGATACCCTTCGTCTTCTCCCTGGATCCTCAGCCACACTATCATGCTCATCTGACTGTAACCCATCGTGTACCTATGAGTGGACTTTGGGGGGTGAAGTTGTCTCCACCAGCGCCACCTTCTCCATCAGCTCAGCAAGTGCAGCAGATGAGGGGGTTCTCCTCTGCAAGGCTTCCAATCCAGCAGTCCATACTATTAATGACACCGCCACTGCTTCTGTGGACGTTCAGCTGGTTGGTCAGTATACCACTCCTTCTACGTCTTGATAACAACAAATTCCCTTTTGAAATGGGAGTGTCACCATAGATAAAACCCACACACAATAGGCAGGGGAATGTTTAGCACAATATAACTTTTATTAAGTATTATACTGTATGAGATTTTCAATCAATCAATCAATCAATCAATCAATTTCTTTAATTCAGACACCAAAATCAGGATCCATATCTCATAAAATGTACATACAGAATAAATAGATAAAAGAAATAATAAGAAACATACCAAGACAGACATCACATCACAACATTTAGACGTATAAATAGCCCCTCCTCTTTTACTTGTGGAACATTGACATTGGATGAGTTTCAATGTCCTCCCTACAGACTAAGCCCTGAGCCCCTTGGACATCACCTTTGATTAATCGTTCAATTACCAAGTTACATTGCGACCATGTTTCCATTGCTGTTTGTTGGTAAATAGAAATTGTTTACAAATGCCATAGATGCTTTGACAATTCCATGCTTTTTCAGTGCTTCACCAACCCGACTCTTGCGTACCTCCAAAAATCCATCTGAGATCACAGTTGGGAGGGATTTTGGGACCAGATAATAGTACAGCCAATCAGGACCATGGGATTTTTATAGATATGATGTAGCGAAGAAGTGTTGCGTGAGACGCATTGAGGACGCAGGCCAAAGATGAGATTTTTCTTGTAATACCGTTAATATACTACACAATCTTGTGACCAGCAAAGGCCTATCAGTTTTAAGCTCAAGTTAAAAGCTCACTTCCCTCAATTAAAGTGAAAGGCTTACAAGCAGCTACTTCCCTAGCTACAAGCAAGCTATCGGTCATTCTTTTTAATGGAACGGCAATTTCAGTTGCTTAGGCCTACTTGCTATTCCAATCTAAACTTTTTCTATTAAAAACAAACAAAACACAACTATAACAGTCATATTTCAAAGAGATATCTTTTTATTGTGCAAGTTAAAACGATCACCTATTGTGGCAATTATGCCTTGGATATAAACATTACTTTTTTTGAAGATTTGAGAAGTCACAGTGCTAAGAATTGTGGGTAACTCCCTTTACCAAAGTCAGCATGTGATGGCGATAGAATGATGCTCGATTGCACCAGGCAGGACGCAACCAAGCCTTCATGTTCAGATTCAGAGAGTGGGATAGCCTACCACTACACCCTCACAAACTCAGCGTGAATGTGCGGACATTAACACTGGGTCATTATTAAAGTAGTTTTTACAGGGAAATGACAAACGTTAGTGAAAGAGGGTTTATCTGACAGATGTTTTCTCTTCTTTCTTTCTTTTCACTTCTTAGATGGCCCAGCCAATGTCACTATCTCTGGCCCAAGCTCAGTACAAGTAGGGGTGAAGGCCACTTTTGAGTGCTCAGCTGTCTGTAATCCACCCTGCTTCTACACGTGGGACGTCTATGGGACAACACTACATGGCAGCACAGTGGACCTCACTATCAGTCAGTATCTGGCAACTGAAACCCTATCATGCACGGCAGAAAATACAGTCACTGAAAAGGTTGTTACATCAAAGGCAACCATTGACATTACAGGTAATGAGGTGTCTTTATACAAACAGAATAATCAAACATTTTGGCTACCTCAAGATGAGTCTGTCGATCTAGCAATCACAAATATCATTGATTAGGCTACCTGCCTACTCTTACTAATGTGATTTTCATCAATCTGTTTTCAACTGTTTCCCATCTACAGATCCTGAGTGGTGCGGCTGTTAAATCCTGATCATTCCCTGAAATAAATGGCAGATGTTTCTTTAGCAATAGGCTACTTGCTTTAAGTTAGAGATAGAAAAAACAGTGTTGTTTTAGCATTCTTTCTTGCAATAAATGTTAACTGTATATAAGCATTGAGATAATAATATATCATTTATTTAACTGAAAATAATGAATGCTATTTTAATCCCAACTCAAAAAAGTTGGGATACATTGAAAAATGTGAATAAAACAGAATGTGATGATCTGCAAATCTCTTAAAGTGGCATATCCTTGTAAAAAAAATGAAAAAAAGATTATGCCATAATTACAATAATTACAAAAATTCAACCTCTTTAAATAAAAGGTAAGCCAACAATATTTTTACCTACGGATCCTTCCAACAATCTTAGAAATGAAGTTTGCTAATCAAAGAATCATTTACCGGTAGGAAAATTATGGATGTTGACAGGCAAAATATCAATTGATCAAGTGATAGAGTGCCGAAATAGCCAGATGTTAAGGAGCCATTTTACCATCAAAATCACATTGAGGCTGATAAATAATACTAATAAAAAAAAACTGCATAAAATGCACAAAAGTCACTCAAAGTGCTGAAGACAAACACAAAGATATAGACAAAGGTGCGGATTGTTGATGTAGGCTAGACCACTCCATCCAAATGTCTCATACCAGTTGTGAAATTCATGATAGCACTCAAAACAGCTCAGCTGACCTGAAGTGGTGCATCCCGCAGAGTGAACACTTGAGCCATCTTGTGCAAAGTAAAGTCTAGAAGACTGATACCAACGTATTTTTCTCTTCACACAAACATTTGACTCATGCCCATGCAGACATACAGCCATACTCTAGTCTGTTGGAGTAGGCCTAACTATACAAAGCAGGTGACTATATCAGAGGACCACATTTTCTATTTTAACTTGCCCATGTTTACCAGGAAGGTCAACCTAGTTTTGGCACAAAGGGATCCACACATTAGTAGCCTACTGTACTGTACTTTCAAATCTTTAACACCCAGTTCGCCTCTTGGACAAAACATACTTGATGAAGTAGCGATTTGTCTAGAATGCCCTCTTGCTGCCACTTGGTGGAGATGAACAGGAATTGCATAGGCACATTCAACCAGACCTCACACACATAACAGTCCACCTGACTCATCTGCTGGATCAAAAGGGGTGCAGAAAAGGATTAGGGGTCTTTTATATGAAAAAAAAAAAAAGGCTGAATTTATGGCTTTTGAATGTGTTTCTTGGATCTGTACTGCCTCTACACATACTTTAAAGGAAAAAGCCGGCGTGAATCAACACGTAGTCCTGCTGTTTTATAGTGCTCAATGTGTTGGCTGCAGGTGCAGTTACCTGGTGCACCCCCCATGAGAAACAACCCGTTCTGAACATCAGAGCTAAAAATGTTAGCTTGGAAAAAGTGTAATATGGGACCTTTAAGGGCTGGCCACCAGCAGAGGCAGCCAGCTCCCCCTGGGGTATGGGATGTGTATAGGATCGTGTAGTGTCTAAAGTGTGACTTATATCTCTGACCCTACCCGTTACATAACAACAATGAAAAATGATTAATTGACTAATTAGTGGTGGCCTGTCATAGACTACAGGGAAAATCCTCAATGTGTTGGCTGCAGATGTCTCGTTACTTAGTGCACGCTCTCATGAGAAACAACCTGTTCTGAACATTACAGCTAAAAAAGTTAACTTGATAAAAAGCATAATATATTCGGTAAGTGCACATTCCGAGAGTTAGGCAAAATGGCCTCTCAAACCACTCGCTGTAGCACGTTGTCAGCCGATTGCTCACAGCTGTGATCGACAGGCAGCTATCCCTCCCTCCAAAGCTGATTGGTGAAAGGCTACAGGGAGCGCAAGATTTTTGCAATGTCAATAACAGGGTTTAGATGGAGCTAGAGAATTAATTTTTCTTTTCCTAAATAGCCTTTTTCATGTACTAGGCCTACTTTAAAAAGAGTTGCCGAATACAGCTTTAAGCAGTTGAGGATAATGAGAATGGATAATTGCGAAAATAAAGAGAGACAACTTGGCAGCCACTTTGCAGCTGAGAAATGATCAATTGACTACAGTTGGCCTGTCATAGGCTACAAGGGAAATCCTGTGTTGGCTGCATGGAGGTATTAATAAACCTGGAGAAACATACTAAGTCCCGCCAACCATTCATTCCAATGTGAAATGCTAGGCTAGTGAATTCATCCAAAATTGAACTAAATTGTCAGTTGTCAAGATGGCGTTTCATGGAGCTCACTTCCGACTCCATTTCATTAGGCCAATGAGGGCCCACATTACTAATGGAGATGAGCTACAGATGGCAAGTCTGGGCACGCCCACAAAAGTTTGTGCACAGGGAGCTTGTTCACATGAGCTGAATTAACCAATCAGCATATGTCAAATGGAGTCGGATATGATGTAATTTCTGGAAAATGGCGACGAGGAAGTGCAATGCTAATTGGCAAAGCTAACCGGCCAAATCCTGACCCCCTGGTTGGCTGCAGGTGTCTTGTTACATGGTGCACGCCCCTATGAGAAACAGCCTGTTCTGAACATTAGCCTATAGCTAAAAAAAAGTTAGCTTGAAAAAAGCATAATATGACCCCTTTAAAGGCTCCTGCAAACAGACTATAGTGTATCCAGAAAGCCATTGTGGGGCGGGGGAAGTGTGTGCGTTACCATCGTTGCACCATCTACAGTAGGCCTACAAGTGTGAGAAATGTGATGTGCCACTCTGTATTGTTGCAGACCGCATATGTTTCACACTGTGGCACAAAGAGTAATGCTGACAGATAGTTTTGCACATTTGTAAATAGTTTATGGAGTTTATGGAGTTCATTGCCTCCTAAAATCCAACCCCTAGTCCATGTTGCACAGCACTTTAGATTCATAGTAACAGTTCTGGCAAATGGGGCTCTGGTTTGCGGTGGATTTCATTATTGTCTTAAAATACAGACAACATTGCCTTAGAAATACATTCAAATCCACCATGAATGTCAACACAATAACAACATAGGGAAAACTGCATGCCTTAAATACTTAACTCTGAAAAGAACAGTTGCTGAATGGAACAGAAAAGTAAGAGAAAATTAATTATGCTGTCTTAACAGTAAACCTTTGCCTTGCTTATTTTTCTTTCACTTGTTACATGATGTTAGTTAGCCTGACATAGCCCGCCCATAATACAAATGTTTATCCATATCCATGGTCTGGGGACGGTCTTCACGGTCTTCGAGCTGTCCGATAGGGAGCCGAAGTCACACCCTCTTCCGCATTAGCCTATCCTATCGAGCCTATTAAAATGTATGAACAGATACATATAACTTCTGGTCCGCTTTGGTGTGCGTCATGGATTTCACATATAATGTTTATAATGTTTAAACTTACATTTTGAGCTTCACAAACGTAAAAAAATTAATTGATTGTAGACGAACTTCAAAAGTTACATTACATAAAACAAAAAACATAGTCTTGATTGGCATGAATGGTTATCATTTAAATTCACTTGCAACATATCTGTGACTCAAGTTATAAATCAAAGTGGACTAAAAAGTCACCTTTATCTGTCCATTCACTCTCAGCTCCATAGGTCCCATATGCTAACCGGAAGTTAGCATGACTTCGGTTCCCTATCGTTTCAAATCAGAAGTGAATGCCCCCCCCCCAGAACCTCCAGACCATGAATACGGATGAACAGCAGTATTATGGTCAGGCTATGTCAGGCTAACATGATGTAGTTGAATAATATAGGCTAATCTACATTTTAGAGACAATTCTTCTGCATTTCAACTGTATAATTGGATTTAAGATGAACCCAATAAATCACTTTGAACGTTTAAATTGATGGCTGAAGGATGTTCTTCATTTCTAACCATGGTTTAGACCAAGAGATATTCAAGTCTGAAGTTCAACAATCCATCTCCTCCATTTCACTGGCTGTTTCAAAGCTCACTGGACACATGATCTCTGCTGGCATCCCAGGACTATAGGTTACAGGCCAAACATGATTATTCCCATTTGATTTAGTGTAATATGACTTATTTAACAGAAGGTGGCGTAGTCTGTCCATGTAGATATTTGCATGGGGAAGGTAAATCATACTACCAATTGAGCTGATCTAAAGAAATAAAATGTCTTTCAGTATATGCAAGCCTACAAAACTATACAGAATCATGAATTAGCCTACTGATGATTAGTTTGACTATAATTCTCAGGTTAATATGGTATATGTTTAAATATGTTAGGCTAAGTGTAGGAGCAATGAACCAGTATCACAAATTGCCAAGATTGAGGCTGTTTGGAGACAAGAGATTGAACTCCAATTTCCAGGGTAGTAAGAGTAACTGGAATTAAAGAGAAATACTTATTTCTTATCAAAACTATTTGAAGTGTAGCGAACACATTTGCCGTGTAAACTACATTGTTAATTACATTTACATTTATGCATTTAGCAGACACTTTTATCCAAAGTGACTTACAAAAGAGGGATAACAATCAAGCTGCAACACAATACAAGTTAATGCCTACTGGGAGTGCCATTTGCTAATAGGAGAGCAAGTGCAAGAGTTGAGAAGTGCTTGATCAGTGCATTCCAGGTAATTTAAGAAACTAGGACAAGAGATACTCTTGAAAAAGCTGGGTCTTCTAGCCTGGCACGCCCTCCCAGTGACGTAACACCTTCGGCGTTGCTGTCGCTGGTCTGACCAGCTGCTGATCGGGCAGGATTTCTGAATTCCCCTAAACGGGGGAACTGCCCCCTCTTGGTCGAGAACCAATCAACTTTAAGCAGCTCCAATGGCTCTCAGTCCTGTTCAAGCAATTCCCTTCGCGTCACATACTGTATGTCAGAGGAAAGAGTGTGATGGGTTTTGCTTCGGCACCACATTTTCTAACATTGACCAGTAGCAAACCAAGGCATTTCAGGGAGGCGGGTCAACCATGCACTTTGAGAAATTTGTTCAGATCTTGGTCAGACCAAAGTCTCGATGGTCGATGGTAATCAGGCTAGGGTCTTCAAGAGTTTCTTGAAAGTAAATAGAGTGCCTGTTGTTCTAATAGTCTTGGGAAGACTATTCCACCAGTTAGGATGAGAATGGATGAGAAGAGCCTAGATTGAGCTGTGCGGGGTGTTGGTCGTTCTAAGCAGAGATCCTTGGTTGAGCGGAGTGATTGGAGGTTAGCGTATGGTTTGACGATGGCTTTCAGGTAGACTGGAGCAGTTCCAATTAATTACTCAGTTCAAGAAGAATTCATGTTCATAGTTAGAAAGACAAATATGGTGTGAATCAGTTAATGTTTCAATTGTTTGAGACCGTAAATTGGAAGAACCTAACCTCACTCACGTCAGATGCAGTGCCCCCTTGGGCTCAAGCATCTGATATCGAGTCAATTGAACGGACGGACCAACCAGGACACCGTAGGCCTACAAACCACAGGGTCAGATATTTGATGTAGCTCATCTCTTGCAAACTTACAAAACACAACTAACAGTTATATATGGAAGAGACGTCTATATTATGTGGCAATTATGCAGCAGATACTAGCGTTTATGTTTGTTTGGAACAGGTGAAAAACTAGAAATCGTGTGGGATCACTGGCAGGTTTCGATGTGAGGTTGAAAATGATGGACAAGTGGTTTGTCCAATTATATGCAAGAAGTTTTGATGACGTCCAGTCTTCTGAAACAAATCTCTTACGGATGGATTTCAGATGGAGTAGCCTTGCTACGAATCATCTGACGTGAGTGAGGTTAGGAAGGACCACAATTTCATTTTGAACTAGGCCTATGCTAAGACATAACAGTGCACCAGCAGCAAATGTTAACTGAATGGGCCCGTACTAAAATTTAACTTAAAGTGATGCTGTGCCCCATGTTTCATTAGCGTTGTCTGCCAAATTGCTAGATGGATGTGCAAAGCCAATTTTGAAAGTTGATAGCCGTCTGGCTGAAACTGGATATCTAAAAATGTGAGCAATAGAACATGAAGAAATAAAGGCTGACATTATGACAGAAACTCCAGATCCAGATAGCTTCTGAAGTTAGCAAGAAAATCCACTTGCACTGGGACATCCTTACAGTTTATCACATTCTACCATGTGGCTCCTTCACGTAAAGCTGCCTGTGCATGCCCATGGGGGTTTTCTCATCAGCAAAGCAATGGCCCCCCAGTAGCCCTTGCTTGACCCTTATAGCCCTAACCCTGGGACAAGAGTCCAGAGACTTGGTCTGACCAGAGTAAGCCCACACTGGCCCTTTCTGGTTTGGACTAGCCTTAGTAGCAGTAGCAGAAGAAAACCTACATGAGGTCTGCATGGACTCTACAAGGGTGTGTATGCTAGGTGTGTTCTAGACTACTCCAAGCTCAAAGTATTCCATGTTTTCAAGTTTGGTGCAAGTTGCTTGTTAAACAGGGGGTGGAATCCTCCATACGTCCTTTATCCGTGTCGAGACCTAGCCTGACACGCCAGACTATTTGCTACCACTAGAGTGCATCTAGAGTTGTACTGTGGGGTAGTAGACACCAGCTTTGGAGTAGAAGCATCATGTTTGAACAGTTAGCAAATGATCAACTGTTTAAATATCAGCTTGAGCAAAATACCATATACAGTAGCAGGTAAGCCACAACTGAGCTCACTAACCTTCACAACACTGAAAGGCAGTTTGACTAATTGGAGTCCAGTTTGATTAAACAGAGGGTGGTGTAGGCCTATGCTATAGTATCCAAGCTTGCAGTGAGGAAGCAAAGCTTGACAAGGTGGTTTTGACATCAATTTTACTTTTGTTGATAATGTTATCCATTCCTTTTTAAATAAATAAAACAAATGTTTTTTAGACTAAAGATCATGGATGATGACCACAACCATCATAATTATTTGCTGGCTCATAAATATTAGTCACAAATTTTCTGGGTGGAATTGGTCAGTAGCTTGGTAGTTTTAATGCTCCTGTACTTGAGTCCAGTCTCTGTGTAACTGCACTCTACTTTTCTACTGGTTTGTATGTCATGAGAATGAAGGTGAGAAAGATTGGTTATGGGATAAAGGCCAAAGAGGTGTGCTGTTATACGGAATGAATGAACGAGGCCAAGTTTCCAGTAACTGTCATATTAATTCCCTGGAATTCTTTGGCAAGTCAGCCTATTGTGATAGATTGCTTTGATAGCCTGATGCCATGTGAAGGGGATGAAGTCACTGTTTGTATATTTGTCTTACCACCTCTGAATAGTCTTGAATTACAGTAACCATGATATGACAAAATCTTTTTTAAACAGTAACCTGTCACTAGTTTACTGTACCAGTAGCCTGACGGGAATCAACTGGGCCTCTATTGATGCACATAATCAATAATTATTTCATTATTTTGTTCCATTGTTTTATTATTATTTTTCAATAGCCATCTTTTAGATTTGCATTCACCTCAATGCACTGTACAACCTAGACATATAGGTACAGTATTTGTATCATTTTAGTGTCCTAGGCTACTGCAAAAGTGTAAACAAAGTGCGTGAGAGAATGATCTGTTACTTCTTAAGCACACAAGGAACCTCAGATGTTTTTCAACGGTAATCTGTTTTCCATTCTGTTTTCATGCTGGTTTCGAACAAAAGCCTCTGCAGGGTGGAAAGTACTCAGAGGTTGTAAAATGTCAAGATCCTGCAAACAAAGGTCAGCCTCTGACTTATCACCTTTGAATAACATATCCAGCCCTTCTCTTCTGTTCTTCAGAATGAAAAGGAGAGCTTGACCTGATAACCAATAGAAAGGTGTAGTTGAGCAGGTTGATTAAGTCTTTGTTTGTATGTCTGATATGGGTTTGTGCAAGTATCGGAGCACAGGGATATAAAAAAGGCGGCGAGGGCTGAGTCTGGAGGAGAGTTTACATCCTGGACTCCAAAGCATCATGATGTCCTACACAGCCTGTCTCTTTCTGCTGTCTGCCTGCCTGGCAGGTAAGTCGGAAGCCTCTCATTTTAATCTGTAATACCAGATTTTCCTAATTTTAATCTCAATCTTAATTTGACAGTTTGGATGGGTAAGATTTGGACAATGAAGGGAGGGCATGTATGATTACATATGTCTCTGGGAGAAGTGCAATACAGACCAAAATGAGTTTCCCCACTGTGGGATAATGAAGTTTACCATGAGCATGACCATGACCATGTGTTGCAGGAGTTACTGCTAGTGAGAAGCTGCAGAAGAGAGCTGCGGAGACCAGCACATGTGAGTCTAGTCAATGGCTGGATTTCCTACTGATCTTGCACTGTTTTAATTACAAATCTGTTTCATGTCACATGAGTCATTTAGGTCGGTATTCTTCCAGGTGCTTAGTGCAGGCTGAAATGCATGGAGCAAAGCACTTTTTTGGACTTCAGCACCTGGGAGAATACAGGCCTTAGTGTTAAAGTATTTGGAATTCTGGATCAACCATTCAATCTAATTGACTGTCTCCTTGTTTCCAATTAACAGCTGGGCCCACAGATGTATCCATTGCAGGGCCTGATAAAGTGACCATTGGAATCCCCTATGGTTTCAGCTGTACTGCTAATTGCCCCTCGTCCTGCGTCTTCACCATGACACTTGATGGGCAAACCAAAATGTCCAGCAGCTTTGACACTGTTTTCAAAAACCGTGTGCCTTCAGAGGTCATCACCTGTGAGGCTACAGATACTGCGACGGGAAAGACTGCCAGTGTTAGCAAGACTATTCAAGTGGCAGGTAGGTACAGTGCTTTTGAAGCAGATACAGTACATACTTTAGTGAGTTATGTCAAGAGAGGGACATGCTGGAAGATCTGATATCACCAAGTAATTAAGAGTCCAGGATCAATGTCAAACTTGTTGCCCTGGATCAACAGGTTAGGTTTAGGGTTAGGTTTAAGGTTAGGGTTAGAGTACATTGATCCTGGACTATTAATTACTTGGTGATATCAGATCTTGCGGACATGCTTTACAATTAGTTAAGAAAATGTCATACAAATATACTACTTGAAGGTACTTAGGAGTCAGCCTTTCATGGATTCATTGGTATTGGTAGCCTACTTATGAATCCATTCTGAGTTCTGTACGATGATGACCCTTTTTGCATTTGTATTTGTTTAATCAGCTTGTTCCAAAACTAAATCGTTCAGAATATTACTCCCTTGAACATTGCCTTTTTGAATGATGACATACATCCTCCTTTTATAAGTCAGTAGTCAAATTCCCATTTAAATTTTGTAAACATCCTCTACACGTGTTCTTTTCAGATGGACCGTACAATGTCAGTATTGAGGCACCTAAAATGCTGATGACTGGAGTTCCTGCTACCTTAACATGCAATGTTGTTTGCTACCCAAGTTGTACATATTCTTGGTATCTTAATCAGCTAAAAACGGCACCAATACAGGCCAGCACCAGTAATCAACTGAATTACACAACAACACTGTACTCAGGATCGCAGACTATATATTGTAAGGTTCAAAACAGCCTAACCAAGCTTTACGTGGTGACCAGCACTACTGTTACAGTGCCATGTAAGTATTATATTAATTCTTTACTTGTATCCCCAGCTTCCACAATGTTGTCACTAGTGATTGCAAGACCAGTGTCATTATTCTAAACATAACATACCTTCAGAGATAGACTTCCCAATGAGTAAATATGTTTCTTTCAGTATAGTACTCACAGAGTTCTCACAGAAGCATTACAAGTGATAGATCATAGATTTTTCTGTTGTGGCAAAACAAATGGCACTCATTGTTTTGTTTTTGTCTTTTCATTTGTTTGGTGTTCCTCAGATGGACCTCAGGACATTTACATCAGTGGTCCATCATCTGCAATGGTGGGACAAACAGCAGTCTTCTATTGTATTAACAATAATTGTATTCCCAGTTGCAACAATGTTTGGCAATACAATGGGAAAACCTATGAAGGGAGTCCAGTGCATTTGCCCGTCCTCTCCCAAGGGAAGCCAGTGCTCGCTTATCGTCTGATCGTCGATATGGAGAGCTACCAGAAAAATGAGACCGTAACATGCACAGCTGTGAACACTCTAAGCGGCAAGACTGACACCACCTCAGTGACGATCCGTGTAACTGGTAAGTGCATTGGAAAGCGCAATGTGTATTATACTATAAACATTTCTATTGGACACAAGGCAGTCTTCACAGAAATCAATCCTTTCTTCTCTTTTCATTAGATCCTATTTCTGTGCGTGTCCTCACTGTAACACCACCCGTAGCAGAAAGCACTTATTCTCTGCAGTGTGCTGGGGCAAAGTCAGGTGCTTCTATTCAGTGGACCAAAGATGGCAAAGCACTGTCTACAAGTGCCAGAGTCTATCTCTCGGACAGCAATGTCACCCTTACGTTTGCACCACTCATTCCATCAGACACTGGTTCATATCAGTGTATTGTCCAACAGCAAGGAGAAGTCATCCCTGGAGTTCCCTATGACCTTTCTGTTATCTGTGAGTATACACCCTTGTAATGCCATTGACCTGCCATGTTTTTCTCAACACAGTATTGACCTATGGCAATGCCTCCTCAAGCCTTAGCAATTCAGTCAGATTTCTTTATGCAAAAGGGATTACTTACTGTAGGCTAGATGCTAAAAATTAGTCACTGTTTTGGCATAATGCACTGTTTTTTTTGTGTAAACAATTTATGTAATGTTTTCAGTTTATCGCACAACTTCATTTTTGTTCTGACCTGTTAACCTGTCCTTTCTCAAAGATGGGCCATGGGATGCTGTTGTCACTGTATCTGACAGCAACAAACCAGTGGGAGCAATTACATATCTCCTCCCAGAAACTTCTACCACTTTTACCTGCTCGGCAAAGTGCTACCCAACATGTGAATATGCGTGGTATGTGAATGGGGAAGAGAAGGCTGAAAACAGCACCTTCACTGTCAGTTCAGCAAATGTAACGGATGAGACTCAAATTGCCTGTGTGCCAATCAATCGAGCAACCAACAACTATACCGAAGTTGTAACCATTGTTGAGTACTCTGGTAAGCAAGACCTCACTTCACTAGAGTATGTTTTTCAACATTACCATTTTTAACATTAAAACAATTGAAAACTAGAAAAGCGCTCAGAGAGCGCAGACCTCCGCCAAGGCAATGTGGTCACAGACACAATATACATTCCAGATCATGTTCTGGATCACCGATCGCCACCAAAATTTAATCAGCTCTTGCTTGTCCCAATATACACATTGTCCGAAAATTTCATCCAAATCCGTGCAGTACTTTTCGAGTTATCCTGCTGACAAACAGACAAACAAACAAACAAACAGACAAACCAACAAGACCGAAAACATAACCTCCTTGGCGGAAATAATAATAATAATTAAATAGTCAGTAGTTAGTTTAGTCAATTTACAGCTTAGGTGTGCATGTTTATAGACATATTTTAAACGATTCATTATTTTCCAAAACAATTGTTTTTCTTGCAGGCGGCCCAAAGAATATCACTAGTGTACAATTAAATGTATTGTTTTTTTATGCTTCATTATCCACTTTTTTTTCTCACAGGTGGGCCATATGATGTCAATATCTCTGGACCAGATTCAGTACAAGTGGGAGTGAAGGCCACTTTTGAGTGTTCTGCCGTCTGCACCCCAGGTTGTGTCTACACGTGGGACGTCTACGGGACAACTTTACATGGCAGTACAATAGACTTCACCATCAGTCGCTATGTGGCAACAGAAACTGTCACCTGCACAGCACAGAATGTTATCACAGGGAAACGTTCCGCGATAAATGAGACACTTGATGTTACAGGTAATATGGCTACTGTATATCTATATATAAGCATTTAACATTATAATAAACAATGTGGCCTAATCAACAGTCAAGTGCATAGTCCTGGTGACTGATGGGTAGGTAAAGTAACACAACAATTACCGATAGTCTTTATTTTGAAATCATTTTCAAACTAGATAAATGCTAGCCTGACATAGCCCGCCCATAATACGAATGTTCATCCGTATCCATGGTCTGGGGACAGTCTTCTGGGGCGTGTTTACATCGGTAGAGAGACTACCGACCAATAAGCGAAGCTGATTAGACGAGCTGTCCAATCATTTCAAACCAGAACCGAATGCCCTCCCCCCGCCCTATAATCGCGTCAGGTTAAAGAACCTCCATACCACGAATACGGATGGACAGCAGTATTATGGTCGGGCAATGTCAGGCTAGATAAATGCACTCCCACAAGCCATTCAGACTATAGACTCTAGCTCTGTGGTCCAGGCCAGAAAAAAAAATCATATCTTGACATCACCATGAAAGACCCTAGCCTATTATTATGCTTATTTTTTTCAGTGTAACTGCTTTTGGCATGTTACAGGCTTTTTTATGCCTTTTGTAATTGGCCATATAGTTGGTTGGTGTTTAACCTAAACCATGATACTGCTGCTTCATATAGAGCTTGACATCTGATTGATTTTTAATCTGTATCTCATTGTTTTTTTTCCCTGCAGATCCTAACTGGTGTGGATGCTGAACATGCTGAGTTAACATTTAGAGAAATACAATTATTGTGTGTTGAAGTTGTACTTTCTTGATGTATCCTTTAGGAAACATAATGCATATACAAAGAGGGATAAGATTGAACACAAAACATTGTTATTTTGCACATATTGAACATACTGTGACCTGTTTTTTCTCACTGACAAAAATAAAAACTTTTTTTTTTTAAACAATACTGTTGATTATATGATTGTCACATACAGCAATAAGTAACCCAGCAAAGGCAGGACTAAAAAGTGTGACACATAAGAATGATGAGATATTGGTCAATTTAGAGTTGGTATTAGCCATAATATGGCACAAATGCAAGATACTGTATGACTATCGATTGGAGTCTACAGTATGTCACACAACAAAACAATCTGTCCATAGCCTTTCCAGTCTTTTCAAAACTTAACCAGATGTTGGGTTGTGTTCCCACATAAAACTAGCCAGACATAAACTGTATAGACTGGCCACAAGTGATAGACCCTCAGGTAAGAGGGCTAAAATCAGCGAAACTAACAAGCCGATTCAAACAACTCTAAGCCTGCCCAATGACTCCCTGTCCAGATAGAATGTTGTGATTGGCTAAACATCACGATGTCTCTCTGAATACCACCTAGAGTGTTGTGCATAAACAGCTCAGACACCACTGATGTCTGAGTACAGCCTATGGCTGATAAGTACATTAGACATACTAGCTGATTACATTCAATTTGCTACCACTAGACATCTAGAGTTCTTGGCTAACATAACATAAAACTATTTCCCAATAATCATATCTAGGTCATGGTTGGTGACACCCTTATTGGTAAACCTGCCACCTCCCTATGACATCCACTCACACCATGTTTCAGGAGTAATCCCTCACATGCTGACTTGATGGCAAGCTGGAAGGGTAAACACTGACGTAGTAGCCTATAAACAACACAGTGTGTGTGGGTCTGGAATTCTGGCTATTGACCTTGTTGCATCGATCACATCATGGAGGTATTAATAAACCGGGAGAAACATACTAAGTCCCGCCTCCCATTCATTCCAATGTGGAATGCTAGGCTAGTGAATTCATCCAAAATTGAACAAAATTTTCAGTTGTCAAGATGGCGTTTCGTGGAGCTCACTTCTGACTCCATTTCATTAGGCCAATGAGGGCCCATGTTACTAATGGAGATGAGGGCGGCACACACCTGATGTGCACAGGGAGCTTGTTCACATGAGCTGAAAGTGTAGCATTAACCAATCAGCATATGTCAAATGGAGTCGGATATGATGTAATTTCTGGAAAATGGTAATGGCAATGCTAATTGGCAAAGCTAACCGGACAAATCCTGACCCCCTGGATCACATCAAGCCCAAGTCAATCAACGATAGGCTATTAGTCAAGGGCTGATTCAATCGTTTTTCATCTCCAGCAAGCAATCGTTTCTCAGTAGCTGAGATCCCAAACCCTCGTAGGGAGAGAAGTGTAGTTGACCGAGGGGACTGGTTACACGGCTGGGAATGTCCCACTTCCCAGGGAAAATGTTTCTAATTTCTTATTTAAGGTCTGAGATAGGAATCTGTAAAACTGATACACACATGAGAAAGCTGTCATGGAGTATGACCACCATATCAGTTATGGAACCAAACACTCTTAAACACAAATGCACCATACATTTTATGAAACCATCACCCTTGCTCCACACAAGAAAAGCCATGGTAGTGGCACAAAAGCCAAAAACCTACCAAAACTATTTTTGTTCACTCATAATTTGTTCACATTCTCACATTAATTTTTATTTAAAGTCTGTAATTCTTACATATAGCAGTTTAGTGGAATCAAATGCCAGCAGTCCTAGAAAGAGAGAAACTTGATAGGCCTACTGAGCACGGCAGCTGTTCTGTATAATCTGTGATCAAAAAGTAAAAAAAAAAAATTCATCCATTCTTTTTTTCCCCCCTTTACAATGAGATGGCCTAATCTCTGCTGTTGAAACCTATTGAGACAACACGAAACATGCTGGGAAAGGCCCTGAGGCATGAAGATGTGGTAGACGTGACCAATTGAACACTATCTAGTGAGGTGAGAAAAAGGACATGATTAACCAATGTGCAACACAGACCTGATTAATGACTAAGGCCCACCCAGCGGTTTCTATCATTATTGTAATCAAAGCTTTAACAAATAATGACTAATGCTCGCTCTGGCTCATGCTGTACGTCACTAATAGATAGAACCCTTTTATGGACACAGTGTCTTTTGTGCTAACATGGCCTGCAATCCATAGCCTATTTCCAGGCACTGCTGATAGGAAAATGGATGTCCATCTCAGATATACTGTAAGCCCAATGTAGGCTTTTAATTTCTAGCATGCATTTGAGTCATCATGAAGGATGAAACCTGGTCATTCACAGGACATTAAACAGCGACAGGATTGATTATTTTGTGAAAATACATATCTCAGTAGTCAGAACACAGACGAAGTGTGTGTGTGTGTGTGTGTGTGTGTGTGTGTGTGTGTGTGTGTGTGTGTGTGTGTGTGTGTGTGTGTGAACCTTCATGTGGTGAAAGCCTTGGGTTGACCCAATGTTTGTAGCCCATGTCATAATTATTAGCTTTTGGGTTGGGTTGACCCAATGTTTGTAGCCCATGTCATAATTATTAGCTTGTGCTATTACTGCATATGATATTAAATATACATTAATGTGTATTAAAGGGGAAGATCACTTTTAGCATGTTTAGGCCCTTTGTCTAGGATGAAATAGAATCATTGACACCAAAATTTTGTCAGTTGGTCTTGTCTCTGATATTTGGCTCATTTAGAATTCCCCCTTTTCTGCTTTATAATGACTTGCTTTGTGCATATCTGATAATGTCCTTAAATAATCTTAAACCTGTATTTTAAAACATGTGCAGCTCACCGAGTGGTTAGTGGTGTCCATTGATGTTCCAAAACAATTATCATAGGGAAATACAATTCCTATCCAGTTTATTTGTCTTTTTGTTGTGCTAGTTGGTATTACTATGCCCCCAAAAATAGTTCCAGATTATTTAAAATACCCCGTCAAACGTGACAGAAACTGTATTCCTCTTAGAAAATTGTTTTGGAACATCAACAGACACCACTAACCAATTTTTTTTTTTAGAATTTTGTCATTTCTGGCAAATTGTTTTGGCAAATCAATGGTAAATACATTTGTCTTCCTTTCATTCTTTCTTTCTTTTTACCAAAACGATTTGCCACTGATTTTGGTGACAAATTTGCAGTTTGTTGTAAGACCTTGTTGCCATTCCTATTTTTCCCCATCCGGCGCATGTTTTTTTTGGTGGAGGCAATCAGCTAACATAATTGTGGGTTGACACAGCGAACCTAAAGTCTTGGGCCTGACTTGGGCGAGCCCACGCTTTTGTGTTTGTGTTTGGTTTAGGCTGGCCCATAGCCCACACTAACAGAAAATCTGCATGGGCCACAAGGGCATGTTTGCTGGGTGATAGTGTAGCCGAGGTCAGGTCGCACTGCACACTGGTCTTGAACCCGTCACCTCTTCAACCAAAACAAACCCACAACATGGGAGTCTATTGCTCTAACCACTGAGCTGAAAAGCCCAAGCTTCCAATTCAGTGGTTAGAAGCATTGTTGACGGTAGTACTGTGGGATTTTAGCCTGACATAGCCCGCACATAATACGAATGTTCATCCGTATCCATGGTCTGGGAACGGTCCTCTGGGGCGTGTTTACATCGGTAGAGAGTCTACCGGCCAATAAGCGACGCTGATTAGACGAGCTGTCCAATTGTTTCAAACCAGAAGTGAATGCCCTCCCCTCCGCAGTATAATCGCGTCAGGTTAAAGAACCTCCAGACCATGAATACGGATGAACAGCAGTATTATGGTCGGGCTATGTCAGGCTAGTGGGATTTACCACGCACTACTGAAAGCTAGCCTCGCTAATTGCCATCCATTACACTTTGAATTGACTGTGCAAGTGGTGTGGTTTTGGTGTGGTTTCAGATGAGACAACGGCAGTCGTTTTCGCCATTGAGAAATCCATTATTAGCCTACCCATGCTGTCTTAGCCTGGTCATAACCATCCCGTTGGTCTACACTTCGCTTTGTGCAGGGGTCTGGGATCTCCTCCACTGACGAACGATTGCAGGCTGGAGGCTTATGAACATAGGCAACAATTACATCTATAGACATTGTATCTCAAAACAGCAGAATTCTACATTATATTTCATTTAACGGTATGTACAATTGCAAAGTATTATATCATAGAATTTGAATTTGTACGTTCCCAACCTTAGTGACCCAAATCATTCCCAATTCCCAGTTTTAATTGGTATGGACTACTTTGAAACTACTCAGCGTTTAGAAGCGTTCTTCGGCTTAATTCACACCGCAATGTGCGTTTGCTCTGGTTTTGTCCATTTGCGGTGCATGTATGCCAGAGTCTCCGCAGTCTTCTGCGCTAACTGGCTGCCAGAGTTCTCAGTTAAAAATCTAGTGAAAAATCTAGTGAAACACGCTTTGAAAATGAGAGGTTGGGAACACTGGTGTAGAGTATAATATTGGAGAATGACAAAGGCTGAGAGAGACTCATCATATAGTAAGCTCTTTGGCACACAAGCAACCCCAGATATAGATACATTATGTACTGTACGTAAGTACGGGGACTGCTCAAGTACATTATGTAGGTTAGTAGGTCACTGTTTGCATTCCATTTACTGTATATATAGGCCTACTGAATTAGTCCATTAGCACTAAAAAGGGTCACCATGTTGAATGTAACCTAAAACATAATCTTGTTAACAAAGGCACCGCCATCCTTTAACGCCTTCCAACAACATATCCAGCCTGTACCTGAGGTTTCAACTTGTGCACTGAACTTGATAAGTAGTGAAGCTATCAAAGCTTTGTTTGAATCTCTGATATGGATTTGTGAAATCACCTGACCTGAGAAGTAGACTATATAGGAGGACAACAGGCCAGGTGTTGGAGTAGAGTTTACATCCTGGTCTCCTCACCATCACCATGTTTCGCACAGCTTCTTGTCTGTTTCTGCTGGCTGCCTGCTTGGCAGTAGGTAGGTGGGAAGGTGAATTCCAATATAATTTGAACTGTTTTAAAATTTGGATAATGGCAGGTTATGATGGTGGTGTCTTCCAGGAACTACTGCCAATAAGAAGCTAAAGATCAGGACCTCAGATACCAGCATATCACGTGAGCAACCAGTGGGCAGTCACTTACTGTACTGTAGTTTTTGCAGCCTAATCCTCAACTTTTTATCGTTCTATTATTGCATAGTCTCTACCAATCATTCTCTTAATAAGTTAATTAAGTTAAATGGTGTTATATTTCAGAATGTCATTAAATCATCATTATACTTTATTTTATTTATTTATTTTTCAAAGATGGGCCTGAGAATTTGGAGATCACAGGGGTGAATGTGGTCACCATCGGAATCCCATACGGTTTCAAATGCTCTGCTTCATGCAACCCATCCTGCCGGTACACTTGGACCCATAATGGGAAAGTATGGCATGGAAGCCAGCTTGACATCATTTTTAAAACCATCACCCCCACAGAGGTCCTTACTTGTAAGGCTCAGAACCCAGTCAGTGGGGAGACAGTGACCAAAAACTTGACTTTGCCCGTAGCAGGTAAAACATCACATTGCCAAATGCATCCAAAGGAAAAGAAACTTACATTACATTATGTAATTATGTAATTACATTGAATTATGTACTTGTGTTGAATTACATTGATGTATAATCTGAAAAACAAAATTGCATTGCATTCAGTAGCCTACCTAATGCAATGCAAGTACTTAAAAGGCGTTTTTTTCCCCCCCAATTGAAAATACAGAAAGTCTTTCATTAAATATCATTGAAAGATTGCTATGTAATATAATATAATACCATAGTGATGGAAATATGAAATAGAACTATGAGTTAAGTTTTTGACTATTAATGTGGATTATCACTATGAAATGTTTATTTTCAGCGGGACCAAAGAATGTTAGTATCAAAGCACCAACCATGTTGGTGAGTGGAAAAAACTCTATGTTAGAGTGCTTTGCTATTTGCTACCCAACTTGCATCTACAATTGGCATATTGGGGGACAAACATGGAAGACCAGCACCAATAAACTCAATTTCACAACACCGCCTGGCAGCTACTCTGTCAAAATCATATGTGAAGCACAAAACTCCTTATCAGGCCTATTTGCTGCATCCAGCATCATATTGTGGGTTGCTGGTGAGTAAATCCTTAAAACAAATGAGATGTACTTGATCACACACACACACACACACATATATATATATATATATATATATATATATATATATATATATATATATATATATATATATATATATATATATATATATATCCCAACCAAAATTTTATGAGATTGCATATATCAGTTGATCATGTATTTTATTTTCTTCAGAGGGGCCTAAGTTCATGCAAATTACTGGACAATCTTCGGTGACAGTTGGGGAATCTGTCCAGTACTCCTGTTATGTGCAATGTACACCCTCTTGCAACATCACATGGCATTTCCAGGGGAAAGTCCTAAGCGGGGACTTTGTGTATTTGCCCATACTCAAGCTTAGGAAGGCCATGCTGGAAGACAGGCTGGTCATCCATGTGCAGCAGTACCACAAAAGTGAGCCACTGGAGTGCATAGCTGTGAATGTGGTCTCAGGCAAGACTGAGAAGGCCACAAAGATTCTTGATGTGATTAGTAAGTATTGGACCAACATGCACAGTGTTGCATGAAGACTTTGAATATAATTTTTGACAGGGACAACTAACAGTGGCAGTTGTGTTGAGGAAATGCATGTAACTCCATGACTTATAATTTCAACAACTTATCCCCTACTGTTAGTCAAACTAATCAAGCCATCTCTCGTTCTGTTTTCCACCAGACCCCATCTCTGTTCGTAACAGTACTGTAACCCCACCCATAGCATTTGGCTCCTATGCCTTGCAGTGTGTTGGGGCACAGAAAAATGCTTACATTCAGTGGACCAAGAATGGAGAAGCACTGTCTACAAGCGACAGAGTCCATCTTACTAACAATAATGCCACCCTTCTATTTGATCCACTCCATCAATCTGATTCTGGGACCTATCAGTGTATTGCTACAGAACATTCAGAAAAAATACCAGGAATCTCCTATAAGCTGCAGGTTATCTGTGAGTATAGGAATGTATTTGCACCTCTGACAGAATCAAAGGAAATGGTTGAATGCCAAGTCTTAAGGCAGGGCACATTTATATTTGGTGTAACTGAATACCTTCCATTTCTTTTAGTAAAAGTTGTTAACTCATGGACTTGATTCATGGATCAAGTCCATGAGTTAACAACTTTTACTAAAAGAAATTTAATTTTAAGTCCAAATATTATAAGTAAAAAAAAAAAAATTAACTGCTTTATTGGCCAAACATGCACACTTATTGAGTACACTTGCTTCCTAGATGGGCCGTGGTCTCCTAATGTGACTGAAACTGGTAATAGATCAGTGGGACAGACCACATACCTCCTCCCAGGATCCTCTACAACATTTTTGTGTTCCGCTAACTGCTACCCACCATGTGAATATGTGTGGTTTATAAATGGAGAAAAGAAAGCAGAAAACAGCAGCTTCACAATCAACTCAGCAAATGTCACTGATGAGGGTGAACTTTCCTGTGTGCCAATCAATCCATTTTTCCAAAATTATACTATTGTTAATACGGATATAGAGTTGATGGGTGAGTGAGATCCAGCATGTTTTAAGCTCTTCAACAACTAGTGTACAATTAAATGTATTGTTTTTTTATGCTTCATTATTCACTTTTTTCTCACAGGTGGGCCATATGATGTCAGTATCTCTGGGCCAGATTCAATACAAGTGGGAGTGAAGGCCACTTTTGAGTGTTCTGCCATCTGCACCCCGGGTTGTGTCTACACGTGGGACGTCTATGGGAGAACTCTACATGGCAGTACAATAGACTTCACCATCAGTCGCTATGTGCCAACAGAAACGCTCACCTGCACAGCGCAGAATGTAGTCACAAGGAGATTTGCTGCAGTGAATGAAACACTTAATGTTACAGGTAATACAATTCACCAATGTACCAGTTCGCTCACTGCCACCGAATTTCAGGCCTAACCTTTTAGTAAATATTCCTCATATCGGAGACCAGACATTGATAAATGCAAACCACTGACAAGTCTTGGTATTAGCTGGTCCATATAATAGTAAATTATAGATTTTTTGTATACTTAAACAATATTTTTTCCTCTCCTGCAGATCCAGACTGGTGTGGCTGTTAATTCTTGTCTATTGTATATGTTATATCTATATATTTTGTAAATATATGTATAGATTAATTACATTTGTAAAAAATATTTTGATAGATTTAGAATTTTAAAGTACACCTTGAAATATGCAACTAAATGCAAGTTATGTACACACATACTGTGACAACATGATGTAGAAATGTTTCCAAAAATAAAAGAATGTACACACATACTGTGACAACATGATGTAGAAATGTTTCCAAAAATAAAAGAATGTACTTTTACATCTGCTGTGTTGAAAAGACTCACTCTCTCACTCAATCACACACACACACATACACACAAATTCTCAACACTAGCTGTTCATTTATGCAGGTAGCTGCTCAGCCTTTCACATTGCTGCAATTGAATGCATTTAGGTGGGCAGAGATAGACAATGCAATCAGCCTGATGTGGAAGAGTAACTTTAACAAGGCAAAATAGTGGGTGCCACATGGGATTGTTAGAGAATTGCTGATTTACACACAACCACCCCTAAATAACCTCTTGGTACAGCCAACATAGGTAAGACTGCCAGCGAAGAACAGGAAAACATAAGCGCCAAAATCTGCAGTAGCTAACCAAACTTGGCCAAGGGAAAAGCCAATAGTGGCAATTCTGGAGGCATCAGGGGCCTCGACACCACACTAGTTTGGTGTAAATAGAAAGTGTCAGGTGCGGGTATAATAGTGAACAAGCAGTCTGGACAACAGTGACATCACCTCTTTATAATCTTGTTCTTCCTTTAGAACAAAACAACATGTTACACAGATGAAATGAGCCACAACAGGCGATCTTATTTACCTTTTTCTTTTAATGTAAAGCTGAATCAAACTTGGGTGACAAGCTTTAGTAACTGGGCTGTTACAAGCAATAGCAGGGGTCAGCTTCAGTTCGATGACTGCATACAACATTGTCAGATCCCAGAAAAAGTTCATCTCCATCCTCTAGGAGATACATCCATGTAGTTGCCCAGATCATAGTTTCCTTCTTGTCACAGCTGTCATACTCCATACTTCTTTTGCAGGGCCTGGACAGATGCATCCTTGAGCCCAGCTTGCTGTAGGCTTTCAAACAATTCCCGGATCACTGAAATTGTAGGATAGCAGGGGTAGTTAGAAAACCATTGTAACTCTCATGTGCCTGCAGTAGCCTAGCCTGACATAGCCCGACCATAATACTGCTGTTCATCCGTATTCATGGTCTGGAGGTTCTTTAACCTGACGCGATTATACTGCGGAGGGGAGGACATTCACTTCTGGTTTGAAACAATTGGACAGCTCGTCTAATCGGCTTCGCTTATTGGCCGGTAGACTCTCTACCGATGTAAACACGCCCCAGAGGACCGTTCCCAGACCATGGATACGGATGAACATTCGTATTATGGGCAGGCTATGTCAGGCTAGCAGTAGCCTACTGTAGTGCAGACATCATAAACACAGCACATGTATTACTACTGGATCTTGGTGAACTGATACAGGGAAGGAGTACTAATCCAGTTGCAGAAGTTGGTTAGTTGGAAGTTGTAGGAAATGTGACACTTCCTATCTTTCTTTCCAATACAACCACAGGGCCAAGCTGCTAACAATTTTCAAACTGTTACAAGCTAAATGGCCTTCAAAAGGCTACCAGTGTGTGCAGAACAACACTAAACACGGCACACAAATAGCCAGCTTTTGTTTTCCTTTCCAGTGCATTTGCTGCCACATAAAAGCCAACCACCTAGTCCAAAGCTACAATCCATGACCTTTGTTTTGCTGATTTGTGAACTGATATTCTTTACCTTTCTTCTCTGCTGATGACATGAACATGACTGCCATGTCAAACCGCCTCACACTAGCCAGACTCTTAAGGATGTCAAAGATGAGTGAAGGCTTCTCGTTCCTGATGGAAAGAAGATGGATCAGGGCATTTACAGGGCAAAATAAGGATCCAACATACCCTTGCATCCAAATTCTTACTGGAGGAAATGAGTTGAGATTAAAAGTGATTAATCACGATTAATCATTGCAACATTTTGTGATTAATCAGATTCATTTTTTTAATCGTTTGACAGCACTCGTTTTTACTTGATAACATTAAAATTGCAGTTAGATAGAGATTGCTTTGGAATCATTTCTTTGGAACTAAATTTTATGAACATTACTGAAAACAGTCTTGGGGTGGTTTGCATTCAGAACTCTTTATGTATTCATATTCATGTCCAATAAGTGTTCCTTTATACTGTATGTGTGTGGATGGTACAAATAAAACTAAAAGAAGCATTTTAGTTGACAGGGACAAATCACATTTACAGTACACACCAATTGTAGAAGTGTACTTACTTTACATAGTGGTTTTGGAGTGTCCTCAAAATCTGAATCAGAATTTCAGGCTCTAGAGAATTCTGGAAAATTCTGGTGTAAGCCTCTGGCTCAATTTGCTGAAACGAAACGTGACAGACAACAGACCTTAATAATGTTTCACGTGCACCTGTTTGCACAAATGAGGCGAGGTAACGCTAATGACATTTTGAATACATTTGTACTCTATTGCACAAACCACAACAAAACAATAAATAAAAAATATTTTTTATATATTTCAAAATCACTTCCCGCACTCGTCAGTACAGCAGGCGATTAGCCAACAAAGGTAAATCGGTGATAAAATACTATGTTTGTTCAACATAAAGCTCAGACAAAAGTGTATTTACTCTCCTGGTAATGGAGATAAGGTGTAAGTACAGGTAGCAGCACACACCTTCAAATATCTGTAAATTACTTCAGGCCTTTCTCCAATCTTCCTCAGGTCGGCTTCTAACTGGAAGCTGTTGGCGGGTGGGGGAGGCAGGCTGGGCGACTCCTGGTGACTTGTAGAGGGGGCCTGCTCTGAGACGACTGAGGGCCTCTCCGCTGCCTTAGTCCTTGGGGCTTTTGCCTGGTCGCCCTCTGGTCCTCTGACGTAGAGCAAAACAGCGGCATGAGTTGTACACAAATGAGCAGATCTGCAATGCTTTGGCCCCAATTAATTTAGTGTAGAACAGTATTCAGTACTGCCAATGCAATTCAGTTACCGCAGTGCAATTTTTATGCAATTTCACTGTATACTTTACAATAGTAATTCTATGTACTGTAGCCTATGTGTCAGATAAAATTTTGAATCTCAAATGGAAGTGCTGAGTTTGGCACCCAACCCTACTGAGCATTAGGGCAATGCAGGTATCAGCACTTAAGTTCCTATACAATGAGGCCAGCAAATTCCATTACTGAACTGCGTAATGATGACAAAAGGTGTCAGTTATGCAAGTGTTCAAAGGGCAATTTCATGCAAAGTGGATTATATCACACCCAGAATACTAATATAAATACTTTTATGATGTATAGAGTGGGGCAGGGAAACCATTAATCAAATCTGCAGATTTATGCACTTCAAGATGTTGGATAGTGTAGTGCTTCCCATAAAATTGAGAATAAAAGGTTATTAAAACATTGATGCCGTATGAAATTGTGACAACAACAACAACATTCAAAAAAAATATTTTGTCCTGCTGTAGCTACATATTAGAAGATAGAAGTTGTTTGGTCAAGATGACGTGGGTCATTATCAGATTCGTATTGTCAAAAATGACTGATGTTTTTAATTTCCAGATCCATCACCATGTCCTGCCCTATAGTCATTATTATGTAAGATAGTTTTTTTTACTACTATGCATGCTTGTATTCTCTCACATCCACAAAGCTGTAAATACTCATTTATACATTTCCGAAAGCACAGAAGAGGGGAGGTTTCAAGGTACAGGTGAGAGGTGCTATCTCCAAAGGTAACTGTGGCACAATAACTTCATATTACAATACCCACCCTTGTGAACTGCTTACACAGTGAGTTAAATATAGTATACTGGCTAACACTGATTATCTAGCAGGATCAAGTCTCCACGTGTTTCAGGCGGTTGGCCTTTACGGACAAATCTTGACGATGTGCAGGAAGTCTGCAGTGCAGAGAGTCTGAATTGCTCTATCTCCCCCACTTAAGACTATAACGTTGTTTCCGATATCGATATGCAAAAACGTGAACGTTATCAACCCCTCAACCACACAGTAGACAATTCACAACTATCGATTGACTAATGCTGAGCCTCGCGAGTTCTGTTTGCAGTTGTTGTTTTCGTTACTAGAAATCTTTGACTGACACTTGGACAACTTTCAATGAAATTTGTTGTTTACTATGGTTGTTTTCCTCACCACAAGTCCATGACTAACACTTTGATCACTTTCAATTGAAGTTTTCTGTTTGCTATGAAACCCTCAAATAAACGTCCTTAACTAACACTTGTGAAACAGAGTAGGTGATGATAAGCAAACCGCAGAACAACCCTGGAAAACGTTTGTACCATACTGTCGGTGTACCATAAAGTCTAACAAAGCTGTCAAGTTAGCTTCATGATGTGTAAACACCATTTGATTGAATATTTAATTCAATATTTGAATCGAACAGCCATTACAGATAGGAACAAGCACCTCACAGCACAGTACCATTCAGAACCTTACGTACAGATACTTCACAGACAAAAAAAAAAGTTTGTTTTTGGCAGAGACCTTATCAGTTCTGATTGGATTGAAATGGACTCTTACTTGGCTGCAGGTGGCGAGACAGGATCAGGTAGCTCCTCGATCTTCTGTATTTTGGCCGAGGGGGAGGCGCTCTGTGAGGACCCTTCACCTTTAGCCTTACTCTCCATCTGAACTGATAGTGGTGATGGGGTCCCAGTTTCCAGGGGAACAGACCCACCTACTGTGCTGGAAGAGCTGTCTGAAGGAGTGATGTCTCCTTTGATCTCCTCAATCTCCACCCTTCTAAGTGGCTTCTGTTGAAACATGAGTGAAATAGCAACAACAATAAAATGTAACGTTTGCGTACTGTTGGCCTGCTGGCTCCACTCATTTCATTTCGTTCCTGCAGACAGTGAGAGACATTACAATTGAGTTTCGTTTTCACTGATACAGATCCGTGCGGGCCAAATTTAGCCAACAGAGTGAGAAACTGAAGCCACGATATTGTGCCCGGACATCATTAACCTCGAGTTACAGAAGATAACAGAAGATTTTTATATGGATTTTAAGCAAACTATAGCAAAGTGTTTCAAAACGATGTGAAAGCGGATGATCAAATCAGGCAAACAATTAACTGCTTAGAGGTCATGAATTAAATCAGTTGAATCACAATAATAAAAAAAAAAACCCTGTTGACTGTATTTGGATCATTCACCCCAATTTCAAACTCAGCCCCTCAACTCTTTTCTTTATGGCTAAAGTGACTCACACTGTTAAGTGATTGAGTTTGTGTGGCTGTGAGCAAGGCACTTCACCTGTGACATTATCAAACTGACAGCTCTACGGTCTCTTTACAAAAACACTTCTTTATCCTTTTAGGGCAAATGTGCAAATTGTCCCGATTTGTCTGATTCCAATGTTATCGTCTTAATGTCTGGGGCTACAGACAGTCATTGACCAGCCATATACTAGAAGTTGGTGCAATTTGACTTCATTAAATTTGAGTTAGGAGCATGATTGCTTGGAGGGAAAAAAAAAAATGGCTCACACATTGAGCTTACTGAAAGGAAATGCATGGTGGGTGACTCAAGCAGTAAATTTCCTGAAACCTCATTTATTTTTTTATGAGGACTTCACTTATCTAATCTAAACAAGGCAGAATAATAATAGTTTGTTGAATACAATGACTGTGCTGATTTCCCAACTCCATAAGTGCTGTGAAAGTGCCGAGAAGTGCTAAATTACTTACCGTTGAGTGCAAGTGAGGTGGTTTGTTTATTGGTTGAATAATTCTTCTCTGGCTGTGCTCAACTGACATTCGACCTGCATTTATATCCTGGAGAAAATGACAGGATACTCAGACTTAAAAACAAACTGCTGAGGTGAAACTGAAATATCTTAAACCTGTACACATTTAATTACAAGAGATGTTAATCTTAACTGTAAAACAGAAATAGTTTATGTAGGAAGGGTGACATTGGTACAAGTAATTTGTGCACTCACCATTTTAATCTTGCTGAGTTCATTTACTGCCAATTTGTTCCCTGGCTCCAGCTTCAAGACTTGTTCAAAATCTACACAGAACAGAACACAAAATATCACTACAGCTGGAACTGTACAATAAATATAATACATGTGGGTAGAGAACCCATGAATCTCTTAGAAATGTTGTTGGAACAGCAACACAGTAAATGACTCATGGTGGCTACTTTTGAGATCATGTTTTAACAAACAAAGGTTTTGTTTGTTGGTTTTGGTTATTTTTTTCTCTTGCTTTGATAATTTAGTAGGGTCAGGTCAATCTTTTATGTACTTCAATAAAAAGTCTATAAATTCTAGGGTTGAACATGTGGTAGGATTGCAACTGGTGCCTACCATGAAGTGTAGGCCTGTATATATTGGCCTGTATCTTCTGTATATATTTAGAAAAATCTTGCATTCTTCACCAAAGAAAAAAACATTGATCACATACAGTATATGTCTCAGATATGTCTGGATGTGTATATGACAGGTTTGTGGAGGGATGAGGAGTTTCTTGTATCATCTACACACCGTCTTTGGCTTCTTGGAGCTTTCCCAAAGCGGATCTGGCTGTTCCCCGTCTGGCAAAGGCCTTTGAGTAAGTGCCATCCAAAGCTATGGCTTTGCTACAGTCCTCCTCAGCTTCAGCATATCTGAAAACATAGAGAGCATTTAGTCAGCACTTTATCATTTGACTCCAAGTAGGCAATCTGGTGATCTTAAGCCAAATCATGACTTAACTAAAAACAAACAAAAGAATAAAACCAGTGACTGTGTCGGCCTATCTCTCAATACAAAAAAACAAATATTTGTATTCCGTTTTTTAACCAATACAAGTCATTAAATTCTACAGCCTTCAGACTACAGCATACTTATTGAACAATTACTGGCAGGTTCAGGTTATTTTTTTACCTTTCCAGTTTCAAGAAAGCCATTGCTCGGTTTGCAGGAAGGAGAACATTGGTGCCATCTGCCTCCATGCCTTGTGTATAGCATTCTACAGCAGCTTCATACTTCCCCTCTTTGAAGTACGCATTGCCCTGAGAAAGGTATACTATTAGAAAAGGCTGTGGCTATCCTTTACAGTCATTCAAGATATCCAACAACATAAAGCAGTATCAACACTCTCTTATATGTTAATGGAAATCCTAGCAAAAAAGGCATACCCGGTCCTTGTGCAATACTGCCTCCTGTCTCTTTTGTAGATCCTCAAGCTTTTTTTGCAATGCTGGATCTACATGTACCTCAGTCTCTTTTCCTTTCTCTTCTTCATGTGTGGCTCCTGTTTTTCCTAAAGCCTTAAAGATGGTGAGATTGACACATGATTTGACACATGGAGCGCACATTTCAAAAGGCATCCCTTTCATTTTGACAGTGCAGTGCAGGGCCATACCTCTTTTAGTTTTTTCAGCTCATTCTGGGCCTCCAAGTTGCCAGGCTCCAACTTGAGAACGGTCTCATAATCTTGCAGCAAAACACAAACAAATCCATTTCAGTTTTAGTTACAGAGACAAGTCACAGCACAGAAAACATACAAACTTTACACAAATCTAGATAAATGAAGGTGTTCACCAGCTTGGTCATACCCAGCCCCTTGATCTACACTTTACTTTGTATGATGGTCTGGGATTCCAGCTATTGAGAAACGATTGCTTTCTGGAGGTGTTTAAAGGAATACATGACTGATCGCCGAACGTATTATTTTGTTGCTGTGACGGAGTACCGTCACTACGGTTGAGTATGTGCTCTGACTGCCATACCAACGAGCCTGGCTCTTTGGCGTTGCGGTCAAGTTGCACGTTTAGCACCCCGGAGACCCGGGTTCGAGAGTCACTGTCCGGGGTCTCTGTTCTCTCCCTTCGCTTCAAATGGTGTCAGAAGTGGGATGGCGACTATGAGGCCATCGGAGGCGTAGCCAATGTGTGAGCTGTATGAGGGACCTCCAGGATAGTTTGACCCTGGTGTGAGGGACCCCAGAGATGGGTGAAGCACTAGAATGTGGGGCGCCCTGGAATGGGAGAAGTACGGCTGGTGGATGTGTGAGGGACGCTAGTATGCATGAAGCACATGGCTGCGCTTCCCGAAGGGGAAGGCAGTGTGACGGAGTACCGTCACTACGGTTGAGTATGCGCTCTGACTACCGTACCAACGAGCCTGGCTCTTTGGCGTTGCGGTCAAGTTGCACGTTTAGCACCCCGGAGAACCGGGTTCGAGACCGGGTGGGGTCACTGTTCTCTCCCTTCGCTACAGTTGCATTCTCAAAGTTCACTGATTGGCAAGGATGGGATGCCTCCTGAACAAACGAGGCCGGAATCCCAGATGGAGTACTGAAGGGGAGTTGAGAAGTGTTATGATTTATCTCTGACTTATAGACTTAACATCCAAGCACCTTCTAAGGCAGATTTGTAATCCTTCAGGCCAAACCGCGCAGCTCCTCTTCTGGCAAAAGCTTTAACATATTTACTGTCTAGCGCAATAGACAAACTGCAGTCGGACTCAGCAACAGCATACCTACAACAGAAATTGAACATATTAGAACTTGCTTTGGTACCATAATACATCAATCACACATCTAAGGTCAATGACATACTTCTTGAGCTTGAGAAAGCAAGCAGCTCTGTTGGTAGGTAGAATAGGGTTATAAGGGTCAGCATCCATGCCTCTGGTATAGCACACCATAGCCTCATCATAATTTCCTTGCTTAAAATACTTGTTTCCCTGCAGAGAATAAAAAACATGACAGCATTTTGACTTTCCTAACACCAAACCAATAAACCACAATCCATACAAAATCTTTCAATGTCAGGTTAGGTAAATAAACTACTTTGAATAATTCCTCTAGAGAGAGGCTGCAAACCTTTTCCTTTTCAGCAAGAGCTTTCTCCTGATCAACCTTCACAGCACCATCTTCAGAATCTGACTCATTTGATTCCTCTGGACTCTCCTCCTTGTCCACCAAATCTAGAGCTTTGTCCTGTCAAAAAGAGCAAGAGTGGTCTCAAACAAGGGTAAATATCAAAAGTGACAATCAAGAAATAGGAAGTGGCAAATGACAGTATAACTTTTACTGTCAATGTAGGTCTCATGTTGGCGTTACCACATCAAATTTATCCCAGGCCTGGTAGTCATAAGACTTTAGCCGATCTGATTTCTTGTCTTCACTGTGGCCCTCTTTCTCTGAGACTTTGTTTTTTGCTTTGCGCTTCTTCTTTTTGAAATCTTTGTTCCTCACAGGCGGAATGCTCTTCTGCTAAAAACATAGTAATGCGAGTCTTTAGAAAGAACTCCTAGGGATAATAATTACTAAAAGCAAAAGCAAAACAAAACAAACAAACAAAAAAAACACAGAACAAAACAAAACAACAAATCCAGTCATACTGAGTTTTCTCCGTCGTTCCCTGTACGGAGCTGCTCGTCTTTCTTCTTTATGTCAGTTTCCCAGCTGTCAAGGTCTCTCATAAAGTTTTGGAGATCTTCAGTATTCTGACGCATTTGCATCTGCAGTTCTATGGCTTTGTTCCCGTTGCTCATTTCTTACTAAGGTTAGCATAAGGCCACACTGGCAATGTTAGATTATGCTAAAACATAAGACTGCCTGTTCATTCAATACAACGTTACCTTATCCTTGTTGTTAACGTTACATATCCAGGAGTAAACTGTGTATATTTCTATGGTAAACTATGGTTAGCTTCCTGTTCGCTACCGATAAACTAACACGTGAGTGCCCTACTTTGCCAATCTATGTTAAAACTTCACAGTAACAACCTACTATATCTCACAAAAACTGTAACATGCAACTGCAAGTTATATTACGCAAAGGGATTAACGTTATATCTGATGCTAGTTTCAATGCCGTTATAAAGTGATGATAGTTGAAATACCAGACTCACACACTAGCTACTGCTAAGTATTTTGGCCAGCGAAAAGTTTCAGGAAATTAAACTCTACCTACTGGTCCAAATGTTTTCCGAATAAATGTAATGATACCGTAAATTACTGTGAAGACGATCAGGAACGGACAATTTATTCTATCTAAAACAGGGTAAAACAGCCAGACCACTCCACACAACACAGCACGATGGTTGTTTGAGTCGACTAAAATTGACGTTTTCTGTTTTGAACTTGGCGTCATGACACCCAGGTACCAGAATGCTGTGCGTTGCTTCTTTTGCTTCAGAAGCAAACCAAACTACTGCCTCCTCGTGGTGTGTGGGTGACATACATAATGTGCAGTATGCATTTACCTTATGTACTGGTAGGCTAGGTACTTTGGCCTCAATTAACTTCGTATTAGCATTTTAAATTATTTATCCTTTTCCTGATGCGACTTGCATCTCATCTTTGTTTGTGTTTTCACATTACTTACACCAGCCCAGCAGGTGGCAGAAGTGCCATCAGACGACGACGACGACGAAGAAGAAGAAGAAGAAGAAGAAGAAGGAGAAGAGGAAGAATCCATGGGTGAACAGGCATATGGATAAACTTACAAACATGGGTAGAGTCATTTGATTATTTTTTATTATTTAACCCAAATTACAAAGATTTCAAGACGGAAGACTACCTACTGATATGTGGCAGTGATGCTTTAGTGAGTTTATATCTCATCTGACGCCAACCAACACTGTGATGCATTCGAACAGCTCTCAAACAACTTTAGGATCCTATTCCTGGTTGCAAATAGAGAGATAAAATCCATTTTCCCGGGACTTGTTTTTCCTGGGACTTGTGCAAGAACATTGACATGATCAGTATCCACCCACCACTGACCACGTTCTATCGTTTGAGAGGAAAAGTCAGAACAGCTGGTTTCTCATCCTTAGTGCATAAACATAGGCTACTGGACATTACATGAACGTTATCTGCTTGATCTATTCAACATGTCCTTCCTACAATGCAGGCATTGATTTGACCACTGAACTAATTAAAATAGCCCCTTGTGCTTCTTACACCTTTCTTGTAGGTTAACTTTATGCCTTGTTGTATTACTGATGATTCACTGAACAGCTGTAGCATTAGACTAGTCATTTAACTCAGTTTCAGGTGTGATATTCCTGTGATTGCTGATGCACCCAATTCATGTTGTTATTCACCCAGCATACCTATGCATTACTCTATCATTTATACTAGATTCTTTGGTTACACTTTATTTGAAGGTACCGTCATAAGACTAACGTGACACTGTCATTAACTATGACATGACATTGTCAAGAATCTGTCATAAACTTTATACACCTGTCATGACTTCTGTCATTAAGTGTCATCCGGTATTTGTCATGGTTAGGGTTAGGGTATGTCAGATGTCATGACAGGTGTATAAAGTTTATGACAGATTCTTGACAACGTTATGTCATAGTTAGTGACAGTGTTATGTCAGTCTTATGACGGTACCTTCAAATAAATGTTGCCGATTCTTTTTGTTACGCCATTCTTATCTACTCCTTACTTATATAAACTGTTACCACAAAAAGATTCAGTTGGAAAATCTCACATGTGCCAAAAAAAATTTCCCCACAGATACACCATCTCCTCTCTTGTCCCTGCGTCTTCTGGTTCCTCCTCTGCGACTTATGACAGCTTTCATGTGGCAGGTTGCACATGATCAAAATACAAAACATTTTGGGAAATTGGAAGCCTTTGTCTCGGTTGTGTTGAAGATTCTACCGGACCTTTTGAGCTCTAGGCAGAAAGTCACGCTAATAATGGGCCTTCGAACAAAGGTGAGATTTGAACTCACCTAAGAACATCATGGTCAGCATCACTGTAGTTATTATGAGATGTTAATGAGCAGGAGTTTTTCAGATGTTACTGGAGATGTGCAGGAGTGATGCCCCTGCTAATCCCAAGAGCATCAGAAGTCAATTAAGTGAAATCCAGACTCAACATCTAGAGAATGTAAGTGCATGAAATTAATGAACATTTTTGTCTCCTTTTAACTATTTAATAACAACATGTTTTGACAATCAAATATTTAAAGCATTTGTGATTTGTTTTTGTTACACACTACACAAGTACACAATATGCAAAAGAAACTGGTCTTTTCATGACTATTGCTAGGCTGAACTAGAGTGATCATTATTGCATATGCTGTTTGTTAAACTTCTAAAAAAAACTAATATTGCTTCATCTGTTGTGCCACATAGTCTGAAATTTCAGAACTGGAAAACATGCAAGTCCGTCTGTTAGAGTTTGTGTTAAGTCTACTGGAGGATCCTGTTAAAAAGGAGTCCTTTTTCAAGGTAAGCCATCCATGTGAAGATGGGTTTTATTTTTTTTTTCTTTGGTGATGATATTTAATTAATTCAACATTTCCTTTTACTATTTATGATGGTATGGTAATTTGAATAGCTAACGCATTCCTTATCAAAAGTTCTAATGAAGAACCATAAATGGTCTTGATTGGTTGTCCAGATGGTGTATCCTGTGGAATATGGACCAGACTTCGACAAAGCTCTCCAGGTTCTAGTTTGCTATTTCATCTCAAGACTGGAAAAGTTCCTACCAGTACCAAACTTTAAACAAGTATGGGAATGCATCATTCTACATCCACAAACAATGCACAATGGCATTTATAATGATACTGTGGACAGAACGAAAAAAATTCCATTATTGACCTCTTAGGTTTCTTCCTGGGTGGACAGCGCCTCTCTCTGGGATGAATGTCAACTGCACCTCAGTCAACTAGAGCATCTTGACACTCTGTCTCAGAATTACCATGGAGACCTGGTTGAGACTGGTAAGACTTTAAAATAAACAGATATACAGCAGGGCCGTGGGAAGATGATTTGACTTGGGGGTGCTGAGGAGTGCCGACAAATAACATTACATTTATTCAATTGCTGTTTACAGCACAAACATATTTGAGCTAGGTCTACTTGGGCGCGCGCACGGACGTGCATAAAAGAAAGAGTGAGAGGTGTTGCAACATCTGCAAATTAGGCCTGCCTACATCTTAGACTACACGAACAATTCTGTAATAACCGCAACTTTTAAAGTGAGACTACTAGGAAAACAAGTTCGGGGGATTGCACCCATGAAAAAAAAATCAATACGGACCGACAGGTTAAATGGCAAAAGGCAACCTCCATTATTTCAGACTCAGATCATCAACACAACTCCAGCTGCCTGTCACTCGTTGCCATCCCATCAGAACGAATTTATGGTCAAGACCAAAGACCAAGGGTTAAACAAATTATGTTAACTAACAACTCAAGTAAATAATAATTTGTGCGCTGAGCATAGTATTTTCATTCAAACAAAACGTCCTTGCTAGCTCGCATTCACTTCAGTGAGTCGGCAAAACTGTTTACTAATATTAATTCGTGGAATAAGCTGGATGTGTCCCAAGAGTTTCTGGTGAGTGAGTTTGTTTGTTATGAACTGATCGAGAAGAGCACTTGAAGTCCAGAAACTGAACTGTGATGCTGCCGTCAGTCACAGGACTCCGACGCGCATCTAAACAGCTGGGGAGGAAAGTACCTGATCGTTGTGGTGCAGTCTCCTTTAGGCTTTAGATGGGCTACTGTCAGCTTGCTTTTCCAGGCGTAGGGTGGATTGTCCTAAAGTGTATACAGCCGAGCATTAATCTTCACAAATAAAATGACAGACGAAGCAGATTGTAAATTGTCAGTACGGCTATTTCCACCTGACCTAATATCGACAGAACACTTTGCGTCTCCTAGTCACTGCGCTGGGTGCGCTGTGCATTGTCATGACTCCGTTTTGACAAAAGCAAAAATATAGCCTGCTTAATCAGAATTGACACTTAATGTTATTCTCGATTACAAACATTACACTCATGTATGGACGCGGGAAAGATATTTTCATGCGTTCTTCGAGTTATTTTTGTCATATGGCAGGAGGGGCTGAATGCGTGACCAGTGGAAAGTTCAGGTGCTGCAGCCCCCCAGCACCCCTACTTCCCACGGCTATGATGTACAGTATAATAACAACACATCTAAATCTTTGCATTGTTTATGGCTAATGTTGACAGACACATTTCACCTCTTCTCTTTTTGTGGCCCATTCATGTAAACAACAATAGTCAGGTATACAGAAGGTTTGCACCGGCTCTGAGCTGTATGGGCCAATCAGCAAACATAGGGAATGATACATGATATATATACAGTACTATATATACAATATGAATTTCATCCAGGACTTTATTGGCCTGGCTTTGCCTTACCCTATGTAGCTCCATTTGCCATTCCGGTTTGCAGAGATCAATTCCATACTGTGCTAAAAAGCAAGCAGGATCAGGAGTTGTGAGAAATACTGTCGGTTTCTATTAGCGTAGCTTACTTCATGATGAAGGTGGTGCATAACGTTTGTGATTGGGTGAAATCAGATTTAATTGTTTCAAAATTCTACAGTTCACACCTCCAGCTTGCAATCGTTTGTTAATGGTGAAATGCCAGACCCTTGTACGAAGCTAAAGTGCAGACCAAGGAGATTGTCAAAGCCAGGCTAGGACATTATGTAAATAATACTGGTAGAATGCCTTGTTCTAACCTCAAATTAGCATAAAAAACAAACAGCACAGATAATAGTATAAGTCAGTACAGCCTTATGTACTTTAAAAATATTTTTAAAAAATCATATTGTGATGCTATCCACAGATCTTCCATCTAAAGAAGAGGATAGAATCATGTCTTCCTTGTCATTTCAACACACACCTGGTAAGGACCACCATGTCACCAACTTGCCCAGCCAGCATTCACAAAGTTCTTCCACACATGAACTCCAAGACGAGAATCAGGAAATACACAGACATGGCGAGAGCCACAGAGATGAAGTTGTAACTTCAAGATTACTCACAAATGTCAGCGAAGGCCAAGAACTGGCTGGACATTCTATGAGTAAAAATCAGGATGATACAAATGATGTGGAAGATGCTAGCCTTAGCTTGGAAATGGAGAAACAGACTCCAAATCAGAGCTGTGTTCCCAGTTTGGGACTAGGACATGGGAAGACTCAAAAGTCCCCAGAAGCTGTATCCAGTGTATTGGTTCCTAAAGAGACAGATGGAGTAACTGTAAAGCTGATAGGCAATCTTCCAAACCTCAGTTGTGGTCAACAGCAGGGCTCCTCACCCCCAGGAGGGGCTGTCCTGCAGACTGTTATGCCTTTACAGTTTGTGTCACTCACTCCAGTTAACCAGCCTGCCGAGAAGAGGATTGTACCTCTTCCAAATCCTGGAGTGAACCCAGCTGTTGTACAGCAGAAGTAAGGTCCAAATAGAGTTAATAACATCTTAATAACATCAACATTGAATATTATTGGTCACAGGGAAGGGAATGTTATGTGTCAAAGGCTAATTTTGTGTGTTTTGGTGTTTTATGCAGAATCATTTTGGTGGTCTCTAACGTACCGTCCATCAACAATACAACAGATGCTGCAAAAGGTTTGATGCATTTTTTTTTTTTAGAGAGAGAGAGAGAGAGAGAGAGAGAGAGTTTGGTTTGGCCTGTGTCATGCTTTCATTTACCGTTTGCTTTTATTCCCCAGGAGCTGTAACAGCGGTCCCCTCTCAAAATCCTGCAAGCTCCCCAGGTTCCTCTGAGTTGAGAAAGCTGCTGCCAAAAATCAATTTGACACAGAAAATCAATCTTTCTGCTGGTGTGGCGACTAAGAGCTTGGCTTTTCCGTGGAAACGTTGGAGGTGCACAACTTGCAGCAAGTGTTTTAAATGCCGCTCAGACCTGCTCAGACACCTCCACTGCCACCGCAAAGATAAAGGCCAGTATAGCCGAGACGCATTGGGCATTGGCACAGACAAACTGAAAGTTGTGAGCCAGTGCGGCCGACACAAAGATCCGGCTTTGTCTGAACCAGAAACCTTGAATGTTGGCACCGACAAACAGAAAGGCAGGTGTCGGCGCAGCGAACACGAAGATGACACCTCAAATGTCAGCATGGACAATCCAGAGGAACAGTGTCTTCCATATGAGTGTGTCACATGTGGGCTGAAGCTGCCGACTCGGAATACGTGGCGCAGACACAGAAAGAGTCACAGGCCCGATGGGCCGCCATTCAAGTGTACCCACTGTGGTAAGGAGTTCATTAAGCTGTCTGGTTTTAGGACCCATCAGCAGGTCCGACCCGACCAGAAAGACCCCTCACTGCCAGCATGTTTACAGCAGAAGTCCAAAAAAATCCCTGTCAGAGTCAAGACGGAAGCAGGCCAGTGCCGCTTCTGTGGTGACAAGTTTCCCGGAGCCATTGAACTGCGGAACCACTTGAGGACGCATCCTGAGTACAAACCCTACCATTGTGAGTTGTGTGATGAAACGTTCCAGACTAAATCTGCCCATATGGTGCACATGGGCACGCATACAGGTGAGAAGCCTTACCTGTGCTCGGACTGTGGCAGGCAGTACTACAGCCTCCACCGTCTCAAAAAGCACATGAGGGCTCATGAAAAGGTGAGGCAGCAGCACTACTGTCCCGTCTGCAATAAAGAGTTCACCCAGCGAGGGGCAGTGACGGTTCACATGCGCCAGCATACGGGAGAAAAGCCTTATTTGTGCTCGGTGTGCAGTAAAGCTTTCGCTTCGACTGCCATGCTCCAGGTGCATATGCGCACCCACACTGGTGAGAGGCCCTACAGGTGCAAGGTGTGCAACCAGTGCTTCGTCACGTCCAGCTCACGGCTCTCTCATATGCGTGTGCATAGTGGGGAAAAGCCATTCACCTGTGTCCACTGTGAAAAACATTTTGCGCATAAAACATCTCTTCAAAAACACATGCACGTCCACACAGGGGTGAAGCCGTTTAAATGTCCCATGTGTCCCAAAAGTTACATCACTCGCAACCACTTGAATAGACACTTACTAACACATAAGGCAGATGACCAGTAGACCTCAATAAAGCAATTTTTTTTTTATTTTATTTTTTTTTAAATAACTTCAAGGATCTGACTTTTCCAGACAACAGTGTAATTCTCAGCCCTGTCTTCAAACTGTTTATCAATAAACAGCATGAAATTTGTATGTGATTCTGTCAAGAGTTGAATAGTTGATTGTGTTTCTTAACAGTTCAGCAGGATGATTGGCAGCTTTATTACTGCTTTGACTTGGTGTTGGAATATGTAAACCTGGAGGAGAATCCATACAGTCATTGGGAGAATCGTGTCAAAGAAAAAAACCTATGAACCTACATGTACAGTATGCACTAGCAGCAGTACGATAAAGAGATGAAATAGAAGCAGAATGGGCTTGAGGAAATTTAGAGAACAAGAAATGTAAATGGAGTTTTACTGATCAATCCAGATATTCTGGATGAGTAAGAGGTTTTGTTTCCTGATGAAATGAATAATTTGTCAGGTTACTCCTGGACAGTAGGAGGCGGTACCTACCAAATCCAAATTGCGTAACTGGGATATTAAGCTACGAAGAAGTAAGAGAAGAGGAACGATGGGTATGTTTGTTTTTGGAAAACATCATAAAATCTACTCAATTTGAAATTTGAAATGTAGACCCCGACAGTTGTTTGTTGTGTTCTGAAATGCAGTGATGATGCGTGTGGTTGCAGATAAATGTAAAGAGCAGCCTTGCTTGCAGAATCTCTTTATGTTGCAAACATACTAATCCCTGTAATCCCTTCTGTTCAGTCCACATGCAGGAATCTTATTTGGGCATAAAAACTGTAGTTGCAACTGCATTAAAGGCTGCTGCATGTGTCAGAAGAAATCCAATAAATTGCATTTTGTGTGTAGACATTAGCAAATTGTACGGTCTTTTCCGTGCTGTTGGTATCGTTATAACGTTAACGTTATTTGTGGTGGCTTTTCAATATTTCATCATGTAGGGGGGTTTATCCAAGCTTCGATAGTCTGGCTAACTGTTAGTCATTATCAGCGATACCGGTTTACGTGCAATATACGCTTGTCACTTTTTCGTGAATATTGCATTATAACGTTAAACGAAAAATGCTGGTGTGCTGTTTTCAGACTGCACATCCCCGATGTCATCTCTCCGGCTTTTGGTCCCCCCTCTGCGACTGATGACCGCCTTCATGTGGCAAGTCGCACAAGAAAGGAGTCTGGAGCATTATGAGAAGCTGGAGAACTTTGTTTCACTGGTGACAAAAATAGTCCCAGACTTGCTAAGCCAAAAGCAGAAAGCGTCCCTGATAATAGGACTTCGTGCAAAGGTATCTATAAATCTATGAGAAGAAAAAATGTCAAAACGTCATTGTTGTGAGTGCATGTTGTCACTGTATTCGTCTCCCCGTGCCCCATGTCCAGATGTTGTTGGAGATGTGTAGAGGTGAAGTTCCAGTGGATTCACAGACTCTGAAAACACATATTCATCAAATTCAAAGTCCTCACCTTCCAAAGGTGAGTACACTAATGTCCCTTCTTGATCAGTTAAATAAATCTGAATTAAGCCTCAATTTGGTAATAAGTTTATCCATTTGGAATAAATAATCTTTTCAGCAGGAAATTAAATGTAATCTTTAAACCCCTCAGGATGATAGAACTCCACACAATTAATGCAAATGCAATTAGTGCACTTAGGCTCCTTTTTCATTTACAGTAGCTAAATCTATTTTTTTTTTTCCTTACCACAGTCTCGGCACTCAGAAATGGATACTTTACAGAGCAACTTGTTGAATTTGATTTTAAAGTTGTCTGAGAACCCAGCTGAAAAGGAAGATTTTTTTCAAGTGAGTGATCACAACTTGAAATAAACATTTTGATTGACATATCTATCCCCATCTTCAGACTTCCAAAATTTGTATTAATTTGGAGGTACTAATGTTTTCTGTAACCCCACTTCCCCAAATTTCCACATTTCCCCTTTTATCTTTAGAGGGTGTATCCAATGGAATATGGGCCTGATTTTGACAAAGCTCTCCAGGTTCTGGTTTGTCATTTCATCTCCAGGCTTGAAAAGATTCTTCCAATACCAGATTTTAAACAGGTATGTGAAGCTATCCATTTAAATTTCACACCGGTGCATAAAAGACCTTTAAGAACATGTATTTTAGCATGGCAATGACCAGTTTTGTTTTATCCTCTGTTGGCCAGATTGCCACATGGATAACCAGTCCCTCGCTGTGGGATGAATGCAGGTGGTTTGCTTCTCAGACAGAGGACCTGCAACGTCTTCTGCAAGATAACTGCCACACGCCTTTGGATGACAATGGTACTCTTATTGGTTTGCTTTGTTTTCACATATTTAAAGTTGAGTGGCCCAGACTCCCCTTGAATTTACTTTTTAATGTATGTAGTCCGTTTTAATCTTCCCACTTGAGGGCCACCTTAATGGAATTATCTGGAATGAATCAACGCATAAGGTTTCACTTAGAAATGCCCCATTCTGTTAGCATTAGCTGACATTTCACCATCTCGGTCTGCGTTGCACAAAATTCAATCATTGTCATGGCTACCAATAGCACTTAACACTGTGAAACAGCAGGGCTATATGTTGTTGATTCACTCTGTATTATTGCTTTAAGATCTGTCTGAGATCTTGACAGTATTTACAAACTATGTTTACTAATGGCAAAGATTTTTTTAAAAATTTCATTTTGCTCCTGCTTTGTGAGTCATTCTCAAGTTCTTATCCTCCACAGGCCTTCCTTCTGTAGCTGAGGATAGAATAATCTCGTCCTTGTCACTGCCACATTCAGCTCTTCACGTAAACAGTCAGAAAATCTGTAAGAAGGAGCCCTGTTTGGAGACACAGAGCTCTGCCACTCAGACACACCAAGATGACCAGGACATAAAGGGTCTTCACCAGCAGAACTGCCAAATTGATGACCCAGCATCGGGTGTGAGCAAAGAGGACCATGGACTGCCCAAACAGCTTGATATTGATCATGAAGTTGATTTTAACACTGAACTAGATTTGAGTAAATATGGGGCATGGGGAAAGGGCACTACAGAAAATACCAGTCATGGGAGATCCAGAGGAACACATCATATTGCTTCAAGAGAGAGTTTAGACCCAGATGACATTGCTGTAGCCAAACTTAAACTTCCTGACACACCTGGACAACACCATAGTAAGTTATTGAAGACTAATGTGCCTTCAGAGGAGTTTGGTTCAACTTCTCCAGTCAACAAAAAAGACCAGACAGTGCAGGAGAGCCTAAGTTTGACTCATCTTGGCAAGACTGCCAGCCCAAGTGAAACATCCCAAAAGTCTTCCCAGCAAAGGTAAGATCCACAAGTTATAGTAGAAGTATATAAAAACAATGTCCAGTGCCATGAAATGCATGGAATTTTAGTATGTGAATTTTTGTATGCCAACTTCTTTGGCACATTAATGTTTTTTTTGGATACAGTTCAAAGAGTGTTGCTGGGTAATTTATGAATGTTCTATTCTGCTTTTAGAGCCCCCCTGGACTTTTCCAACAATAACCAGGATGATGGGAATGGTAGGATCTATTTCTGAGCCATTTCACATATTGCAACTGTATTTTGTTACTTCTTGCATGACTTAATTCCCCATTTTTTCAGGGACTGCAGAAGATGAACTTGCTCCGGAGGAGGCCGACTCCCCAGAAAGACCTCCATCTGGAACCAGCTCTTCCTCCAGGGTGCCTTCCAGGAGCCTTGTGTCTCAGCTGGCTAAAAACAAGTGTCCTCGCTGTGGCCAAAGCTTCAACTACTACTCCGAGCTCCTCAGGCACCAACGCTGCCACTGCACCGGGGCCAAATACCAGTGTTCCCAGTGTGGCATCAAGTACCAAAACGCCTCGCTCCTCGCCGAACACAAACTGGAGCACCTCAAAACGTCCTCCGCCTATATCTGCTCAATCTGCGGGATGACCTTAGGCTCGTTCAACAGCTGGCAGCAGCACCAAAGGGAGCACACGCTCCAGTGTTCTTACTGTGGCCGCGGCTTTGAGCGCCTCTCGGGCTTGATGACCCACATGCGGGCCCACCACAACCGTGTTGATTCACCTTCCCTTTCTCTATCCACAAATTCCCTTGCTGTGTCTTTATCCACGAGCACACCTCTTCCATCCTCTTCTAAGGATTCACCTGTTGCGTCTTCATCAAAGAACTCAACTTTTCCACCGTCGTCTAAGAACTTGCCTTTTCCATCTTCATCTAAGGATTCACCTGTTCTTTCTCTATCTAAGGATCCACCAGATCCTTGTTCATCTAAAGACTCACCCGTTTCATCTTCAGCTAACCATTCGCCTGTTTCGTCATCTAATCATTCACCTGTTGCATCTTCAGCTGACCATTCACCTGCCCCTACCTCATCCAAGGATTCACCTGCTCTGTCTCGGACTGAGGAGGATCCCATACAGCTGACTCAGAATGAGTGTCAGTTCTGTGGACTGCATTTCCCCTCCCTGCTGGAGTTGAAGAACCACCTAATGACCCATACAGAACTCAGGTCCTATCATTGCGACCAGTGTGACAAAAACTTCATTTCCAAACGTAGCCTTCAGGACCATTTGGCCGAACACAAAGGGGAGAAGCCGTGCCTGTGCGAGGTGTGTGGCAAGCGTTTCTCTTCTCCTGCCCAACTTAAGTCTCACAAGAGAGTACACGCCACCCAGCATGGATGTCCCTATTGTGGTAAACTTTTCAGTCTGCTAGGAAACCTCAAAATTCACATTCGTACCCACACAGGAGAAAAGCCTTTCCCGTGTTCCACCTGTGGCAAGCGCTTCCCGTCTGCGGGAGACCTCCAGGTGCACGTGCGTATACACACCGGAGAGAAACCCTACAGGTGTGACGTGTGCGATCGAGGCTTTGTCACCTCCAGCCAATGTTCAGTGCATAAGCGTACGCATACTGGCGAACGGCCGTACTCTTGCACCGTTTGCGGGAAGCGTTTTGCGCAGAGACAGTGTTGCCAAGAGCACATGATGATACACACTGAGGAGAGGCCGTTCATATGCTCCGAGTGTCCCAAGAGCTTCAAACGCAGAACACACCTGAGAACACACGAAAAAACACACCGAAAAATGACCACGCTTGAATGAACCAGACCAAGCAAACTGATTCAAAAGGACACATTTTCACATTTATTTCTCACAAATAAATGAGAATTCTTATTTTATGAAATACTTTTTTTTTGTTCCTGTCCCATATCAGCTAATCTGTTGTATGTGTGTCATATGTAGTGGTGTTGTTTAAGGAAAACATCCAGAAAATAGAAAACCTAATACCCCTTTGGTGTCTTGCCTGGACTGTTACCATACTCATTCACAGCCTTAAAATGCAAGATAAAAAAATATACACCTTGACTCAGTAGGGCGTAGCAAGTTTTTTTTTTAACCTTTCATTCTACATCTCTTTTTATTCTACAGATTATTTGAATGAACACAGAGTAGTTTGAACTTTATGTTCCATGGGTATTACTGTATTCCTTTCAGTCACTTATTGAAGTGATATTTTGATTTATTTATTTAATTAGAATTTTGTTTATTTTATAAACTGTGGCTGCACTGTTCTACTAAACATTAAATTACACATTCAAATCTTTCTACTTCACTGTTGATGTCAAGCTGCTGCCTGCAACACCTCAAGATATTGCAATTCTGTGAGCAACCTTTTTGATGCCAGTCACATATACATTATGCATTTAGCATGCAGTTACCCATGCTAGAAGTTGATACTTGCCATCAGAACATTATTAAAGATTGTGTGTCACTACTCTGTAATAGCCTGACATAGCCCGCCCATAATACGAATGTTCATGAATACGGATGAACAGCAGTATTATGGTCAGGCTATGTCAGGCTAACTCTGTAAACCAGTTTCAACAAAATGCTTAGTTTTAAGATAGACAGAAGGCAAATATTCTTCACATATGTCTTTCAGTTCTGCAAATACAAACGTACACAACGTTGTAAGAAAATGTTCGTCTGCATGAAAAGGTCCATAATACTCCCACCCTGAAGGTGGCAACAACGAATGTCTCGATTATCAGTCAGCAGTCGAGAAAACATCCGAAGAAATTTCAAAGGTTTATACCAGAGCCCGTTTCTCTGTTTATACTGGTTAGTTATGTTCATACTAAAAATGTAATATAAAGAAGACGACATGCATCAGCAAAGTGTTATAAAAGAAGGTAAGATAAAAATAGGGTCGCACAGTTCATTTTAACATTACTTTGCCCAGCTTGCAAAGTCAGTGGTTGAAAAAGCTTATTTTACCATAATGTCGACAGGTTGTAGGCTAGCTACCAAGCTTAGATTTATGGTGGGTTAACTGTAAATTAAACCTAGGTCTTCCTGTGGCAATTATGCAAATTCAACATGAGATGTATTTAATTAGATATATCAAGTAGGTATTTTGGGATGGGAATTCGAGCGCTTTCAGCTTGTGTCATTCCACGCTGATGGAACGATCTACCGAGCACTACCAGAGCGTCCCTGTCAATGGTCCATGCCCGTCTTCAAGCAACTTTAGACCCAACTCTTCGCACCCCCTGTCGTAGCAGTCCCGCATTTTAATGACCCTGTAGTGATATTTTCCCCTAAGACTCGTATTGATTGTTAATCCTCTTTTGTCTGCTATAGCCATCTCCATTTGATGCAAGAATGACCCCAGGACCCCTGAATAAATCATTGATTCACTTAAGACTTTAAAAGCATTGATAGCTTGTAGAGAGTAGAAACAGGCCCACTTGGTGCATGAAACCAAAAAGGGGGGGTAGTAGACCTCAACATCACTGGACAGTTCATAGCGTGAGCTCTAAACAAAAACAAACAAACAAAAAATCAGTTAACTTTATTACAAGTATTCACTTTTGTGTTTCTCCATGTAGAGTCAAGCCCTCACTCATCAGTCCTTCATCTGCTTACCTCTCCTCTCCGACTGCTCTGTGCATCTATCTGGCACATTGTCCAGGAGAGAGATGTGCTGAATTACGAGGTGTTGGAGGAATTTGTCACTCTAATTACAGAGACTGTCCCAGAGTTGTTGAATCACAGACAAAGTGCTCAACTCATCCTTGGACTGCAAGCAAAGGTAAAAACATGAGGCGCATCATTGCCCCGAGTGTTGTTGGTACTATTTTCAGGAAATGATCAAAATAATGATGAATACAATGAAATGATTTAGGCTAAATGTTTGATAAGGTTAAGATCTCTCACCCATGTGTTCCAGTCACAGCTGGTGTAATTAATTTTATTGTATAAGGACAGCCTTGTTGGACTATGTTTGTTCTCATTGCAGATGGTCCTTGAGTTGTGCCGTTCTGATAGCCTGAGCAATTTGAAAAACATCCAGCGTCACCTGGACAGAATCAGAATACCTGCTAATGCTCTGGCAGAATCTCTGGTTAGTTGCAAAGGCAATCTGATAAAATAACAGATTAAAAACAATATACTTCCTGTTGGGGAGTATCATGAGAAGTTGAACCTCAGCTGCTTTAATGTAAATATACGATTTTCTTTTAATCTACTTTTTGTGTGAATTCATCTTTCTGTGCCCATCATGGTTTATAGTATTTAAAGATGCAGTCAGCAGCCGGGTTACCATCTAACATGTTATGCGCATTTAAGTTATGCAAATAACAAATCCTTAGTCGGAAATGCCTCAACACGTGAATCAACCCACTAATGTAAATATGGGTACCACTTTATAATGACCGTCCTCTATAAAGTTATTAAAAAGCTTATTAACATCAATAAGAAGTTACTTTGAAAGTTAGTGGTTTCATTCAGTAAGATGATTTAATTTCATCAAGTTTTTCCATTTTATCATTTAGCCATAACAAACAAACTATAAACTAACTGTTAACTTACTAATTTACTATGCTGTAAATTCCTGTTAATTACTGTTACCTAACTGTTAATTGTTATCTATTAACAGTTAAATAACAACTTACTGATGTTAATAAGCCATTTAATAACCACTTATAGAAGACGGGTTGTTATAAAGTGCTACCCGAACAGTTCAACTCGTAAATTCAGGAGCACATAAATGCAATCTTGAAGTTGTTGACAAATTTACTTTTTTTCAGACTAGAGATGAAGATGTTGAAACATCAAAGTCTAATTTCCTCGCTCTTGTGGATATTCTATTGAATGACCCTGTTGAAAGAGATGCCTTCTTTCAGGTCTGTATATAAAGTAGTTACATAGGCTACAGTTAATGATGGCATTGATCATGCACGTGCTTATAAGCTACTAATTAATATTTGTGCATGAGTGAGTGTAATGTGTGAATGTGGAATTGAAATGGTTGCTGTTCCCCTGTCTCAGGAGGTGTTTCCAGTGGAGTACGGTCCAAAATATGATCTTGCACTGGAGAGACTCATCTGGACATTTGTGTGCAGGCTTGAGGAGGCTCTGCCTGTGCCCAGCATATGTGAGGTATGACAGTTCTGCTTTCACATGTTCTGCTAGCCTGATAAACCAGCCTAAATGTGAGATTGGATGTCTAATTTAGTCTGGCCCCGATGAATGGATACAAAGGGAGATTGTTGATGAGCACAACCCGTTGTCTTTCAAACCATGTCTGTGCCTATAGGCCAACGCTCTGTCGTCACTCCCTCAAAACCCCGCCCGCTTTGATTCAAAACACATCTCTGCGTTATGATTGGTTTGCCAGATTCCTGGCATTCTGGCAGAATTGGAGAATGATGCGAGGCTAGACCACTCGCAGACAAAACATTTTGGCGTCCAGCGGGTGGCGCTGGTTTACTAGGCTAATGTTCTGCATGTGTTTGGACAGGGTTAAAGGCTTGTATTGTCACCTGTTTACTGTAAATAGTGGTTGACCTCAAGTGATATATATTTGTTTCAGGTTGCCTCCCTGCTGAGTGTCTCTCCTTCTCTCAGAAAGGAATGTCATCAAGCCCTCTCAAAACCCCAGGATTTGCTCAACACTCTCAGCCATCACAAAAACCATGCACACACAGAAACAAAGGGTAAAGCAAACCTGTACTTGTTACCACCATGTTATTACCAGATGATAACAGCTGATCAGCAGCGAGATGTTGATATTGTTACGAGGGGCAACGCGAAGGGGGCAAACACAACATTGGCCTCGCTGTCTAGGGGAATATAGATATTACTGACCCTGCCGTCTAAACCCCTGTAACCTAGAATGTATGCGGAAAAAACATGTAAGTCAGCGTGTGTGTAGCTAAACGTGTCTGCGTGTCCAGGGAAAGCCACTTACCTCTACTGGTTCGACCAGCCCGGTCTTTGCCGTCTTCGCCGGCGAGTTTGTGCTAGTACCCGAATTTCAAGTTTGAGCACCGATGGTCTATCTTTGCTTTAGCGGTCTACACCGCTCATGGTATCATGGTACTGAATCCAACCCCGCCTCCTTCTTCTTCTATCACGCTACTTAAGGGCTGGCCACCAGCAGAGGCAGCCAGCTCCCCCTGGGGTATGGGATGTGTAATTGGATTGTGTAGTGTCTTAACGTGGAACTACTAACTGACCCTAAACTCGTTTCGTAACAATATGTTTGTTGTTACTTGTTAAGTGAATCAATGTGAATAATAATGACCATTTCTTCTGTCTCTACATCAATATAGCCAATTCACCAGCCCCAGCCTCTGTAGATGATGACTGCATCTTCTCCTGTCTTGCTTCTTCTCATCGGCCTTTGGTGCCAGCAATGGCAGATACCCTATGCCTAGAAATGGACTTGGAGTCAGAAATCTATGAAGGGATAGAATGTGAAGAAATTAGTGTTCTGGATGCTGTGGTCAATGCTAAGGATGTTCAGCCAGTGGCAGGAAGGAGCAATGACAGTGGTGCAAAGGAATTGGCCAAGTTGGTTGACCACCAATGGAATGGTGCATCTGTGACTGGCGAGGGTCGCCATTGCCAGACGGAGATTGCGACAGTCGATGACGAACGGGAAGAGCCACTGAGCTCCAAGGAGGTCACCATCTCACAAGGCAGCTGTTTCCTGTCCGAGGCCCGGTCTGAAGAAGATCTTCACTGGTCTGAGCACTGCTACAGCCAAAAGGTGCCTGTACCTGGTGCCAGTGAGGACGTACTGAAACGACTCTGTCTGCAACGGCAGCCCACTGTGAGACTGGAGAGAATTGACATCAGTGGTAAAACTCTGCCACAGCCTCCCCTGAGACAGAGTGATAGGACGCCAAAGAAAAAAGTTCTGATGCTCTGGAGGAAAAATCGAGGGCCTGAGATTGCCTGGCTTGTTGAGTAAGTAGTAGTTTGTGCCTAGTAATGTATCACATTTGGGAAATGGCTTAGTACTTTAATTATGTTCTTTTTTGTTGTTGTTTGTTTTATCAGGCCTGAGTTGACTCCAAAGACTGTCCAGTCTGACATGACTCAGAAAACAGCCAAATCAGGTAATTTATTCAACAATGTTCAGTGTGACACCCATTCAAGAAGTAGCAATGGAAGTGGTGAAAATGTCTAGATTATATCGAAATGTTTGTTTTAGTGAGGGGAGTCTGAAGTCAAACCACAGCTAACAAACCTGCTGATTACTCACCTCTCTGACTGGTTGTACTGCTATACTATTGCGTGCAGAGGGATTGGAAAGACAGCTGTTTATCCCGCCCCCTCTACCAATGGACCTTTCCCAGGCATTGTCAGGCTAGCTCTAGGGTAAACTGGTCCTTAACTATTGATAGTTGATAAGTGTAAGTCACTTTAGATTTCAAACTTTACAAACTAGCGTTAAAATTGAAATACGAATTTCTCATATCCTGAGACTGAGTATTGAAAGCTGTAACAGCTTATAGCTAATTGGGTGCCATTTCTGAGTATTGGGAATATGTAAAGGACATAATGTGTCATTTTATTGTTTAACTGTATCCTTTGACAACTTTATTCGAAGGTGAGAAGAATTCAGCTATGGTCTTTGCTTGCTCTGAGTGCTTGTTCAAAGACGTCTCCGGTGCTAACCTGGAAGAGCACATCAGGAAGGAACATCCAGACGAGTTCAGGAGGCTCGTTTCAACTGGTATGATTAACACAGCGGAACCTAAGAAGCCAGGCAAAGAAACAAAAGATCTGTCTGACGGTCAAACTGAGCCTCCTAAAATAGTTCTCATGTTCAAGGCACGTCTAGACAGGCCTAGAGGGACCAATACTGCCATTGAGGCCAAGAACGTGGAACTGCAGCACAAGTGTTTTCACTGTCCAATGTTGTTCAGTTCCGCAGTCCTTTTGAAGAAGCATATAGAGACATCTCATGATGGTTTGGGTCTTCCACCCAGAAATAAAAATGCTGAGCAATTGTGTGAGCAGGCGCAGGACCCACAAGACCAAAGGGCTAAAACAGTAGGCTCTGATTCGACTCCTCTGACAGATTCTTTGAATTCAAGCACATGTCCTGAATGTGGGAAAATCTTCATGAGAGTTCGTGAAATGCGAAAACATTACCAAACATCACACATGGCCATCAAAACACGCACATGCCCTATATGCAAGAAAGACTTTTGCCAACCCTACGTGATGCGAAAACATTATAAGGTCATACATTGTGGGTGGGAGGATCCAAATAAAAAGTCATTTCCATGTCCAGTGTGTCAGAAAAACTTCACAACAAACAGTTATATGCAAAAACATATGTGGGTGATGCACCTGGAGGGTGACAGGCGACCATGTCCAATATGTGGAAAAATTTTCAGTGACATGCAACGTCATTTATTAAAGAAACATGGTGGGCAGGGAGATCTACTGAAAAGTAAAAATAACAACAACCTGGACACACAAATTAAAGATATGTCTGTTGTTCAGACAGACCCTCCCCAAATAGCCCCAATGACCATAGGTACCGAGACTTCTTCAGACAACACTGACAGTGGAAAATTGTTCCAGGACTTACAAGTCCTGAACAAATGTGTGGCAAATGAGACCAAGAAGGTGGAACATCAGTTCAAGTGTTTTCACTGTCCGATGTTGTTCACGTCGGCTGTCCTTTTGAAGAAGCATATAGAGACATCTCATGATGGTTTGGGTCTTCCACCTGAAAACAAAAATACTGAGCAATTGTAGGATGGCAAAGTTTCAGCTCCTCTACCAGATGCTTTGATTTCAAACCAATGTCCTGTATGTGGGTTAATCTTCATGCAAGTTCATGAATTGCGAAAACACTACGGCATAACACATGGTGAGCTTGTATACAAGTTAGCTCAGCCCACGGAATCATGCACGTGCCCTAAATGCGGGAAAAACTTCTGTCGATCTGACGTGATGCGAACACATTACTTTACGATGCATGTTGAGGGGGAGCATGGAGATTCCAAGTCATATCCATGCGCAGCGTAATAGAAATTCTGCAATGAAAAAACATTATTCGATGAAGCATGGGAAGAGGTCGGAAAGACACCCATGTCCAGAATGTGGAAAAATGTTTGTCTATCCCGGTGTCATGAAAAGACATTTGAAGAAACATGGTGTGCAGGAGGCGCCAACACCTACCAAACACCTGTGTTGCCATTGCGGCAAATCATGCTTCAAGACCTCTGCACAGCTGCAAAGTCATGAGATGATCCATAGTAAAGAGCGACCTCACACTTGTCCCCATTGTGGCAAAACCTTCAAAGTTCCGATTAACCTGAAAATTCACCTGAAGACACACCTATCTTCCCAGGAGCGCCCTTCCTTTTTATGCACGTTCTGCGGCAAGTCTGTTGTACAGCGGAGTAATTTGCGACGCCATCACCTCATGCACTCTGGAATTAGGCCGCACAAGTGTAAAGAGTGCCCAAAGAGCTTCTTCACCAACGACGAGTTGAACAAGCACTTGCGCTACCACACCGACGACAAGCCCTTCAAGTGCAGCAAGTGTGGCAAACGCTATGTGCAGAAATCCCACCTGACCATTCATATGTACGTACACACACGGGAGAAGCCATTTGCATGCTCAGTGTGTGACCGCCACTTTAGGAACAATACCACACTCAGATGACACAAGAACATCCACAAAAAGAAGATGAATGTAAAACCAGCTGACTGTTCACCTCAGTCAGGCACTTGAGAACAACTGACGCGTTTGTCATCTAATGTAGATTTATGGCATTGCATCGACATTTTCTCTGTAATGTTTACCAATTAAAATGGATGGACTCATCTCATATATGGTTTCTGTTCATCTGCTTTTCTTCATTGAGTGGCATGTGTTTATGTTATTGAAGAGATGTTTTTGGTGAAAATATGTCCAGTGTGAATATGCAGGGTCGGCTGCATCCTCATTTTGCTCTGTTAAGTCCCTGATGATAATTAACTGGCTTAGTTCTTCTCAAATTCTACCTCCTGCATCTGCAGACTGGCACAGACTGAGAAAACTCGACTCGCCACGCTTTCACATCATTTCACTTCATGGAATGACATCACTAACTGTCCATAAGACATCACCACAAAGTGTAAAATAGATAAATAGCTATCAAGCATGATAAATAAAATAGATAACAATAACAGTAATAGATATCAGCAACAATCAACACAACAGTGAACAATCGTAAGACTGTCAGTGTTTCAGAATTTAGTCAATTGAGCTACGTTACGGGAGTGCAATTGGGCGTAGCACCAAATTCTGGGCCCTGTGCACAAGCGGCCACCATGGGCTCCCCCACGGCCTGGAGTACAATTCCAGATTTGTCCACCTTTTGGGGCCCTGGTAACTCAACTTTTTGTTTTGGATAATTGTTTTTTTAATATATCAACGGACAACACTAACCACTGGGTGAGCAGCAGATGTTTTAAAATAAAGGTTGTTTTAAGGACATTATCTCAGACATTCACATAGCAAGCCATTCTGAAGCAGAAAAGGGGGGATTCTAAATGAGCCATATATCTGAGACAGGACCAGTTGTTAAAATGTTGGTGTTAATGATTCTATTTCATCCTAGACACTCCAATGGCCTAAACATGCTAAAAAGAAAAAAGTCCTGAATAGATAGCTTTTACAATATTCATGCACAAGCATGTAAAACCCCTTGTATCTCTTTGGGTCTTTCCAATTTGTGGGCTTCAGACAGGCATGGACTGGCCAACAGGCCTACAGTCATTATTTGGCCAGGGCTGTCATAATAAATTTACTCAATTTAATTGGGCTAGCCCAATGAAATCTCTCATGTTAATGCAATGTGTCTATTTTAACAGTTTTTTTTTTTTTTTTTTTTAGCTTGCCATGAAGTTATTTATGATTTTTTTTACACATCAGTTGGTCCACTCCTGGCATTGACCTTATTGCTCAGTAGCCAGACAAGGAGAAGTTTACACGCAATACTCCAATCCAAAAGGTGGCGACAGTGAGTTTCTCAGCTTCGATATTCGGACATGTTGCCTGAAGCAGGACGATTTTTGCAGGGCGAAGATTGAAACAACGTAAACTACAAACGTTAGCTAACCTGTATGTATTAATGATTTGACACACTTGGAGTTACTGCAGTGACAAACAAGGGGAAAGAAGTTGCGAAATGCAACGGCAATGTGCAGCGAAAGAAGGTAAGACCAAGTCCTGTAGTCAGAAAGTTCATGTAAATGTTAACGTTATGTTGGCGAGGAAGGGAGCTAACCTTAACAGGCTAACGTTAACGATAGCTAAACAAGTTTGTTAATGTTGCTCTTGTTGTATGGTTTGCTTTTGAACGTATATTGTGTGGGATATATCGATGTATTAACATGGTAATGTAATGTGGATTTTAGCTGCCAAGCTTAGTTTTATGACTAAGAATAACATTGATCATATGGTAGTTTGTCCCGTCAGTCTCACGTTATAACGTCAGCTGTCTACGTGCCTATCATGTTGCCCCATGATCATGGTCGAGAATTGGATAACGTTAACGTTACTCGTTCAGACTGTCAGGTTGGTATGTCTTCCTCAGCAGTCACAACTCTTGTCTCAGTTTAACGTTATGTGACTGCTGGACTAACCGAGTAAAACATCTGCTAGATAACAGCTAAAGAGATGGCCTAACGTTACAGGCGAAAGTATTCAATAATAGTGAGTGATGATTGGCCTATGTGTTAAGATTGCACTATAAAATAAAAAGCCACAATGAAATAAAAAAAATGCAATGTATAGCATTTGCCTATTTAGAATACTCAAACATTTATTCTGACTTTTTTTGTTTTGTTTTCATTAACCCATAGAGCCAAGCCCTCACTCGTCAGTCCTTCATCTGCTGACCTCTCCTCTCCGACTGCTCTGTGCATCTATCTGGCACATTGTCCAGGAGAGAGATGTGCTGAATTATGGGATGTTGGAGGAATTTGTCACTCTAATTACAGAGACTGTCCCAGAGTTGTTGAATCACAGACAAAGTGCTCAGCTCATCCTTGGACTGCGAGCAAAGGTAAAAACTCCAGGGACAAAATGACTCATCATTGCTCAGGTGGAATTATTTCCAGGAAGTGATCAAAATAATTATTAATAAGATTAAAAGTTTTTTTTAAAGGAATGATTGGGAACAAAGGCTAAGAGTTATCGTATTGCTGCATGTATGCCTACATTGTATGTAGTAAGATATGTATGTATGTTGTCATCCTGTCTAGACTAGGCTATAACTGACTATTCTCATTTCAGTTGGTCCTTGAGTTGTGCCGTGGTGAAGGCTTTAGCAATGCTAAAGCCATCCAGCATCACCTGGACAGAATCAGAATTCCTGCTGCGGTTCAGGCAGAATCTTTGGTGAGTTGGAGGAAGAGACCATACATTGAGATAGATACATCGCTTAATGGTGGATATTTGTCTTGTAGCAATACATTGATGAAATCATGCAACTGGTGACACTCAATTTTTATAAAATTTATATGTACACTATGCAAGAATTATCTGTTAGTTTATCAGCTTTGTAGTCATTTATATGACTCATTTCAACACAAATGAAATGAAGGTTGCACTTATTGCCTTGTCATTTAAAACAACTTCAAAAATATCATCATTTGTTCCTGTCCTTTAGTTTGTTTGAGAATGTATCCAATTTAGAGTGGCTATACATCCGGAATTTCGTGAGGACAGTCTATTGACAAGTATATTTTGCTTTACCTTTCAGAGTTTAGATGAAGATGTTGAAACATCAAAGTCTAATTTCCTCGCCCTTGTGGATATTCTATTGAATGACCCTGTTGAAAGAGATGCCTTCTTTCAGGTCTGTATATAGTTACATAGGCTACATTTAATGATAGCATTGATCATGCACATGCTTAAAGGAATGTACCGGAGTGAATTCAAGCATAGCCCTGTTGAAAGAGCTTGCTAAAGGTGCTAGTTAGCGAGTGGAACAAAATAATTTGGAACAGCATAGCCCGAACGCGAACGCAGAAGCGAACAGGCACTTTACACTGAATCAATGGGACCTGACTGTTGGAAACCGAAAGTAAGATCTGAGGTTACATTGACTCAATGTAAAGTGTTTCGCGTTTGCGTTAGGTCCATGCTGTTTGAAATTCTTTCATTTCATGCGAAATATATTGCTGTTAGAAGGCTCGTGCAGCAGGGCTATGCTTAAACTTACTCCGGACTTATACTTTAAGCTACTAATTAAGATTTGTGCATGAGTGAGTATAATGTGTGAATGTGGAATTGAAATGGTTGCTGTTCCCCTGTCTCAGGAGGTGTTTCCAGTGGAGTACGGTCCAAAATATGATCTTGCACTGGAGAGACTCATCTGGACATTTGTGTGCAGGCTTGAGGAGGCTCTGCCTGTGCCCAGCATATGTGAGGTATGACCCCCTAAAGGATTTGTCTGATGTAAACAACTTGGCACAGAAATTTCCAGGTTCACAGATGAGCTTCTCCCTCTGCCTGTTGCCCAGGCGTCCGTTTCCCAAAATTGGTTGCAATGCAATTAACTAATAACTGACAAATAACTAAGTTGCTAACTGATTAGCAACTAGGAAAGCGCTCAGAGAGCGCAGACCTCCGCCAAGGCAATATGTTCACAAACACAATATACATTCCAGATCATGTTCTGGATCACCGATCGCCACCAAAATTTAATCAGCTCTTGCTTGTCCCAATATACACATTGTCCGAAAATTTCATCCAAATCCGTGCAGTACTTTTGGAGTTATCCTGCTGACAAACAGACAAACAAACAAACAGACAAACCAGCGAGACCGAAAACATAACCTCCTTAGCGGAGGTAACTATGCTTTTGGGAAACAGACATCAGAACTGCTCATGATATAAATTGTGATCCACGTTTTATTCAATGGAGTGATGCTCAGCATGCTGCAATGCAGATCCCTTGACTGATGTGCTTGACTGGTTTGGTCAGTGAACTACACTAAACAAATTCAGCCTCTTTGAAAATCACCAAGCATAGACCATCTGCTATTGTTAGAACCCTTTCATAATAACTCACTCAAAACTATGTCATAACTATTTGCATAGTTTGTAATGTTAAAGTTTGGAGGCCAATACGGAGGCTTCCACTTACAAGCTTACAGTATTTTGGTGTTCTAAATAGTCAAGTCAATTTTAACGCAACAGTGTATTTTATCCTGCATGTTGTGGTTGACCTGAAGTGTTTTTTTTTTTTTTTTTTTCAGGTAGCCTCCTTGCTAAGTATCTCGCCATCTGCCATAAAGGAATGCCATCAAGCCCTCTCACAACCTCAGGATTTGCTCAACTCCCTCAACCATCACAAAAACCATGCACGTACAGAAACAAAAGGTAAAGAGATGTTTTATTTTGTGTTATGAAGTGTATTGTAGTGTAGTGTACTGCACGAGAGAGGGCAAAAGAGGAGCTTGAGGACAAGTTTGGTATTGCACTTTTAGCTCATTTTATGGAGTGTCTAGAATGAAATAGAACTATCTATTCTATTTCGATGATTTTTCCTGTCTCGAATATTTGGCCCATTTAGAATACTCCTCTGTATGTTTCAGAGTGGCTTGCTATTCCCCTTTCTGATAATGTCCTTAAAACAACCTTACTGTAAATCTATTCTAAAGCATGTGCAGCTCACCGAGTGGTTAGCGGACCCTGGAAGGAGGCACAAAGACGGCCTCTTACAGATCTGCAATGTAATGTTGATGGGTTGTAGATTCTTGTGTGAAAGTAATGCTCAATTTATGGCACATTTCTTGTCAACTATACAGGCACTCCATCACCAGTCACAGCCTCTCTGGATGAAGACTGCATCTTTTCCTGTCTTTTACGTCCTCCTTTGGTGCGAACAATGGTAGACACCGAATGCCATTCCTGTGAAGTTGAATTGGAGTCAGACATCTGTGAACAGGCACCCATCGAATGTGAAGAAGTGATTGATCTGGATGTTGAGGTTGATGCCGATGATGCCGATGTTCAGCTTGAGGCAGGGTTGAGCAAGGAGGCCGACATGGATTCATCCATGGAGATGGTGACGGCAGAGGATGACCAAGAAGAACAGCCAAGCTCCGCAGAAGCCGCCACTTCATCGCTTAGCTGTTTTATCAACGAGGATGGAACAGTGGAGTACGAGGACGGAGAGGCGATCAAGGGAAGTCAAGAGGGCAGTGGATTGGGTGGAGTTGGGGAGGCGGAGAGCCCCAGCAGTGAAGCCCAGACCAAAAAGATCCCCAGTGAGTTTGAGCACTGCTACAGCCAAACGGAGCCCGTGCCTGGTCCCAGTGGGGATGCTCTGAGTGGCCTCTGTCTGCAACGGCAGCCCACGGTGAAGCTGGAGAGAATTGACATCAGTGGAAAACCTCTGCCAGCGCCTCCCCCGAGACAAAGTGGGAGGGCGCGAAAGAAAAAACTTCTGATGCTCTGGAAAAAAAATCGGGGGCCTGAGATTGCCTGGCTTGTTGAGTAAGTGGTTGTAGTTAGTGCCCATTTATTTCGCCCATTTCGAAAACAATTTGAAAGTTAATAATGTGTTTTTTGTTTTGTTTGTTTTGTTTTTTGTTTTTCTCCAGGCCTGCAGAGACTATTCAGTCAGACGTAAATCTAACAACAGCCAAATCAGGTAATTTATTTCACAATGTTGATTATGATGTCAATGGATTTTTAAGTGAATGGATACTCATTAACTTTTATGCTGGAAATATGATAAATTCACGTATGATTATGGCAAACAGAATAATAGAAGGTTGGTATGTGAAAAGTAAGTACAGTACCCTTTCCAAATTCTTGGTTTCAGAGCTGTTGAAGTTGCTCATGATCACACAATTTAATTTAATTTTTTGATTTCTGGACTCTTCTCATACGTGAATTATGACTTTTGTTAACCAGGAGCTAACCCAGGATAAGGTCTCTGCACAGACTTGGGACATTTTCATTACATAGCAAAAAATCTGCACAGATGTAATGACAATGAATGACTCAAAGTAACCGTCTAGACTCAAGTCAATCAACCTAGCCCTATTGTTCGAGTGCTGTATGTAGGAATAATAATGGGCATATTTGGGTCAGTGCAAAAGAGACCAGAGATTGAAATGGCAGACAAAGCTAACTGATGAGGGAAATATTGTTTAAATTTTTCTGTGCCCCGTTCATTTAGACCGCATTTGCAACCTAGCAGCTAATGCCGAGTTGTGCCAAATTCTTATACAGTACATGCATACTGTTTGGGTCCGTGTAACGCTTTGCAGTGCTTTGATCCATTTTTAGAATTCACATGAAAAAGATGAAAATTGGGTCCAAAACTTAAATTTTCCATTTTTCAGACAACTCAGATAATAGGTAATTGGTGCTTTTTGTGTATTTCATTGTTGTTTGATGGTTGCTTTTGAGGGAGTGGATAGCTGAATTTGACAACAAAGTAAAAATGAGTCAATATTTAAATTTTCTATTTCTGTGCCATGGTTGGACTGAAACAAGCGCGCGAAGGGATGTCTTGGTTCAGGTAGCGCCAGTTGTCTTTTGTAGAGAGAGGTCAATAGCTAGAAATTAGATGGATAGGCTTATCAAGATAGCTCAAGACGTACAGACCTGACAGAACTACTGGCCCACCTGCAGGCTAACCTGCAAACTTTCTGATACAGAAGCCTATGAAGTTGTTGTGATTTATGTTCACTGTGGCCAAGTTGGAAGACTTCGCTCTTTGCACAATCAGTCAGTAAAGAAACTGTGATGCGGAGTGTTGCCTATGCCACCTAGCTATGTTTGGTCACGATATAAGAATAGGCATTTTATAACATTTTATTTAGACCAGGGGACTCCAACAGGTAGCTCGGGAGCTTCTTGCCACCTGGTCGGCAGTACAGTTAGGCCTACGCTGTAACCATATGCGAAATTTCAGCTCAGCTGATGTCTGCTTTGCTTTTGAAGTAGCCTAGAGGTCATTCATGAACTTACTCTTGTCACATTATTAATGTACATCCACGTCTCTGTAGTTATAGCCAAATCTGGTGCACTCTACCAACTTAAATTCAAATCACAGAGCATTAAAGCAGTAAAGATATCAAGATTTTGTGATTAGGCTGTTATGAAATTTACATTTCCTGTGACTCTTTGAGCTACTCAGGTGGCGAGCTCCTGCTGCCTGTTCGAAACTCCGGTCTAAACAAAATTTTATTCCTATAGTACCCAAATAGCCTATAGCCAAGGTGGTATAGGCAACACTCGGCACTACCGTTTTCTTCACTGATTGATTGTGCGTAAGGACAGTGTCGCTGGACGTGTTCCAACTAGGCCACGGTAAAACATGAAAATATTAAATCACCACTTCATAGGTTTCTGTATTAGAAAGTGTGTAGGTAGGCCTAAGCCTGATAGTGGGCCTGTTGTTCTGTCAGGTCTGTACGTCTCGAGCTGACCAAGTCCATCCATCTCATTTATAGCCTACCTGAACCAAGACATCCCCAGGCGCGCATGGTTCAGTCCAACCACGGCGGAGAAATGGAATATTGAAATATTGAGTCATTTTTACTTTTGTATCAAATTCAACTATCCACTCTTTCAAAAGCAACTGACAAACAACAGTGATGTATACAAACAGCACCAATTACCTATTATCTGAGTTGCCTGAAAAATGGAAAATTGAAGTTTTGAACCCAATTTGCATCTTTTTCATGTGAATTCTAAAAATGGATCAAAGCACTGCAAAGCGTTACACGAACCTGATTGCTTAGCAGGCATCAAGAATTACCAACAGGAAAAGATGATAAGATGATATGGATGGACAGGTCTAAATTGACCTTTGTTTAATTCAATTTACTTACAGGATTTATTTTTTATTTAAAAAAAAAAAAAAATGTTCCTCCTTTTGAAGCACACATGTTTTACACAGTGCTCTTCATGTTTTTTTTGCTCTCAATGCTTGCATTTTCCTATTCAGGTAATCCCAATTTTAGCTTTATCTTAGCATAGGAAGAAAAAGTAAAGTAGCCAGAGAGTTGCTATCTGGCTACTTAACATTTCATCACCTATGCTAAGCTAAATCTAAAATTTGTGTTGGCAGACTAGGAAAACGCATTCATTGGCGCCAAAATGCATTAACACACAACTCCAGGACAGATGGTGAATAACCCATTTTTATAAAATGGTGGAATGTCCCTTTAAAACAAATACCGGCCTATAAGCCGCTACTTTTGTCACACGTTTTGCACCTTGCGGCTATTACGACGGTGCTGCCAATTTATGGATTTTTACCGGCTACCTGTTCTTATATTTACACTATGGTATACACGGCTCTGCATTTGGTAACAACACTCCCATCTAATGCCCAAAACATGTTATTGCACGTCTATACCACCAAAACATAACTAGTAGCCTACATCAGACCAATGAAATTTACCCTACTACAGTAAACAATGTAACAATAAGCCACGATAACTATAAACGGTTTTCACACTTCGGATCCGCGATTTTAGGCTGTGGCTTGTGAGTCGGTGCGGCCAATGAGTGTTCTGTTGTCAATTTAAAAAAAAAAAAAAAAAAGTGTTTGCGGCTTATGGGCAGGTGTGCTTTATAGGCCGGAAATTACGGTAAACAAAATATGGTGTACGACTGCAAAAATAACTTTCAATACCTTGAGAGGCCTAAGTTTAAAATAAGAAAATTAAGTTTTCATATCTCCAGAGTATCGAAAGCTGTGAGGGCTGCCAATTACATGCATTGTCTTATCATTCTGTTTTATTTACTGATAATAAGGGATGGTGCTTGTGCAGTGTAATCAAAATACCTGCTTAATTAAATGTACTGAAGCAAAGCGATATAGAGATATTGTTAAAATAAAGCAAAGGTCTGGGGAGAGCTATGTTGTAACGCAACCTTCAGCATCTACACACCGCAGTCAGCATCTACAGATGTCTATAAACACTGGGTGCACCTTTGTGGCAAATGGTATCCGCAACTCCCATGAACTGAAAAACCACCTGTCTAAATGCAGTATTATTAAAGAGAATCTGGATCTTGGCTCAGGGGAGAGCAGTAAGCCAGGACCAAGTGGACCTAAGGAGCTCAAACAAGCCCAAGGAGCTGCATTTAACTCAAGTATTGCCGTTGCGCCCAAGAAGATGGAACATCAGTTTAAATGTTTTCTCTGTCCAATGTTGTTCACATCCACTGTTCTTTTGAAGAACCATATAGAGACATCTCCCGATGGTTTGGGTCTTCCACCCAAAAATGAAATGGTGAATTTACATGGTAAGCCACAGGACAAGAAGGCCCACACAGCTGACACAGGCTCCGCTGCTCTGCCAGATCCTATGAACTCAAACATTTGTCCAGCATGTGGTGAAAGGTTCTTGAAAGTTCATGGCATGCGAACCGATTTCCATTGAATTTCTTGATGAAACACGGTGGGCTGAAGGATCTGCGGAAACTACAGTCCTCAAGTAGAACTAATGGGGAGGAGGCTAGGCCACACTTATGCAACCTTTGCAGCAAGTCCTTCAAGACTCGTTATAATCTGCAGTGTCACAAGATACATGTGGAAGACCGACCTTACACATGTTCCCACTGTGGCAAAGCCTTCAAGCGTCCGATAAGCCTGAAACTTCACCTGAAAACTCACCGAGCAGCTGTCCAGTAGCGTACCCGTTTCGTATGCACGTTCTGCGGGAAGGCGGTGGTGAACCGGGCCAATTTAGAGCATCATCGCATCTTGCACTCTGGAGTTAGGCCGCACAAGTGTAAAGACTGCCCGAAGAGCTTCCTGACCCGCGGGGTGTTGGTCAAGCACACACGCTACCACACTGATGACAAGCCCTTCAAGGGCGACACCTGTGGAAAACGCTTAATACAGCAGAGCTACCTGAAGTGTGAAGGAACATGTGTGTGGCCAACCTTTTGATACTTCACCTTAAAACTGACAGCTGACTGTGTTTTGTTAATGTAGTTGCTATATCTTACTATTACATTGATACTTGCTCTGTACTATTTAATAAGTCATCATGGCTAGCCATAGGTGATTGCTGTACCTGTAAATCTTAAGCACTATGTTACACTGTGTGTGTGTGTGTGTGTGTGTGTGTGTGTGTGTGTGTGTGTGTGTGTGTGTGTGTGAGAGAGAGAGAGAGAGAGAGAGAGGCACTTTTGCCTCATGACCAGTGAATCTCCTAAAAGGAAGACTGATAAAATCCTTGTAGTAATCTAATAATAATTATTATTATTGTTATTATTATTATTTTTTTATTATTATTATTATTTTGTTAGTTTTTATTTTTATTTTATTTATTTATTTTTTGTATTGATGTGTATATAATTCCATTCTGTCACAGGACTTGTTTGACTTTGCATGTTGACTGTGTAGAACTTTTTTAGTTGGGTCAAAGCCCACAATGTATGAGCAGCATCGCAGACATTTGCCTCATGACAAAAGCCTAATTGTGTGTTTAAGCCAGCAGGCCCATATTCTTATAATACAGTGTTGCATTGTTACTACATGCAGAAATAAAAGGAATTGTTGCATCCACATGTCTGTCATAATTTTACACAATTTGTCATATTCTTGGCTGCATTTACTATCTTAAGTAATACATTTACTTATTTTTCAAGACGGGTATCAGCAAACACTGTATACATTTGGCCTCATCAGTTTGAGGCTCTGGCTTCGTGTGGACTGGGAAGAGCTCACATGCTTCCTAATCTACTTCACATTTACAAAAAAAAATAAAAATATATATTTTATAGGCTGTGACCCTGTATATCTTACTGCTTGTATGATGATGGTTTAACTTTCTCTTTAAGGTTCTAATGAGAAGCCAGCAGCTCTGGTCTTTGCCTGCTCCAAGTGCTCTTTCCATGATGCCACTGAGTCTAGTCTGCACCAACACCTCATGAAGAGCCACCCGGATGAGTTTAGCAGACTCCTGTCAGCAGGCATTCACCGGACTGTCGGGTCTAAGCCTGGAAGGAATGACACTACTGCTGCCTCAGTACTCCAGAAATCTCGCAGAAGGGGTCCTGTACCAAAGACATGCCCACTGTGTGCCAAGACTTTCACACGTGGCACAGACATGAGGAGGCATCTGAAGAGTCACTCAGGGGAGCGTCTGCACTGCTGCCTCGCTTGCGGCAGGTGCTTCCTGCATGTCCATCACTTAAAGAGACACACTGCCACGTGCAAGGAAGGTGTCGCTGTTCTCCCCAATCAGGATTCTCAGAGGAAGGAAGGTGACCAGGTCAACTCCACCAGCCCAAATGAAGAAATTGCTGCCAAAGTGCTGTTAAATAGTAAAGATGACCCACAGGACGTCAAGGGTGAGCCTCAGGAAGCTGAGATGCCGACCGCCTCTGCAGTACTGGCAGATGGTGAGACTCCAGACCCAAGGCTGTGTCCTATCTGTGGTATGATTTTGGCACGCGCTTCTGACATGGAGAGGCATATGAGGTCCCACTCAGTTGAAAAGCCATATGAGTGCATGCACTGCTCTAAGATGTACAGGTATCCATACAATTTGAAGAAACACATTGACCTGTGTCACAGTGAATTGGATGTCCCTGGAAGAGAAAGTAAACTGCAACCTTCTAACAACGGTTCCGGGCCAACTGTTTTACCAGCTGACATGCTCTCAAAAGTATGTCCGACCTGTGGTAAAGCATTTACCCGAGCTGCCGACATGCGACGTCATCAGAAATGTCACTCAGCCAACCGCTTTGAGTGCTCAAAGTGCGGCGAGGGTTTCCACTATCCTCTTGACCTGAAACGCCACGAGCAAAATTGCAACGAACCCTCAGATCACTCACAAGAAATCGTCCCTGCTAAGAGTCAGTTGATCTGTACCACATGTGGCAAGACGTTTTCTTTCCTCACTCACCTCAACAGGCACATGAGGGCCCACCGGCAAACGGGTAAGCCCACCAGGCGATGGCACAAATGCCCCAAGTGTGAGGGAATCTTTCGAACACTGTACGACCTAGGCAAGCACCAGCGCTGCCACTGGAGCGATGACCCCCTGCGATGCACTCAGTGCGGCCGCCGCTTCTCAAACTCCGGCCAGCTGGCAAGCCACAAGCAGATCCATTCGCTGGTTTGCACCATGAAATGCACCATGTGTGAGGAGACGTTCACCGAGCTTGCTAGTTTCCGCTGGCACTACCTGGAAGTGCACAACGTCCGCGGTGCCTACCCATGCTCCCACTGCGAGAAAAGCTTCACTGAACTCTGCCCGCTGGTGCGACATGTGCGGACACACACAGGCGAACGGCCCTTTGCCTGCCAGCAGTGTCCCAAGAGCTTCTTGACACCCACCAAGCTCTGGCTGCATCGGCGCGTCCATGGCGAGCAGGCGGGCCAGGAGCGGAAGAGGGAGCGTCGGCACTTGTGCCACGAGTGCGGAAAGTGCTTCTACACACCGGTGGAACTGACGCGGCACGAGGTGGTGCACCGGGAGGAGCGGCCGCACATGTGCGCCCACTGTGGCAAGGCTTTCAAGCGCCTGCGCAGCCTCACTGCACACATGGAGAGCCACCTGGAGAAGGAAGCGCGGACAGGTTTCCCTTGCAACTACTGCGGCAAGACCTTCATGAAGGCCGGTGCCCTGGTGCGCCACAACCGCATCCACACCGGCGAGCGGCCACACCGCTGCGGCGAGTGCAACAAGAGCTTCCTGACTCATTCGGAGGTGCTCAAGCACATGCGCTTCCACACAGGTGAGAGACCGTTCAAGTGCGAAGTGTGCGGGAAAGGGTTCACGCAGTCGTGCTACCTGACGGTGCACATGCGCTCACACACGGGGGAGCGGCCTTACGCCTGCAAGGTGTGTGACAAGCGCTTCTCAGACAGCGCCCACCGCAATCGGCACATGCTCATCCACACTGGGGAGAAACCCCATGTCTGTGAGCGCTGCGGAAAGGCCTTCAACCGGAAGCATCTTTTGAACGTTCATCTGAAAACCTGTGTATGATTGGAGTGAGATACTCAGATAAGCAGTGCAGTGTCAGCTACAGTAGTAATACCATCATTACCAGTCATTTGTTCATTTCTGTTATTCAGGGTTTTGACGGTACACAGTTGTAGAAGTGTTTGTATATTTTTTTCAGCTGTTGGTGTATTTTGTTATTATTATTGATTATTATCATATTTATTTATTATTATCAATAATCTGTGTTGATGTGCATTGAATCATTCTGTCACAGGATTTGTCATTCTGGCTCGCAAGCTCATAGGGTGGAACTTTTTAGTTGGGTCAAAGCGCACAATGTGTAAGCAACATCAGAGATGTATGCACAATAAAATAATCTTCACTGCCCCTTAGATTTGTATGAGGCCGCCAGCCTGCCATCTCGAACTAGCCTAATCTCAAAATGTTTAATACATGGGTAAAATGTGTCATCTTAATGTTATTATTACATGGAGAAATAAAAGTAATTGTTGCATCAAAATCTCTGTAATTACACAATTTGTCACATTCTTGGCTACATTTACCTACCTAAGATACCTTAATAGATTTAAATGGATTTACATCACATTTTTAAAGACTGGGATTATGAAAGATGCATATCTACAGTATACAGAACTAAACCCCAAGATTGCAAAGCAAATGCTCTATGTTAAATTCACCTTCAAGTTTCCCCTAAAAATGTTATTTTATGGGCTGTGACCTTATAACTTGGTGGAAATGTTATAACAATTTAACTTTCTCTTCAAGGTTCTAATGAGAAGCCAGCAGCTCTGGTCTTTGCCTGCTCCAAGTGTTCTTTCCATGATGCCACTGAGTCTAGTCTGCACCAACACCTCATGAAGAGCCACCCGGATGAGTTTAGAAGAGACTCCTCAGCAGACATTCCCCAGACAGGTAGGCTTAAGCCTGCAAGGAATGACACCACTGCTGCCTCTGTACACCAGAAACCTCACTGCAGAAGGGGCCCTTTACCAAAGACATGCACACTGTGTGGCAAGACTTTCACACGTAGCAGAAACATGAGGTATCATCTAAAGGGTCACTCAGGCGAGCGTCTGCACTGCTGCTTGGGCTGTGGCAGGTGCTTCGTGCTTGTCCGCCTCCTGAAGAGACACACCGCTGCGTGCAAAGAGCAGCTCGCAATTCTCCCAAATCAAGACACTCAGCTAGGCGAAGGTGACAAGGCAGACCAAAGTGTCAAAGTGCTGGTAAAAAGCAAAGATGTCCCACACGACTCCAAGGATGTGAGCTCCCCTAATGTACAGACTCCAGACCCAAGGTTGTGTCCTATGTGTGGTATGGTTTTGGCACGCGCCTCCGACATGGAGGAGCACATGAATTCCCACTCGGTGGAGAAGCCATATGAGTGTATGCACTGCTTTAAGATGTACAGAAATTCAAACAATTTGAAGAAACATGTGGACTTGTGTCAAACTGAATTCGATGTATCAGGAAGTGAAAATGAAGATGTGCAACCTTCAAAAGATGGTTCTGGGACAGCCTACCACTTGGAGTGCTCAAAGTGCTTTGAGGGTTTCCGCTATCTTCTTGATCGAAAGGATCATGAGAAAAGGTGCACTAAGTCTGCCGCCGGGATGGCTCAAATTGAATTATATGTATCAGGAACTGAAAATGAAGGTTTGCAACCCTCTAAAGATAGTTCTGGGCCAGTCCTTTTACAAGGTGAAACAAACTCAAAAGTGTGTCCAACCTGTGGCAAAACGTTTGCCCTAACTTCCAGCATGAAACGACATCAGAAATGTCACGCAGCCCATCCCTTTGAGTGCTCAAAGTGCGGCGAGGGTTTCCGCTATTCTTATGATCTAAAGCTGCATGAGCTGAAGTGCACTAAACCCGCCGCCGAGCCACAGATTTTGTTGCCTTCTAAAAGTCCGTTGATCTGTAGCACGTGTGGCAAAACCTTTTCCTTCCCCACTCAACTCAAGATTCACAAGAGGGCCCACCAGCAAACGGATAATCCTCCCAAGCAATGCCACAAGTGCACTAAGTGCAAAGAGATTTTCCGCTTGCGGAAACAGCTACAGCGGCACCAACGCTGCCACTGGGGCGACGACCCCCTGAGATGCACCCAGTGCGGCCGCCGCTTTTCTAGCACTGGCCGACTGGCGAGCCACAAGCAGCTCCATTCACTGGTCTTCACTTTGAAGTGCACCATGTGCGATGAGACGTTCACTGACCAGGACAAGTTTCGCACGCACTACCTGGAAACGCACAACATCGCTCGCGCCTACCCATGCTCCCACTGCGAGAAAAGCTGCATCTCGGTCAGCAAGCTGGTGAGTCACATGCGTAAGCACACAGGCGAACAGCCCTTTGCCTGCAAGCACTGTCCCAGGACCTTCAAGAAGGCCCAGAGCCTCTGGCTGCACCGGTGCGTCCATAACAAGCAGACGGGCCCGGAGAACAAACGCAAGCGCCAGCACTTGTGTCATGAGTGCGGAAAGTGCTTCTATTTCCAGGGGGATCTGATGACTCACATGGTGGTGCACCGCGACGAGCGCCCGCACATGTGCTCCCAATGCGGCAAATCCTTCAAACGCGCAATAAGTCTCCAGAGGCACATGGAGGTCCACCAGGAGAAGGAAGCACGGACAGTCTACCCCTGCAGCTACTGCGGCAAGACCTTCTTGATGTCTAGCACCCTGGTGCGCCACAACCTCATTCACACCGGAGAACGGCCGCACCGCTGCAGCAAGTGCGACAAGAGCTTCCTGACTCATGATGAGGTGGTCAAGCACATGCGCTACCACACAGGCGAGAGGCCCTTCAAGTGCCAGGTTTGCGGGAAAGCGTTTACACAGTCGTGCCACCTGACGAAGCACATGCGCTCACACACGGGGGAGCGGCCGTACACCTGTATGGTGTGTGACAAGCGGTTTACGGAGAGTGGCCATCTAAAGAACCACATGCGCATTCACACAGGGGAGAAACCCTATGTGTGTGAACACTGTGGAAAGGCCTTCAGCCGGAGGAATCTTTTGAACGTTCATCTGAAAACCTGCGTATGATTGGAGTGAGATACTCAGATAAGCAGTGCAGTGTCAGCTACAGTAGTAATACCATCATTACCAGTCATTTGTTCATTTCTGTTATTCAGACATGTTTTAACAGTACACAGTTGTAGAAGTGTTTTTTTTCAGCTGTTGGTGTATTATGTTATCATTATTGATTATTATCATATTTATTTATTATTATCAATAATCTGTGTTGATGTGCATTTAATCATTCTGTCACAGGATTTGTCATGCTGGCTGGCTGGCACATAGGGCGAACTTTTTTGTTGGGTCAAAGTGTACAATGTCTAAGCAGCATCAGAGATGTATGTACAATAAAATAGTCTTCACTGCCCCCTAGTTTTTTTTTTTTTGACGACGCCAGCTTGCCATCTCGAACTAGCCTAATCTCAATATGTTTTACATGGGTAAAATGTGTTATCTTGATGTTATTATTTTACAACGATTACATCGAGAAATAAAACAAATTGTTGAATCAAAATCTTTGTAATTACACTATTTGTCACATTCTTGGCTACATTTACCTACCTAAATTAATAGATTTAAATGGATTTACATCACACTTTTAAAGACTGGGATTATGAAACATGCATATCTATAGTATACAGAACTTTACCCTAAGATTGCAAAGCAAATGCTCTATGTTAAATTCACCTTCATGTATCCCCTAAAAATGTTATTTTATGGGCTGTGACTTTTTAACTTGTGGCAATGTTATAACAATTTAACTTTCTCTTCAAGGTTCTAATGAGAAGCCAGCAGCTCTGGTCTTTGCCTGCTCCAAGTGCTCTTTCCATGATGCCACTGAGTCTAGTCTGCACCAACACCTCATGAAGAGCCACCCGGATGAGTTTAGAAGAGACTCCTCAGCAGACATTCCGCAAACAGGTAGGCTTAAGCCTGCAAGGAATGACACCACTGCTGCCTCTGTACGCCAGAAACCTCGTTGCAGAAGGGGCCCTGCACCAAAGACATGCACACTGTGTGCCAAGACTTTCACACGTAGCACAAGCATGAGGTATCATCTAAAGGGTCACACAGGCGAGCGTCTGCACTGCTGCCTGGGCTGTGGCAGGTGCTTCGTGCTTGTCCGCCTCCTGAGGAGACACACCGCTGCGTGCAAAGAAGAGCCCCCAATTCTCCCAAATCAAGACACTCAGCTAGGGGAAGGTGACAAGGCAAACTCCACCAGTTTAAATGGAGAAATTGGTGCCAAAGTGTTGGTAAAAAGCAAAGATGTCCCACACGACTCCAAGGATGTGAGCTCCCCTAATGTACAGACTCCAGACCCAAGGTTGTGTCCTATGTGTGGTATGGTTTTGGCACGCGGCACCGACATAGAGGGGCACATGAATTCCCACTCGGTGGAGAAGCCATATGAGTGTACGCACTGCTTTAAGATGTACAGAAATTCAAACAATTTGAAGAAACATGTGGACTTGTGTCAAACTGAAGTCGTTGTATCAGGAAGTGAAAATGAAGATGTACAACCTTCAAAAGATGGTTCTGGGACAGCCTACCACTTTGAGTGCTCAAAGTGCTTTGAGGGTTTCCGCTATCTTCTCGATCGAAAAGATCATGAGCAAAGGTGCACTAAGTCTGATGTATTAGATGATGAATTAGAATTAGATGTATCAGGAACTAAACGTCCGTTGATCTGCAGCACATGTGATAGAAGATTTTCCTTCCCCTCTCAACTCAAGAGTCACAAGAGGACTCACCAGCAAATCGATAACCCTCCCAAGCAATGCCACAAGTGCAAGGAGATTTTCGACTCGTGGAAAAAGTTACAGCGTCACCAACGCTGCCACTGGGGCGACGACCCCCTGAGATGCACCCAGTGCGGCCGCCGCTTTTCTAGCACTGTCCGACTGGCGAGCCACAAGCAGCTCCATTCACTGGTCTTCGCTTTGAAGTGCACCATGTGCGACGAGACGTTCACTAACCAGGGCAAGTTTCGCACGCACTACTTGGAGACACACAACATCGCTCGCGCCTACCCATGCTCCCACTGCATGAAAAGTTGCATCTCTGTCAGCAAGCTGGTGCGACACATGCGTAAGCACACAGGCGAACAGCCCTTTGCCTGCAAGGACTGTACTAGGAGCTTCAAGTCGACCAAGAGCCTCTGGAAGCACCGGTGCGTCCGTGACGAGCAGACGGGCCCGGAGAACAACCGCAAGCGCCAGCACTTGTGCCATGAGTGCGGAAAGTGCTTCTATGTCCGAGGGGAGCTGACAACTCACATGGTGGTGCACCGCGACGAGCGCCCGCACATGTGCTCCCAATGCGGCAAATCCTTCAAACGTGAAATAAGTCTCCAGATGCACATGGAGGTTCACCAGGAGAAGGAAGCACGGACAGTCTACCCCTGCAGCTACTGCGGCAAGACCTTCTTGAAGTCTCGCACCCTGGTGCGCCACAACCTCATTCACACCGGCGAACGGCCGCACCGCTGCAGCAAGTGCGACAAGAGCTTCCTGACTCATAATGAGGTGGTCAAGCACATGCGCTTCCACACAGGTGAGAGGCCCTTCAAGTGCCAGATTTGCGAGAAAGCATATACGCAGTCGTGCTACCTGGCGAAGCACATGCGCTACCACACGGGGGAGCGGCCGTACACCTGTATAGTGTGCGACAAGCGGTTTACGGAGAGTGGCCATCTGAAGCGCCACATGCGCATCCACACTGGGGAGAAACCCTATGTGTGTGAACACTGTGGAAAAGCCTTCAACCAGACACATCCTTTGAAAGTTCATCGCCAAAAATGCCTGGTTTGAGTGAGCTACTTTGACCAACATGTAGGGTCATCCACGATGGTACTGTAAAACCAACATCACCAGTCATTTGTTCATTTCCAGGATTTCTGAAGTTATATTATTATATAGTGTCTCAGAATATCCCTATGAGTCGCTCGTTTTCGTGGACATTTTATGACTGGATTCAGATTAAGAATTTATAAAAAATGAAATGTGTTGAAATGGTTATTTCCATAAGGCATAATTGTTCAGGGAATTGGGGAAAACCACAGTGATTTACACTGTAACTGTCATGTTGTGTCTACCAAAATGCTAGTCTGCATTTGACCAAAGGTCATTTGAAATAAATGTACACAGCCATTTCCTTTGAGATTATTTATTTAATTGGCTCTTAACTTTTTGTGTCATTACCCTTTTAAATAAATTCATAATAATTATTCAGTAATAGTCATCATGATTTGCATTTGATTGAAAGCCATTATCACAACAAAAATGTAATCATGCCATCTTATTTTTGTTAGATACTAAAAACTATTTAGTAGAAAACTTTTTCACTGTCAATACTGAAGACCATAGTTTGAGAGCCAGTGTTCTAGACTGTAATGGATGAGAGGACTCGTGTTGCCAGAAGTACAGTACAGTATAAGCAACGGACATTCATTCACCAACCATTCTTACAAAGTAAATGTTCTTCAACAAGCTTGCATTTATTGTATTCACCAAAAGACAGGGAAAAAGTTGACCTTGATGATTCTCAAGACATTGGTGACTGAGACCTGTGTTGCATTAGACCATATCTATCTGAACCATCTAGCAGGTTGTGTATTTACAATTTGCTATTTACAATAAGCTATGTTTAGCATGCATATAACATGCATATATATTTATATAGATATCATTTATCCTTACTATAACTAATGTCTAATTCTTTTTACACCATTACCCCTTAGTTCATCTATCAGCATTTTTTTTTCTGAGCAGCTCCTGGTTTTAACTGTATAGACATGTTACTCATTGCCCTGCCCTCTAGTGATCTTACTGGCCAGTTGCAGTCAAGCAGGAAACAGAGGCTGGGGTTAAGAAAGTTCAGATGAGCCATGGAACATTTGTGAAGCCACACTTTATTTTGTTGTGCGGTGCTACAGATTAAGTCATTACTTGGAATTGTTGATTTTTATGAAATCCTATTTGCTTCAGATTTAATAGTTAAATGTTGATACAGACTAACAGAAAGTCTAATAGAAATAGTCTAATCATTTATTAATTTCTTTCGTGTTCATTGTTTTGTATTTTACACTCCGATAAGACAGTAACATTGTTCAGTCAGTCAAAAAAAAAGACAATCTCTCTTAAAAGGTGTACAAGAATCATGTAGCCTTCATATAAATCATTAACAGAACATTTATCAGTACGAGGGTAAATTCATCAGTTTATTCCATCTCTCACCAAAGCACCCATCAATAAGAGTATTAGCCTATACTCTTGATCCTATGAGGGAAATTAAGTACCTGTGTTTAACCTTGAAACTAATTGCTGAAACAAACAATATAGTTGACTTACTGATTTTTGTCCAGGAAAGAGCCACAATGGGGAAGAAGAATCTCCACTAGAAAAGTATGGAAACACTTTCACATTGAATTTGTGGTTGAAACTGTGCAATGTGTAGTTTTTAAGTGGATCACAGAAGTTGACCAGGCCTTTGTCATAGTCCAGCCAGACTCTAATTATATAAGGATGGCCATATACCTCTATATGTTTTTGTCTGGTCACACCTGCCGTGTATACATCATCATTTAATTGTATAACACAAAATTTGCTTTTAGGTTCTTGATTTAGAAGTCTCTTCCTGTTGACATTTTCTGCCACCACCCCTATGGTCCATTTGTCACAGTCTCCAACTTCAACATCCCAGCAGTGCAGGCCTGATGTAAAACCTCTTGAGCCCAGCACACCAGTACGAAGTCTCTCTGGATTGTCTGGGAGCCACACTGGATAGTCTGAATACTTGATGCTGGTGCCAGTATTTAAGAGCTGCAGCCGGCTGGATGATGTGATTGGGTCCAGGATGACTGGAGCTAATAGACTAGACGCATTTTCAGAAAAAGTCCCTCTTTAAGGGTTCTAGAAGCATTTTTTAGTAAAAGTTGCGTACAGGTCTACTTAACCTAATTAAGGTGTGCTGAATCCAACTAGCCCTGTACGCAAGCCGAATTTTGAGTTTTTGACCATCTAATTTGCAAAAACAAAATGGCTGCCGAATTTAGCGATTTCTAGCACTGTGTTTTAGCAAGCACTGCTATTTCATAAAAATAAATACACATTTATGACATATTTGTTTTTTACTATGTTCCTTAAGCATTCAGAGGTACAAGATTTGTAATTTGGAAGATTGGTAATTTGCAAAAACAAAATGGCTGCCGAATTTAGCGATTTTCGCAATAGCATTTTGGCAAGCAATGCTTTTCCATAGAAATAAACACATATGGTTCACATGTTAGCTTATTAAAAATAGTTTCTGAGCAAAACATCAATCATACAGGGCAGGAAAAGTATTTAATTATGTAGAAATTGTACTTTTAAGCTGTAATATGCTAATAAACCACCGTTAAATATGCCGAATTTAGCGATTTTCGCAATAGCATTTTGGCAAGCACTGCTTTTCCATAGAAATAAACACATATGGTTCACATGTTAGCTTATTAAAAATAGTTTCTGAGCAAAACATCAATCATACAGGGCAGGAAAAGTATTTAATTATGTAGAAATTGCACTTTTAAGCTGTAATATGCTAATAAACCACCGTTAAATATTAAAAGATTAAAAAAAAACCTGCTATGACAAGAAGTCATATTTGAAACATTTTTGTTAAGTGTTTAAAGGATTACAATACTTATTATTCAAATTGCATATATATATATATATATATATATAGAGAGAGAGAGAGAGAGAGAGAGAGAGAGAGAGAGAGAGAGATACACGAGAGAGAGAGTGTGTGTGTGTGTGTGTGTGTAGAGTTTTTAGAGGATAGTGTTCATGCAATGAGTCTGGTCATCATTGTTTTGCTGGCATGCACACATTGATGAGCATTGTAACCCTGATTTCTGGCATTTGTAGTGTCAACTCCTGCATTGGTTCTGACATGCACAGGCTATCATCTCAAGGCAACTGTCCAATATGGGACTCAATGCCATCAATATTGGCTGCAATCCTGACTCAAGTCTCCATCCCATTTCAGAGGGTGCTGGAAGCTCTGGTGTGGGCCATATCGTTATTTGATAGTACACTCTCACCAAATGGAAACAGAGCGCATCGCTTGTTGGGGGCATGGCCTCTGGTTTCCTCATCTTGGAGAACAGCAAATGTCGGGCTGCACCAACAGAGTCTGTTCTTTGAACATTGTAAATTCTGCAGACAAATGTTCCTGAAGATTTAATGTTTTTTTCTGTGAGTTCACCAATGTCCAAATTCTTCAGCAATGCATGGTGGTCTTTGAAGATCCTCCATGATTACCACTTGGTGTGATTAGCAATGTAAGAGGTGATGTCACACCCAGTTAATGCATTAAATGCTAGCAAGGATCCTGCTGAGAATTCTGGTAGTATGTTGAAAACATCAATGAGTATATACCGTCGGTTCTTAGATGTGCCTGACATTATCGAGAGGTGCTTACACTGCATACGCTGAAAGTGGGATACCAGAAGCAGGAGAACATCATTGTCCCTGGAAGAAACAACAACTGTCTTAAACTGACAGTGGATGGCATGCAGCACCAATCTTGTGTCTGCTTCTTCATGTGTGGATTTCAGAGCTACCAAATCAGTGGTACTCCTTGATGACCTGACCTCACATTCCTCTCTGAAACCCCCTGCAACTACAATTTCTTTATCCTCAGGTGCCTGCAAACACAGTTCCTCTTGCCCATAGAAAGTGAATAATTTCCAGCGATTTTACAGCTTTAATAGCTCTTCATGTGAACGTACAGTTACTGCACCATGTTCTGGTTGTACCCTTGATTGTTTCTGGCATTAGATCCAGGTCGCAAAAAAAAAGAGAGAACAGATCTTCACATAGTGTTCCTGGATCTCGCAAACGCCTTTGGACCAGACCCTCACAACCTCCTGTGGAACGCCTTTGACTACTTCAGAGTCCCAACAGCTCTCACAACCCTCGTTAAGGCCTACCTCCAGGACGTCCAACTCCAACAGCAGAGTACACGACAGCTTGGCAACACCTGAAAGTGGGAATTATGGCCAGCTGCACCATCCCTCCGCTGACCTTCACCCTGGCCATGGAGGTCATCATTCGGGCCTCTAGATGGACAGTAGGCGGACAGCTAATAAAACCTGGGCTGAGGCTGCCACCGGTCAGAGCCTACATGGATTACCTAACAACTCTCACCACGACCAAGGTTTGTAATGTACGGCTTTTAAAAAGCTCCTGGAAAACATTGAGCGGGCTTGCATGAAGATCAAGTCAAGCAAGTGCAAAAGCATCTTTACCATCAAAAGAAGCTGACAGACTACATTGGTGAGGAACCCATCCCAGCTGTCTCGGATAAGCCCGTGAAAAGGCTAGGTCATTGGTGTGATGCCTCCCTGAAGGATAAAGAGCACGTAGAGCAGCTCAGAAAAGAAGTAGCCCACGGCCTGGAGAACATCGACAGAACCTTGCTTCCTGGCAAGCTGTAGCTTTGGTGCATGCAGTATGGACTACTTCCACGTCTCCTATTGCCACTAACCTTCTATGAAGTGCCGCTGACAAAGTTGGATAAGCCGGAGAGGTTGGTCAGCTCATATGTAAGGAAGTGGCTTGGCCTTCCTAGGTGCCTTAGGAGTATTGGACTTTACGGCAAAGGGATTTTACAACTGCCCATTTCCAGTCTGACAGAGTACAAGTGTGCCAAAGTCAGACTGGAGATGATGCTACTGGAGTCGAGTGATCCAGTTGTAGCCCAAACTGCCCCCATCCTGGCCACTGGGAGGAAGTGGACCCCATCGGCTGCAACTGAGCACTCAAGCATACGCAAGGTCATTATGGGCTGAGTGCAGAAAGGGAGGAGTGGCCTTGGACTAGGGGCCAGCATACCAGTGTGGAGCAAGGCCTCTCCATTCCAGAGACGCAAGCTGGTGGTCCAAGAGGTACATCAGGCAGAGGAAGCTGGAAGATGCACCAAAGCTGTGGAACAGGCAAAGCAGGGGCAGTAGATGGCATGGGAAGGAGTGGAGAAGAGGAAGATCTCCTGGAAAGAGCTGTGGGAGATGGAGGCATTCAGGGCAAGCTTTACCATTAGAGCGACTTATGTCCTGTCTTCGCCTGCAAACCTAAGCCAGTGGTATGCTGAAGACCCCACGTGCCCTCTTTGCCCAAGTCCAGCACTGAAGCACATCTTGATTGGATGCAAAGCTAGCCTCACCAAAGGCTGTTACTACTGGCAGCACAACCAGGTGTCAAGGTGTCTGGCAGCAGTGTTGGAAACTCTGCGGACATCTGTGAATGCCCTTCCTCCCCCTTCAGGCCAGTGGCAGCTAACAACATTCGTCCAGGAGGGCGAGGGCTAAGCCAATCGCATCACCATAACATCAGACAATGGTCAGCTGGGCACAGAACAGGACTTTAAGCTGCTGGCAGACTTGGATAAGAAACCATTTCCACCGGAAATCACAGCCACTAACCTGCGACCGGACCTTGTTCTGTGGTAAGCTGCTACCAAGCTTGTCTACATCATCAAGCTCACCGTGCCCTGGGAGAGCGCAGTGGAGAAGGCATATGAGGGGAAAAGGCTGAGGTATGCTGAACTGGCAAATGCTACCAGGCTACTCAGGGAAATGAGAGTGCGAGGGAAGGCCCATCGGCAGGCAGTCAAAGACCTCTCCACGGCAGCTGAAAAGGGAAGCCAGTGGCTGTGATTAAAGAGAAAAGACTCTGTCTGGGCCTTCAAGTGATGTGATTGAATGTTGGGATTCACTACTGAACCCTCTGGAGGTGTCATCAGCGAAACTTTCAGGAAGGAGGGCG
>JAODXP020000026.1:25890581-25893081 GCA_027497455.2 Sardinella longiceps
AGGCCTCTTCCTGCCCCCCACCCAAACAGGAAAGCATTCAGAAAGTGTTCTATTGTAGAATACCTGTTATCTATGCTGCAGTTCTCTATTCTATTGTGGTGTTCCAGATAACAGCTGAACAGTAACTGAAATATATTTTATATCAAACTGTGTCAAACTATTTAGCATATTTTAGGAGTGATAATAATGTGATTATTCACATCTAATACTCATTCTGCAGTACATTTAAAAGTGGTTGTGTATCTTTAACTTGATTTAATTTGTCTTTGAAATTTAGACAAAAAGGCAACCTGACAGGTAGGCACCAAACCATAAACAACATTACTTTTGTTCGGTTGGGTGTAGCTGTGTTCCACATCATCAGAAAGTAAGAACATTACATCATAAGAAAGATCAGTGTCCTGTAATCAAAAAACTGTGTTGGCCTACTTTAGGGCCATTTACGTAATAGCAGTGTTTCTGTGGAAAAGGTCATAGGTCAAATTGTGCCTTTATCATCTTTTAGAGCAACATTATTGGCAACAATGAGGCAATGTTTGAATTATGCTGATTATCTGCCAAATAGTTTTGGTAATATAAGGAACAGGTTTCAATCAAGACCTTGTTGAATCAATTCTGATCAACACTTTATACAGTATGTAGGCCTAAACTAGAATTTCATCTCAAATGTTTGACAGTGTTTAGAAATCCTTCAATGCACCAAATACACCATTTTGTTATTAGCTCTAGTTTCTGTTGTTGTTGTTATTGTTTTTTTCTCTGTGTGTGTCTGTTGGTGAAGACACATAAAACCATTTAGATCAATCAGTAACTTGCTTCTCATCCAAATTATCTTAACACCTCTCGTTACCCATTAGGCTTAGCACATCTGGGTCAAGGTTGTTTTGTATAGCAGCGACATCGGACACTTTTGGCATGCAAGTGCACTGAATCTGCCAGATAAACCACGCAAATACAAAGCCTGCTTATGTAACTAACCTATCTGACTACAGTATCCAAATTGTTGTTCAATCTTTTTCTTGTTGAGGAAAACAGGTTGATTCAGCTACCATTTTAATTGACCGTTATGAGGAGAGAAACAGTTGTTGTTCTATAAGTTGGTCTCTATTCTTCCTAGCTTGGAGGACAACTGGACAAAATAGTTTAGAGTACAGAGAAAACGTGTTGAGGTAGGCAGAGAAGCTGTCCCAGATGGAAAAAAATAAACATAAGCATTTTTTCAGCTTAGTTTTTGACACTTATCACACTTGCACAGCGCAGCACTCTCTCTCTCTCTCTCTCTCTGTCTTTCTCTCGATCTCTCAGTTTCTCTGCTCATCTGTTTTTTTGCAGGTCTGTGGCCTTCTCTCGGCTGCAAACAGGAAACAGCTGACAGGCTGTGCTAAAGGTGGTTAGCAAACTTCTCAGAAACATGGCAGAGGAAATGAACACACACACACACACACACACACACACACATACATGTACACATACACATGCGGTCTTGTTTACAAGCAAGGGGATTTAAACCTGCGCGTGTGTTTGGAGGTCGTGTGCACATGCATGCACGTGTTTTCTCGTTCTTGTTCTTTGCCCGTCTTAAAACAATGTATCAAAAACAATTAGGTCAATGAACAACAAATGAGGCTTTGTCTTTGTGTGAGCCTCTCCCATGCAGATAAGCCCTGCCGTAGATTACTTGACTAGTATTCACTTGTTTAGCCTAGCTGTAAAACTTAGGACAGGTTATTTACAGTCAAACCTCTAAAACACTCTCTTATAATTGTTTTTCAGTTACTTTTTTTCCCTTTTGACTACGTCTGCATTGCTTTGAAACACATTAGTTGGCTTTAAATATGAGATGTTGCTCACACATGACCTATGGGTGTCTGAACTTGCACAACAAGCAATTTAATGGGAATTCACAGAGAACTATAAAATGCAACAAGCAATAAACCCTATTTGGCTGTAATAGACCTATATCTGGTGAACCATAAAACGGTTGGCGTTTGTTTTTTGTGAATAGCTCTTGCATGCATTTGTGTGCCTGTGTTATTTTACATTACAGTGCTGTTCAATTTTACTTGCCAGCCCCTTTGAAAAACAGCAGGAAGATAAATGAATTAGCCTATGTGTTAAAGGGAACTCTGGCTAGTAACATTGAAGCTGCCGCCAGCTACTTACAGCAACACTATGCAGATTGTTGTTGTAAAACTAGTGAATTCGCTATCTAAAAGGCACACAAAAACACTTTCCAAACACTTTCCAGAGTCTTATTGGCACAGCACTAAGCTAATTGATCAGAATCTTTTCAGTTTTATTGGCCATGCACTGTACATACACATGGTTTAACTTTGGCAAGTGTTAACTCTCCAACTTTCTCTATTGATGTTTAGTAGCAATACAATTAGTATTATCATGCTATAACTGGGTTTTCTTCTACAGTATATTGTGGTGGTTAACTGTCTTCCAAAGAATTACATTACACAGTGCATCATGGCTGGTGGAAATAAAACTTTGT
>JAODXP020000026.1:25898081-25918081 GCA_027497455.2 Sardinella longiceps
GTGTGTGTGTGTGTGTGTGTATCCTCGCTACAATGCCTTGTGATCCTCCACACAGTGCCATAGAGTGTGTGCTATTTTAAGATGGGCAGAGTCGGAGATGAACATTCCATTCTCTCCATTCTTTTTGGGAAAAAGAGAAAGAGAGTGAGTGAGAGAGAGAGAGAGAGAGAGAGAGAGAGAGAGAGAGAGAGAGAGAGAGAGAGAGAGAATACACTCTGCCTCCTGCATTCATCTGTTGTTTTTTCTTTCCTCCATCCAGAGGCTTACAGGATCTCTCTCGCTCTCTCTATCTCTCTCTGGGCCCATTAGCCAGAGGGTTTGTTACTGGGATGTGAATGAGTGGAAGATTTTAGAGCAAAAAAGCAAAGCCTCCAATCACTCCCACAGGCCTGATTCAGAGGGGAATTAACCAGCAGCCCTTGGCTGAAGAGTTTAATCCACAAGAAGTACTGAGTGCAAAGATTTCTCCCTCTTGTACGTTCACAGTAGTTTAGTGAGGGGCAGAAATACTTGCTGCTTGTAATAGGAGAAGACTAAACTGGTTAACGTAGAGCAGTGGTTGTCAAACTGGGGTACTTGGATGGGTTCTATAGGGGTACACAAAATTAATCTGTGAATGGGTTCTCAGTTCACACCAGCATAAAAAATAATATAAAGAAAGATCTAAAAACTATCCCCAATACCCTGTTGCTATACCTTATATGTTCACATTTTGTTAATGTAGCAATTATTAAGCAAAATCTCATTGTCTATAGGAAGATGTTCATGGTGCAGGGGGTACTCGGTAAGACCAGAGTATCTCAGGGGGTACGTGGCAGTAAAAAGTTTGGGAACCACTGACTTAGAGTATCCAGAGACTAGTCCAAAATAAAACACTTTTAAAATGTGAACGTGGTTGTTTGAGGCCCCTTCGGAGAGGATGTTGCAACTGTTGCTCAGTGGCAACTATTTGCAAATGAATAAATATGTTCGTTATTCATTCCATCTGGTGTATGAAGACAAACTCCTCCCTCCATCCCAACACCCCCCCCCAACCCCCATCCCACACACACACACACACCCCAAACCTCCCCCAGACTGCCCCTCCTCACGGCTATTTCCCAAATCATCTGCTAATTTTGTCTGCGTAACAAACAGCTGTTAAGCAGTTTCTAGCTCCCCTTGAGCCATACGGCTCACCGCATGCTTCACCATTAGTCCAAGTGATGATCTTTTGCAAGGCGGAACCCATTTCCTCCATTTAAAACAATGGGCTTCGATGATAACATAGCGATTTTGTTCAACTGGTTTCCCCTATGTTAGCTTGGGTAGGGGTTGGTGTGAGGAGGGGGGGTTGCGGATGTGGATTTGCAAGCTAACAAAGAAGGACCCAAGTCCACAGCATTGTTTACGTTTGCCAAGATAGGAAATCTTTTATTACAGAGAAAAAAAACTTTTCTTCCAAAATATAGAAATCTGTACAACTTCCGCACAATCAATTTACATGAACTGTACAAATTTACAGCAGTTCATAACAACATACCCAAGGAAAAGAAATAAAACACAATAAAGATGTACTGACAGGATCACAAGATAGAGACAGCTTTTCATCTTGGGTAGCGCAGATTTTTTTTTTGTTTTGTTTCGTAAAGTAAAAAAAAGAAACAAAGAAAAAAAACAAAGGACAAGTCTATCTGCACAGAGAGAGGAAACTGATCTTTTTTTTTTTTTTACCAAAAGAACTTTGGTCCTTGCCAACACTCCCGACACGAATGGCTTCACCTTGGAAATAGTTATTTGTGTTAAAATATGAAATACAAAAAGGAATACATCGAAACATCTCAAATAAAAACATCAATTATTGGCACTTCCCATGTGTTATGTTGTGTTTTCTACTATATGTTGTACAATAACGTTACATTCTACAAATATGTAAAACACCCCAGATGTGAAAGTGGCAATAATTTTCTTTTTTTTCCTCCAAAAATCATCGATGACCATCTCAGCAAGACGAATAAAACGACTATTTCCCTTCCATGTTCCACATCTTTACATGAACAACTCTTCCATGAGAGTCTTACTTGAATATGTGAGGCCTGAGTTTTGGCAATACATTCCTGGAGACACTCCGCGGTCTCAATGTCACATAACTTCAACTTCGACATAGGCTAGTGCATTTTATGTGCTAACAAACCCTCCGCTCTAAAAAGACTTATTTATTTAGACACAATTGATTACTATGTGCACAAACGAGAGCTAACTGCTTGTAAGGTTTAGATAAGCTGGGACACAATTAATGAACTTGTCAAAAGACATTTGGGGGAGGGTGGTGGGGGGAGGGGGCATATTATTTGAAATCGTGTATAAGGTGTCAAATCAAATAAATTCTTAGTGTTTTGGTATCAATCACAATGGTGGCAAATTCAGACAGCAAGTGTAATAGAGTGAGAAACTGCTTTTTATGTGTGTGTGTGTGTGTGTGTGTGTGTTTTTCAAAAGTACATTGCAAAAACTGGAGCAGTCTGTCACGTCCAGCGCGTACTTAACTTAGGCTGTCTACATGTACGATTAACATCATATTAAAATTTAGAGCAACTCTGTGCCAAAACTCAAATCACATGGGACTCAAAACTATGGGGTCAAACCTAAGGTCACTGTCTGTTCGGCTTTGTCCATCTGTTTAACTCCCTGCTCTTCCCTACACACACACACACACACACATACACACACACACATGCACACGCGCTACTCATCACGAGGCCCCAGCTGATATAAAGTGCCGGTTGGTAGATGGGGGTGGCGATGCCGTGTTGACAGTCTGGCTCTATTACCCATGATCCCTTGGGAAAGGAGCTTTACGGCACCCGTGCAGTGCAGGACGGACTGGAAGCCTCCAGCCTCTGCAGCATATGAGGACTTATGGTAGCATATATTTAGCATGCTGCTAAAGCCTCAGCCCCGATCACCACAAACAACCTGCGTGGCCTATTTGATTTTGTTTCATTTCTAACATTTTCTATCTGTTTTTTTCTTTGCTGTACCCTTGAATGTCCAACCATACAGGAATCACGCATGTAAACAAACTCACAGCATGCAGCCTCTTGCAGCAGCTAACGTGTGTGTGCTAACTACAGAAACTCCAACAGACTAGAGTAGTCGACAACTCCAAAAGGAAAAGATAGAACACTCACAGCTCGATCCAGTACAATGCCATATAGCATGACAACGACCTGTTATCGCTCCACAATGACCTTTCCGTTTTCAACCATGTGGTTCTCTCTAAGGCTCAGAGGAAGAGAAGTGTAGGCAAGTGTGTGTGTTTTTGGGGGAAGGGGTTGAAAATGGAGCGCGCTCAGTGTGTGTGCTGGTATCGTCCTCCCTCGGTTTTTGTTTTTTTTCTTGAAGGGGGTTGGGGGGTGCTGTTCTTGGAGGAGGGAGGTCAAGGGGTACAGCCGGAGTTTTGGGGGTAAGTAATAGCTGCCCTGTACTGGGGTCTGGTGCACCCCAATGACCCTCCCTTTCCTTCACAGCTCGACCCTGAACCCCCCTGTTGAGGGAGGGGGAGGTGATATGTATCATCACTGTGCGCTCCCAGCAGAATGGGGAAGGAATAGGACAAGGGTGGGAATAGGTTGGAAGCAGGGGGTTGGGGGGAGTTTAGGAAATGTGGGTTTGGGGGTGGTGTGGGGGGAGGTCAGCCGAGTCATCATCGTCGTCACTCTTTAAAAAGGAGGAACAGCTGGTTGTGGGTCGCCCCCAGACTTGCACTTTGGCAAGAACAGTGATTATGAAAAAAAAGGGGGTTACTGCTGCTGTCACTGTTTTTACTGTTTTTGCTGTTTTTGCGACGACGACAAAATAAAATGGCTCAGAGACTGGCTGAAGAGCCCAGCACCACCCGTGGCTCGGACAGAGAGACCCCCACCCCACCCCGCACGCCAACTATTCCAACTACCAACCTACTCCAGACGCATCCCCAAAAACACCCACCAACCCACCCACCCCCACCCTCCTGCTACATCCTCCCACAAAAGGTCTTGTGTTCCCGAAGGTCATGACAAACAACAGCTGGCGAGTCTCTCATTTAGAAATGGACAGTCAGTGCTTCTCCTCTCAATCTCTTTTCATCTCTATCGCTTCATCTCTCTCTCCATCTATCCCTCTATCTCTCTCTCTCTGTGTGCGTCTGTGAGTTTGAGCTTTCAGTATGCCCTCTAGGAGATTTCTACAGTCACGTATGGAGCGCAGTGCTATGGTGTATAAACAAAATCAGTACGACTTTGCACTTGGTCTGTGTGTGTGAGTGAGTGGGTGTGTGTGTGTCTGTATGTGAGTGTGTGCGTGTGTCTCACAACTGCTAGAAGCTGCACAGCACAGCACAGCACAGCACAGCACAGCACAGGAACACAACAAAACACAACAAAACAAAAACAATCTGAAATGTTTCAGCTTTTTGTCTACGCTTTCGTCGATTTTTTTTTTTTCACGTTTCAAAACCGAAAGTTACATCCACGTTTAAAAAAAACAAAAAACAAAAATAACAATCTCCTCAGGAGGAAACGTTTTTGGCGAGAGAGGGCAATGAGAACAAAAATGAACAAAACCAAATAAACGGACCCCAGGACTCTGAGACACCCAGGATGTCGGAATGCAGTGGGTGGGGGGCTGGGGGTGGGGGTGGGGGGGGGGGGGTTTCGAGGAGACCTCAACGAGTACATCCCACGTGGGCCCTACTGTTAAAAGTGCATTCAATGTCATTTCTCGTGGGGCGGCAGGGAGAGCAGATTCAGGACACATACCCGCCTTCTCTCTACCCTCAACGGCAGGGACCGCTATGCTACATACTTACATTTGGTGTTTAACAAGGACTTGGAGAGGGGGGGGGCTAGGGAGTATAAAACAGAAAAGGGTTATCTTGAAATAAGTCGATTGTGATTTTTTTTTTTTTAACCCAATATAACATTCATTGAGCGGGAGGGGAGCGTGTGCACAGGCTCCTCCCTGGAAACAAACAAACCAAAAAAAAAAAAAAAAATCAAACCAAAACAAAAAAATAAAAATTATTAAAGAAAATGCTACGTACATGCATGGAGTTGCACTAGTGACACGGCAATGGTATCCATGGTAACAGTTATCATGACCGCTTCCCCCGCAGCTCCAAAAATAAAATAAAAAATGGTACTGGAAAAGGGGCTTTCTGCAGTTCTGTCTTCTGGGGCTTCAGAAGTCAACTAAGAGCTGATGTCTATCCAGCGCTCAATCATAAGGAAAAAAAAAAACACAAAAATAAAATAAAAGATTGCCCTGTGGTCCAACAGAGAGAAGTTGTCTTTAAGAGGTTTTGAAATGGGCACGGAACTGAGGTCTGGATAAACATTAGCTTGGGCTAGACTTCAGACGCCCCATGTTTGTGTGTTAAGAGGAAACGAAAACAACATTTAAAAAAAGAAAGAAATATAATTTCGACTCCTTTCACAAGTCTGATTCTTTCCTTTCTGAGATGTGCATTCTGACAGTAGTAAAGAAGCTTGTAAAGGTGGTGGCAGTTATGAAATAAAACCATTTCAAAATAAAAGTGCAAATTCATCAATAAGGAACACCTATTTAAAAACAAAAACAAAAACAAAACAAAAAACAGCCCGGCCATTTCTAGTTAGGCTGCGTCCAGGGAGGGGCAGACACTCCACTGGTGTTAATAGCTGCCCCAGTGTGTATAACTATAACATCATGTCCTCACAATCCCCTCATATCATAAGGGAAGCTATAATGGCAGATCCAACAACAAGAAAGAACAACAAACGTGAACGTAAGAGACAAGTGAAATTAAAAACCTGTGAGGTTTCCATCACCTGCATGATAGGCCACATCCTCTGTTTTTTTTCTCCTCTTTTTTTTCCTTTCGTTTCTTTTTCTGTTTTTTTTTTTTTCCTTTCCTTATTTCATTTTTTGTATGCCTTTTTTCTCATTATTTTAAAAACAGCACCTTTTTGCCCTGTGCCATGGCTGGTTTAGCTGGACACAGTCATCATGCTGTACGCTTTGGAAGGGCTGGTCCTTCCAATCAGCAGTTCCTCCTTGCAGCTGATGTGACTGTCCACCAATGAGGGCACGGCGTGGGAGGGGCCGGAGCCGCCGTTTGCCATGTTGACCGCGTTGTTGACGTTGACGCTGCTGACGCTGGGATGGGACTCGTAGAGCACGCAGATGGAGCCGTCCTCTCCGATCCGGTAAGACACCTCGAACGGGTCGACCCAGAGCGTGAGCTCGCTGGGCAGGAGCACGTACAGCTGCTGGATGGTCAGGCCGATACGCTGGGCCGCTTGTCCCACCAGGGGGTCCATCTTGTGGTTGATGCGGATGCAGCGATACCCAGAGCCCTTGCAAGGACGGTCAGGGAACCAGTGGTGCTTGTATTGCTCTGGGGGTGGGAGGGAGGAAACACACACACCATATTTTCATGAATATTCCGTGTCGACAGATGATGGTGATACCGTAATTATCAAGGACATTGATATTAAATTATTATCTTTGAGGAAGCTAGTCGAAGCGTCCTTTGCACCGGGGATTGTTGATCAAATGCAAAACACAGTGCATGGTTATGCAACTTGCTGACAATATTTGCTCACAAACAGTGAGCATTAATTTCAAACCCAACAAGCTAGACTAGAAAATATGAGTTGAACCATGAGTGCAATATAAAATTTGTTTCAGTAAAATAAAGGTCTTTTGGCCTAAAGGCCTTTCTTGTGTAGAAAATAACATATGTTTCACCAGAACACTGATTTTTTTCCTCTAATATCAAACCAAGCAATTTCTACATTTCTAAAAATGTAATCAAACAAGATTGCCTTGTGGTCCAACAAAGAAGTTGTCTTTAAGAGGTTTTCAAATGGAACTGAGGTCTGCATAAAGTAAATACTTGAAATACTACACTGCATTGTGCACTCAATGTATATTGTTTATATTTACATTAAACAACATCATAAAATATTAGGTTTATTTTGTATGCAGCATACTTAATCAAGCCAGTTTAGCAGTGTTTGCAGTGGACGAAAATGTTTGATTTAAAGGCTTATATCCTGAGAAAAGATGGTGGAAATTCACAGCAAGAGAGCAACGAGACGGGAAAAAAACATACGATTGGCTGATAAACAGCCATAAAGTGCCTGTCAGCTCCCGCCTACGTGACAAAGGCAGGAGGAGGGGGGAGGGGTGTATCTGATTGCACAATCTCCCCCTGGCCCATCATCTCAAAGTCCTCCAATGACGGCTGAAGCCTTTACGTAGCAGTCGATAGGAACAGCTCCTGGATTTTTTGGACAGGCAACAGCCTACATCAAATCCTCACAAGTTAGCCACAAAGGGATGTGGAAAACATAGCAGGCCTACTCCTGGCGCAGTGTCTTTTGTCTGCGTGCTGTCCTACATATGTTGAGTGACATATGAAAAACACTGTGTTCACCGCCAACGGCGTAAACACACGGCAGGAGAGGTCCTACTGATGTGAGATGGCCTGCTTCTGTCATTACAGAAAGCCAGTTCACATTTACAGGCATTTCTGTAGGTGCTGTGAGAGAAAGGCAGAGGAGACAACAACAGTATAAAAGACATGGAATGGAAATATGTCTTCACAGGGCTCTATTTCAGGGACAATAGCTTCCCTTACAGGTCTGGTGTTAGTATCGATGGTTACAACCTGTGTGTGTGTGTGTGTGTGTGTGTGTGTGTGTGTGTGTGCTTGGCGTAGATTGGATTTCGGTAAAAAGAAAGGGACAGAGTCTGTCTGAGCGTGGCGAGGACATGAAAGTCAACCGGTGCCCAGGAGCCACCTGTGCTCGTCGCTGTGATAATGGCTCCTGTGTTATCAAGAGGGACGCGTTGTGCTCGCTTAATGGAGGGTTTGGCACAGTCAGAACAGGCCAATAAAGGCTTATAGCCTGCGGGTGGGCCGCGAATGAGACAACAAAACGCACACACACACACACACACACTCATGGTACAGCACAAAGTTCACACACACACAAAAATACCCTTCCGCCGACTCAAAAACTTCCAAGCAGGAAACCAAAATCTCTAACACATCTACGCTTCAAAAAAGCAACTGACTAAACAAGTTAACAACAAAAAGAATGCGAAATGTCCAAAAAAGAAGAGCAAAAGATCAAAAATGGAGAATATACCAACCCCAAAGAAAGGGAGGTTTGTTTCATGTTGTTGTTAAATAAAATAGCTTCTTTTTCTTACTAACCTATGATGACAAAAGTGGTGACATTTCGCCATTTATATTCTGCGAGTAATGTGTAGGTGTTTATGTGACGACGTCTAGAGCAGCAAAGACTGCCGTCTCGTAAACTGTGGCCCTTTTACCGTCAAGCCTGGCGAGACCAGGAGCGTTTCCTGAGACCCAGATTGTAAACAGGAAATGGCCAAAGACCACTCAAAACGAGTTGCTCAACCACTGTGTTTTCACTGTGATGATCCAGATTTCAATCTCTAACACACTCACCCTCTCTCTTACACACACACACACACTCACTATTAATCCATTACAGTAGCACAATAGAGCTGTGCATAATGCTAAACAGAGGGATTGCTGGCCTAGTTCAGTCTCAGCCATCAGGGATTGCGCTGTGTTTGGTTTGGCTCTCCATCCCCCAACAGCTACAAAACTTGTCAGGCTCTGCACTGGGGTGATTCGGACCAGACAAAGAAGTGAGCATACATGTCAAAGTCTGCCCCCCTCTCTCAAATCCCATCTTGCTCCAACCCTTTTTATACCCTCTTAGGTTTATACCCTCTTGCCCACTCGTTCCACCCTACCCCCCACCTTCTTTGAAACCTGCAACAACATTCTGACTGGTGGTTACCCATCCCCCAACGCCCCCAACTTCTCCGCCAGTGGCCCAATTCTTCCTGAGCACCAGTCTAGGGCTGTTTACAAACACTGCAAGAAGAGAGCTAGTTTTAGCTGCTAGCTGAGTAGTGCGTTGTTAGCGCACTCCATACTACACCGAGCATCTTAGAGGCTACTCTATATTTACCATAATGAGTGTAATTAAGCTTCACTGCTAAACGTGTTTGCAAATATCTGTGATTTCTGGTGCTGCACAAAGAATAATAAACCTGTAGGCTATGGAAGGTTAGAATTAAATATAAAATATATAATCAATTTTGTCACTGGGGGAAAAAAAGATTCGCAACGCGCCAAATGCAAATTATTGGAACGCACTATTATCTTCACACTACTACTAAATTGTTATAACATTGTAACGATGCCTTAGTAGAACAAACGACATCATAATAATTGTAATGCAATTGAGGTAAAAATGTAAATAGTACGCTAAACATTAGATCCCAAAGTATGGTGTTTGGGGAAAAACATAAACCAAAATTGGTTAATGCATTATTGTCCAGTCTTACATGTAGGCTATCCGTCGTTTCCTTGTTGGCTACGCATTACGTAATTCTTCTGCCTGGTCCCGTTCTCTTGGGAATAGACTCAACCATTCTTCAGAGGTGTACGAGCAGTGGACGCTACAGGCTATACCCAACAAAACAACCCACTCTGTTTAAGTCGAAGCTTTCAAGTAAAAACAGAGTAGGTTACAATAGGCCTACTGCGCCGGAAAAAAAACAGGGATAAACGAATTATTTTCGTTTCGAGAAATGGCGTCGTCGAAACTAGCTCAAGTACAGGATGAGTGAGTGAGCATTTGCTAACGTTAACATGAAAGGAAATCTATTTTGCCTGTGCGTCCGCTCTGAAAGCCCAGAGTCTTTTGTGCGTCCCGAAGTCTTTGTTAGACAACTGTTTCACACTGAAATAAAACAGATAGTGGTCTACTACTGTATACAGGAAAAACAGTGTGAGAAAACAACACAAATAAAGAAGAGAAGACACAAAAGACACAGCACAGATTATTCGCCTACTTATCCACTTGGTCTTTGGAATGGCTTACCTGCTAAAATATCCTGTAGGGTTTGGCTGAATGTCTGAAGCTGTCTGTCGTTTACGTGTCCTTTTATCCGAAGGAATCTGGACAGAAATCCGACGGCTGCGGTGATCTCTGGTTTCATCGTTCCCCGAGCACAAAGGGTATGCATTGAGAAGGCAACGGCGACACGGCTCCGTGCGCTTTATCTCCGTTCCTTATCGCGAGTGCGCCTTTGTCACAGTGCGGATAATGATCCTTGTTTTTCGCGTGTTTTATTTCTCTCAAACCTATGCTGGGCATTTATTTGTCGAAGCAGGGGTAATTTGGTGAGCTTGTGTTCCGGGACGGTACAGTGCAATCGGAGCTTGGTGTTTGTAAATAGCCTCCACGGGACACCCTCGCGCAAACACTTCCTTCTTCAGAGTGGACCGAGCGATGTGCGAAGCTGGGTTATATACCGCCCCCGCCAACCCTGACGCCGCATCAGCAGCAACAGTGCAAAATAGCACCAATCACCGCCGCGCGCTCCTTAGGAGGAGTGAACTTGGTTGCGTCACGTCTCTAGAAATAAACAGAGCTCAGAGGAGACTGAAGTTAACCCCCTCTCGAGTATCCGAAATGCACTGTAGCGTGTATTTGTTACCGTTCAGAATGGAGAAAGACATTAAACAACACGGTAACAGTGTCAGCAGTAGGCTATTTCATAAACTGTCTGTGCTCTATGAACCGAAGCAGGCCCTAGGTCTTCTGAGCCAAACAATGGAAATGACTCGAAGCTGGTCCTGTAACCAAGTTTAATAAAGAGGCTATATATTTTTTGTTTGTTTATTTGTTTTTTGCAAAAGTCTTGTGTTATTTCTACTTTCTACTTTGCCATTCCAATTAACTGAATGAATGAATGAATGAAAAAATGTCCTTCACAGGAATATTGTCCACACCAGAATTACATTAAATAATGAAATTAATAGCCTTGGACATTAACTAATGTGCAATGTGGCAAATGTGCATTTATTAGTAGCCTATACCCATATGTGTGTTTTCCAGGTAATACTACAGACAAAGATGTTTGGAGATAAAGACAGACAGAGAGAGAGAGAGAGAGAGAGAGAGAGAGAGAGAGACCAAGATGTTAGAACACAGATAAAGACAGAGAGAAAATCACGGACAAAAGAAGTTGCGCTACACTTCTTTCTCCACCCCTTTCGGAAGAAACAAGGAAGTGAGTATGTTTTGTATGCATTTGTGTTGTTTACCCACATTAGGCCCCACAGTAGAGTATTTTCCAGTGTGTGTGTTTGTGTCTGTGTCCTTGTGATTAGCCTTTGAGGGGCACCACAAGTGTCTGTCCAATCAAAGCCAAGTAGGCATTCACTCCAGTGGTTTTAATCGGTAACTTAGAAACAGGTCTCAAGAACTGTGGTCGACCAATCTCATCACAGTCAGTCTCGTTTGTGCCCCTCTCTGTGTCCGTCAATCTGCTTTGTTTATCCCATGTCTGCCCTACAGATAAGGCTCCTGTGTATCAGGGCAGAAGTCCTGGTGACGTGTTACCAAAAACTGTTCTCAGACCTGTCGTGGTGTGTGTCTGTGTGTGTGTGTGCATATGGTTCGGCTGTTTGAGGTGAAGGTCACTGAAGTGAATGATACGAAGATGAGGTATTTTTAGGTAGAGGACCAACGGCTGTTTCGCACATCTGTGAGGGAGAGAGAGAGAGAGTCTGTGTGTGTGTGTGTGTGTGTGTGTGTGTGTGTGTGTGTGTGTGTGTGTGTGTGTGTGTGTGTTTAGCAGCAGGGATATGTACACAGAAAATACAGACCCAGGCAGTCATATTTAACTTTGGGGCAAAGCGCATAGTTTACAGGGGTCAGTGTCTCAATGAGCGGGGCGAAAAGTTAACAGTGTATAAACTCAGTGAGACATGCCTTACTGGAAAGAGCCAGTAGGCCCTGGGCCTGTTGTGGAATGGAAAAAACCTGAAACCACAGCCTGTCACCACACACACCCCTCCTCCTCTTCCTCTTCAACAAAAAAAAAAGAGAGAGAAAAAGTTAAAATAAGCGAAAGGTAGTGGAGTGGTATTCACAGCCCGATGAGTCACCAGAGCAGAGCAACATGGCTGACCTCTCTAAATTGAGGGGCCCAGCGGTCATACAAAACCCTATGGGGATCCCACTAACTGGTAAGCCTGTATGGTCGGAAAAACAACACAGCTAGGATTGGACTGGAGTTATACAGAGAGAAAAGTTGAAGAAAAGAAAAGACATTTTGACTTTCACTAGCGAGGCAACGTATTACAGTGTATTTCATCTTGCGCTGCGTTTCAAACGCCAATTTGATAAAGCGTGGAAAGCAAGAGATGGAGAGAGAGCGGGACGGAGAAGAGATCTTGTGTGTCTTTTGTATCTCTTCTTTGTGTGGAGCCTTGTCAGCAGTCATCTGTTACCGTCGGTTGCCCTCTTTCTCTCTTATCAGCTCTCACTTCAGAAGCAGGGTTGCCCTCTCTCTCTCTCTCTCTCGCTCTCTCGCTCTCATTTTCTGTCTCTGTCTTTCTCTGTTTCAACCACTGAGGAAATTCTGGAGGAGTTTTCACAGGCGCCCGTCAGCTGTGAAAAGTGTGTGTACATATACATTCACTGTGTGTGTGTGTGTGTGTGTGTGTGTGTGTGTGTCTCCCAGATGTTAACATAGCTGGGAGTCTTCAGTCCAGTGCTGGTAACTCGGATGAATGATTCTTTTCATGTCGGGCTCTGCACGGCACGTGAATGAAGAAGAGGGATGAGTGAGAGAGAGAGAGAGAGAGAGAGAGAGAGAGAGAGATGTGTACTCCACCAGCTGTTAAAAAATGGTGCCTGGGTGCCTGCTGCAGAATGTGAGAATGTGTCAGTTTTTCCACACGCACATCACTCTCAGAGACACACACACACACACACACACACACACACAATCATATTGCTCAGAAAGGCCTTCAGGTCATGACTCATCTTCACACATTCATCCTCAGAATGATTTTCTGTTGGTGACTAAATGACCCCCTATAAACACACCCTATTGTTCTCCATAGGCCAACCTATACGCTCAGGTACCGCAGGTACATGTATCTGACTTGCAAAACAGCAGATACGTGTTGGTGACGTAGTCCAGAATTTTCCATCCGGGAGCAGTTTAATGCAAAGTGACTCTATGTCTATACCTAAAGACAACTATGGTGTCCATGACTCTTAAGGCCAATTCAGACTGAAGACTCGCGACGAGATGAAACGGTTTTAGAGAGTAGTTGCGGCGTTGTGAATCAATCGTCGCAGGTTGTTGTTGTTGCAGGCAGTTGCAAGCCGTCGCAAAAGATTTAACATGTCAAATTGCCGTTTCGGAGTTTTAGAACGTCCAGGATTTTAGAACGTCGCAGCCTGTCTCTCTCTCTCTCTCTCTCTCTCTCTCTCTCTCTCTCTCTCTCTCACCCGGCTGCCTTCTTTTCCATTCATAAGGCTCTTTGCAGTTGCGACTGAAGAGTCTTAAGATGACTGTGCCGTAGCAGCTGGTATTAAACCCAGCAGCTGTAGAGCTTGGCTTGCTCATCCAGCATGGCTTTCAAAGACAAACTTGTGCTATAGGCCTAGTGTGTGATACAGTTAGTTTTTTTTGTTTGTTTTTTTTGCAGTGTATTTGTGTGTCTGTGTGTTTTCCCCTTGCCTGTGTATTTATATGTCGGTATGTATTAGAAGTCTGTTCATTTGTATTTTATTTTAATAAAATAAAGTAAAACATCTTATCAGAAATAGATGCTGCATTCCAGTATTGTAATTACTATTCATAACGTATTCGATAGGTTGGCCAATATTGTGTTCCGGTCAGCCTAAAGCAGTGTGTCTTTTATGACTTCCATATGAGGTTATTACTGCGTTCAAGTATTTGTAGTGTGCATAACATATTTAGTTTTTAAAGTCATGGCTGATAAATCAGTGTCGTCGGCTCTATTTGTCCCTTGGTATGTGTCTGGTGGGGTGCTATGGACACATATGGGTGGTAGAGGTGGCGTTTGAGTCGACTGGTGGCATTGTGTATTTTTAGCAGTGACATTTGAGTCCTATTGCGGCTCTCCCACTAGGCGAGAAAAAGCTTTGAGGGGCTCTGTCTTCTTCTAGAACAATCCCTTCATGGTTCGCTATGGCAACCATTGTGACTCACGGGGAAAGTATTTATTTGTCAACATAGATTCACGCACGTGCGTGTGAGTAAAGCAAGAAAGGCGGAACGCCAGTGTTGCTGAAGAGGTGTTATGTTTACACTCAGTATAGGTTAGCTGTATGTAATCCTTCATTTATTTGGGTGGGGATGGGGAAAGCTGTGTGTGTGTGTGTGTGTGTGTGTGTATTTGTAACGGCACGTTCTGGGACCCGTGCGGACGGTTTTTGGTTTCCTGTCTGTTCCTGGCTTTTTGCAGCATAGTTTCACCATCCAACATGTGAATCACCAGCACTGACAGGCCAAAGGAGGAAACAGGGTGTGTTTGTGAGTGAGTGAGTGAGTGAGTGTGTGTGTGTGTGTGTGTGTGTGTGTGTGTGTGTGTGTGTGTGGTGTGTGAATACAGAGAGAGTCTGAACCTCTCTCTGGTGGCGTTGGTGGTCATGACTCTCTATGGACAGACTGGAATGAACCAGATCTGCCTCTCGGAGAAAAGGCCAGAAATGGACTTTGAAATAGAGAAGAATTACATGGCTATTTCATGCTAAATATAAATCATAAAGCTACTCAGCATGTGTCTCGTGACACTGAAGTAGAGGGCCAGTTGAGGTTTTAGAAAGTAAAATAAATACCCATGTTTGAAGGTCTGTGTACTTAATGAGCTAATTTAATTTGGTCTGAGAGAGTATCATTATTAGACCCTAGTGTTTGGCTAAGGGGAATGTGAGGGACTTTTCCCCTGTGAAGTGAGACTTTTGCTTTTGGTTTTCCAGGCACCAAGGTCAGTATCTCCCTCATGTGTGTAGAACTCCTCTAGAGCCATCCCTTGTTTTTTTTTTCCCAAAATGAAAATTAATGGAGGGGACGGAGCTGTGTTTAATCAATTGAATTATATGTTCTAGGTTATATTTCAGGGTATAAATACTTTATTCAGACTGTCTGTTAGATATCAACACACATAATTGAAACATAGTAATATAACTACAAATAAAAATAGTTATCATGTCAAATTTGTGCATAGAGAAGTTGCTGAAGTTGCTCTGTCAGTTGTAACTTGGTGTGAACTAGTGCTCTTCATTTTGAATTGGCGGTGGCCATCAGAAAGTTTTTACCACACCTGATGGATTTCATTGTTGAAGCCAAAGTCTCCATTGTTTTATTATTATGGCACATCCACTTTCTTACAATAGCTGTTACTCAGTTGTGGTTAGCATAAAGTTTTGCATGTCTGGGACTACTCTCTGCAGGTATCAACATTGAGACACGAGGGCGTAGTTTCTGGCGAATAAGGGCTTGTTGCGAACCTCATGCCTGCGTCATACTGATCCCATGCCAGCCAATAATCACCAAGGACTAATTCTGCTGAACAGTGATGTCATCGTTTGAGTGGCGACTCGCCCCACACAGCATGGACGTTCACACTTCACTTCACTTCTCTTTCTCTCACTCTCTCTCTCTCTCTCTCCCTCTCTGTTTCTGTGTTTAATTCTCTCTCTCTCTCTCTCTCTCTCTCTCTCTCTCTCTCTCTCTCTCTCTCTCTCTCTCTCTCTCTCTCTCACACACACACACACACACACACACATACACACTATCTCTGTGTTTAATTCTCTCTCTCTCTCTGTCTCACACACACACTCACACTCACTATCTCTGTGTTTAATTCTCTGTCTCTCTGTCTCTGAGTGTGAGTGTCCACCCGCTCCGCCTCGTGGATTTAACCACTGCGTGCAGAGAGTGGGTGTGAGTCACCGCGAAAAATGGATGACGAAGCTGTCGAAGGCATAGCCATGACTCACCCTTTAAATTGGCTAATACACACACACACACACACACACACACACACACACACACACACACACACACAGTCATATACCCTTACTAACCCAACAGCTGCTTATCCGATAAAGAGGAAGATCTGACACAGACATAACACGCTTGGCTACCTGGCTAATGTCCCCCAGACATTACTTCACATAAGGAACTGTGGATGATCGTATCAAACACCTCTACGGACATACAGTACCATACAGTACAAACACTTCACAAAACCCTCAGTGCCGGTGCAATTCCCATGAGGTCTGTCATTTGTGTCTAACACATTAGTAAATTATAGACATAGATTAACCCATTATTTGTGTTGAGTATAGAGTATAGAAGCTAGTGATTTTTTTGACCATGTGTGGATCTATGCTGCCTCTGAATATTTATTTACGGTTTACATTTTGCAAATAAAGTGTTGTTTCTGATGTATCAAACACCTCTATGGACGTACAGTACCATACAGTACAAACACTTCACAAAACCCTAAGTGCCAGTGCAATCCCCATGAGGTCTGTTCTTGGTGTCTATGCTGCCTCGGAATATTAATTGTTTACATTTTGCAAATTAAGTGTTGTGATGTATTCTGATGTGTTTTTAACTATGTTCTGAGCTTGCCTTCATTTCAAGATGGCTGAAAATTAAGCTATAGCGTCAGGATATGAGCGTGCTGAACTGTCCTGCATAGGACATCAGGAACACGCTTTGCCTTTGCCTGTGCCACACAGGATATTTGGGCACTTACTCAGGCGTTATGTTCTCTCTGTCCTGGCCAAGAGCATGGTCACTTATGCAAACGAGAAAGATAGATAGAGAGCCACAGAAAGAGAGAGAGAGAGAGAGAGAGAGAGAGAAAGAGAGAGAGAGATAGACATATAGAGAGAGGGACAGAGAGAGAGAGAGAGGGACAGAGAGAGAGAGATAGACAGATAGAGAGAGGGACAGAGAGAGAGAGAGAGAGAGAAATAGAAGGCCATCTGGGATCCATTGATCTTGGAATTCCCCTGCGGCTATCGGACAGAATAAAGGTACACATTAACTACAGTAGCGGAGAAAACAACGCCGTCAGCAATTATGAGTGCAGTGAGGGACTGCATATTTTTATGGATGGAAGGGCAGGGGTTGTTAGTGGAGCAAAGCAATATGGCTCCATTGATTTTTTTTTTTTTTTTCAGGTTTCAACCTGCAGAATGGCAGTGTGACAAAAACAACCAAGAGGGTGTGAATGTAGTTAAAAATAAATAGGTACATACAGAACATACAGTAAATACATAGTTACCTAATTACATAGTCTGACTCAAAGTAGATGGGTATACATGTGTGCATATTTTAGATACATACACAAAAACATAAATGTAACACTTCATCCTGCGCAGAGACGGACAGTTTTTCTATCCATCTGTCTCACTTTCTCTGTCTCTTTCTGTAGAGCTTTGAGCTGGTCCAAAGCATTCATCCTGAACAAAATGGCCATATAGAGGACGTAAAAGGTTTAGAGACATAAATGTTGCATGTAAAACTGTACATAACCTCCCCCTTCCCCTTCCTACTGAATGCAGAATTTATTTACCTCTCTCTCTCTCTCTCTCTCTCTCTCTCTCTCTCTCTCTCTCTCTCTCTCTCTCTCTCTCTCCCACTCTATTTTTCTTTCTGCAAATTGATTCTCAGCTTGTCTAGGGCAGCCAGAGTTGTAATCCCTCCAACACACACACACACACACACACACACACACACGTACAAACACACACATACACACACACACACACACACACACACACACACACACACACACACACACACACACACACACGTACAAACACACACACACACACACACACACACACACACACACACACACACACACACACACACACACACACACACACACAACACACACACACACACACACACACACACACACACACACACACACACACACACATCACACCTTCAGAGTGATTAGTGTGCAGGTTTGTTTACCGTAAACCAGCACCAGAAACGGCATACACAACAACAACAATGCTGGAACACATATTCTGGAAAACACCCAAATTACCTTCCAAAAATAAAAATAAAAAAAAACACCTTAACTTTTCTATATGTAGGTTGATATAAAGGAAAAAGAGTGAGTGAATGAATGAGTGAGTAGGTGGATGAGTGTGCAAGAGAGAGAGAGACAGAGAGAGAGAGACATGTCAAGGCATGTTGTGATTCACGTCTGTTGCCAAAAGGCACTAACAGAGAGGGGGGTGTTCGAGAAGACAAAGCTCATCAAGAAGTTAGGGGGTTGCCTTATCAATTAGGCAAATGGTATTTTCCCTCTGGGAGATAAAGGATCTTTTTCTTTCTCTCTTCTTCTCAGTAATATGCAATGCAAACTAGGTTGTATCTGGGACACAAGGTAGTCACCAGATTTTGATTTGAATCTTTTCTGCTACACAGAGTATTTCTATTAAAGTAGGTTGCTGGTATATGCAGAACTTGAATGTAAGTTTGCAGAAATTTTGTGTTGCTCTTAAATAAGAATACAATATTTGACAAAAATAAAGGTGACAATGGCAGTTTTGACAATCGTCTGACAACTCTGGTAACCAAGAAAACACAAACTCTCTCTCTCTCTCTCTCTCTCTCTCTCTCTCTCTCTCTCTCTCTCTCTCTGTGCAAATTGTATATATTTTTAAGACCTGACATTGAAGGAGAGAAGGTTTGCCAGGACATGTTGTCAGGACCTGCCAAACAGGGTCATAGAAGATTGGGAGGGAGAGAGCGAGAGAGAGCAAATAACATCCCAGTGATGGTTTTGACCTAAACAGAGATTGGGCAAAGACAACAGCCAGTCACAGCAAAAACAACTTAACCCAACACAAGTTCACAGAGTTCACCATTATGAAGGAGCTGGATTTGGCATCAGCGTGCTGCTTTCAGCCAACTGTCGTTTGGGATTGTTATTATCTGAATAAAGCTTTATTCTTGCTTTGCATGCTTGTTTACAAGCAGACATTCATTGATTTCTTCAGGTCATTCAAGTTCTGAAATGAATTCAACAAAATTCAATCGATTAAACACCAAGTTGTGATTAAACATTTGAATTGCATATTACACTTTACATTTCAAACACTTTCTTTTGATAATGTCATCAAGGCCCAGTGCAAATGATGTTTGCATAAATGCATGGACCGAGGACAGAAATAGACCAATGTAACCGACAAGGGTTACCATGGAGATGCTAACGGATCTCCTGACTTTGTGCAGCATGGACAGAAGGCATTGTGGGTACATCCTGCTGCTGCTGAAAACAGGCAGGGTGTTATTATTCTTCTGTGGGAGATGAGGGACCTAACAGAGGAGTAATGGTAGCCTATCCCAATTAGGATGTGGCCACTCATCATGTGGCTTAAATTCTGAGGCTCCAGCCAAGGTTTATAGGTCTCGAAGAGAGAGAGAGAGAGAGAGAGAGAGAGAGAGAGAGAGAGAGAGAGGAAAAAAGAAAAAAAAAGTGGGTAATGGTTGTCCTTCTGACAAACCTTTCATAAGTGATTTACTGTCCTGTAGGATTAATCTTATTTCACTTCCTTCTACTCCCCATCCGACTCTCTCGCTCTTTCCTTCTCTCTCCAACTCTCTTCTTTGCTGTTTGCCCCCTCACTTTATTCATCTGTTCTTCCTCATCTCTCTCTCTCTCCTTCTCTCTCTCTCTCTCTCTCTCTCTCTCTCTCTCTCTCTCTCTCCCTCTATTCCCCCACCCCTTCCCCTCTCACTCTCTTTCTCGACAGGCCAGTTTGGTCATGTGGCTGGATTAGCTGAACTCTGGCTGAAAGGTGGGAGGAAGAGAGAGGGAGGAGGGAAAAAAGTGCAGTTCAACTGTGTGCACCATGCAGAGTGCGATCCAATCTAATGCACCTCAGTGTTATGTTAACAATACCGTATGAAATATATATAACAAATATATATTTCAAATAGTTTAGTGATAAAGTCATTGGTAGTTCATAGTGTGGTGAATCTCCTAAAAGAATTTGCTTCTGTTTTTGCTGGGTGAATTGCCAAATAGCCTCTTCCTCCACTTCCTCAGAATTAACGTAACTTTGTCA
>JAODXP020000026.1:25930581-25933081 GCA_027497455.2 Sardinella longiceps
ACACACACACACACACACACACACACACACACACACACACACACACACACACACACATACTGTACACACACAGACAGACATGCACACACACTGACATGCTAGCGCACACACAAGAGCATATACACACAAGCACACACAAACTCTTACACTCTCTTTCCTCAAAACATACATGTTCCGGAAGACAGTCAAAGGAAGTCAAGGTCTTATTGAAAGGATTCCATTTCTGAAAATATCAATCAATATCAATATTCCTTTTTTTCTCAGCACATTTCACAGCTAGTCTAGGGAACACACACAAACACAACACACACACACACACACACACACACACACACACACACACACACACACACACACACACACACACACACACACACACACACACACAAACAAACAAGGCAAAATTGTTTGCATCCATTCACTTTTCCATCCACTAACACTCTCTCTTTCTATCCTTACTGGCCACTACCGTGTGTGTGTGTGTGTGTGTGTGTGTGTGGCAAGCGCAAGGCGTTCCATGTCTCCCTCATTAAGTCCTCATCACTAATGGAGGTTCCATCCACACACATGAGGCTAATGCAATTCTGCTAAGGAGAATTCTCTTTTAGACTCCTGGCCTGTCTGATATGGAAAGTTCGATCCTCTGCTTGACTGGGCCCCGACAAAGGCCAGTGAGAGGCTAATATGACGTTTCCCAAGCCCCTTGGGCTGAAAGACAATCTCTCTCTCTCTCTCTCTCTCTCTCTCTCTCTCTCTCTCTAGCCCTTATCCCACTCAGTATCTCTTTCTTTTCTATATTATTTCTCTTTCTTCCCTCCCTCTTTCCCTCCCTCTTCTCTGTCTTTCTTTTCATCTCACACCATTTCCCAGTCTCTCTCTCTCTCTCTCTCTCTCTCTCTCTCTCTCTCTCTCTCTCTCTCTCTCTCTCTCTCACCAGCCTGGTCAGGAAATAGCAGCCTAAAACAGTGATGATGTCATCCCTCCGATCAATGTGAAGGACGTCTTAATGTAATTCCACTGGAACTGTGAGCCCAGGTCTCAGGGGGAAATTACCGTATGAGTGAGCACACACACACACACACACACACACACACACACACACACACACACACACATTATAGAAACAGATGCTAGAATTTTATTACTCAGATTTACTGATATACAGCACACCTACAAACACACACAGGCCTGAATGTGTGTGTGCTAAAGGCACACACATTCACACAACACAGACACACACACACACACACACACACACACACACACACACACACACACACACTCATATGCATAAACACAGGACGGACACACAACATAAAGGCCTGCATGTATATGTGCAAACACACACATACACACACACACACACACACACACACACACACACACACACACACACAATACACATAACATAGTGCCTCTCTTCTATTGTTTATATTATCTTTGCATTCCTTCATTCCTGCCACACATTCAAATACCTGCATCCTTGAATATGTTCCAGACAAAACAAAACAAAACAAAACAAAACATTAATTTCTTTGCCATCTGTATTTCTCCAAGGCCTCGGTTGCTGGGTAAACAAACAAACACACACACACACACACACACACACACACACACACACACACACACTTGGACACTATTACTGTAAACAGCCGCCATCATCTCGTCTTCCTGTCCATTGTGCTGCAATGCTGTGGCCTGTGGCCTCAGTGGGTATGAGGGTGAGTGAAAGTCCTTCTAGCCGCTCTACAGGCAGAGGGAGGAGCAGCAGCACTCTGACCTCTGGAGCTCATAAATAAGAGATAAACCACAAACACACACACACACACACACACACACACACACACACACACACACACACACACACACACAGTGGCGTCGTTAGACCTGGGCATTCGAGGCTATAGCCCCGAATCTCCCGGGAATAGCCCCGGATCTCTGTGCCGTTAAGTGAAAAAAAAAAAAAAAAAATACATGGCTAATGATGAAGCAGAGACTAGTGTAGGCTACTTGTATTAGCTGCCAACAGACAGAAATGCAACAGGGAAGACAGTGGAAACCGCTACAAAATCAGATCTGACAAATGTATACAGAATAGGCTATGTTGCAAATTCAACCTCTCTATGTGCAAAGTGCCTCACATCGCCAAATTACGCACCCCTTATCCGCAAGGAAGAGTTCGGCTGTATCATCTGCTTCACAGAGCCCAGTTATAGAAACTTTGCTCAGCTTAAACTCAGCTGACCCGATAGTTCAACTAGCCTAAATCCTCGAGAAAAATTGAGCCCGAACCTACCGAAGACCAAGCAAGCATTTTCTGCCTAAGCCTGGCAACCGAGACATAACGTGTAATAATGAATCCGAAACCTATTTTAAACCCGACATGTTAAAATAGGCCTGGTAATGGCCTACTTTTGTAGCTGCCAGTTCAACAACAATTCAAGGTTGTGGGATTTACAGACTTGTTCATCATGACCATTGAAGCATATAGACTTAACAA
>JAODXP020000026.1:25945581-26050581 GCA_027497455.2 Sardinella longiceps
AATATAGAGCGCACAATGTCTGTCTAAGCAACAGTGTGGGGGCACACACTTACACAAAAAAACACACTCAATCTCACTCTTACACAGACACACACACACACACACACACACACACACACACACACACACACACGGATGACTGGCATTCGATTAAGGGGATAACAGGAGAGTCTCTGTGGCCATTTATTTATGCCATTCCAGGCGTGTCCTCTTACCCCATTCACTCCCATACCTTTCTCTGTTATTCTCTCTCTCTCTCTCTCTCTCTCTCTCTCTCTCTCTCTCTCTCTCTCTCTCTCTCTCTCTCTCTCTCTCATTCCTTCTCTTCTCTTTCCCTCTCTCTTTCTGGCAGAGTCCACTCAGCAAATGGCCCTGTTTATGCAGCGCCCCATCGTCCCCATTGCTCGTGCTATTAATCTGCCAGAAAGGGGGAGGCCATTTAGACAGATCACCCACCAGCGCACATATATAGCCTGCAGAGAGAGAGGTGGGGTGCGGAATGGGAGGGGGGGGGATAGTATTTGTGTATTACAGCCACCAATATTACAGCACCAATTAAAAACATACAGCGTACACCAAATCAACCGAGAGAGAGAGAGAGAGAGAGAGAGAGAGAGAGAGAGAGAGAGAGAACAACAACAACATTCCAACATTGTTCTAAATGAATATGTGGCATAATTGTTTTGCTGTGAGTCTACTTGTATGTGTGGATGCACTGTACCTGTATGCAATTGAGCTTTGGCAATAATGAATTGAGAGAGACTGATTTATATGGCTTCCCAGACTGTCAAGGGTCTGCTTTTGACCTGGCATGGAGATAGAATAACCATCAGTGCTTTTGTGGACCTTTATAACAACAACAACAACAAAAACAACAACAACAGCAACACCTTACATTTCTATAGCGCTTTTCAAGACACCCAAAGCACTTCACAATGGAAGGGGGACCTCACTAACCACCACCAATGTGTAGCACCCACCCAGGGGTTTGCAGGTGATACTAAAGCATTCACTCAATCAAAAGACCTGCCGGTAGTCATGCAGTATTGTTGTGTATTCAGGAGGTCACGTAGTTGAAGTGTTACGAGCGGATGGAGTTGGGTGAGGTGGGATGATGATGTGCAAAGGTGTGAGGGGGTCTTTTGTTGAGTGCTAGTCTGGTGTCAGTGTGTTGGAGGGCAGAATGATGAGGCTGTTTTTGCAGTTACGTAAAGCACTGTGATGGTGTTTTTCAGATACAGAGAGAAAGGTTATTATTCTGTAGGCCAATATATTTAAATGATTTATTTAACCTAACAGAGGGGTGAAATTTCCACCCAAATAACAGGTTATTACCTCCGCCAAGGAGGTTATGTTTTGCTTGGCGTGTGTGTGTCTGTGTGTGTGTGTGTGTGTCTATGAGCAACATAACTCGAAAAGTACTGCACGGATTTGGATGAAATTTTCAGACAACGTGTGTATTCGGACAAGTAAGAACTGATTCGATTTTGGTGGAGATCGGTGATCCAGAACACCATCTGTGACCACATTGTCTTGGCGGAGGTCTGCGCAATTTAGTTTTAACTAAATTGTTTAGATGAATCTACATAATAGTGCATCATTACAGTAAATTCATAACCCTTAATCTTGTTGGGTTAAACAGATTCACTGTTTTGTTAGTCTACTAACCAACAGCTAGGTGGACTGTTGGGGTTAAATGGTTCCATGTGAGGGGAATGAGAGGAGATGTGGATGAGTTGTTTATACCCAGCGGTATGGGAAGTATGACAGCCCAAGGGGAGAACCTGGTGTGTTGAGAAGCTAATCAGAAGTGATGGAAATCACTGTGCCTTTGTGTGTTATCAAACTCAAGCCGCCCTCCAGCCGAGAATCCCACAGTCTACAGTCTACAGGACTACATCATCAAACTGTGACAATACACTAATCAGAGAAAAGACATGGAAATTAAGAAGGAGATGAGAACCCTAACAGCTGTCATCTTCAAAAACACACAGTGACGATGGTGATGAAGATGTAGACTTTGGCTCTAAAAATGATCAAATAAAAATCCTTGTCTATTTTAGATTTATACCTATTTAATTTGACAGGAACAAATTTGAAGAGTGAGACAGACTGTCAACTATGTGTGTGGGGAATCACATTTTACTTTCTACTTCTTCCACAGTACATTCTTCTTCTTCTTCTTCTTTCATCAACCATTTTTAATTAACTTTGATCTCTATGACCTCTCTCATGTATCACTCTTGTGTGCCACAGTTCAATGGTTGAATTTGGACAACAAATTTTGAATTTGACTAGTGTTTAGTGTTTATTAGTGGTTGATTGTGCAGTTTCTTCGAGTCTGTTGTTGACAAACAAAAGGGAGGTAGACAGAAGAAGCAAGCCCACTGCACAAACACTCTTCTCCAACTCTGCCGTCGCAGCATGGCGCTCGGCACGGGAGATGGGAGGAATCTCATTTACGCCTCAGCGTTGTGGCAACCGCGGTGCAATCTCACAAGTGACACTTATCCCTCCGTCTCGAGGATAAGTCCTCTCTCTCTCTCTCTCTCTCTCTCTCTCTCTCTCTCTCTCTCTCTCTCTCTCTCTCTCTCTCTCTCTCTCTCTCTCTCCCGTCTGTCAGAGCTTGTTGCACCACCACATCACTCTCCAATCAGTCAGGGCTCCACTCAATATTTATGAAGTCACAATCATGGGCATCTTATATTGCTTCCATCTCCCCCTCTGACTGCAGCAGTCCTGCTTCCATTCCAAAAGTGTGTGTGAAACGGGAAATGTGGATTCCAGTGGCCGTTGAGGCTGATGATCACTCTAAACCCTAACCTTCTCACAAGGACACGAGATATGGAGTGACAGAGAGAAAGAGAGAGAGAGGGAGAGAGAGAGAGAGAGAGAGAGAGAGAGAGAGAGAGAGAGAGAGAGAGAGAGAAGAAAAGGCAAAGAGAATATGGCAGAAGGATAAGGTGGAGAGAGAGAGAGAGAATAATAAAACGAGAAAACGTAAGACAGGTAGACGGCAGAGTGAGATAGAGAGATGAGAGAGAGAGAGAGAGAGAGAGAGAGAGAGAGAGAGAGATCAAACAACATTGGAGGAGTAAAAAGAATAAGAAACAGAGAGAAAAAGAGAACAAGAGAAAATAAAAAAGATAGATAAAAGTAAAAAAAGGAGGAAAGTCAAAAGGGGGCTTTACATACATTTAAATATAGATAGCCAAGATGGATCCCCCTTCATCACACTGTGGGGAGGAGATGAGTTTAGACGGCCACCGCTGAGCCGGAGACGGAGACGGAGAGAGAGCACCGATGATTCCATTCTCTCGGCTCCCTTCCTCGGTGAGTGACTCACCTCCCCTGTAATGGCTACCTGTGGGCATCCATCGGAGACGGTCACCTTTGACCTTTCTGTGGGGAGGAGATATTGACCTGTGGGGTGGGGGATGGGGAGCGATGGAGGTGGAGTGGTGTGGAGTGGTGTGCAGGGGTGGGGGTGGGGGGTGCTGTATGGTGGTTTCATTCTAAATGGGTAGAGAGGGAAAGGGCCGCAGACACATTAGTCATGCTGATTTATTTACAGCGAGACTGCAGATGTACACACACACATACACACACACACACACACACACACACACACACACACCCGAGACAAGACAAAGGGTTGGGAGGGTATAGATCTCTGCCCTTCTCCTTTCACTGTTATTCTCTTACTTAGATTACCATCTTTCCTCTTTTTCTCTACCATCATCCCTCTTTCTCTCCCTCCCTCTTCCTATCTCCTATTCCCCACTTTCCCTCCCTCTGCCCACCTCTCATTTCTCTCTCTCTCTCTCTCTCTCTTTCTTTAGGCAAAGCGAGATGGTGTCATGGATCTTTTTCAGTGAGGTGGGAAATGTGATCTGTGTATTGTGCTGGAACCTCTCCTCTTCTCTCCACTCATCTCCTCTCTTCTCCTCTCCTCCTCTCTGGTTGGGGTGTCCTTCCTGTGTGTGAGAACATTGCCTGTATTGCTGCCTGGGGACATCACGTCAGCACCAGGGGACAAGGAACCAAACTGCACCGCAATCTAATACGTCACACCTCAGAGAGAGAGAGAGAGAGAGAGAGAGAGAGAGAGAGAGAGAGAGAGAGAGAGAGAGAGAGAGAGAGAGAGAGAGAGAGAGAGTTGTTTTTTTTTTGTCCCTTGCATATCTATTACATGACTGATAATGTAACAAAATGGCTTAGTTGTCATGCCAATAGAGTGCTTTATAATTGTTTTTATTTACTGAATAATTAACTAAAAAACAATAATAACAATTGATAAAGAGAAGGAGGGAGATGGAGGAAGAATGAAATGGTTTCTTTTTTAATCGTTCTTGTCAGGTTGCCATAAACGGAAGCCTATAGGGATTGAGGAAAAGCAATGGATAGAAAGCGAGGCACAGAAAGAGAAAGATGTACTGTAAGCAGAGCGAGGGATGACAGGGGAAAAAAGAGAGAGAGGGAAGGAGAGAGAGGAAAAACATGATAAAAGAGAGTAAGAGAGCAAGGTCTCTCCAGTTGTCTGCCTCCAGATCACAAAAAAAGCGTATAGCAGATAGATACTGTAATAAATATATCAATTATATAGATATAAATATAAATATATCAATTAAATGAATCAATGAATCAACCTTCACTAGGACCCTGGTGACCCTTGTGTCTGTGCTGGAAAAATAATGTTATTTAAATGTTCTAAAATTGCTCGTTTGCAGAAGCACAGAGGGGGGTCACCTCACCTTGCAACACAACGTGTCCAGTTGGAACACGTTGCCATGGTCACAGAGGATTTCACTTCTTCAATCACTCTCACACACACACACACACACAAACATACACACACACACACACAAATCCATACATACACATGCACACAAGAACACACACAGTCAGACACACACACACACACACAAATATACCTTTGTCTACCTCTCTCTTCGCTTCAGGAGTTTTTTGCTGTTGTTCTTGATGTTCTTTAACGGTAAGGAATCAAAAATCTATGATTGCCTATAAAAAGCCAATTTCCAGTGCCAGCGTCCCTTTAAGCACAGAACAGCGGATGATTCATTCTGGTAATCGAATCTCTGTGGCCAGAGAAGAAGTGAAAGTAAGCGCCAGGTATTGTCTAGCATCCATTCTCCCAAATGAAAACACAGGGTTTCTTTTTGTGATGGAGGAAAGAGAGAAAGAGAGAGAGGGAGAGAGAGAGAGAGAGTGATGGAGAAAGTGAGGGATTTTTACTGAGTGCGCTTCACTGAAGCGTATGGAGTGAAAGGGCATGTATTGTGTTTTGAGGGCTGCCAAATCGTCGTCGATTGGCCTCAACGGGCGACTTAGACAAAAGAGAGATTGACTTAAAAGCTCTCTCATTGGAGAGCCACTGTGGGGATGGAGAATTGATGCCCAAGGAAACGGAACACACACACACACAAACACACACATACACACACACAGTCTCACAGGACCTGCGGTAGACTGACAGAGTGAGAATGAACCTGTTTGTATGTGTGTGTGTGTGTATGTGTGTGTGTGTGTGTGTGTGTGTGTGTGTGTGTGTGTGTGTGTGTGTGATGGGTTAGGGTAGAAAAACACATCTAGTGAGTGAGTGTTATTATGAGGTACATGAGGAGAAGAGGAGAAAGACAGATAGAGAGAGACAGAAAAAGGTAGAGATGCCAAGAGCTAATCTATAGATTTGATGTCAAACTAGACAATGGCTGAATCCCAATATCCATCCTAAGCCCTGAAACCCTCAAACACTTAACTGGCGTGAACTGGCCAATCACCAGTCACCACTCTTCTCTTCTAGTTTAACTCTTTGAGGGTTCAGGACTTAGGGCTTAGGGTGGATATTGAGATTCAGTCAATGTCTCCTGCCTCAGTAGCACCCATTGGATCGACCCATTGATGTGTACATGGGATGGGAGATCAGTAGAGATGAGGCCTGAGTTGTGTTACTGCCTCACAATGAAGGGGCATCAGCTGCACCCACCGCTGGCCAACACAGACCACACGTGACCACACCACACCAGAGCCTTGGCCAGGAATGTGTGTGTGTGTGTGTGTGTGTGTGTGTGTGTGTGTGTGTGTGTGTGTGTGTGTGTGTGCAGAGCGGAGAAAAACAACGCTGTGTGTAATTAACATTTCATTTCAGCACTGTGGCACGTAGAAGAAAATGTCTGACATTCTTTCCACAAGGTTAACAGCGGTGAGGTCTCGCTCTTTTTCAGTGTTTTTGTGTGCGAAGCTATGTGACATTTTGACATTCCTCATTCAATGTGTACCGTGTCTTTAGAGACCTGGTGAATCATTACAGAGCTACAGGACCTTTAATAACAAAACATTCATTATATATACTGTATATATATATATATATATAGAGAGAGAGAGAGAGAGAGAGAGAGAGAGAGAGAGAGAGAGAGAGAGAGAGAGAGAAAGAGAGCACACGCCATTTAACCTTCCAGGTGTGTCATGCTTGACGTGTACCATAAAACACATCAGGCCTGACTTGGACTGTAAATACCTATCCTATGTTTACATCCTGATGTGTGCTCGAGCCAAAGTGATGTCATATGCAGGAGACCAGGTGTAGAAAACACACACACACACACACACACACACACACACACACACACACACACACACACACACACACACAGTGTCACATATAGTAAATATAGACACACTCACACAGACATACAGTACAACACACACACACACACACACACACACACACAGTCTCACACACACACACACACACACACACACACACACACACACCACACACACACACACACACACACACACACACACACACTTCACAAACAATTCAAAATGTACACACCTGCTGTGTCTTAGAGAAGGAGACAAAGCAAACAAAGAGGGACAAGAGAAAAGGTGCTGATTGTGTTTGTGTTTGGCCCCCTGTGCCATAGGGAAAGCAATAGCACCTGACCTCCTAAAGGGTCTTTCCATGGAAAGAAAAACACCTCATTCATTTTGCATTGTTTGCCCCTATGTGTGTGTGTGTGTGTGTGTGTGTGTGTGTGTGTGTGTGTGTGTGTGTGTGTGTGTTTGTCTGTGTACACTGCAAACACCCCCACCCAGTTCTCACCTCACACAACTCCGCAGGTGTTGACTTGGAAAGTGTGTTTGGGCAAAACAAGGCCAGGCTTTAATAAAGAACAGGCTCGACCCGTTTACAATAGGCAAGCTTGCTAATCTGTCGGCAGGTGAGGTGACATCAGGAGTAACGACGTGCTACCTATCCCGTATTCCCCCTCCAGCAAAGCTGGCTGAAAGCCCAACGACCTTTAAAAAGAAGGTCAGACCAGCCCAAAAGACTATATAGATATGCAAAGTGGGGTTGGCAATTATAATGTATGTGAAAGATTGCATGTCAAAGATTGCATAAGATTAACAGACATTTAGAATTTTCATTGACATTTAGATTGCAATGTTGATTCCACCATTGGTTGTGCAGTCCACTGCTCTACACAATCTTAAAAACAGGAAATGTGTCAATCACTTTGGACCTGGTCAATTTCTGTGATTTGGAAATGTGGTGTAATGGGTTAAAATGCAGATAGACCCATGGCTTCAGTTGGAGATACAAAGATAAGGTTGAGAGGATTCATTTAGTGTGTGTGTACAAATGTGTAAATACATGTGTACCCACACAACCTCACATGGACATGGTCACTGGCAGGTGTTCTGTAGGTTTAGGTACAAATGTGTGTGTGTGTGTGTGTGTGTGTGTGTGTGTGTGTGTGTGTGTGTGTGTGTGTGTGTGTGTGTGTGTGAAACTGGCAGAGCGCTGCATCCTGCACCCCTACAGAGAAGCAGAAAGGCATGCAGACACACATCACACACATGAAGTCCCAAGACCCTGGTGGGGCTGATGGCCCATAATTCCCCTCCGCATGTGTCACAGTAAAAGTCAGCAGGGGTCTATTCCTGTCCTAAAACAGTAATAGTGCTGCTTTAGCTGCCGCTCACCACACACACACACACACACACACACACACACACACACACACACACATCCTCCAGTTCCCATACCTCACAGAGGCAACTGTTGCCATGGCTCCTCAGAAGCCACCTACTGTGTTACCCAGGTGATTTGATTGGTAGGTGTGAATCACTACCTTTAATCTCTCTCTCTCTCTCTCTCTCTCTCTCTCTCTCTCTCTCTCTCTCTCTCTCTCTCTATCTAATGTGTTTTATTTTAGGCATTTGACACTGATGGGGTCCATCTGCTTCAATGGAACAGGAACAGGAACCAGACATGATGACGATGCTCTCTCTCTCTCTCTCTCTCTCTCTCTCTCTCTCTCTCTCTCTCTCTCTCTCTCTCTCTCTTCATCTCTTTCTCTCTTCATCTCCCCCTCTCTGGTGAGCAAACAACAAATAGGCTCAGAAGGTGCTTTTTATCTACCGCCCGGAACATCACCTGTTTGCGTCAGAGAACACACTGATGCTCTCATCTCTTGCCATAGCTGATGAAGGTTCAATCAAGGGTAGTCAGACACAGTACACACACACACACACACACACACACACACAAACATTTAGTCATGCACCATACCACACACAAAATCTTCCGCTCTCTCTCTCTCTCTCTCTCTCTCTCTCTCTCTCTATCTCACACACACACACACACAATTAAACATGCACACAAAAATGCATTCACAAATAAATTCACTACTCCAAGACACACACCACTCCAGACTAGACCACACACATAAAGCACATGGCCACACACACACACACACACACACACACACACACACACACACACACACACATACAGACGCAAAGACACAGCCACATACCCAAAAGACACAACACACTCATAAACAGAACCACTTGTAACAGACCCATGAGCTCACATATGTTCAGAAAGTGGTGGATGGTGGTAAGAATGCTGTTTATGACGGAATTTAATGGCGCATTCCAGAAAAATAGGATGTTGGAAATATCCCAGTTGAAGCTTACAACGTCCAACCTCAAGCAAACAAATAACATGGCTGACGATCGCAATAAGCTATTCTTTTCCTCGTTTAACAAGAGACAATTTTACATTGTTCATTTTTTTTTCTTTTTACCAAATAACTTCGTGCAGAGATGATAGCAACATATCTTTCCCTTGCAGAAAATATTGTATTACATAAATGGTATTATTTAGTACAGTGGTTCTCAAACTTCCCCTGTCATTCCCCACTTTGGAAGTCAGAGAATTTCCGCGCCCCACCTGGAAGGCTCAATTTGCACACAATAAATGTATCATTTTGGTTAATGTTAGAATTTTCATGTTCAATTCAAAGCCCAATTTCTCTCGAACCCCTCATTACAGCAACTAGTAAATAACACCATTGGAAAGCTCAATATACTGTCATATGCCCATATCTGACAAACAGCTGTGAATTCGGGGGGCACGGTGCAACCGTTGGTAGATTGCAAAGAAATGTCTTGCGCCCCAACTGTCATGTGTCTGCGCCCTAGTGGGGCCCACCTCACAGTTTGAGAAACACTGATTTAGTACCAGTAAATGCAGATATAGCTATTGTTTGTGTTTTATCTTTCACAAGTGTCTATTTGTGGGTACAGCATCTTGGTACACACACACACACACACACACACACACACACAAAGTTACACAAAATGCAGCGCAGACCTGCTTGCTGTTGCAGTAATCTTCAGAGAGGACAAATTACCACACACACACACGCACGCACACACACACACACACACACACACACACCCCTATATCCCTCTTCCCACCACATGTTTGATCATCAGAGAGCAGTTCCAACAACATGGAGACACGTGCGTGCCCTGCCATTGGCTATGGAGATGAGGATGAAGGGAAGAAGCAGAGATGGAGGAAGATTCTAGAAAGAAAAGAAAGATGACAGAAGAGGTGAGAGAATTACTGAAGAGTTTTTGGGCTTAGGGCTAAAGGGAGAACATTGGAATTCAGCCATTACTGTGAGAGAGAGAGAGCGAGAGAGAGAGAGAGAGACTGAGCGAGGGTGAGAGAATTACTAAATGAAGAGTTTGGGGGCTTAGGGCTATAGGGAGAACTTTGGAATTCAACCTTTACTATAAGAAAGAAAGAAAGAGAGAGAGAGAGAGAGAGAGAGAGAGAGAGAGAGAGAGAGAGAGAGAGAGAGAGAGAGAGACAGAATAGAAAGAGAGTGACAGAGAGATTGAGACTGAGTGAGGGCTGTGCCTTTAACCACGACAAGCAATTTTATTTCACAACATTGACAATTGTCTCTTATGGGAACCACTTGGAGCCCCCACTAAGAAAAAGGCCCAAATCATTCCCTCATGGGCCAGTGAATGCCAGAACCATCACCATCTGAGCCTTCACAAACATGCTCCTCACACACACACACACACACACACACACACACACACACACACACACACATACACACACACACAATCTGAAAGCGTGGGTCATGGGCTTCTCAAACAATCTACACACACACTCATATGCTCTACTCTCTCCACACACATGTATACACACACAAACAAACAGACCCTAATCCTAACACACACACACACACACACACACACACACACACACACACACACACACACACACACACACACTCGCCTTGGAAGGCTCAAGCAGCAGCTAATCGGAGCCAGCCCTGAGAAAGAGGCCCGTAAAAGCGCAGGCAAACACACAGACTGCACGACACGCCCCACGGGAGGCAACACCTCTTTTCCCGCAAATGTTTACCCATCGACAACAGCGGGTTTGCAGCTGTCCGTCAAGTCATGACGTTGTTTACGCCATTCACAGCATTTACAGCTGGAAATATTTTCCATAGTTCTGCTGCACTGGCTGGCTGGCGGACAAAATGGAATTATCGGTGTAAATGTCAAAGAGGTGTGAGGGGAAACTCATATAAATACATTTTCTACATGGAGGTGAAATACATTTTATACATGTACAGTAGGTGACTGTATAACTTAGGCTACCATTTCCAGGTATATTTGTATTCAAAGCCAATACTAAAGTGGAACTCAAGATAAACAATACATTTGAAGACATACATTTTAGACATTGGATTCCAGATACTGGAGAAAAAAAGCAGTTTTCCATCATGCAGGTAATTGTCATTTTTCCAGGCCACAGTTTTCCTTCAGTGAGGCCATGAATGTGTCTGTGCTGTAAAAGTCTATGTGATCACTAATGAGCCTGTGTAATGGAGGCTTCAGCAGTAGGTGGAGGGAACGACTGAGAATTCCCTGTTCTCCAGGAACGACACAGAGCTCAGCCTATGCGTGGATCTCAAGGGGAAACATCTCAGGGAGCGTGTGGGGGGAACGCCGCAGCAGCAGCAGCAGCACCCGTGGGCGGAACGGCAGTGGGATAGGCACCCGAACACATCTGTGTGTCAGACAGCGCATAGCCTAGCGAGCTGAGCTAACTACACTCCCTAGGATTTTTATTTTTATTTTTTTATACTGATTGAAACCTTGACAAAGACCACGGCCGAAACGTTGGTGAAAATAAACTAAAGAAAAAGAAGACATGAGTGTGCACTAAATTCTTTTTTTTTTTTTTTTAATTAACACGTCTGATCTTCGACAGCTCCACTTGCTCTATGATAAATGACTTCAGAGAGGGCTGGACAAGGCAGGCGCAGTCAGAGACCATAAAAAAAAATGTCCGCTCTGAAAACATACAGTGGTCTCTCTGTTTTGATCCAGTCCGGTCACGCCATTCGTGTGGCCCAGCTAGCGTAAACGGCGACTACTATTAATGCGACGGTATGCAGCAAGCGAGTGAGGAACGTTACAGAGAGACTGAATCTCTGTCACAGCCTCCGTGCTCTAAGTTCCCACCCACCAACTAACTCACACACACACACACACACACACACACCCTCTATTTCCCACAAAACTTTTCCCCATGTCGCTCGCTAGCAGAGAGGAGGGAAGAGATGCAGGATCTGGCAGTCACACAACAGATTTAGCGGTTTTGCTTTTGAGCGTACTCCAATCAATAGAGCTGGGGTTTGATCTAGGTGAAAAAATAAGAGGAGGAAGAGAGGGAGGGAGTGCGGGTGTGTGTTAGTGTGAGCGAGAGAGAGCAAAAGAGAGAGGAGGTAAGAGATGTGTTGAGGGATGAGAAAAAGACAGAAAAACAATGAAGGAAAAAAAAACAGAGACTTGTTTAGCTCTGAAAAACAAAACAGTGTGACTACAACAATGGCGCATACACAGGAACATGGGTGTTGAGTGATGGGGGGGGGGGTGACTGTGTGTGTCTGTATATGTGTGTGAGTGAGTGAGTGAGAGAGAGAGCAAGAGAACGAAAGAAACGAGAGAGTAAGTGTGGGAAGGGGGAGTGAGAGAGGCAGAGAAGAAAAATCTCTTTTTACAGGCTGTTTTCCTCCCCAAGGAGGTTTTAGTGAGGCATCAGTTCCAGTAAGCTATAATTATCCTGTGCTGCAGTACATGATTATGCCAATGAGGAGATGAGAGGAGAGGCGAGCAGAGGAGAAGAGTAGAAAAGAGATGAGAGGAGAAGAGAAGAGTAGAGAAGAAAAGAGATGAGAGGAGAAGAGTAGAAAGGAGAGGAGAGGAGAAAAAAGAACAGGACAGGATAGGGGAGGAGAAGAGAGGAGGAATAATAAGAAAAGAAAGGAGCAGAGAGCGAAAGAATGCAGTGAAGAAGACAGGAGGCGAAAAGAGGTAAATAGAGGAGAGAGAAAAAATATATGAGGAAGAGAAAGAGAAGAGAAAAGAATTGAGGAGGAGAGAGGAGCAGACGAGACGAGTGGCAGGGAGAAAAGAGAGGAGGAGAGAGAAAAGAGGAGAGTCATGGATTTGAGCCCCCTCACAGACGGCCTCTGCGGTGGGTGAGAATATAACAGTGAGGGTGACCAAGGGCAGGGTAATGACAAACACAGATTACCCCACAATAACAAACTCGAGAGAGAGAGAGAGAGAGAGAGAGAGAGAGAGAGAGAGAGAGAGAGAGAGAGAGAGAGAGAGAGAGAGAGAGCATAAAGACAGAATTAAAGGAGAGAGCAGAAACACAGAAGAAGGGGACAGAGAGGGAGTCCAAATACAGACCGTAGAGACAGAGAAAAAGAACATAGGGGACAAAGGGGAAACGTACCAGAGCACACCAGAGATGAAGGAAGTGAGAGAAACACATGAAAATACCCAAGGAGAGAAAAAAGACTGAGACCTTAAAGAGAGAGAGAGGGAGAGAACATAGGAGAGGAGAGGGTGTGAGGAATAGATAAAGCCACAGAGTGAGAGTGAAATAAAAGAGACAGAAAAAAAGAGTGTGTGTGTGTGTGAGAGAGAGAGAGAGAGAGAGAGAGAGAGAGAGAGAGAGAGAGAGAGAGAGAGAAAGCGAAGGACAGAAGGGCGTTAGAGAAGTTCTGTCTTCATCCAAATGTAGTCGGCCGTTGTGGCACTTTCATTGTGTGCACAAATTCACAGAGGCTCAGAGCGCTTTGAAATATGTGAACCGCTTTTTTTCGAACAAAAGAAAGAAAAAAAAAATGAAGGGCGAGAAGAGAAGAAGAAAAAAAATAACGGCAGTGTTTTGATTTCCTGTGTTCTTCAACACGCCGGGGGAACTCCACGGGGCTTCATACAACCCAGAAACACTAAAGTAAACTTCCTCTGTTGTCCCCCAGAAAAAGAAGGGGGACAGAAGAGGGCGGGCGAAGCCCAGCCATGAGGCCCAATGTGGCGGGCAGTGCTACACATGGAGGCCCAGCAGGGATGCCTGGTTTAAGTTTAGAGAGGCAGCCGTCAGCCACGTGGGTTAACACTTAGCATCTGAGTGCGTCTCTGTGTGTGTGTGTGTGTGTGTGTGTGTGTGTGTGTGTATGTGTATGTGTGTGTGTTTTCATGTGAGTGTGTGTGTGTGTGTGTGTGTGTGTGTATATGTCGGCCTGGTTGTGTGTGTCTGTTTAGGTGTGTTTGTGTGTGTGTGTGTGTGTTTGTATCTATGTATGCATATGTGTGTGTGTGTCTATGTGTGTGTATGTGCGTCTGTATGTGTGTGTGTGTGTGTGTGTGTGTGTGTGTGTGTGTGTGTGTGTGTGTGTGTAGACTCATAGGCTTCTAAGTGTTTGGCGGTGGCATGTGGAAGCATTTAGCCGGTTAGCCAGTAGTAGTTTCCCCACATGCTAGTTAAATGAATACATGCAGTGAGTGTGGATTTTCCTCTCTCCTCCGTTTGCCTTTTTCACTCACTCGCTCTCTCCCTCTTTCTTTTTTTCAGGGGGGTTTGGGCGTTTCCTCAAAATAAAACTGCCCCCCACCACACACACACACACACACACACACATCCTGGGCTCCACCTCACCCGGCGTCATCACACACACCATCAATTCGACACCAAACCCAAGTCTCTACATGCCACTCCCTCTCCGAAAGTCAGCCAGATGTTTTTGGTGTCACGTTCCTTGCCTGAGGGAAAGTGAAACATCACACACACACACACACACACACACACACACTGTATATATATATATATACCACATACACATACTTTTATCTCTCACTCACTCACACACACACAAACATATACACTGAACATAAACAATATACTTCATACACATCACTCTCTCTCTCTCTCTCTCTCTCTCTCTCACTCTCACACACACACACACACACACACACACACACACACACACACACACACACACACACACATACAAACAGACACACTCTCATATCAGACACACACACCCACCCACACACACATATTGAAATCATTGCTCCCTGTTTAGCCTGCCTAAAGCCTCAGCCAAGCGATTCAAAACACTGTTCCCAGTGTGTTTATGACCCCTGAACTCAGTGTGGTCTCTCTCTCTCTCTCTCTCTCTCTCTCTCTCTCTCTCTCACACACACACACACACACACACACACACACACACACACACACACACACACACACAGACACACTCACAGATACACACAAATATACACTAAGCCCATCCCTAAAGGAGGGTTATGGAGAACTTGAAGAGGAGCTGGAACCAAAAACAGACACACACACAGACACACACACACACACACACACACACACACACACACACACACACACACACACACACGACACACAGACACACACACACACAAACAGACATCCTATCCCAGACAGCACTCTCCTCTCCATGACATACATTCATACAGAAAAGTCATTCATAACGTCTCGCACTACATGAAAGGTTATGGATGGCTGCTGGCTAGCAGGCTTTAAAAGCCACGTACTGTGTGTGTGTGTGTGTGTGTGTGTGTGTGTGTGTGTGTGTGTGTGAGTGTATGCTTTGGCAGTACCCTAAACGGCTAGACAGCGCTAAAATACTGCCTGCCAGCATATGCAGAGGGCATTTTAGGCTTTGTGCTATTTGTGCAGCCCGTCTCTTGAGTGCAGAGAGCACTACTTCATTAGAGATCAGATCAGACCAGTCATGCTTTGGCCCAGACAAAGCCTTATTGTTTTTCCCCAAAGCCTTCTCTTGCCCAGGGGGGCAATTACAAAATAGAGAGGGGCATCTGAGAAAGGAGAGACGTGGCAAGGGGGTCACAGAAGAACCAAAATAGTCTCTCATTGTAAACACATCAGGCTACATAAGGCTGCTTTTTGTTTTCTTTTATGAATGAGAATTTTAGAATAAAGGGAAAATAAATATGTGTAATAATAATATTGTGTAATTGCATGTGTACTTTTGTATGTGTGTTTTATTATGGACGTGTAATTTTGACACTAATAATTAAAGAGAAAAGGGTAAATAATATGTGTAATATTTACTGTTATTGTACAGAAATGAAGCCAAAGTTGTGTTTGGTTGGGAGGGTTTGAAGAGGGGGTGGGTGTTTGTTGAGGCGCCTCACCTTTGAAGGAAAGGGAGGTAACTTGACTGCCAAAGGGTTAGACTAACACACCTGGCTTTTAGAGGTTAATGTATATGCGTGGCTCTGCTGTATATAGGAACACTGTTAATGACTCAAGACTTCCATCACCTGTGAAAGCATCAGGATGTATATTTAACATATACCATAACAGGGTCTAAATGTTTGCCTTAGTGTCGTGTCTGTAAAAGCACGTCTCACGTTTTTAAAAACAATCCCACTGCTCACGTACAGTACATAGCTAAAACCAATCGTTTGCATGGGGTACTGAATGAGTTTCATGATCTCAAAGGGATGTAAAGAGAGGATTTTATGGAAGAAAGACATTTTTCTCCAAGCCTAATAGAAATTTAAGCAGCAAATGTAATTGGCTGCCAGGATAGTCTAGCGATTCTCTGTTTGCCTGCAAACTGGACACCCAAAACTGACTGGACTAATCACATCATGAGGAGCAAACTTCGTCTTTGCTCTGACTGGTGGTATCGTTGAGTGCAGAGGGATTTGAAAGACAATCGTTGATCATTTATCTCCCCCCTGTGCCAATGGTGCTTCCACAGATCCAACATCTTAATGTGGGTTTGGCTTGTCAGGCTAATTTTCTCCAGTCCGTTTAGTATTGTTGCACTAAGACACATTCCTCATATGAGTCACAGACTCACTCGCTGGAATAAAGGGATTGTGCCAAAACAGAAAAGAGAGAGTATTTTATCTTTCGCCCCCTTCACTGACATAGTTTGTGTGTGTGTGTGGGTGTGTGTGTGTGTGTGTGTGTGTGTGTGTGTGTGTGTGTGTGTGTGTGTGTGTGAGATCTTTGCTCTGCGTGTCTGCGAGCTGATAAACTAGGCACGTGTTTCTGACAATAACAATCCGCACCCTGACCACAACGCTTTCCTTTTTTTACGGCCCTATTGGGAAATATCCCCCAGAATGCAACAGGACTTTCAAAACAAGCGCACAGAAAAAGAGAGAGAGAGAGAGAGGGAGAGAGAGAGAGAGAGAGAGAGAGAGAGAGAGAGAGGTTCCATCAACACAGCAGCAATAAACTAAGCAGCCATAGAGGGTAATTTGTGCATTAGAGACATTTGGTGCTATGAAATGCTGAGGTAACACATAATTGGAACAAATTGCTCACTGTGCCTCACTGGCCCAATCTGTGGTATTAACAAAAGATCCCTGTTGCTGCTCGGAGATCCTTCGGGAGTTAACCGTCTACAAGACACATTTCACCACTTGACCTAAGTGTTTGACAGGGTTCAAAGGAAAGCTCCAAAACACACATGCAGACAGACACACACACACACACACACACACACACACACACACACACACACACACACACACACACACACACACACACACACACACACACACACACACACATACACACAAACACACTCATGCACACAAAGGCACCTGCGTGCATATGTAGATAATGTATATGTACACATACAGGAAAGTAAACACATGCACATACTGTGCATACACAAAAACACACACATATTCTAACACAAGTAACTACACAATCACAAAAACAAATAGATACATACAGTACATAGACACAAACAGTTATTACACACACTATGCATACATGCAGACACAAACACACAGGTATATGCACGCAAGTATGCATACACACAAACGAGTATCAGCTAGAGCGCACACACAGATAGACACACACACACACACACACACACACACACACACACACACACACACACACACACACACACAAAACACCTGGAATCACAGTCCCTATGTAAGTGCCTGAGCCAACAGGTAACAGAGGGCCCCTGTGTGTCTGACGTGTGTAAATGATGGCGGTGTTGAGTTTCGCGTGGCCGTGCAAAGAAAAGCAACCATCCCGACCCCACTCCACCCTCACACCCTCTGGCACACAACAGCTGTGTAAGGTCTGACACATCCACCCCCCAATACACACACACACACACACACACACACACACACACACACACACACACACACACACCCACTCACTCACTCACACACCACTCGACAATCACTGGGACAGGAACAAAACAGGGTCATTTTCAGCTGAAAAGAAAACACACCCAAAAATCCAAGAGGTGTGTGTGTGTGTGTGTGTGTGTGTGTGTGTGTGTGTGTGTGTGTGTGTATAGATGAGACGAGAGTGTTTGGTGACTGAAGGACCCTTAAGGGAATATTTGGGGTCAGTGTAGGCATCTATGGGAAGCCACCTGACTGCAGCACAAAAGGAACGGAGATTGAATGAGTCACTGTCATAGGATCCATCTACTCCCCCGGAGTGTGTGTGTGTGTGTGTGTGTGTGTTTGTGTGTGTGTGTGTGTGTTTGGGGGGGTCACACATGGTCAGTTTGAAAAGGGTAAAACCCATGGGGAGCTATACTTCTCTTTTCAGAACTTACGTGTGTGTGTGTGTGTGTGTGTGTGTGTGTGTGTGTGTGTGTGTATGTGTATGCGTCTGTGTCTGTCTGTTTTTTCTGTGTTTGCTTAACAATGTATGTGCATGCATCTGTGTATGGGTTTGTGGACACGTACAGTACATCTGTTTGTGCATGTATGTGTGCGCGTCTCCGGGTTGTTCTGCATTTGAGATTTAAAACATGAAGCAATTTAGCTGCCTGGTTTCTAGCTAGACTAAACAAGCAGTTTCACATGACTCAATTTCCTATGAATACAGGTGATTCCACACCCTCCGGATTGGCACACACTATCACACCTTGTGATGTGTGAACATTTTATCTATTGAAAATCATACATAAGACAATCATTCTGCTGAACCACAGATTGTATATTACACCTGCATGGGAAGATTCCTGTTCTAAAGGCCTAATTACAGGTGTCCTTATAAAACAAGACTCAGAAAGCATTTTAGATAATCTGCAGACATAAATTACGCAACTACAGTAGGCTAAGTGATGCAAAGCAAGGTACTTTTTTCGATCTGTGACCTGTTTTTAAATGTCAGTGTCTGTGATGCAGGCTACCTGTCATTAGGAGGCTCTAAGCAAAACTTTCACACCCATCCTCTGAGACTTTCTCAAGCTCTGAAAACCTGTTGAACTGGTTTTAAAGTCACTCTAAGCGTAGATGGAGACAGATAAAGAACCATGGCGCTCCGTAATGAATGAGGAAGAATGGTGCGTCAACAGGGACATTTGGCAGGCTATGTTTGGGGACCTTTAAAGGGACATGAAGCTTTATGGCCTCTGATTGCACTCTCTCCATATCTCTCAAATGAATGACATCCTGGAATGTTAAAGATTCCATGATGTAATGGAGTGTTTACATCTCTCTCTCTCTCTTGTTCTCTCTCTCTCTCTCTCTCTCTCTCTCTCTCACTCACTCACACACACACACACACACACACACACACACACACACACACACACATAAACTATGTCAGTGAAAGGGGCAGAAGATAAAATACTCTCTCTTTTCTGTTTTGGCACAATCCCTTTATTCCAGCGAGTGAGTCTGTGACTCAATGTGTCTTAGTGCAACGATACTAAACGGGCTGGAGAAAATTAGCCTGACAAGCCAAACCCACATTAAGATGTTGGATCTGTGGAAGCACCATTGGCACAGGGGGGAGATAAATGATCAACGATTGTCTTTCAAACCCCTCTGCACTCAACGATACCACCAGTCAGAGCAAAGACAAAGTTCGCTCTTCACAATGTTATTGGTCCAGTCAGTTTTGAGTATCCAGCTTGCAGGAAAACAGAGAATCGCTAGACTATCCTGGCAGCCAATTACATTTGCTGCTTAGATTTCTAGGCTTAGAGAAAATTGTCTTTCTTCCATAAAATCCTATCTTTACATCCTGTGTAAGTGTAAGTACAAATCAATTTGAATATGGACCGCTGTATTTGAGAGCGAGCATGTGTGTTTGTGTGGAGGGGAGAGAGAGAGAGAGAGAGAGAGAGAGAGAGAGAGAGAGAGAGAGAGAGAGAGATGACCATTGTGGACTCCCCTCATGTATCATATAATTTTATAGAGTTATTTTCCACAGAACTGTCTCAAGGCCCATAGTTGGCATGTGATGGTATAAGATATATGTAGAAGAAAAAAAATCTAATTTCTCTATTATTTACTTATTTTCTCTTCTTATTTACCTCTCTTATTTATGCTTGAAAAACAAATTTTTGTTTGGCAGTATAAAATATACATTATTCATAACGCAATGATAATAAGGGAAGAGACCTGTCGGTTGGTCATTCAGCAACATCACATTAGTCACCTCATTTAAATGCTCCTGTTCTTCTCAGACAATCTGCTTCCTTCCTTGTTGCCAGGGCAACTCAAAGGCCGGTGTGGATGACCAATGGGATTGGCGCCTTGGGAAGCCAGTGGGGTCAGGATGATGACCCCTGTGAGGGTCATTGAGAATATGAGAGGGTGGTTGGAGGATTTACTGGCCTGCAGTTAGCACAATTAGCATTAGCTATGTGAAAAACCACAATGCTAACCACTATAATACACACATACAAATGTAATATAAATATATAATAAAAAGGTTCAAAGACTCTACTGACACTAGTCAAATTTGAGTACTTTCAATGTGAAAAAAAATAGTGCTACAGTAAGCAAAGAGCCATCATGAAGTCATTTCATGCCCCTTTGATTTCATGCATGTCTTTTAGGGTTCTTAAAGGGTTTTAGTCCTTATGACCGATTTGCACGTTTGTGGTCCGTGGCCCATGGCTGCTGCTGTCCGTTCACAGTGCGTGTGTGTCCGCATTCAACCAGAAACAGTCTCTGCGGTGCGACGGATGCGAAAACCACTTGGAAAAATGGTCAAGTGTGCAGTGTGAGATCTGTGCAGTTTACTACACAGAAACCTGACAGAAGTCAGAACATGCATGCAGTGCGCATGGACTAAACTGTTAACATGCATTCTAAATGAAAACGGACCAAATTTTCGCCCACACATTTGGTGTGAATCGGTCGTTAGAACTTACTGGGGAGGGACAGTGGGGTTCTGTCATTACCTCCGCCAAGGAGGTTATGTTTTCGCCAGCATGGGTGTGTCTGTCTGTCTGTGTACAACATAACTCAAAATGTACCCCACAGATTTGGATGAAATTTTCGGACATCGTGTATATTGGCACAAGTAAGAATAAGTAAGAATTTAATTTTGGTGTTGATCGGTGATCCACCGTCTGTGCTCTCTGAGCGCTTTTCTAATTGGGACCCAAGCAGATAAGGATATGACATCACCTGCATTTGGAGAACTCTGCTGGGAACTTCACATCTTAGTGCTCCTGATCGATCTGTAATTCTGTTATTAGCAGTAGGCAAACAAACACACACACACACACACACACACACACACACACACACACACACACACACACACCACACACACCACACTCACATACACACACACACACACTCTTCTGTCTTTTACACACACACACACACACATATGCACACACACACACACACACACACACACACACACACACACAGTAACCATTTTCCTCACATCTGTCGTAAGTTACTCTGTTGATCCCAACTGGAGTAGAGTACAACTTATCCCCTAAGCAACCCACAAGTAGGTACACATATATCCTGAAGGCTTCAAAGAAATTGAAATGTTGTTTACAGGATTATACATAAGGGACTCGCCTGACTGGTATATGTTGTATAAAGTAAGATTTAATTACGTAAGAGGTAGGAAAACAGCCAGCCTTTTCCTATGATGAAACTCACAACATGAATGCATATCATGAATCCTGAATAAGACACAGAGGAGGCCTAGCTACCCCTGGGAAAAAAACATGGCAAGACGCTAAGAGTTTGTTATTAAATATACAATAAAGCCTGACACGCAAACTACACTGGGGGAGAGAGAGAGAGAGAGAGAGAGAGAGAGAGAGAGAGAGAGAGAGAGAGAGAGAGAGAGAGGAGCATAAGAGCCACATGCTAGGAATTATGAAAAATCAAGCTGACGTGTTTAACATGAAAGTGTGTCTCCCTTTTTTTGTTGGAAAAAAAAAAAAGTTACTTCAACAGAACAAGGAAGCTCTTTTCAGCGGTGTGGGAAATCCAAAGGTCAGACTCGGGGGAAATGGCAGCCAACAGCCACTGTACGGGGCTTCTATCCAGTTATGTGTGAAAAGATTCCTCTGTGTGTGTATGTGTGTGGTGTGTAAGTGTGTGTGTGTGTGTGTGTGTGTGTGTGTGTGTGTGTGTGTGTGTGTGTGTGTGTAGAGAGAGAGAGAGAGAGAGAGAGAGAGAGAGAGAGAGAGAGAGAGAGTGCTTAGCTGATGGAAATTCTCTGTTTACCACAAGGTCTGTGCTAAACACAAGTTGTTGCTAAAGGGCCTCAGCACACATCAGGCCATAGCCTGGCTCACAGAAGTGCCAGGATGCACTGGGCAACCAACTGCCATCGGCAAGGAACCTCTCACCTGAACACATAATCAAAAGAGAAAAAAACAATTATAAAAATAGTTATAAACAAAAAAAAATATTAACAAAAAAAATTATATAAACAAAAAAAAGTAGCCATAGATAAGTAATAATCATTTAAAGTATGTAGTCGGTTGAACAGTTGGATGATGCAGATAGCTCTACCATCAGAAGGCCCAGGTGAATGTTGCTGACAAGTGGCCTCTGACATCATACTGATACTGTACATGTACACATACATCAACCGTCTGCCATTTAATGACTCTTAATGTAGCCTACAGTTTCAGTATGTAACCACACACCCCCTCACAGACGGGGCTATAAGCTGGGATGGAAATTTCCAGTGGGTGGGTGGTTTGGTTTAAAGTGTGGTTCTACTGTAACATCTGCACCACAGACAAGAAGCCACAAAGGTCAACCTTACAAAGTGAGGCCAAATCGTTTCAAGGGAATGGACTGCTGCTTTCTGCTCAGATCGAAATTCTAAAAATAAACTAAAAAGTAATTATAAACAAACACACAAATAAATAAATCCATCGGTAGGTCTTGAAAAAATGAAGTTAATTAAGAGAGAGCAAAAATCTATTTCAAAGTTGTGTGGTGGGTAAAGTTGACAGCATTAGGCCCTAGAGTGGAGCCTTTGTTGGTTTGAGTAAAACATAACAAAAGGGCAATGTCACCATCTTGTGGAATATTATGATAACAGCAAGTGAGTTTAGACACTACATAGTTGTCACATAGACCATTCAATTTTCTTGACTGATTTGGTTATTCTAATGTCCAAAATTATATAAAATTTGTATAGCTAATAGGAAAACGTTAATCAGTGCCCATATTGCCATAAAAAAAGTGCAACTATGGTTTTAGAACAAGTAAATCCACTCCTGAACGTTTTTCTGCAGAGAAGAGACGTGATCCATCTCTTTCTATGGCTCTGGTCAGTCCTGCTCCTCGTCTATTCTTTAATGCACTTTGTCCTTATGCATGCACTAAAATATGTAGCCTTGTCTTAAATGTGTTTTTATATAGTTACCTCCGCCAAGGAGGTTATGTTTTCGGTCGCGTTGGTTTGTCTGTCTGTTTGTGTGTCTGTCAGCAGGATAACTTGAAAAGTACTGCATGGATTTGGATGAAATTTTCGGACAATGTGTATATTGGGACAAGCAAGAACTGATTCAATTTTGGTGGCGATCGGTGATCCAGAACATGATCTGGAATGTATATTGTGTCTGTGACCACATTAGCCTGACATAGCCCGACCATAATACTGCTGTTCATCCGTATTCATGGTCTGGAGGTTCTTTAACCTGACGCGATTGTACTGCGGGGGGGGGGGACATTCACTTCTGGTTTGAAACGATTGGACAGCTCATCTAATCAGCTTCGCTTATTGGCCGGTAGACTCTCTACCGATGTAAACACGCCCCAGAGGACCGTGCCCAGACCATGATACGTATGAACATTCGTATTATGGGCGGGCTATGTCAGGCTATGACCACATTGCCTTGGCGGAGGTCTGCGCTCTCTGAGCGCTTTTCTAGTTTGAAATGCAACACCACCTGATCCACAGTGAAACAGCATTTTGTCTCACTGTATACACTGAATATGGTAGGAAGGATAATAATAATAATGATAATAATAATCATAATAATAATAATAATAATAATAAAAATAAAAACACTTGACTAACATTTGATGAATGATGGAGAAGGCCCAATGTTATTGTTGGCTAAGCTACAGTACATAGGAACAAACACGGATGTTTCATGCGTGAATGATGTGGATAAACAAACTTAGTTTACACTGTGACAGCCCGGTTAAACAGGGTCATGTCAGAAATGCATTCATCCATTGTGAACCAATATATTCCATGTTGCATCCTTCTGTCCTCCAGAAAAGTCAACATAAAGATGTAGTGTGATAAACTTTTATTAAAGCAAAGTTTGGGGTTTTAAAACGGAGCCAACTACCTTGGATAGTGTAAGTACACTGTAAAAAATGTTTTGCCCTCTTTGTCATCTTGATGTTTACTCTTTAGTTGAGGTGACAGATTCACCACTGTTGTTCAAACAACATAAATATAATTTTTCTATGTAAACTAACATTGCCATTAATAAAACTATATACATTTATATATCTTTATTATTGTTTTTACTTTTTACATTTAATGTGTGTATAATATTTCACTTTTTACATTTAATGAGTATAATATAGATATATATATATATATATATATATATATATATATATATATATATATATATATAGATATATATATATGGGCAATCCCAGCGTTATGGACGTGACATTTTCATACATTATTGATGAACAAAATGCCACATAACCTCTGCAAACCTAGCAGTACTCAATGGCTGAATATACTGTACAGACCAAATGTCTGTGGACACACCCCCTCATTCAATGTGATTCATTTATTTCCAGGAGAATTTATATTGTAGATTCTCACTAAAGGCATCAAAACTATGAATGAACACATTTTACAACAAATTATGAAAAAAGTGTGAGGTTATGACAGAATTTTGGACCTGAACCCGATCAAGATGGTTTGGGGCGAGCTGGACCGCAGAGTGAAGGCAAAAGACCTGACAAGTTCTTAGCATCTCTGGGAATCAATAACTGTTCAAGACAGTTGGAAAACCATTTCAGGTGACTACCTCTTGAAGCTCATCAAAAAAATAAAACAGTACAAAGCAGTTATCAAAACAAAAGAAGGATACTTTGATGAAACAAGAATATAAACATGTTTTCAGGTATTTCACACTTTTTTATAAAGTACATAATGCCACGTGTTCATTCATAGGTTTTTTTTACACAGACATGAAAATAAAGTGAATAATTTAATGGGAAAGTGTGTCCAAACTTTTGGTCTGTATTGTAGGCAAACACAAAAAAAATAATATCATGATTTACATCATAAGAATATGAGCCTTTCAAATTGCATTATGGACGTGACGGAAAATGGACAAACTTTTATGGGAGAGTAGTCTGAAATTTCTAGAGAAATGTAAATATTACTACATTCATATCAAACAGAACACCTCAGTAAACACAGAGAAAGACTTAATTCTAAATGTTAATGTAAAAAAGTTGGTTTTCATTGGGAGAAATGCCGTTATGGATGTGACGTTATGGACGTGACGTCTGGAAAAACCTTCCAAAACAATACAAAACAATTGTGAATGGTAGATTTTCACCTGTAATGACAGAAATAGTAATATAACAATAGAAAATAACACAAACAAAGCTGCAATGCTATCAGTTATCACCCACTTATGCCCTTTATAAGCCCCTCCATAGACTTACATTATGACTGAATAGGGTAAAAATTTTAACAAATATCATTTTGAAACTTGCTCAGTTGATTATTAACACCGAGACAATACTTTTTTGTATTGCAATTTTCCGAAATAATTTGTATGTCCATGTAGATGTGAGGTTATGGACGTGACATTTTCATGCATTATTGATGAACAAAAGGCCAAATAACCTCTGCACGCTTAGCAGTATTTCACATTTTTTTCATATTCTTCCTTAAAAAATTCATATCAAGATTTACATCATAAGAATATGAGCCTTTCAATTTGTGTTATGGACGTGACGAAAAATGGACAAGCTTTTATGGGAGATTACAGTTTTTGCTATGAAGTCTGTGAAATTTCCTGAGAAACGTAAATATTATTCCATTCATACCAATCAGGACACCTCAGTGAACACAGAAAACGACTTGATTTAAATGTAAATGTAAGATAAGTTGGTTTTCATTGGGGTCATTGTGGGAAAAATTGCGCTATGGACGTGACGTTATGGACGTGACATCTGGAAAAACCTTCCAAAAACCTACAAAAAAAGTGTGAATGGTGGATTTTGACCTGTAACGACTGAAATAGTAATACAATGATAGAAAATAACTGATAACATTGCAGGTTTATGTGTGTTATCACCCACTTATTCCCATTATAAGCCCCCCCATAGCCTTACATTAAGGCTGAATAGGGTAAAAATTTTCACAAATAGATATCCTTTCAAAAGTTAATCAGATGATAATGTACATAGAGACAAAACTTTTTTGTATTGGAAGTTTTCTGAAAGAATTTGTATGTCCATGTAGATGACACTAAGTTTTAAGGTGAGGTTTACTTTTTCGTAGAATTGCTCATATATATATATTTACAGTCTATACTGTAGTAGCTACAAACTAGGTACAAACTAAAACCTCTATTTATTTTATGAATATCGGCAAAGTTCAAGCCTCCCCATGAGCAAGACATGACATGACACCTTGACGTTCAATAATCGGGCATGATTGGACTTCAATATGAAGTAGCACACCACACTCTCATTGATTCGGGTAGCAGAGGAACACACGCGAACACCCCCGAAGCATAGCGCCCTCTAGAAAAGAAACAATTGCCAATGGAGATGTTCGAAATACCTTGCACAAACTGAAACAATGTGAAAGCAATTGGTCAAATCAGGCTCGGTGTCAACTGCTGTATTAAAAACATTTTAAAGCTGCAGTGATGGTTTAAATTAGCCTGGGAGTTCCCATGCTCCTTTGCACGCTTATTTCATTTTCACTCTGCAAAGCAGCATGGTGACCATGGCGGATTTTCTCGCCTGCTTTCGGTATCCTATCACAGAACAAAAAGGTACTAGCACGGCCCTCAATTGCATTTTACGTCACGTGGTGGCTCTGGTATTGGCTCCGAGCTACAGTATGTACAGACGCTATGATAGTCATTCATAGCGCCCAATAAACGGCTCTGGACAATCGTAAACGATGCTTCCGCTACGAGAGAAGCAATAGGTACAGTAGGTCTCCAGACTAAATATCACTTGTGATTTTTAGTTTGGCATTCGCCAGGCTAGGTTTAAATGTTGATTAAGTCAGAAATTATATACATATTTTTTTAAAAGATATATTTTTTTTAAAGATATTTTTTAGGGTTTTTGTGCCTTCAACTGCATAGAAGTTGAATTAAGATTAATTAACCTATGGAAATTCAGGGCTTGTGTGTACAGGGAATTGGGATTCAGAACAAATTAGTTTGTTATGGTGCTGTTTTAAAAACATTTTATAGTAGTACACACTGATGTAGACACAGAAATTATTAATCTTTAAAATTAAGAAATAAATAGAAAAGCACTCTGACATTGCAAACCTCCACCAAGGCAAAGAGGTCACAGACACAATACAAATTCCAGATGGTGTTCTGGATCACCGACCACCAGCAAAATTTAATTAGTCATTACACGCTGTCCGAAAAATGTAATCCAAATCGGTGCATAACTTTGAGTTATTTTGCACACGGACAGATATCTGTGATCGGTGATCCAGAACACCATCTGTGACCACACTGTCTCGGCGGAGGTCTGCGCTCTCTGAACGCTTTTCTAGTTATTACTGTGGCTACTCAGACGCAGTCTATATGAAGTTGTGCGTCATCAGCTCAAGATACACACCTAACCGCCCTTTTTTCTCTTTAACATAATTCTTATTAGCCAATTAAGAGATTTGGGATAACACGTGATTAGCTTCTTTTCATTGTCTACTACAGGAACAAACATCAAACACCACAAAAAAAAGAAATTCCCACAAAACCAAACAGGCTACGACACAGGCCTCATGACTCACGGTTTTATTGGAGTGCCAAAATACAGGTTGATGTGTACAAGGCAACACAACTCCACCAGTGAATATTTCAACAGTTGGCCTACAGTATGTGCAATTCACAAGCAGACTGGGACTTTGTACAGAGCAAGGCACAAGGTGGTATTTAAACTCCTGATCCGATCTACACAGACAGATAAGAGGGAAATGGGTGGGAAAATAAAAACATGAAGGAGAGTGATGACAACAGAACACTGGAATACCAAAGCAAAGCACTTAGATGGTACAGTTAACAGCTACTTATTATGCCCTCTTAATGATAAACCGACTTATTACATTAGGCCCTTATCATTTTATTGCAGTCATACAAAACACACACACACACTCTTTCTCTCTCTCACTCTTTCACTCACACACTGATACACGCTTGATTGGAGCTTGGGTCTTCTGCATCCATCCAAGTCTATAAAACTCGAAGGCCAGTCTATAAAAACACAAGCCGCTTTTGTGTAACTGATTTGGTACAGGTTAACAGGCGTTTAAGACTGGGACACAGCCTTGTACAAGCTCTGACAGTTACAGGAAATGTACCAACGGTGACACGTCGCATTGTTGGGAAATGTTTGAGTCAAACCCCTCTTATCATCACTACAGGCATGTTTGTTATCTCTGGCAAATCCATTTCAAATTAGACAGAGGACGCAGAAAATAAGGTGTGTTTATGAAAAGCACTTACAACAGCAGTGTTTGTCCTGAATGCTTAGTCTTGAGTTGTTTCTAGATAGGTTGTGTAGTTCAACGAACAGCATATAGGCCACATAGAGTTACATATAAGATACTGTTTCGCCAACAGTAATCACATACACATCACATTTACAATACTAAAAGCAAACAACATCTAAAAATATGTGGTTGAACTTTTTATGTATGGCTGTTGATAATTAGTACAAGAACAAAAACAGCTATTCTTGTGCTTTTCCTTAAAATCTCTGAAAAGAAGTGAGGGACTGTTTCTGAACAATATTCTTCATTGACACGTTTGTGCATTGAACCCCTATGGCATTCTTTTTACAAATTCTATAGTTGATATGAACATGTTTTATCATCCAAACAACACAAAACAACATTAAAGGACAACTTCGATCAATTTCAACAAAAGCTTTATTTATATCTCCAGCTACTCGAGTCCTGTCAATGTCAAAGATGCAAGCAAGGTCTCAAGTAGCTTGAGAAATAGAGCTTTTGTTGACATTGACCGAAGTTGTCCTTTAAAAAAAGACATTTCAACCCATAGTCCTGTTGTTTGAGGTTACCAAGGTACAAAATAGAACAATGGCACTATGGTAACACATTGACCGAATAGCGAACTAGCAGCAAATGCTAACTACATGGGACAAAGAAAATTAAAGTGCCCCATTAGATTAGTGTTAGCTACTATTTGATCTATGTTGTTCGAACCTACAAAACTCGGTGACCTTAAACAACAGCGTTATGCGTTGCCATGCTCTGAAAATTCCCTTTAATGGAAAGAGATTGGCCTCAAAGCACAATTGAATAACTGGTAATTGGGTGGGTGGTATCCAGTATCCAGGGGATATTTACTTGGGTGTGGGACAATACAGTTATTACTCTGAAGTAATAATAAAAATAAACAATCAGGAAAACAAGATTTCTTAGAAACTACAACTATAAACTCCTGAAGTTGCATGTTTGACTAGGAATTCTTGGTGAGCTGTACTGACTGTAATGTGCATGGTCATACTTATGCATGCATGTGCTTGCACACACACACACACGCATGCACACACTTTTAAGCGTTTTACATTGTTATAACTTTGGCAAATGCTTTGACAAAGTCTGTTCCCTTTCTCTAGTTATAAAGCATGTTAATGCAAAAATTACAAAATAATAATAATAAAAACAAAAACATCTCAAAAGAATTTGGAAAACAGCAAAATTCAAGTACTTTGCTATTGGTCCAACTATTGGAATTTTTGCCTATAAGCATCTGCCCACAGTATAAATCTTTCACATTCACATGTGGAGGCCACATGGAGAAGGGAAGCAGGTAATACAAAGACAAAAAAAAAAAAAATGATTTCTCCCTTTTTTTTAAGTTTGCTGTTCAATAAATTACGTTATATAATATTTGAAGATAGATATGTATATATTAAACTATGCTATTCAATAATAGATCAAAATATATTATTGAATAACATTGCTACAGAATTACTGGACCCGGCATGACAAAAGCAAGGGAATGCATTTGGCCCATTTCCTTATATCGGTCTCTGGGTGTCTCTCTTCACTGATAAACCCCGTCTCCCATAGAGTAAGCCTGGATTTTAGTATCGGTGTAGCACTATATCAAGATGTCGGGTATGGGGGGTGTCCCTGTACATGCAAGAACATAGTCCTGCCGCCAATAAGAGCACAGAATCATTCGTTTCACAATATGATTGGCTAAGACAGGTTTCAGGTCATCAAGCTCGCAAAGCAACAGAGAATTGCTAGACCAGGGGTCTCCAACAGGTAGCTCAGGAGCAACCAGTGCTTCGCCAGCTGCTTTAGAGTTGCCCTTCAAAGTAGGAAATCTAATTCACACATCCTGCCCTGTGTGGTAAATGATTCTAGGTTTACTGTTGGCTAATGGGTTTAGGGTTATTGTACGTTCAGACCACAAGCGACAAATGTCCAAGAGTTGCGAAGAGGCCCAAGAAGAATCCCTTGACACAGGAGCAAAAGCGACAAAATGGACCATAATGTTAGGCATTCAAACGTTCAATCTCGCTTCTCTAAATGAGAAACACTGGAACATCAAAATTCTGGAAGGTAGTTGCTGAACCATGTCATAGCTCATTACATTAAGTTAACCAAAGTTTTACTTTCAAGATGCCCAAGTTTCGCCACACTTTGCTTTTGTTGCCAGTGTTGTCCATCTCCATACAAAGCCAATTACTTCGGTCGTTCTTGTTGCCTAAATCGCTTGCAGTGTGAACGTAAAGTTAGGGTTTTGAGAAAGTGGCTTACTGAGGAAAAAAAGTTGGAGACACCCTGAGCTAGACTATCCCTGCCTGCATGTTACATTTGCTGCCACTACGGGTGTCTAGATTTCTAGGCTAGTCTCAGTAGGGATGTCCATTGAAATACCCTTTTAGCGCAGGACAAGGGATCGACACATATGCTGTAGGAAGCCTGCCCAAAACGCAAGCTAGCGCCAAGGAGATGAAGAGGAGGAGGAGGAGGAGGTGGTGGTGGTGGTGGCAGCTTGACTATTGCTCTTGCCTGAAATGTTCAAATGTTCTTTATGTTTGTTTGTTTGCTTTTTCTTGACCAGGTTCCAAGCATATCGGAAGCAGTTGAACAGACAAAAAAAAAAATAAAAAAAATAAAAAATAAGACTAGAGTCGTCATTACCCCTTAAATTTAAAAGCCCTTGTAAAGGAGGCCCTGAAAAGAGCAGACATGATATGTGCCCCCCTTGTTCAGTTTCTGCCCTGATACAGTATGAATAGATCCAATTGAGTGGGGAGCCGGATCTAAGCAATTAAATAATTATAGCAGGTGTACTGTAGGTATGGGGGAAAAAAGCCCATGTGTTTGTGTGTGGGACGGTGCTAGTGGTGAAGGGATGTGGGTTGTGTGGTGTGTGTCAGGTTTACTGGTTGTAGTGGTGAACATGTAAACGCTGAATGAATGATTGAATGTGAAGTCAGTGTGTGTGTGTGTGTGTGTGTGTGTGTGTGAGAGTGTGTGTGTGTGTGAGAGAGAGAGAGAGAGAGAGAGAGAGAGAGAGAGAGAGAGAGAGAGAGAGAGAGAGAGAGAGAGAGAGAGAGAGAGGTGAGTAGTGAGTAGTGTGTGTGTGTGTGTGTGTGAGAGAGAGAGATAACCAGGGTGTTGCAGTGAGTGATGATTGAAGGTTAGCTCAGTCTTGTCTCTGTGGAATGCAGCCTTCCATCTCCAGCACCTCTGGCCAGCCCTCGTACTTGTTGTTTGCTGCGTTGTTCTTAATGTGCTGGGGACAGACACAAGGTCACGTCAGTGGACTTCCACTTACCAAAGATATACACAAAACACACACACACACACACACACACACACACACACACACACGCACACACACACGTACACACACAGTTCTGTCACTAGGCCTAAGCGTATTGAAATTTTGTGGGGAAAAAATGGATAATAATTTGAATTTTCTGTTAAATTTAATCAATGCAGGTAATCATATTCAGTGTTAAAGAAAATAAGTCACAGCTATTTTGTAATGAAAAGAGGAACCTTTATTTGTAAACGTCTGTATGTTCAGATTTGGTTATCCCAGAGGCCATCTCAATTGGCTTTGGGCAGAACGGCAAAAGTACATTTGTGAGCTGTGGGGACTCAGCTGGGTGTGGTTTAAGTTGGACGTTGCCGTGTACGTTTGTGTGCTTACGCGCTCCCTAAGTTAAAAAAAATGTGTTCGTTCAGTAGGTTAGTGTCAGTGTTTGTAAAAGATGCTGAAACGGTAGCCGTATAGATGAAGGAGAGCGGAGTATTTTCTGTTAGTGGTGGTGGTTAAAACTTAAAGGGGTCATAATATGGAGGGGGAAAACAAAAAAACAAAAAAAACTATTAATGGATTTTGAATGTTCCTTGGGTCTATACTGCCTCTACACACACTGTAAGTTTGATAAATTGTTAATATAGCCAATTTACACTGTTAGAAACTGTTCAACAGCTGTGTGCTTAAAACACATGTTTAGAATTTTCCTAACTAGGCTATGTATGTCACAGGATAAGATGGGTGGGGTCCCACAACATTGGCAGCCACTTAAGCAGCTGAAGGCAATGAGAATGGATAAGTGCAAGTGGCTGGCGTTCCTGGCCCATGAAACGAGTTGGGTTTGCTGTTTAATCTGTTCACACACTGACCCTCTCACACACAGACAGAGCTGTACACAAAGTTACTTCTGACTGACTCCTGATACTAATATTACACTGTTAAACTGCTATAAACTATTATTTTCTATATCTATTTTAATTCTATTATAAGGATTTTTATTTTGAATGCCTAGGTTTAGTTGTGACTGTAGTGGCTACGCACGATACAGAGAAGAAGAGAACAAAATCAAAATGTAACGAAGGGAAGAAAGAAGGAACACAAGTTTAGTGTTCATGTACTTGAACATGTTTAAAGTCACTACGTATTAGTAAGGTGCTAAGGTATGGTAAAGTAATACATTTTTCTCTTGTGCTCTGCCTAGCTCTTACATTAGTTGGTCATTGGCTTTTAGCAAAAGTTAAGATTTAAATAAAACTAGAGAAAGAAAACCATCAGTGAAGTCTTGCCCATCTTTCAGGGGAGATTCTACAGTGGGACTTCACCCAACTTTACTATTTTAGATGTTTTACATCTTAATTGATTTTTTTCTCCTAATAAATCCACACAATGCGCATGTGTACACACGCACACTTGCGCGCGCACACACACACACACACACACACACACACACACACACACACACACACACACACACACACACACACCAGTTCCAGTTGAACAAACTCAAAGACAGCCACACACAATCGATTAAATTCATATTAACTGTTTGCCATTTCACTTCACTGCATACAGTAAATGCTGGGTAAACAGAAGGTCAATCTGAAAGCTGTGTTTGACTGAGCATAGTTGCCCTTTCCAAAATGGCAGCCTGCTGAACAACTGAACATACTGCAATAACAATTGGGGATGTACCATTGCTAACACTTATTATTATTCTGTACTCTGTGCTGCATAATGTGTGTTAATTTTACGGAGTATGTGCTTATTTTACAAAGCCATCGCAGCCATCATTTGTTATCAATAAATAAATGAATAAGTGTGCAGACAATTTAGTAAAAGAAGTACACTTTCTTCCTGACAAAAAATGAGACCTCCAAGCTGTGCCGTAGAATATGAAGCTTAGAGCATTAAGCTATTTCAGAAAAAACAACCGCTGACTTGCAGATGGGCATAATGTGAGCGGCTATCCTAATTAAGCCTGTGAGGTGTGTGTGTGTGAGGTGTGTGTGTGTGTGCGTGTGCGTGTGTGTGCGTGCGTGAGTGAGTGTTGGAAGAGGTTTTGGGATTACCTGTTCGAAGGGACTCTTTGTCTTGATGCCCTTCCCTCCAACAAATATCCAGTTGTCCCTGAAGCCTAACGTTGTCACACTGCTGCTGCCCAGTTCAGCAATCAACTTCCTGGCCTCCTCATTCAGCCTGATACACACACACACACAGACACAGACACACACACACACACACATAGACAGACAATTAAATATAATATTATATAATAATCCCTTTTACATTGAGTTTTTTCCACTAAGGCTGTGTTTGCACAAACAGCTCAAATCCACTTTTTTGCTCATACTGTATGTGGCACAAATCCAATCTGTTCCAAAAAGTCAAATGGAATCTGATGTGTCAGATTCATATGTGGTCAAAAAAAAAAAAAACAATCACGACTTTAATTATACCAAAAAAAATCAACAAGTGTACAAACCGCCTTCAGCTGCGTGTTCCATTTGTGAAATAACGTTATCCATTTAGGAATATATATATAATGTATGAGTAAAATGGCGTAATAGCTTTGTGTCATTAATCCCTCACAGGCTATGTGGTGATTCATTTATTTCCTATCGACGCCTCGATGAACAACCACAATAATATTTGGCAGATAGAGGATAGAGAGTGTTTAATCATCCGTCTCATGAACTAACAAAGCCAAAATGCTTTCACTAATCCACACTAGGTGATTCTCTCTCTCTCTTTTTCCCCTTCACTTTCTCTACCTTCATTTTGGTCTTTTGTGAGGTTATCCCTCACAGGCTATCCGATACGCATATGAAATTGAGAATCTGTTGCGGTCATTGATGCACAGACCAGGGATACACTAGTGATTGTGCTTGAACTTTGTGAAGGGTATGATTTGTTAGCCTATACTTATCTACAATGAATGCAGCCTCATATTTCCGAAAATAAGCATAGGCTACGTAATAGGCATACACCACTATGACATTTTTGGTGTCTCTAATGATAGTACTAATATAAGTGTTTGATAGCAATGCAGTGAGCAATGCCATGTGGCAATTAAGTTTTCTTTTGTTTTGAGGTAGCTTTAGCCTGGCTTTGGCCATCCCCTTGGTCTACGCTTTAGCTTCGTACAAGGGTCTGGCATTTCACCATTGACAAACGATTGCAAGCTGAAGGTGTGAACTGTAAAAGTTTGAAACGATTAAATCTGATTTCACCCAATCGCTAACGTTATGCACCAGCTTGGTTGTGAAGTAAGCTTCGCTACAACAATATAAACTCGACGTTATCTCTCACAACTCCCGATCCTTCTTGCTTTTTAGCGCGGTATGGAATTGCCAAAGGCTGGAATGCAAGACGGAGTCGTGGAGGGAAATGGTTATTGAGCGGAGCAACATAGGAAGGCAAAGCCAGGCTAAGGTAGTTTCTACCTGGTCCAGATTTGCAACTTCACCTACAAACCCATGTGTGGCCTTTATGAAATTATGTTCAACTTGTCAGTCAACATAGCTCTCTGCACTCTCTTGTTGCTAAACTGACATATAATTATTTATGTACCAGGGTGGGGTAGGTTGTAATGCACTATTTGTCAATCTCACAAATTATGTGATATACTGTACTGTAGCTTTTGAAAAAAAATACAGCTATAGGCGCTGAAGAAAAACGTGTTACAACCATATCCGGTCTCCTATCTGAGATTAGCCTGGCACACCCTCCCAGTGACGCAACACCTTCTGTGTTGCTGTCGCTGGTCTGGCCAACAGCTGATCTGAAAGGATTTCTGATTTTTGGGGAACTCAAAAAGCATTTTATAACATTTTCTAACATCGACCAGTAGCAAACCGAGGCATTAGAGGGAGGAGGGTCAACCATGCGCTTTGAGAAATTACAGTGCTATAGGCTCTTGGTCAGACCAGTCTCGCAGAGCTTTGAAAGTCGATGGCAATCAAGCTAATCTGATATAGTGGTGAAAGGTTACATAGTGTTGCCTTAAGACAAAGAAAAAGGTGGTTGGTGCACATCATCTTTTTCATCTTATTTATCATCACCACCTTAATCATGGAATTGGTGGTGGTGGCGATATGCAGCAGTTAGTGAAATCCAAAAGATGTAAAAATGGTGTTGATTTATTTAGTGAACAACGCTTTCGCACTTGCTGAACCTGATGTACACTAAACAAATTCAGCAAAATTGAAGTCAGTTTGAGGTGATATTTGAACCATTTTTGGACTTAAGGGATCAGTATTTCTTTTGTCATCCTTTTTTATGCACAATGCTGTTTTGCATTATATTAATTCCCAATTCAGTTCTGGTTTAAGCTCTTAATAGACAAATGTGCCTAAACAGTCTTGGGAATATACTTACTTTGAAGCAGGATCGTCAAATGTAGCCATCATAACCAGAGTTCCATCTTCAATTGTTTTTAGGAATTTAATTAGTTCATTGACATCTGGAAAGAGAGGAACATTCCATGAAATGTGTTAGGCAAACAGGCTACACTTGGGTAAATAACAGAGATGGGAGCAAACATTCACCCTTAGAGAGAAGTAAACTTACCACCAGCCCACATGTCAAAGGAGTCGGTCTTAATTACAGCTCCCGATCTTCCTGTAAAAATCATACAATTTAAGACAACTTCAAATTTACTATTACACTTAAGAGCAAAACAGGTATGATTCAAGCATTTCCCTGTTGCACCTGGCTGCTGACTGCACTATATACTATAGTGAGCGAAATTAAAGAATTTGGAACAATATGGATCAAACGCCCACACCAAGTCAAATAAGCATTTTTAGTTTGACAAAAGGTCAAAAGCAAACGTGACTTTGATATCTAATACTTGACCGCCAAATGAAACCCGTTCTTCTTAGAGTTCAAAGTCAAATTTGAATAGCATTCCTCAAGACATTCTTGGGATATCGACCTCACAAGACCAGAGAGGTGTTCCAAACAGGCAGGTTAACACCGAGTTAGTCTGAACTTGAGATTAACTGAGACTGTGACTACTAAACCCGATTTGCTGGTTCCAAAATCCTAGTTATGGATTAGCACAATCAACCCTGTGTTTGTCAACCTAGAGTTGTGCGTGTTCATGGCAAACATGTGTGTTTGAATCCATGAGTGGAAATGACTACACAATGTGCACTGCAATTCTCATGGGTGTGGCGTCCAAGTTGGAGGAGGTGAAACTTTCAATATTAAAAAAAAGTAGGCTGGAGTCTTTAGGGCTAGTTTATACTCAATGAAGTTTATTAGTTGCACTTAATATTGTAATATCCTTGTGCGTAGCTACAGTATATGGCCCTTGTAGCTATATGGCCAGGGAAATTATGTGCATATGAACGGCTTTACAAGGCACAAGGCACACAGGGTTCTCCAAGGAAATTTCCCCGTCAGTGATCCACTGATGTTTTTGCTTGTCTGTTCTCCAGCAGTCCGCTGGTGGCTTGTTCAAATTTTACCACATAGCAAAAAATACCACAAATGGCAAAATAAGGGCACAGTTAGAGAACCGACAGGCAAAAAGCCAGCAGACAATCAACGGCTTGCCATGGTGCAAAGGCATTAGAAATTCAGCAATTGGATGCACTTTCCACTATAACAAAAGGAGAAGATAGTGGATAACTTTGCTGACATCTAAGCAGATGATGCAGGGTTTCACTCCCATTATAGCTTGCTTTAGTTTAATTAATTATGGTGAGCAACCTATATGGGATACAGCAGCAAGCCAGAGTCCCTGTGCTATGAGCAGTGTGCCCGAGAGAGAACACAAGCACTTTGAGGTACCCAGTGATGGTGGTGACTTCCAAACTGGGAGAGCAAGTGCTTAAAAGGCATTTGGGTTTCGTAAGACTTGATGGTTTCAGCTGTTTGAGCCACAAGCAAGACAAATGCATGTCCAACCTGCAAAACTGGACATTGCTGGAGGCATCAAAAGCAAGTCAAATTTGCATATTGCTTGCGTAAACAGATGGGGTGGTTTGATGGTGGAGCAATCACATAGGCTATGCCAAGAATGTGTATTGAAGAAAAAAATGGAATGTACAGAGACAAGTAAACTGGAATTCATGAACTAATGAGAAATGTACTCATTCATCCTGCCTTTTTGTTTTTGAGCTAAAATGTAACCTACATTTCTTTTTTCCTGGGAAAATGAAATAGTGTATATGCCGACCTTCTTTACAAAATAAAGCACTATTTCTATTTCTAATTTCTATTTACTATTTAAAAAAAAAAAGCAGCTTGAACAATTTTAAACCATCTTAGGCCCAAACAAGCTAGACCAGGGGTCCACAACTCCTGGCGCACATTCCGCAGTAGACACCCAGAGGGATTGTCAGTAAAATGCCTGCAGTAGTTTGCATCCCTAGTTCTTCTACATAAAGAAAAATGTCTCTCTCATCTTCTGTTGAACACCCATTGCATCTTCCGTCACTGTCATTTTAAGATTTAAGAGCCATCCCCTGACCCCTCCATTTGATTGACATTGTACAAACTAGTCTGATGATCACTGCCTAAATAAAACCAATAAACTTGACTTTAATGCCACCCTATTATTGACTCCATCCCCAAACTCTTCTACTTGATTGAATGTCCCACAGACTATGCTTTTCCTACCATCTAGAAACTCTCAGACAACATTCTGTATTCATGATGATACTCTGTGTAAACCATGGTCAATCTACAGTATGTATCAGACTACCGACTGAACGCGGGTACTCCACTAGGCCCCCGGCAGGTGGGTTGAGCCCATGAGACGTGGATCTGATAAATTATTAGTAAGTGAAGGGAGTTTTTTGCCTATGTTACTCATGGGTGCTCCCCATACTGTCTGTAAAGTGCCGTAAGACAATGTATTGTATTTCTGCGCTCTACCAAAAAAAAAAAAAAAAAGGCTATGGAATAGAATGGAATTGAATTGAAACGGTTAAAAAAAAAGCGTACAGTATCTAACCATAGCGACTTCCTCAGCCAGGCCAACTAAAAACTTAGGTTAAACACTTACTCTGGTTGACAACATACCTAGTTAAGCCAGTAAACCCACTTTCTGGAATACCCTCAGGTTACGTTTACATAACCTAAACAAAATCTACTCCCTCGTATGCAACCATAGTGTCTTCCTTAGCCAGGCCTTTTTGTTACTCTAGGTTGACATACCCAGTTAAGCCAGTAAACCTGCTTTTTGGAATAGCCCTCAGGGCAGACAAACACAAACCATGCCAGCACACCATGCCAGCTCGTCTAATCAGTTTCGCTTATGGGCCGGTAGTCTCTCTACCGATGTAAACCCGCTTTTTGGAATACCCCTCAGGGCAGACAAACACACACCATGCCAGCATACCAGCATGAAGGTAGCCTGACATAGCCCGACCATAATACTTAATCCGTATTCATGGTCTGGAGGTTCTTTAACCTGACGCGATTATAGGGTGTGTGGGGGGTGGGGGCATTCACTTCTGGTTTGAAACGATAGGTCAGCTCGTCTAATCAGCTTCGATTCTACCGAATCTCTCTCTCTACCGATGTAAACCCGCCCATGAAGACCGTCCCCAGACCATGGATACAAATGAACATTCATATTATGGGCGGGCTATGTCAGGCTAGCATGAAGGCAACCAAAACCAGAAATCAGAAGTCAAAACCATCACAATCTACTACAATTACTGCATCTATCTACCTTTTACACCATTAACCATTAGGCATGTGATTCAACTACACAACGTCTCGAGCCAGTTAATACACTGGGATTTAACATTAAACAGAACTTTTCCCTACAATTGCACAAGCCTAATGTATAACCCACTGAGCAAACACTGAGCAAACCTACTGAGCCTCCCCTTAGGCACTCCCTGCAGTTGCGTCACATAGAGTAACGTACCGTTAATGAGAGCGATGTTTATTCCTCGGCCCACATTGTTCTTGACCCCACTCATCACTCTGTGGAAAGAAGCAGGATGTAGACATTGAGGGCAGGGCTTTCAAATAGCTGCTAATATCATACAAGGAAGTGTAAGAATAAGTATTTTGTTAGATCACATTGTCAGCATCATTACTTTTCCTCCCTGTAACGACCAGGCATGGAACAAAGATTTTGTTCTAACAGAAGAGCAAAACAAGTATAGAGTTCTCAATGGGGGTGATACAGCCGATCAGTGTGAAACAGTACATGTCATAGTTAACAATGATTACGGATTAATTATTTCATGATATAGCTTGCCAAGCACTCGCTATGCTTGTTTTTAAATATTAATCCATCAATTTGGTTTAAAGCCACCTAGATGTGTATTTACAGATTTCATGATCACATTTTATGGCCCTTACATGTTGTCTTCCAAGCACATTTTTGGTCCAACCACACTTGCTGCTCCACTGGTCATCTTAAAGGAGAAGTGTCCATCTGGGCATCCTTTTGAGAGGCCACACTTGTGCCTGGGTGGCATGGTAGCTATGGATATTATGAGATGTAAAAATAAATGGTATGCACCATATTCACCGTTTTCCTCACTTTTTTAACAGGTAGGCTACTTTCAAAACTCATTAGCATGAGTGGTATTACTAATTCACTCACTCTCTCTCTCACACACACACACACACAGTACAATTTAATTTGTCTCTCAGACTTGCACAAAAGCTTTCCTCATCTCAGATTACAACTCTAACAAAGAGAGAAGACCAAAGAGCAAAATAGCTACGTGGCAGCTATTGTGTAGCATCTACACACAAAATCACACACGGATCGCCTCCAACTGAGCCACACGACACCAGGGACACAGATCACTTCACGCCAAAGGCTTTTACACACACTGTGGACCATACTTAACAGCTAAAGCACAAAGCCTCTCCACTGGAAAGAGGATATGGTCAGGTAATGAAGCATCATCCACTAAATAAGATGACGGAGTTTAGTATCATGCTATAACGAAACAAAAAGTACTCAACTCCTGAAATAACACCACATTGATAGTCCAGCATACACAGCCATTGTGATAATCTCAAACCTCAGACCAAGTCTCCTCAACAGTGGAGAGGGGGATAGTTCCATCTCTATACACAGACACTGACTAAAAGTAGTAGGCCTAACCGATATCAATCATATTATTAAAATAAGAAGAAGAAAGAAAGAAATGTACACACAAATAGTTTGTGAGGTCCTGCTGCAGCTGCAGAACTAAGAAAAACACAAAATATCTCCGTCATGGCCAGAAGCATGTTGTTGACGCATGACACATTCAAGTCGCATGATGCTAGACTGCAGTGAGGAATAAAGAAAGGAACCTAGACAGGCTAAACAGGCTAGCAGCAATGAAAATTGCCCCCCTCTAGGCATTCTGGTGAAACAGTGAATACATGACACATGCAGCAAGGCAGTTGTATGCCAAACAGGATGACAATCTCACAAATACGAGAAAGACCCGTCTCTGATTCAATAGCTTAAAATCTAATCCTCATCCATGTCATGAGCCATTGGTAAAAAACCTGAAAGGCCACTTGACACTTGATCGGATCTGACATGATATGAAAATAGCCTACTTACGTCCTGATTCTTGCGGCGCTGATCTGGCTGTAAGGGACACAGAAACGTGAAAGAGTGAAACTAGATTTGTAAAAATTAAACAGAACAAGGAAGTTTTTGCGATTTGTGTGTCAAACTCTGAATAGCTAATAATCATTTAGTTTGTGTTTTGGTGGTACTTACCAAACATCTCTCCAATGTTAAAATCCATGTTGATGTCAAGAAGTTCAAAAGCGAAAAAGACTGCCAGCATAAAGGCAGCAACCACAGCAACGAGTTTCAGGATACCTGTACATTAAAAAACAAAAGTTGGCAAGACTTGTGCCTACAGGACCAAATGGATGTCACCTCAACATGTCTATTTAGTAACCAACAAGCACTAACTGATGATTAATTGATAAGCACTGTAATACAACTCAATTACAGTATGCTAACGTTACAAACACATACCTCCAGCTCTCATCATGTTGTCACCGTGATTCAGATTGCACCTCTAGATTAACACCTAGAATTAAGCAAACAGTAGAGATTGTAATTGTAGTTGTAAAAGTGGTTTATCTACACCCATTGGCAATGTAGAAGGAAGCCAGTCAAACATTGGTTGTCCACATGAAACAGGTTGACATCAAATGCCTGCCAATGCCTTGTATAGAACGTTAAATTACACTACTAGACCAACCAAGGACTGATAACTGAGACACATAACGTTACACACTGATCCTTGCCTTTCAATTGAGAATGATAAGATAAGTTAGCATAACGTTAACAAGACAGCAATAGGAGAAAGGGTGAAGACATTTGATTCCTTTGCACGCAACTAACGTTATTTGCGTTTAACGTTACGTCGCAACTCATGTTAACGTCATCCTTAGGATAAATAAGTAAGCTATGAAAAGGTAACGTTAACGTTGTTTGACTCTCTAGGAAGTGACAGCATCAATGTTTCTTGGACTTAATGCTTACGAACAAGTCTACAGATACAAAATCACAACCTTACCTGGAATGACACTGCGATAGTCCCACACCTTTGATGTGGGCTAAATTACAATAAATAGCTGGTTTTACGTTAGTTTCGGTGCTAGCCAGCTAGCTACGTATCTAACGTATCTTCCACTTGCTCGACTGCTAACGTTAACGTTACTTTTACGTGGATCCACTTACTAAACGGAAACTGAAAAATGAATTAATGCATTTTCATTTCACCTCACAGTAAATGTAAAGTTAAGGACCCTCTTTGGTACGCAGCTCATCCAGAAGAATCTTTGCTTCTACCTGATCCACTCGCTGTTGTAAAATTTCTCTGCTGTTGTCTTATCACTCTGGTGTGGTTCCTCTCTGAAGGGGGAGGGTCCCCTCCAAAGCTGCGCGAAAAGCTCCACCCCGACCTTTTTTAATTTCCGGGTAGCAAGGTGAGACTGGAAATTAAAATGGTTTTATCAGAGCCCTATTAAAATTTCTCTGCTTTTAACAGTCAATGTGAATACCCTCACTGATACTGTGGTCAAAAATGTTTTGTTGTATTGTTAATATGTGGCAGGGGAAATGTTCCTCTGCCCAATATCTAAAAATGAAACATTGCAGTTGGAACCAGTGTTGTTCATGAATTGAACTTAATATGAGTGACTAGAACTAGTTCAAATTTTGTTGAAAATCTGAATCACTACTAGGTTCAGTGAAGCGTGGTCGGCCTAAATCTAGGCTACTGCCATAAACAGGGAAGCCCAGGATGGTGGCAATAATTTTCAAGCATCACCATAGGCAGTGGGCCCAAGGAACTCCTGTTGGCTGGCCTGATATTTTCAGGAATGGGAAGGGTTGAGCTGTATGCAGAGTGTGTATAAGTGCCATCAAGCATGTTTCTGATTGGGGGGGGGGGTTAGCCTACAGCAGGGATGGGTAATCATTTTGGCCGTAGGGCCACCGTGGGTTTTAGATATTGACTAGCAGGCCAGTTGTCAACCGGTTGATGGGGGGTAAACCAGTAGCCCCACATCCTTCAGAGGACATGCTATCATGCAGGGTTAAAAGGGGGGGTTTGTATTTCATGAATAAAACACTTTTGATCAATCAGGCCTATAATTTTAGCCACTTTGGCTAAATCAGAAATGATTCTATTTTGGGAAGGCTCCACGGGCCGGATTACCGGTAAATAGCTCAACGGGCCCCGCATGTGGCCGCAGGTCTAGCATACAGTGTAGACTAGAGTGAAACCACTGCACCCTGTGACCTGGGGTAGTGTTCCATCATATAATTTGGACCCTGGCTTCCTCTTGTAGGCCTACATGTCAGTAGCACTAACAACGACAGAAACAAATGACTGCATGCATGGGAGGACCAACTTTTTGTCTCTGCTTATCTGAGTTTTATGATTAAGTAGCTTACCATGACCACACTTGACCAAAACACATTGTGACCACACGACCACACATTGCATGCCATATATTTAGAAGGATTAGAATTACGCACATTAGTAAGTACTTAAAGGATATTTATTGCAGCAGCTTCATTTATCACATAATGCAACCAGAATGTTTTACAGTAAAGCACACATTTTTTTATTTAAAAAAGAGCTAAGCAACAGGAAATCTTGGCTCCATATTCCTGAGGAGATGGTTTAAAAAATATTACAGTGACAGTGAAGCCATGCAGTTTCCCCACAGATACATCGATATAAGTAGGCTATTGGCCTAGGGCCAAAAATATACATAAATTCTTTACTTGTGTAACATGTTCACTTAAGTCAATCTTTTCTTCATTCTTGAATCAAAGATTCTTGATAGCCTAGTGGTATAAAATCTATAACATATTTGTGATATTGATGTTGAAGACACAGTTGATCTGACCTTGATAGTGTTGTCAAGTGTTTTTTTTTTAATAACAAGTGCTTATTTTATTCATATTCCCATACACAGTGCTTGTTTTTGCCATAGTTCAACAATGCATGTCCTGCATTCTCCCAGATGTTTAAGTCCAAAATAACGATTAGCTCCATGCATTTCAGCCAGCACTAAGCACTTTTTTGGACTTAAGCACCTGGGAGAATACCGTGCCCACAGTGCATATCCATCTTGGACCATTGGGTTATAATACATTTCTGACTTTTGATCTTTGAACTTCCTTATAGATAGTGATAAACATGGGCTATTCAAAATTAATAGCATGAGGCAACAGATATTATCAATAGAAATGGAACCTGAATCAAGCAATAAATATCTGTTTTCATTTTGTATGAGTTAACATTTATGCATTGAAGTTGTCCTTATAAAGGCTTGACAAACTACCAAGCTGTGTCCCCATGACTAGACAAGAAATCCAAAGATTGCAAGTCACCCTGGAGTAGCTCATTCTAGAAGTTAGCTCATCGGAAGATCCCTTTTCTGTACATTTGATCATTGAATGAGCTCCTGTGAACAGCAACAAAAAGAGACAAATCAAGGTACAGGGTTTGAACTCTGATTATAACCTCTTAGATATTCAGTTCAATAACCTTTGACTGTAGTGATTCTTTAAGTTAACAATCATAAACAATACACATTATTCTCTTCTATTTTAAATGATTTAAATATATTTTGGAAATTATCAACAGGCCTGTTCTGTATGTAGTATAGGCCTACTGGTAGTGGTTGACATCATGTAGTGTTATAATTATCAAGTAGTGTTAATATTTAGTTTTCATGTGATCAACTTTTGATCAATTTGAACATGTGTTTAGGATCAGCATCCACCAGCAGCTGCTTTCTATAAATGCCCTGGGAATGTACTGTATCAGTACGGATAAAGACACCTCTATTGGCACTAATGTCACTTTGAATAAAAAAAGAAAAAACAATAACAAAAAAACGTAAAGAGCAATAGAAAGTACATCTTGAATGGGTGGCAGACACAACTGTGTGACACTTTCACATTCCATAGTCCATCAACAACAAAGTAAATCCCTTGTTTAAGCTGTTGAAAGTAAATAGGCCTTTAGGGTGTGACAACGCATCTATTATATTGTTACATCTCCTCTCAATCAGAAATTAAATATTTGTGGTGTGTATTCAAACACACATCATCTGAATCTGCCTGGTAGCTTCCCCGGTTGCTGCTGGACTGGGACCCAGGATCCTGGTGAATGAAATGGTCGTCATCCTGTAGCCGCAAGGCGGAGAAGAGATATGCATGTGGCCTGTAGAGGGCAGAGTTTGACAATATCACGTCACTTTAGTTGTGGTGTTTCGTGAGGCAAGATCTGATATCACCAAGTATTTAAGAGTCCAGGATCAACGTCAAACGTTTGCCCTGGATCAATGTACCTTAACCCTAACCCTAATCCTAACCCATTCATCCAGGGCAACAAGTTAGACATTGATCCCGAACTCTTAATTACTTAGTGATATCAGATCATCCTTTCATTTGAAGGGAATTCCTCATTCTTATGTTTGATAAGATGAGATAGAACTTAAAAGTGAAAGTTTGGAGTACTTCAAGCGTACTCCTGCAAAAGCCTGCTGACTGCATTACATAGCCAGTGGAATGAAAGAATTTATAAACAACCTAGATGGAATGTGGATGCAAAAGTGAACAAGCAGTTTACTTTGAGTCAATGGAACACACAATCTTACTTTCGGTTTTAATTGCAGTATGTTACCGGTACATTGACTTGTTTGCATTTCTGTTCACGTTCGGTCTATGTTTTTTCCAAATTCTTTCTTTCCACTCGCTATGTAGTGCAGGCAGCAGGCTTGTACCACATGGGATAAGCTTGAAATACACCAAGCTTTTACTTTAATTCATTCCAAAGGAAATTCAAGTAAGTCTGTAAAAGTAAGTTTGTCTTTAGGTCACTCTTAAATTCTAGTAAAGCTATTGTGCCACTTGAAGCCAACAGAAAAGTAAGTATAACATTTATTTGACAGCTCTCACCTCTGCCTTGAAATCATCTTCCTGACAGTGATGATGATTGCCATGGAAATGACCACAGCAACAACACCCACAGTAACACACACCACAATCAGTTTCAGTGTATCCATCTGAGGAGAATGAAAATGGACAACATGCAAATGGTCATAAATAACTTTATGGAAGGAAGGTCAGAATGCAGAAAGATGCCATCACCACAATGATCTTTTCACGGGCATTCCTATGCAGTCACAGGCCTTCCTAGGCAGTCAAACAGCGTCAACAAGTCCAAAATGCAGTGGACTTGTTGAGGCTGTTTGACCTACTATAGGGTATATATTCTCAGTTAACAGCCAGACAATGAAAAACATGATGAACAGTTAAGATGCCACACAAAGTGCCATGCTAGTCACCATGGCATAGATGGCATTTAGTCTAAATGGCTATACTCCAACCAACTTGAGAGACAGATGTTATGGATCTTACCACATTACTCCAATTTTATGGTCCCTACATTGGCTCCAAGTACGTCATAGAACTGACTACTACTGTTGCATACAGTTAAATTACTGCACAGGACCTAATTATGTAACTGCCAGTTCACACATTTAGTGTAAATTGTACAACTGCTATCAATTCCGTTTGTCCCTCCCCATTCGTTCCTATACTCTGGAGTTGTGGCCTCAGAGGAAATTTGAAGACAGGGGATTGGACCTCTGAATTGTTTCTTTTCAAATGCCTAGTGTTCACAATCCGTTTTTCCTGATCACATACCCCACCTTTAACATTTGAATTGATGGAACAGAAACCCAGTCGGAGTAGCTACAGTATGACGCTAATGATCAAACTCTCTATAAACACTGATAAAGAGAAATCGTGAGGGAATCAGCCAATGATTTGTTAAACCAGAGTTGAATCTGAAAATGTAAATGTGTGTGTGTGTGTGTGTGTGTGTGTGTGTGTGTGTGTGTGTGTGTGTGTGTGTGTGTGTGTCACTTACGGGTTTCTCAGGAGTGGGGCTGATAGATGGGGCCTGACTGCCATTTCCACAGTGCTTTTGGGCAGAACTGATCCGCCGCCAGGGTGAGAAGCCTCCTTCACATTTATCACTGGGGACTCTCCGATAGCTGCAACAACACAGGCAACAGCAGGTGAGAGAGTTTCTATGTGTGTGTGACAAAGGGACGATCTAAATGCATGTTTGTGTACAATATTGTGTTTTTTATGCGATTAAGTACTGTGTAAAAAAAAATGTTTGTGTATATGTGACTTTTTATGTGACCTTTGGTTGTAGTGTGTGTGTGTGTGTGTGTGTGTGTGTGTGTGTATCATACCCAGTGGTCTGCAGCTTTTCCACCACACCATTCACACACACTTCTATGATATTGTCATCTATGAAGTCTAAGCCTGGCTGCTTGACACACTCTGAGCTGTTCTCATGACGATAGTAACCATAGTCACTATAAAGATGAAAAAAAGACATTAATGATTATAATGATCACAATTTCTTATTGTCAACCACCAGTTATTAGTATTATTAATATTATACGTTGTGCTGTACAAAGTAAACAGCCCACATACCACATGTAATCCTCGATAGTACATGGACAAGGTATCTGTTTTCTGATGACAGCATAGTCCCGCCCATTTCTGCAGACAGACAGCCTCCTAAGCCTCCTATAGGTCTCCTTATATCCAAGGACACACCCATCTGTCTCTGAATCCCCGCCCTCTGTTGAGTGAGCCAACCACTTCACATAGTCCTTTTCTTCACCTGCAGGAACACAACAGGTCCACAAGATGGAGATACTCTCAAACTTGAGTACTGAACATGCAATCTCTTCAAAGTCATCTTTCTTTATTACCTCCGCCAAGGATGTTATGTTTTTGCCGACATGTGCGTGTCTGTCTGTCTGTGTGCGTGTGTGTGTTTGTCTGTCTGTCTGTCTGTGTACAACATAACTCAAAAAATACTGAACGGAATTGGATGAAATTTTCGGACAACGTTTGAATTAGGATGAGTAAAAACATTTTGGTGGCGATCAGTCATCCATAACACCATCTGTGACCACATTGCCTTGGCGGAGTTCTGCGTTCTCTGAGCACTTTACAGGTTTCAGTATCAAACAGAATGTGAATGTGATTGTTAGAATATGCACCATAACATAACAAAGGAGCCTATCAAATAGAATCATGCATATCAAATTCATGCTTGACAATATTAAACACAATTTTGCTCCATACATCACGATTTACAAAACACAAATGACTGTGAAAATGTCAGTTGAGTTGTGACATGTAAATCCAGCTCAGGCTGTCTATTTTAGATCATCATATTATTGCAATGAAGTGAAGACCTTTAGCACCTTTAAGTCATCCATAAGAGAAAATACACAAAAACTAAATAATAAGAATTGTGTTAGTGCAAAATCTATTTTTTTTTTTTTTTTATCTGTGAGGAGAATAACAGACGGTAGAAACTCACACTCCCGGGTAAGCAGACGTTCAAAATCAATGGTCACGGCAACCCACATAGGCTGGTCATCATCTTCTGGTCTGTATCCCCACACACTGATATTCATAGTCTTGCTGCCAGGCTCAGACGCCAGGCCAGCAAAAAATATGGGGTGGTCTGTGAAATTGTAAGACTTCCAGCATTGGCCCTCATCTGTTGAAAACCTGAGGAAAGGGCACGTAAAAATAAAATGAGTGATTATACTTTGCTTGGACTTTACATTACGGATTCTCAGATACATGTAAACCAATAATTCATGGCCAAAGTAAGGGTTACTGAGCCTAAATTTCAGAAGTCCCAACTGAGGTGTTACATTTTTCTGTTCCTTTTTTCCACAATGATGTAAGATATGTATAAAGTAGTTAATCTATAAGATATGTGAAATTATTTGCATGTTGATTGTAGCAGTGTTGTTTCAGGACAGACCAATGTGGAGGTACTGTATCAGCTTGGCTGTTGAAATATCAACAATATGTAGACTAATAGCCAGTGCATATAGTCCATGACCTTTGACATCTCCTTACTTAATGGAGTTGATCTGCCGATCCTTGTGGTACTCCACGGCCACGATGAGTCCGCCCGAGTCCAAAATGCTGTAGTGGTGGGGTCCCTTAAGAGTGCAGAACCAGGTGTATCCCCCGTCCCTGGAGACGTATACATCAGGCCGCATCGCTGACATAGCCTCGCCTACGCTACCTGTGGAGTTAAATACAGTGTCAGTGATAAGAAGAAGAGCTCTAATTTATGACTCCTCATGTGTCTCATTCAAGTATAACTTCATGGGCCCCCAAAAAACCATTTCTCTTTTTTTTTTTAATCTTAATTCTTCTCAATTCTTTCTTTTTTCATCTTAATTCTTCAAGGCAATGTATTATCAGAGAAAACAGATCAGATCAAAAACAAAACAGCTGATTTATTTCATGTTCTGGAAAGAGTCACAGACGTGTTAGCTGTGTTAGCTGCAGGCTAGCAGAGCATGGGTAGCAGTGGTTACCGTGAGCGATGACCAGGCCAATAGCAGTGGGGTCAGTCAGGGGCAACATGGGGGTGATTTTATTGTAGTGGCTGTGCTCGCCATGGATGTGCAGGTTACACTGAAACATGCGAAACAAAGGAGAGTTGAGTGATTTAGCCGGACTCGCAACATTAGACTGACTACCATTCAGTGATGTTACCATCACGCCCCAAAAACCTTTCTGTGTTAGCAATGCTAGATACAGTACCACCAAGGCATGACGCCTGTTCCATTTTCATAAATACTACTGCTGGGTCCAAAAAGTTAGTTGAAGCAGGCTTCTTGATTGTATCAAATGCAAAGAATTCAGGTGATTTCAGTTTGGTGACTAGATAATGACAGTGTTGGGAGTAACGAGTTACATAAGTAACTAATTACTGTAATGCATTGCTTTTTGTGGTAACTTGGTAATGTAAGGCATTACAGAAACAAAATTGTTAATATTTTACTTGGTACAATTGTGAGTAACACTGAGAGGTCAACAAGGGCAAAACGCCTGCTATGCTGGAATAAATGTAGAACTTTACAGTCTCCGCTTGTCATTCTCAACATTCATAATGAATTAGTCATAGTCTACCGTGGGGCCCGAGGAGTAACTTAAATGTAATGCAATAGTAATGTAACGCCTTACATTTTCAAAACAGTAATGTTGTAATGTAAGGGACTAGAACACACACAAACACATACAGTACACACAAACACAGACCTTTCTTACATTCGCCCCACATTTGACATTCTCAGGCTTCTTCAGAAGTCTCCACTCTCCTCCTCTATCAAATGAGATAACAGTCCGAATGCCTCCATCTGCAATGCAGACAGTCAGTTTATCACATTCATATATATCAATATATTGTCATTTATATTTTTTAATAACTTTATTATGGTATATTGTAAGTCTTTTACATAGCATGTTTTGGTAGGAATGTATTTAAAGATGACATAGAATGGATTAATTGAGTATTGTACCTTGTTCTCTGATGTTAAAATACAATATATTCAATTGTAACTTGTTAAAAAGAAGATCAAGTGATAATTTACAAGCCTAGTTAACACCTCATATTTAAGATGTGTATTGAAATGGTTTTTTTTGCCTAAACAACGCCTCACTCTGGCCACCTTAATTGAACTGCAATGGCTGTGTGCTATTTGACATCATTTGTAGGCTTTATTCTAATTTGCCCATCATTTAATGGCTATTTCTAAATGAAGGATTTCCATATGAAAGAGGGCAGAACCATGCCTTATGTTCATGCTGTTTTACCATGCACAGCCTCTCTTAATTCATCAAAACCAATGTAAAAGTGATTTTCCATTCTATGTCTCCTTTAATGTTTGTGTAAAGTGGGGCTGTCTGATGTCTGACCTTCCTCCAGGACATTGGTGAGGTAAACTCCTCTGAGAGACGTGATGTTCGTGAAGTCGCTTTTCCCTTCCCCGCCAAACAGGTGGCGTTCCAGAGACTTGGAGTATAGGATGCCTCGGTCATCTGACGTGTACACCGTCCCGTAGTAGGTGTCCTCTGGGGCACACACACACACACACACACACACACACACACACACACACACACACACACACACACAGACACACACACAAACAGAAATAAACAAATGTGAAAGAAAAGCTGACACAGCTACTATGCAGTGAGTAGATAAGAGAGAGTCATTAATTATCCCTCAACTGACAAGACTTCAAAACATCAAAAGGAACACCCAAACAAGGCCATGGATGGTTTCCCTCCCTTTCTCTGTTTATCTCTTTTTCTCTGTTTATCTCTCTCTCTCTCTCTCTCTCTCTCTCTCTCTCTCTCTCTCTCTCTCTCTCTCTCTCACACACACACACTCACACACAGACACACACACACACACACACACACAGAGACACACACATACACAATCACACACTATAAAGTTTGTATAGAGCACAGGTCACATTGTGTTTGTGTGGAGTAAGAGAGTGTACTGTATGTGTCCTGCGATTTGTAGAGCGTACAATACACACACAAATACACAATACAATTGCTTTGCAGTGCTTTACAGACAGTATGAGGAGCACACCTAGTGAGCAGTTTGATGACAGATCACAAATTTCCCATGGTTTTGACAAAACACGTACACATACCCACCTACAGTATTGTGTAAGCTAAAAAAAAAAACAAGGTGACCAATCTACACTGAGTTGACCAACTGCACAAAGGCCCTGAGACACCTGTCTTTGTGTCAGCTGATCTAAGATGGCCGTGCGTAGCCAGAAGTCTCTGTTAGAGCGCTAGAGAAAGACAACACCGCCCCCACCACCACTACCACTACCACCGCCACCGCCAGCATTGGCCTTATCTCCCTTTCGCATCTCTCCGACCTACAGAACTCCTGCAGCTCAGACCACATGCAACTACGGCTCCATTCTGCCCTGACCCAGAAGACGCGGACGCACAACAATGTCTGCCAGAAAGGCTCTTTTTTGTGCTTTTCGTCAGCAGTATGTCAGACTTGCAAAACAAGTCCTTCCTCTTTCTCCACAACTATGGGGGAGCTGTTAACCCTCAACTGGTGGTAATGTGAAAGAGCTAAAAGCCAAACTGAGGTGATAAGTTTGATGTGCTAGTGCTAGTGCAAACTTAGTTATGGTGTGAAAACACACAGACCAATTGACCACAGTGAGACGGAAGAGAGCGGAAGGATGTGCTACTACTGGTGATGAGAACAGCTGGATGGGTAAAGAAAAACTAGCTCAAAGAAAGACAGAGAGAGAGAAAGAAAGAAAGAAAGAAAGAAAGAAAGAAAGAAAGAAGAAAACTAAGACAAGAAAGGAAGAAAGAAAGAAAGAAAAAGAAATAAAGACAGAGTATGCCAGCTTTACCTCCAGGTTTGTCCACATGCATAAAGATCATGTCCTCATCCCCATCCAGGACAGAGTAGAACTGGAACAACAGAGATGTCAGGTTAGATAACAGATGATTGCTGGCAGTGTGTGAGTGAGAGAGAGAGAGAGAGAGAGAGAGAGAGAGAGATGCTGGCAGTGTGTGTGTGTGTGTGTGTTTGTTTGTGTATGTGTGATATTGTGCGTGTCTAATCATCGTGTGAGAGGACGTTTTTTTCTGTATTTGTCAGCAGGATGTGCAGTTAGAAGGGCCGTTATGGAGGAGCTGGAGGTGATGAGGCGCCTGTGCCACTGCCAGTGCGTTTGTGTGTGTGTGTGTGTGTGTGTGTGTGTGTGTGTGTGTGTGTGTGTGTGTGTGCGCTGCATATGTTTGTGTGAGTGTGTGTGTGTGTGTGTGTGTGTGTACAGGTATGTGTGTGTGTGTGTGCACATGAACTGTATGAATACATGGGTGGTTGAGTGATATCCTAAGGGTTTAGGTAATTGATGTGTAGATGAATTCCCAAAGGGTTGAATAATGTCAAGATTTAGGGTAAACATAGATAATGTCTGAGAGATTAAACGTGACTCTCTGCATGTTATCACTCAATCAGCTACTTCTTTATCAGTCAGAATTACTCATATGACTGCTTCAGAGGCTAGAACTTCCTTTTCAAGTTTGAAGAACATTGAGATATTGGGTTAGTGGGGTTTGTGGTTGAAGAACGAAAAACTTGTGATAAACTGTCGAAGTGATCACAAGCGACTGCTCTTCCTTTTTTTAAGACCCGAAGAAAGCTTCGGATTCAGTGAAGGGTCTTAGCATTATGTAACTAACTGCTATACAAGACAAAACATTTGACCAAGTAAACATTTTACTTGTTCGAACATTCTTCAATGTTTTTCTTCTGTTGCAAAAAACATGATTTTGTTCAGTAATAACGTCTTGACAAGCTAAATAACACTGTAAGTTGGTCTTATTGCATGAACATGAGAGATTTAAAGGGACTTTCCCAATACCCTCCAAGAAAATTATCACCGGCCCAAAAAATGACCCTTGGCCCACCGGGCATTGCTTTGTATGCCCTATGGCCAGTCCATGCCTGAGTACTGTATAAGATCTGTTTCTCTTTCAGGACAACCTTGTTGTTTGTAATGAACATTCACAATTGCTTTACTGTACTGCAACTAGCCTGAGGCATAACACTGTCGAAAGCTCTTACGGAGAATGGTGGCAAGGAGATGAATTTGTAGCATAAATTGTATATTGGCCTAATGGTATGGCCACAACAGACAGATGTTGCAATTAACTGCAAACTGTATTTAAAGTTTTGTAAAAATGTGACAATAAACTGGACAAATGCATGCTAGTGAACAAATAAACACTGCTTTCAAAACATTTGCTTATACAAGAAATACAGTATTTGCCGTACTTCTAAAAATAAACAGTTCATGTTTATTCTTACTGTCGGTCATTCTCCAATCCCCATGGATATGAATAAAAGCATCACAAATCTAAGACTGCATCTATCAATTCTGTCTCTCTGATAGACTTTCCAGGGTAAATGGTGTGAACAGTAACATAACCCAGCTGTTAGATAGATAGTCTATAAGAAAAAGAACAAAAAAATCTATTGGTACGAAAATAGTAAGACACCAGCTAACGCTAACTTGTTGTGTGGGAGCAAGGAAGCTAATATTGAATTCCAGTCTCCGTGCCCCTATCCATTAAGGTGGCTACAGACCAAAGATCCGCGACAAGACGGGCTGCAACATTCTAAAAACCTGCAACGTTCTAAAACTCCCAGACTGCGATTTGACATGTTAATTTCACTGCTCTCTAAAACCGTCTCATCTCGTTGTGGATCTTCAGTCTGAATTGGCCTTCAGGGTTAGCTGCTGGTTTACTATTTGTTCTTTGTTGTGCACAATGTTCTTGTTTTTTTTTTCTTACTGAAAGCGCTCATTGACCTTGGAAAACAGGGCTATATACTCAACTTTGCACTAGCTTTTCCCTCAACTTTGCACTTGCTTTTTCGGTAGCATGGTGTTGTGTAGTAGTAAGCTAATATTTCACAGTAATTAACTTCTCATCTGTTTGTGTGGGCTGGTGTTCAGTTACAGCTACTGTACATTACAAGCCAATGCTTAATGCCAATGCTGTTTACCTGTTCTGTGGAGGCAGAGGGGAGTTGAGCCTTGTTGAAGGTGTCCCCCTGGTCAGATGACACATAGATGACACGTGGTGATCCCTGAAAAAAAAAAAAAAAAAAAGATCCATGCAGTTTAAGATGCGTGTATGCATGTGTGTGTGTGTGTGTGTGTGTGTGTGTGTGTGTGTGTGTGTGTGTGTCTCCATGTGCTCGGTGTCACCATCTTACCAGTTTCTCCATAACTGAAGTAAAGAGGAAACCTCCAATGTAGCCAAAGGAGAAGATATTCTGTGCAACAGTTGTGAAAGTCTGACCAAGATCCTTTGTTCGTTTCAAATACAGCTCTCCTCTTCGATCAGCCTCAACTGTCCACACACACACACACACACACACACACACACACAGATGGAAATAGACAAGCAGAGAAAAAGGGTCGTTAGAGCTTTCCACATCCTTTGTGTGTGTATGTGTAACGGAGGCCAACTAACTTGGCGGCAGTACTGTACGTGTAAATCCTCAACACCCAATTCCTTGGGCACATCTAACGGTTGAGTTAGAAGCTCGGGCTTTTAGCTCAGTGGTTAGAGCGTCCCACTCCCACGCTGGGAGTTTGTAGCTTGCGGGGTGGCAGGTTCGAGACCCGTGTGCGGTACAGACCACCACCGGCTACGTGTGTGTGTGTGTGTGTGTGTGTCTCAAAGACCATGTACTGTTATCAGAAACATTGGCTGATACCACAGCAGTATGTTATGACATAAATGCAAGACCAGTATTTCAATATGTGTCTGATGAAAACTTTGGTGCAACCATAGATACAGTATTTTACAGTAGTTTATAGGGATGTAACGATACACCACGATATGCTATGATTCACAACATGAGGGCCAAAATATAATATAATACAAGTTTAAATGGCATATTTTTAAATGCAGAAAAATTGTGATTGAAAATAATTTTTACTTGTACAATTATTTGCCTTTTTGACAAACTATATGTGTGTATCAATGGTTGCAACCCTGAGACTGATAAGTTGTTGGAGCTCACCAATTCCTTTGGGGCTGTAGCTGAAGTAAAGAGTGATGTTTGCACCCCTGGAGAGAGAAACATATTCTAATATCACACTATTGTAAAAAAAAAAATAAAAAAAAATACATACTATAGGTTACAGTAATTCTCTCACGTTTCATACTCTACAGTATCTGTACTCTAATAACAGAATGGCAGAATAAGGAAACTACAGTAATGAAAAAAACTGAATTCTCTTCACTGTTTTCCTTCAATAGTAATGCAAACATGATTCAGCAGTGTGAGAATGTGGACATGTAACCTCCAATTGGCCTGGCACACCTTTCTGTCTTTTGTGTGTGTGTGTGTGTGTGTGTGTGTGTGTGTGTGTGTGTGTGTGTGTGTGTGTGTGTGAGAGTGTGTGTGTGTGTGTGTGTGTGTGTGTGTGTGTGTGTGTGTGTGTGTGTGTGTGTGTGTGAGTGAGTGTCTGTGTGTGTCTGTTGATTTTTTATACAGCGTGTGTACATATGTACATGTGGGGATGGGGTGGAGAGGCCGACTTGTGTAAAATCCAGAGCTTTGCATCAAACAAACACAAGCATGGCTTTGTGGAAGTGTGTGTGTGTGTGTGTGTGTGTGTGTGTGTGTGTGTGTGTGTGTGTGTGTGTGTGTGTGTGTGCCTGCCTGTGGCTGTTTGTTCTCACCACATGAAAGAATGGGCTCCCTCGTGCAGTTTCGCCCATGTGTTCCCAAAGTCCAGCGAGAGCCACAGGTCTCCCTAGGCAAAGAAAACACTTCACATCAGCCTATCAACACCCTTAACTAACCTGGCCTCATTCACTAACTTCACTGGGTCTGTTGATTCCTCACACCAAGTTTGTGGAAATACTACAAACTTACAGTTATCTGTTTTGACCATTTTTCATTTGTCAATATTATGGGGAAGTAGGGTTTGCTCATGCTAACACTATCAAGACTGCATCTGTGCACAACACGATATGACCTGCTGTCTACATACTAAATGAATCACGCAAGAAGAGTCAAATGTAGTCAATTTGTACCTAAATTACACACATCAGTAGGGTTACAGTGTGTAGTACCACCAACTAATTTATACAAATGATTACTCTGTGTGTGTGTGTGTGTGTGTGTGTGTGTGTGTGTGTGTGTGTGTGTGTGTGTGAGTCTGTGTGAGTCTGTGTGTGTGTGGGGGGTGAATGTGGGGTACAACTATAGACAGACCCTGCCAAAGGTCACTCACATCAGTGCTAATCGCCACAAGGTAGTTGGGATTCTGGAAGTTGAAGGTGATTGGCTGAGCAGGGTGGAAAGGCAAACTGATGGATTTGAAGGACACGCCGGTATCTTCTGAGGTAAAGATGACACCCCCTTCAGTCTTGGTGATGGGAAGATCTGCTGTGAGAATCACCTGTGCCAAAGTAACACAATAATTTGCATTAGGGTTACATTATGCCATACTGTACACATTTAAAATCAGCTTTTAGCTGTGCAAAATGCTGGAAATGCACTATTAAATTGCTGAATTCAATACAATTAAATTTTATTTGTAGAGCGCACAAATACAATACATTGTCTCTCTCAGCAATACATTGTCTTGCGATGCTATTGTTACATTGTCTCGCAGCGCTGAACTGCAAAAATATTTGAGGTTTTCTGGAACTGTAGCATCAACATATCATTCCACACAGCATATTCTAGACAAGTTATGTATGTTCACACAAAGTATGGACATCATGATATAGCATCAGTGAGGCCATATGTACAATATGTTATATGTACCACTTGGCTCTTTTGAAAGGGCTAAAATAGCAGAAATAACACGTCGCATTGAATGGTGATGTCAACTGGAAGTGGTTGACAAGCCATTGACACATGATGACAAGATGAGCTGTCTTGAAGCAGACAGTGGCCTGCTTACCTGTCTTGAATTTCCTGGTCCAGCACTGACCCCAAAGTCCTTCCGAATGAACGTGTTGTTGATGTCATGGGAGATATCATGGAAGGTCTTTCCATAGTCCTCACTACAAATAAAGGAACGTAGGCCTACAGTAACCACTATCGAACAAACTCTATCTACATTCTAACGCCTGTCACAGCATTCAATTTTTCAGGAAGTAGCAAGATGCACACACATTGAAAATGACATCCATTCAGATTCTGATCCTACAACACTATACAAGGGTTATGTTACTGCCTTTACTAACTCCAGTGCTTGTCTTGTTACAGCCTTCTTCACTTACCTCCGATAGAGTCTTGAGGATCCTCCTTCATAGAATGAATCTAGTGGGGCACTGATAGTGGATAAAACAAGAATCACCTGCAATGCACAATAGAATTAGATGTCAACAGAGATGTATGGCTGCAACTTTGCATACAATATGGGCTTGGTGTGTGTGTGTGTGTGTGTGTGTGTGTGTGTGTGTGTGTGTGTGTGTGTGTGTGTGTGTGCGTGTGAGGGAGGGAGTGGGGGCAAAGACTTACACCAGTGCCATCGCCAACCCAGGTTAATGTGAAGCTAGATCCATCATCACCGTGGAACCCTGTCTAGAAATATTATTCCAGGTTTATTCGTGTCAGGAATTGAAACATTTCTACGACGACACACTGCGCAGTTCACTGTTGTCCTGTAGGCCTATTTCTTTTATCAATTAGCCAGTTATAAAATGTAATACTCAGATTGATAAAACACTATATGCTAATTTAAAAACCACTCACCTCATGGGTGTTCTGGTCCAAAGTTTCATGATCGGCAGGATCTAAAGGCTGTCTGCAATACGCAAAGTTGGAACCGCCAAGCCAGAATTCTCTTCGGGTGCGGGAGCGCACTTGACCCAGCTTGTCAGTGCGCAGAGTCCGCGTGAAAGTCACCGTCCTGGGATCGCGCTTATTCGCACTGATGACACTCCTCGAGACGAAAACAAGTAACCAAGCGCCACAGCAAACAGTAACCTTCCAAAGCATGCTGCTTTTGATGTGCCTAAACTCTGAAAAGTCTACTGACAGCCTACTTTCGCACCCGCGCGACTTCACAGCTTCACAGTGATGAACGGTCTGGGCGGAGGCGGGATGTAATCTGATTTACATAGCCTACACTATTAACAGACTTGGGTTGGAAGCATGCTCTTGACATCCATCATTCATATATTATATTGTTAATCAGCGTCAGTCAACGAAAAGATACATTTATGATGAAGAAATGCTCGGAATTATGGTTAGCCCAATTCCAGCGTTTGAAGACACTTGGAAAGGGTAAGCTTAGGGAAACGTTTTAAGTTGCCAAGGCTATTGGGGCTACTCGGAGTTCATAGAATTTCAACTTCGACAAAAAGAAAAAAAAAAGAATTTCCCTCAGAATATAAAACCACTTAGCAAGAATATCTGAATTTATTTAGCCATGTAGTGAATAAATGAAAACGCTGGGTGGTGTAGTTTCTCAAGTTGCGTCTTTATTCCAGAACAATTTTGTGTTTTTACAATGATGTTAGGCTACGCAATTTAAGCCGCATGGCAAAAGTGAAATGCTTCTGACATGCTTCTCCATCATGTAATAAATGTGTAACAATAATATTGTAGTAATTCTACTATTGTAGTAAAATTGTATACTATATCACCAAGAATATTTCCTCTGTCTATGTTGAGAACAACGGTGCGCACTTTTGGGTGCGCGCTTCCTGAAGTTATGCGCAGGACATCTTTTCCCAGCATGCACCTCGTGTCATCATGGACCAAAATGGTAAGGAGGGAAATGAACGGCGCTAGCCCAAAGTACTTTATCCTTAACGGTTTCATCACACAAGTACAAGTCTCGTGATGACGATTAGTATAAACAACCAAGAATGTCTTGAAATGTAGAAAGTGGTCTTTTATGCACGGCTTTTTCGTAAACTGCTACAGCAATGCCATGCGGCCTTAACCACCAGCTAGCTACAGCAGCTAGGTTATTAGCAAGCTAATGTTAAGTATCTATATTACCCAGATAGCAGCTGCTTTTTATAAAACTTTCCGGTCGTTTTAAGGCTCCGTCATAGTTATCTGGGTACCGAGTCTTCTTAACGTTAATAAAGCACCCAGTAAATTGCTTTGCAAAGGTTAGTTTAAGCACAATGTCGTCTGGCATGTTCTCCACAATCGCTGACTAGCTTGCTAACCTAACGTTACATTAACTTGGAATTGTCACCTGTAGCTTGTTAATGTTATTTGTCATTAACCTCATATGTAGTTGTGGTAGTTTGAGTATAGCATTAACCGTAGATATTAGTAAACAACATCATACCTATCATTAGTCCAATTACTTTATATGAATGTGTTTGTGATTGTTATGAGGAGGCTCCTTAGCGAGGCTAATGTTATTGAGCAAAGAAGCTAGCCATTAGCGGCCGTGTGGATAACGTTAGTCATTGGCCATGGGTAACATTACAACTGTCTTCTCACTGTCTTCATTCCTACTTACAGACCATGACATGCAGGGCACGGAGGGCTCCGGGAGTTTGGGGGGACTAGATGTTCGTCGGAGAATCCCAATCAAGTTGCTCTCGAAACAGACAGTGAGGAGTAAACCAGTCACTCGTTCTCAGAGACCCACGGGGAGACCGAGTTCAACCTCCCAGCCAGGCGAAGAAGGTGCTGAATTACCTTAACCTTACATTTCTTTGGCCTGGATGTGCACCATGTACTGTTACATTTTGTGATGTTATGTAGCACTGCTGGTGATTTGCCACATCCTCAAAATGAAAAATATTGGTATTCCTCCAGTATCATATCTTGACAGCTCTGCACTTGTCTGGGCTGCACTTCTTGCTTGTCGGAACACGTCAATTTGTGCCTGTACTGAAAGTGGGTTTTTGTCTTTAGATGGACACAGCTACAAGAAGGATGAGAGGTTTGATTGTGGTGCCAAGGCTGGAGATGTTTTTGCCAGTCAGCGCCGTTACCCTCAGCCTATGTACTGGGACTACAAGGTGTGTGTGTGTGTGTCTGTCTGTCTGTGTCCTTGGGTTTGTACCAAACTCATCATCACAAATGCAGAATTAAGATTTGGCTATGAATATCAATATAATATTAATATACTGTGTGTGTGTGTGTGTGTGTGTGTATGTATGTATGTGTGTGTGTACAGCAGAGTTTGAATGTGGCTTCTCCTTGGTCCATTGCTTTCTGTGTGTATACTGTAATATGTTTTCTTTCCTCATCTGACATCCACAGCTGAATTTGCTGGGTGAAAAAGATGAGACGCCAGTGCATTCCTGTGACAAGTGTGGACTTCCCATTAAGACCTATGGTCGTATGGTAAGTATGGATGCAAATCATATTTCTATATTCTTCATATCGTGCTGCTGAATGAGACAGTCATGATGTCCCATATTATCATAGGTTTTAGATTTTTGTATTGAGATGTCAATTTTATTTAGTTTTGTTTATTATGCTTTTTTTACATACCGGTAATGTTTATTTACTAAGGAGATGGTTTTATTCAAAGTAAATAATCCACAGCATTTCAACATGATCTTTGCTATACTACATCAGTAGCAATCAGCTATCATCTACTGCAGTTGGATCAGGACAAAAAATATAACTCATGATTATTTACTCTTGTAGATTCCATGCAAACATGTGTTCTGCTATGACTGTGCGTTGCTTCATGAGAAGAAAGGAGATAAGATGTGTCCTGGGTGAGTTTCAATGCCATTTTGCCAGCACTTTACAAGAAGCTATTAGAAGTCTGTTTACAAATTGTTTTCTACATTGGTATTGTTAAGACGCTCCTATTGGGTGGATTTGTATGTTAGTCATCACATTGAAGTGAGACAATTTTTTTTATGTACAATTGTACATATATGCTGTTACATACTCTTTCTTCTCTCCTTGACTAACCACCTTTGTGGTTTCAGTCTGGTCATCTACAGCTGTACTGACCCAGTGCAGCGGATTGAGCAGTGCCAACGGGGCTCCCTCTACATGTGCAGCATAGTGCAAGGCTGCAAGCGTACTTACCTGTCCCAGCGTGACCTGCAGGCGCACGTCAATCACCGGCACATGCGCGCAGGGAAGATGTCGGGCGGCCGCAGCGAGTCTCTCCATCACCCGCCGCCATCAGAAGTGTCCGACCGCTTCCGCTTGCCCCCTCCGCTGCTCCCCAAGCCGCACGTGATGATGCCGCCAAGCATGGGTCACGGCGGGCACGATCCATACGGGCAGCCACCACCGCCGACCTCACATGACGATCTACGGGGCGGGCAGCCTCCGCCGTCACCGGCCGACCTGGGGCCGTCGCGTTCAATGGCTCAGGAGACGTTCCGCATCGCCACGGTGACCACTCGCAAGCACAGCAACCTCATCACTGTGCCAATCCAGGATGACTCCACAGGGCCCGGGTCGGGCCGGGAGAATCTTCCGCAGCCGGGCCCAGGTCCGTCACAACCCGGCCTGCATCACCCTGGAGACTATGGCAACCAGCCTGTCGTGTCTCACCCCCACCACATGATGGCGCCACCGCCCCAGTCTCACTATGGGCCTCCCCCACCACCACCACCCATCAATCCCCTCTCCATGCAGCATCCCCCTCAGGGTTCAGGCACCCCACACATGGGAGTGTACAACCAGGCGCCCCCACCTCCCCTGTCCAACGCACCCCCACCCATCACCCCTCCCCCGGGACACCTGATGGGTCAGATGCCCCCCTATATGAGCCACCCGCCGCCTGGGCCGCCCCCCCAGCATGGTGGGCCCCCTGTGACCGGACCCCCTCCGCACCACTACAACCCCCAGTTCTCAGAGGACCAGGGGACACTCAGCCCTCCCTTTGCCCAGCCAGGGGGACTCAGTCCTGGGATGTGGCCGCCCACGAGAGGGCCTCCACCTCCCAGGATGCAGGGACCTCCACCACAAGGGCAGCTGCCAGGCCCCCACCATCCAGACCAGTCCCGCTATAGGCCCTATTACCAGTAAACAACCTCCCCACCCCCCATCCCCAACCCATCTCTCTCCAGACTACTCAGTATGGCAGGATGTTTCTCATCCTATTTGTCTGGTTTAGGAAAGCAGGCACACAGATTGATGCCCACCAGTGATGGCAAACTTAAAGGAACACAGTCTGGCATAAATATACCCATATTCCTGTTTCTTGAGCTCACCGACTCTTGTTGGAAGTTGGAAGAGGAACAAGAAGGTTTTGTATAAAGAGGATTAAACTGCGGAACAGCAGGGCAGACAAACTCTTTTACTTTGACCCTTTCAGTTTGTGTTGGCAAATCCGGTTGATGTTGTACTTAATTTTCTCATGCCTCTTCCTTAGGTGAAAACACTCAGTGAGGTTGAGCAACAGGAATTTGGAATTTGTTTCTAGTGGAGCCAGACTAGTGGGTTGTGTGCAGCAAAGCTCAGTCATATCTCTTCTTTCATAACAATCGTTAATTATTATTTTGTTGTTGTTGGAAAATTGTGTGTATAAAAGATTTATTATTAGGGTTTTATGTCACCATCAGTAACAATTATCGCAGCTGTCTGGCTTATTTGTGAGTTAGTGATGGTAATGATTTCTTTTCTTTTTTCTTCTTTTTTTTTTTTTTGTTAATGTCATGAATGTGAGTAGAAGTACAGGAGAGACATGTCTTGTGTTTTGGAGCTTTGCAGGACAGACATTGGTTTGTCTTTTTTTGTATTTTTGCAGTATTGTCGATTAAAAAAAGTCCTTCATTCTTAAACACAATGTTGACATTTAGGGCATTTTTTAAATGATTGAGTTAAATAAAAACAATGGCTGCTACGACAAACCAGGTCAGTTTAACTCTGGAAGACTTTCAATCTGAGATTCTCTGTTGATGGCAAGAGGACCCAGTCATCTTTTTCCACTTCATTACAAAAGTCGCATTCGATTTGTAACTTGTGCCTATTCCACGGAAGGGTGAAATGTTAATTTGTTTTATAGTTATTTTATAGACTAAGAATTACGATGGTATGCGCTAACAAACAAATTCAGTCATTGTTGATTTCATGAAGGCTGTTTGTAACAGTCGGACACATTCCATTTTTAGGTAGTTCAGATTCACACAGTAGTTGACTTTATTTTGTAGTAATTCAGAGATTTGTCTTCTGACACTGTATCATAATTCACTCCCATCAAACAAGTTGTCAACAACAACAAAAAATAAAACTGTGAGTTTCTAGCAGTGAGCAATTGTGTGGTTTAAGATGTACAAAAAAGTTATACTCTATAGACAGGTTTGATGATTTTTATTTTAAAAATATTTTTGTCACGTATAGTAGAATACAGCATTTAGGACAACACAAAACAATGCAAACAATATAAAATTGGTTAATAAGGAGGACATTTGAACTTTTTGATGACACTTCAGACCATATTACTGTATACTGTATGTGTACATACAGTAAAAATGAAAACAAAGCCTTTACAAAAAAATTGATAGCGAGAGGTTTTTATACAAAAGTCGTATTTCTAAATAAGACATTGATGTCAAAGTTTTGCTTTTTGAGTTTCAACGGGCTGGCCCTCTTGCGTGGAACATCTCTCTCTGGCATATACCCTGTGAGACCGCTGAAATGGTACAGTATGTTGATGAGATGGCATGGCTAGAGATGGGTGGAAGAACCCTGTGGAGGAAGCATGTCGACATGATGATTATTCATTAATGTCATTGGATATTTGGACAACATAAAGGTACTGCATATTTCTTCCCATGCAGATGTTATTTGTTGTGGATATTTGTTGTTGAATGTATATTAATATTGCATAGCATCACCCCAGAGACTATGGCATCCTTCATTTTAATGACATCACTAAATGTTTTTTTTTATTATTATTATTATTATTTTTTTATGTTTTTTTTTTTTTTTTTTCAGTAGAACTGGTTGCACTGAACATCCTTGTTAAAGAATTATCATGGCTCCCTTATTAAAAATCATAAGAAGTTCCTGGATACCTCCATGAACATATGCAGTTCCTTCTGTTGAAGAGAAGTATCTTGAGGATGTTTTCTCTGCACATACATCATGGCATCATGAAGTGTTGGGAAGAACATTGACGTCCTGACCTCGTCGTCAAAAAACTTGCAGCTGTACAGTTTGTCGAAAATGTTCACTGTAACCACAACAACAGTCGTATTCAAATCATGGCCACTGAAGACCCTTTCACACTGCCCAATACCCCTCCAGTGAGGCACAAACTTTTTAGAAGGACAAATGATTCTATTGGTCAGTGTTCCCCTGGTCTAAGGAATTGTAAAATTACGTTTCTCAGATATGAAAATTCAAGAAATTGCCAGATTTAGTAGGCCTAAATTCACTTTTTTTGTAGGTTTGTTGGAGTCAGTAGCAGTAGGCTGTTAAATGATGGGGAGGTTTTTGATATTTTCTCAGCAATTTTTTTTTGGAAAGGTTGCAGAGGTTGAGTGAAAAGGTGATTGATCAGGCACCCCAAGTGTACATCTTGGTACTGTGATTTATAAGGCTGTATATAAAGCTTAGTGATTCCAGTGTCATATTAGATTTCATTGCACAGATTACTGATCTAAAATCTGTGCTGACATTGTGAAGCGGCATTCTGCTTAACAGTGTCTCTTGGATGTGTGACGTTACAAAATATTGCATTGGTTAATGAATGTCCGGGGGCATCATTAAGCTGATATGCCAGGGGCAAAGATGTAATGATATGATCACAGTGTGATTGCACATGCTGACTAAGTACCACGTACCATCACATGCCACGATGTAGACCTCCACATCCACTCGTATGAATTCTGTTAATATCTGAAAACACAAAACATTTTCTTCGTACTAACATCAAACATGTATTGTATTTTCTTCTTCAGCTTCGAGAACTGGCAACCTATGCACTCACAAAGAGAGAGAGAGTGACTTACGGCTTTGAGGCCCTTCATGGCGGACATGTCGAGGAAGGACACGCCGGCGAAGTCCAGAATGAGGCTGTGGATCGGCACACGGGGCACACAGATGTTGCCAGGGAGCTGGGAGGACCAATTTACCTGGATAGGTAAGTCTGAGTAATCAGTAGGTAGATCCAGATCTTCCATGTTGCTCTCATCATCCGAGTCCTCATTGGGGAAAGAACCAGTGGGCAGAATTCCTCGCTGAGTAAAATGTGAAAAGGGTCACTCACTGTCAAGGCCTTTATGCTATAACATATAACATATAACATACTAAGTATTTGACAAAAATGAAAGTTAGAAGGATTGTAGGTCCCCTACTAGTGGTCATATCTTTGGAAATGTATTGTGGCTCACCAAGTAGAAATCGCTTGTGGCATTAACTACACATGTATGTACGGTATTAGGATTAATTTGTTTCACAAATGCTATCAAAATATTTGAAACCTACCCGTGTAACCTGTAGTGCCCCCTTCTTCAGCATTTTCCGGATCTTTCTCAGGGCCTTGTTCCGTTTCCTTAGCACTCTTAAAGGACTAAACCCGACCTTAGAAATAAATAAAAAATATATGCATACCCTTTGCTATTAGAATATCAGTTATTTTATGATGAATATGTTTGTACGCAATCATGATGTGTACTCACAGCTTCATGTAGCTTCTTCTTAAAGAATTCAATGTTGGCAAAGAAGATGGGCGAGGGGATTCGAAAGATAATCACTCCCTCAGGTTCTGAGATCTGCAAACAAATAATACCATTTGTGAAGAGCTATTTTTTATACACCACGTACTGTAGAAGCAGTTTCAGCTCATGAGCTGAGATGAGTTGAGGATGTTCGTTCAGACTCACGCAGAGGTAATCCTTGCGATCTCTGTACAGGTCAGTTCCTGAGATGTTGGCCAGCACAGCACAGCGAGGACTAGAGAATAAATCGATAAAATATCAGGAAGTTATGCCACCATAGTTGCAGTGGGAATGTTCAATTTAGGCCCTGAGTTAAACTTTTACGACTATCAATGTACAGCCCATCTGAGGTTCAAGAAAGAGTATATTTTCTCTTTATGGTATTTAAATGCTGCATGTCTCCATCGGTCTTTGGTATTTTTTGCCCTCAACGGTGCCTTCCAGACAGTGCTGCCCTCAAGGCAATACTCCCCCCAATTTAGAGTTACAGGGTTCCCACGGGTCAGGGAATTTCTGGAATATCAGGGAATTTCAATAAGGGCTGTTCCAGACAGGGAAATTCAGGGAATTTTGTTTTTAATGTGGATCACCACACATCCCTCTTGCTTCTCAGTATTTTTCAGTTTAACTGAAATGATTTTACACCCTGATTGGCTGAGTCATGCCAGTTAAGTGTTAGGAGGTACTGTAGACCCAATGGAGGACGATGTAAATGGCCATTTCTGCTCAGCACCCAATCGGAATATTAGACATTTCTTTGATGAGAGGTCATGGAAATTCTGCTTTTTGGTCAGGTAAGGTCATGGAAAAGTCAGTCTGATCTAGAGTGGGAACCCTGGAGTTAGGATGAGATTTGAGGGGGTTAGGGTTAGGGTAAGGGTAAAGTAGTGCCTTTTAGACTGTGCTGCCTGGAAGGTGCTGTTGGGGGCAAAAAACACCATTGAGCGTCTCCATCCCTGGCTTGTCAGGCTAACCAGGTGCTGCTTTAAACCCAGAAACCTTGAATGTCTCTATTCATGCTTTTAATAGTGCTACCATAGATAAGAGTCTCGACTCACAACTGTGTCCTGAAGACAACAGTGAGCAGCTCGACGCCCAGCCCCGCAGCCAGCCCCAGATCCAGTCCCAGCAGGATAGCAGCAATACACGTACCCACCCACACCACCTGGAAAAACAAGGACAGCATGAAGGAGCTTGAAGCTACTGTACAAAGGTTTCTTTCCATACCTTTACTATGCCTCTATTAAATAGGGTACTGCATTGTAAATTGATAGGTGGTTTGGTAATGCTTGATTTTACAGCCTGTGAAGTAAGGGAATCTGTTCACTAATTCAATCATGCTTTGAACCCATTGTTTATTCCAATAGCAGTAGAGGCAAATAGCCTTGTGTGATTTCATCTCTCCATTTAGTTTGAGGATTTAGATTCAGGTGTGTTACACAATGGAGGCTGAGTGCATCGAGGCCATCTTCCTAATTTATTGTATCAGCCATTGGCTTTTGACTGACAGGTATTGACACTCACACAGTCCAGACGGTCTTTCCTCCACAGGTAAGGCACTTCAGTCACCTGCATCAGCATTCCTTTCAGGTTGACAAGCACCAAGGCACCTAGCACAGACTGAAGCAAGGAGAGCATTTAGGTCATACCTGGGCAAACTAAGGCCCGGGGGCCAGATGCGGCCCACGGAGCTATTTAATGCGGCCCGCAGAGCCTTCCCAAAATAAAATAATTTCTCATTTAGTCATGGTGACTTAGATTATAGGCCTTATTTATAAAAATGTGTTGTAAGACCATGAAATGCAAATACCACCCTTTTAAACCTGCATACTAACATGTCCTCTGAAGAAAGTGCGGCTACTGGCTTGAGACTTGCCATTTTATCGGCATCAGTCGGTTAACTCGGCCCGTTAGTCAAAATCTAAAAGCTAATGTGGCCCCTTGGCCAAAATAATTGCCCACCCCTGATTTAGGTAGTGGTCTCTGTTTCAGACTGTACACGTCGTTCGACGGATCCCATTGACTTTGCATGAAGCTTTCGCAAAATGCATTGTGGGTCTGTCCGTCCCAACGTCTCCGTTGCATCCGTCGAAAAATTGAAAAATGTTCAACTTTTCAGGTAGAAACGGATCCGTCAACCAATAAAAATTGACTCGCCTCCGTCAGACACGCCCTCCGTCATCCATGAACGGACATGTACAGTCTGAACTACACATAATGTTTCTGTGTTTAATATTATTACAACAGAGAGCGAGAAAGAGTCTGTGTATGCGTGTGTATTCAGAGAGAAATCATAAGTGATACCTTTGGCAAAGGTTCGAGCAGGAACCCAATCGCCACAGTTACAATCATTGCCATCATGGCTGACAGAAGACCTGCAATCTAAATAATCAACAATGGAGAAAACAAACATCAGAAAAATATTATAAGCTTTTACCCTCTGTGATATCATCTTGTTTCATTTTAAAGAGAGCTCTGAACACTATAACTTTATAACTTCATCATAGAATATTTAAAATTCAGCTTGAAAGACCTATGAGTTGGAGGGAGACTGACTGAAAATAATACTCTATCTGTCAATTGGATAGTGTGCCAGTCAGGAATAGGGCCTTGTTAAAATGTTTTAATCATGGCAAAAAGAGAGAATACCAGAGGTCATTCTAGCAAGCCTCAAATCAGATCTAAAAGAGTCTTTACTTATCTCAACACAAAAAGCCAGTATTTAGCATGTATTTAGTATTGCAGTATTCAGAGGACATTGTAACCAGCTAGACTTTGTATTGAAGTATTTTGTTTACTTGTGTCTTTCCCCCTGTGCTCTCCTGCACAGCTGATCTGGAGAGGGCTGTACTAGCCACAAACGACCTGAACGATGCGCCAACGATGTTACTAGCCCCAAAGGCCACAAGCTCCTGGGAAAGAGAGAGGTACACAAGCAGTTTAATAAGTAGACATATAAGCAGGCATATAAACAGTGGCTGCTATTTAATATATAACCACAACCGTGTGATTCATTTTCCCCTAGTAGCCTTTTTACTGGCTGTGAAACTATGTTTTATGATTTAGACTGTGATTGAAATTTTTTATGTCACACATATAAACCACTATCTGAGATGAGATCTCAAAATCTTATTGAGCAATGTCCAGTGCACTATTATGTGTAAACATGTATGAAAGGTAGACATTTCCTGCAGAAACTTAAGGTTTCAAAGTACACACATCTCCAAATCAAGCACCTGATCTACTGTAAAAGGTGTAAGATAATAACTTCTCCTTCATCAATGCTTACAGTGGCCTCTCACCTGGCTTCCATCAAGGACGTAGTCATGTTTGTCAGCGTAGACCTTTGCCACAGAGAAGGCTACAGCAAAACCCACTACAGCCATAGGGATGGCCTCAGCAATGGCGGACTCCATGATCTCCACATTTGGAGGAATAGGCGATTCGTATCTGAAAAGAGACATGTAAGCTATAAAAGCATAGACGAGCTGAACGCTGAAAAACGATTTGAAATGAAATTACAGTACAGAACATACAGTATGCCAGTTATTTTTATAATATAATATTTAGTCCTTTTAAATTTGGAAAAAAAAAATAATAATTCTCTCCTACCCTTTCACCATTTGGCCGACTACATCCACACTGAACTTCTCCTCGAAGTTGAAGCCGTATGATACACCACATGCAATAATAGTCTGGTAGAAACACAAAGTCGTTAATATAAATTGTCATCAGTAGAGCTAGGCAACGTAAAAGGTTATCACAAGCAGAAAAAAAGGAGCCTCACCATTATAACTTCTACAGGAATCGGCACAGGAAGCTTTGACTTATACTTGTCATTGATTTCCTTCACTACAAACACGACCACCATGATCACAATGGACGTCACCAGGTCACAGATATTGGTGGAGGTAATTTGGCTAAATATTTTCTCCAGTGTCTGTGGAAAAAGATATCAAAACAGTCAATCAAAACAGAATTGCCATGGATTAAACATTTACTCACTATTAAGCTGGATGACATCATAAAATCCTTCATTGTTGTAATAGATTTTTATAAAGCGTGGGTGGGCGTGTCTTCCAAATTGCACTTGGCTACCATGCAATGAGGTCATTTTTTCACCCTTGTCATTGAGAATACATGGAAAATGTAGTTTACTATCTGCCTCATTTTCATAACTCATGAGGTAAATTAACGTCGGAAAATGGCGATGTGATAACAATCCGTTTTCCCTCACCAATACTGATGGCAAGAAATTATGTCTGCTGCGACATGAAGACAGTAAGAAAGACTGCAACTTCAAGCACATTGCATGGGATTCCAATGTAAAGCCTGCAACACGACCTCAGAAAATTGCGACCATTTTAAGTGGAGTGACGTCAGATTCCCAAGCTCTATTTATTGTCATTATGTGTGAGGGTCCAGGGTGCAAGCAATACTATTAATGTATGTCCTCTTGCTGAGAATATTTGGCCTCATTCACCAATATATTCTTAAGAATTTTCTTAAATTTGTTGTTAAGTTTCCATTTAAAAACCTACATTGGGGAATGCATATCTTATTTAAAATTGCGTAAGTGGGATTTAAGAACAAATTTCTTCGCAAGAATGCTTGGTAAATGAGGCCCATTGTCATTTATTTGACCATAAGCTGACAGCTCCAATTCACTGTAACTCACCCATATGATGGACAGCGGGCCACTTAGTCCAGGCACACTGAGGCCCAAGACAAACTTCAGCTGAGACACCAGGATGTGAATGGCTGCTGCTGTGGTGTAGCCAGACACTAGGGTGTCCGAGAGGTAGATGACGATGAAGCCTGCTTGCAGCAGTCCCAAACCCAACTAGAGAGAAGGGTCAGATAGGAGAGTAAAAGTTCGTTATGATGTATTTGATGACCCTAGTTAGACTACCCAAGTTCATCTTTTTCCATCATCACTTGAGCTGAAAGATACATCTCAAATAAGCAAACTCAGATGAATAAGAATACATGATGTCATATTACTCACAAAGTGCACAGTCATCATTTTAGGGTGACCATTGTCCCAGAATTACAAGTTACTGTTCAGTACATTCAAGACAAATACAACTGCTGAGATGAATAAGAAGTGCCCAACCCCCCACCTACCCGTCAACCTTCCTAGCAAAGCCCCTTTCCCAATGCACTTCTGTTTTTTTTGCACAAATAGGCTAACACAGGACATCATTTCACTGCATTTGTTTATGCAACAGTAATCATATGCATGTGACAAATACAATTCGTTGATTCTTTGAAGTTAGTTGGAATTCTGACACACCTGGATGATTCCTGCGAGGAAAGTGACGGAGGAGGCGACTAAGACTCTCTGCTCTGTTTGGTTGAGCCCCTCAAAGCCAGTGATGTTGGCAGGAGGCCCCACTTCCGGCACCAAGCGCTCCACTACCTGACCCACCATGAGACTTAGAACAGGGAAAGAGCCTAAAAACAACAAATATGTGTGACAATAAAATACATTGTACATATTTATATTGTGATATATATGATGCCTGCAACAAACAATGATAATGTACAATTGTTAAGCTAACCAATATATCATTCAACATACTGTACATGCAACTAACTTTAAAATGAAGATTTGCATTAAGTTCTGATATGCCTGCATAGTGCATACATATTTGCTCAAATTACTGCAAATTTGCTTTAAAATGTATAAAACCAAACTGACTGATATTTAGCAGACATTTATATCCAAAGAAGATGTTGCCTGTGTCCAACATCAATGCATTATCTCTGTTCTACTTGTCCAATGTAAGATAATTGTAGCAAGGATGGCCATATTGCCACAACCAACATGCATTATTTTCTGATACATGAACGGCGTGTTATTTCAGTAGCCTAGATAGTGATCATGATTACTGTTGTTGTATTTTCCTCACCCACAGAGATGTGTCGAGAGGTGCCAAGGAAGAAGTAAACAATGACGGGGAAGAAGGCTGTGTAGAGTCCATAGCTTGGTGGCAATGAAGCCAGCAAGGCAAAAGCCAAGCCTGCAAGAGATCAAGTCAAAAAATGATCAGAGTGAGATTTTAACCGTGCAGAATCTGCCCTCTTCTTGAAAGGTAAAATGTGTGTGTGTGTGTGTGTGTGTGTGTGTGTGTGTGTGTGTGTGTGTGTGTGTGTGTGTTGTTTTTCAAATAACACTTAACAACAAACTATTCTTCAGCTATAGTCATATCTTATCTTTTAATACTTAACTTTTACTTCATTTTATTACTTTATTCATACATTTTATTTTCTCTTGTCATGTCATTTTATTTTATTTTATTCACTGGTCTTTGCCGCTATCTTTTACTGCCTCTTTCCACTGTATTATGATGCACTGAAAAAAACTTGCTGTTGTGTGTCTGTGTGGTTGTGCGCGTGTGTGTCTGTCTATCTGTGTGGGTGTGCGTGTGGGTGTGTCTGTGTTTGTGTCTGTGTTTGTGTCAAGCTTTACTTATCATTTTTGGCATAATTTCATTGGCAGCAGTAAGACACACGGAAATTGTGAAAGATTTTCTTATCACTCACGCAATGTCTATCTCTGTCTTTGAATTGCTCCCCGTTTCCTGTGGGACTGAGGTCATCCTTCTCATGACTCTAGTCCAGGGGTGGGCAATTATTTTGTCGGGAGGGCCACATTGGGCTTTACATTTTGACTAACGGGCCGGGTGTTAACAGTCAACCCGTTGATGGGGGTTGATGACGGTAAATTGGAAAGTCTCAAACAAGTAGCCACACTTTCTTCAGGTGACATGATGTTAACATGCAGGGTTAAAAGGGAGGTATTTGTATGTCATTAGTTTGCCCAGGTATGCTAGTCTATACACTCAAATTTAGTACAGTAAACATGGAGCGTTTCTCAAAGTCGAGGAAGCATGCTTGGAAGGCTGCTTTTTCAAGCATTCCACGTCATTGTCAGTCGCCAAGTACTGTTCCAAAGTCAAGCATCCTTCTAAATTCTAGCAAGGACAGAGGCCTTTGACAGAGGCCTAGATTTTTAAAGGATCCACTGATGGAACCTCGTTTTTGAAGTGTACGGCTTCCAAGGCTAGTGTGCTACCTAGGAAGCATTCTCGTCTTTGAGAAACACTCATGAATGCTAAATATGCCAACTATCAAACTTCTGCGTGTTATGTCATCCTCTTGTTAAAATATATCTCAGGGTCTTTGTCCTGTTACATGTTTCGCTGAATTACCACAGATGACAGAGGACTATCTCTGTGTGTCTTCTTAGAAGTGTGCTAATGATTTCATCATCATCATCATCATCATCATCATCATCATCATCCTTCTCCTAATTACCTTGGAGTACGGCCACTAGTCCCGTGCTGACCCCCGAGATGATGTCACTCAACAGCCACTCCTTCACCCGGTAGATTCTCATCCATCCAATAATAGGCAGCAGGGACAGGGCCGCTTTCTTAGCACGTTGGGAATTACAGCTGGATTTGGTTTAAAAAATATACAAAAAAAATAATAATAAAATCTCACAGGGAAAGGCCAAAAATTTCACTTTGCATATTATGTGTTTTGTCATATTGGCAGAGCCCATCATAGCATTTAAATGGGCGATCTTAGCACATTTGATTAGATTTAAGCAGCACTGGTCATCTGTCAGCCCTTTCTCACAGTGCAGACAGGGCATTAATACTCAAGAATGCAAATCAACAATGGAATTATTTTGCAAATTAGGAGGATATTTGGTTACACTTTCTTTGAAGGTACCATCAGAAGACTGACATGTCACTGTCATTAACTATGACATGATGTTGTCATGAATCTGTCATAAACTTTATACACCTGTCATGACTTCTGTCATTAAGTGTCACCTGATATTTGTCAAAGTTTATGACAGATTCTTGACAACGTCATGTCATAGTTAATGACAGTGTCATGTTAGTCTTATGACGGTACCTTCAAATAAAGTGTTACCGGATATTTAACAGACAGGCCTATGACTGTCCAGAAGGGACATGACCCATGGGACTGTTCTGTTTTATACAGTATATTCATGCCCACGGTTACAAATCTGTTTACACAGCTGTTTACTGCATTGCCTGTAAATTCAACTTGATCCGGTGCATCTGAACAGGCCTGTACTTTCTGTCTTCTTTATTTCATTTCATCTATCTCTCTCTCTCTCTCTCTCTGAATTGTCTCTGAACAGTTGCATAGACAATAAGCCCTGCCAGTTTGCTAAGTCAGAGGCATCAATGTTCTTACGTGAAATAGTCCTTCACATGGTTCCGCAGTGTCTTCCGCTTTCTGTAGATCTTCTCATGTGTGTCCTTGAAAGAATCCTCAGAGTATAGTGGTCTGGTCACCACGTAGTGCTGACCCTCTGTGTCCATTCTCAAATGATCAGGTTTTCGAAACGGTGTGTGTCGGATCTTAGTTTAAAAGGTGACTGCGTGCATTGACCTCCTTGGCTCTCTGTGACAAGTGTAAATTGCCACTGTGGTGCTGGAATTTATTGGTCTGAAGACATGTTATTTCACAGAAGAGGCTTTCTTCACATCCTCAACATCTTAAATGATTAACACCATGAACAATGTCTTGTCAGGATGCCAGCTTCTCGAGGTGTATTTGTCCTGCTTTCTGTCTCTTGCCACACTGTCTTCTTCACTGTCTATCATAAATGAAGTACTTGGAATTCACTTTCAGTTAGGTCGTGTGTGTGTGTGTGTGTGTGCGCTACCCGCAATAGCAGTTACATGTTTTCCTTGAACAATAACATTATTTCTTGGAGAGCATTCCACAGAGGGACCATGTGCCAGAAAATGATTGTGTCGTGTCATTTTTTAATTTCTGACCGTACAAGTTCAAGGTCTGTGTCCTTCTTTTACTCTACAAGTCAGCCACACTTCATTGGGGTCAATGCTTAATCCTGAATTCAGAGTCAGCACCATTGGTCAAGTACATTCACAGTACAAAGAATTTGACTTAGTAATTGAGTACATACCACATTCCACAGTACCTTGAACACACTGTCATCCAGTGAGAATCAATTCATAGGCCTATTGTTCGAGGTCACAGAGAAAAATTTATACACACAGAGTGGCAACTAGTATAAACTGAGTGGGGCAAAGAAATTCACTTTCAGTTTAATTTTGCAATGCCCCATTCTGGTTAGCTGTTGGTTTAAGTTAATTTAAGTTCAAGTTTTTATTTATTTATTTTGTTTTTAATCAGATAGGACAGTGTAGAGATGGACAGGAAACAAGCGGAAGAGAGAGATGGGGTAGGATCGGGAAATTACCTCAGGCCAGACTCAAACCCGGGTCCCCGGAGTAATGGTCTGACGCTCTAGCCACTGAGCCACGGCGCCCCTAAGTTCAAGTATTTTCATTCTTTTTCGAATACACTGAGCTATTGATGGATTCACATTGGACTCCTCCTTTAATGAAGAGAATGTTTTTGATCTACGACCAAGTCCAATCTAAAGGACTAGTAGTAGTGGAAATCAAATAGTCAATCACTGTTTCATTAAATACAAAAATACTGATACCACCAGAAATTTCACCTTAAAAAGCCTTTATTTGATGCCTGTCCTTTACAGGAATAAAATAGAAAAGGTAAAATATTGAAGCTTTTCTAGAGATTAATTTACACATATACAAAATGCAACATTTACATGCGGATTTTAAAAGCTCTCGCTTTCTGTCTCTCCCCATAGATACTGTATATATACACACACACACATCCTCATCTGTATAACCTCAGTGCAAACCATTCAGCAGTTTAAAATAATACAGAAACCTATGACTCCAGTCATTATGTGGCTCTCTAGGTTAGCTGCGACATATTTTCTGTTTCAAACCCCCTGAATGTCTCATGTCTCCTATCTGAAGCACATGAAGAGACTGCTGCTGCGTTCAGGCAGATCCCATCAGGGCTACATTTTGGTCTCTCTTGGTTTCTCCTGCAAAGAGAGAGAAATGGTCTCTGTGTTATAAACTGATTTAGTTACATAAGTCAACTTACTGTATGTTGTTACAGAGTCATTGGAGTTCAAACCTCTTTGCTGCTTACCGTTCGCTCTCGGCTGCGCAAGCTACCTCCCCCGTTGCTTAGGTTGTCATGTGAGTAGTCTGTGATTACCTAGAAGATCGCATTTAAAATTATGTTCAATTGAATGGGTGGTGTTGGACATTGTGAAACACTACAGCTGTCTTTCTCACATAGAGAAAGGTGTGTGTGTGTGTGTGTGTGTGTGTGTGTGTGTGTGTGTGTGTGTGTGTGTGTGTGTGTGTGTGTGTTTTACCTTCTCAGACACATTGTCAGCTTTTGATGTATCAGGGTGTTTCTCCAGAATGTGAAGCATGGCATCGTGCAGGGTCACATAGAACATGGACGTCTGGACCTCATCATCAAAAAACTTAATGCTGTGCAGCTTCTCGTACAAGTATACTGCAAGAAGGTAATCATTGAACAACCTCAATTAGCATAGGCTATATCAGGCCATATCTGATAGTGATAGTGGTGATAATACACTACTAGGGATGACTTAAGGACAGTCTGCAACTGTTTATAGTCTTATCTGCTGTCATGTTGACCTCATGTAGCCAAAGCCATCTGATAGAATATTACTGGTATAAATGATATTGGTGGTCCAATAATACTCACTGTCGCAAGCCACAATGTAGATGTTGACATCAACTCGAATGAACTCCTTCAATGCCTGCAGAAGCATTCAACAAAGCATTAGTAAAACTTTTAAGTGAAAACTAATTGATTGGACGAATTGATATCAAACTATTAACTGAGGATGTCATTCCCATTTAAAAAACTGTCTTTTCATTATAGCAGATAGCTGTCTATATCAGTACGGTAAAGAACAAATAAATCATAACATAGAGTGTACAGCAGGCAATGGGTTAACTTTGTTTCTTCTCACAGATTTATCCACTTGAAATTGTATAGGCCTATAGCATATGTGAACACATTCACAGGCAAGAGAGACTTACAGCTTTGAGGCCCTTCATGGCAGACATGTCGAGGAAGGAAACGGCAGCAAAGTCCAGAATTAGGCTGTGGATCGGCACACGGGGCACGCAGATGTTACCAGGGAGCTCGGTGTTCCAGTTCACCTGAACAGGTAGGTCTGAGTAATCGGTGGGCTTGTCCAGATCTTCCATGTTGCTCTCATCCTCGGACTCTTGGATGGGGGAAGAACCAGTGGGCAGTAGTCCCCTCTATGAAGATAGAGTTACATAGTTCTATCATTACATAATTGGGGTTATACAGTATGATTGAGATTATTTATCATTTCTTGCATATTGCACTGAGGTACTAGTTTGTGGCATGGGGATTTGAGAACAACCAAAACTGTCTGTAGCCTAGGCCTACTGAGATATTGTTGCTAGGCAGCTACAGTGTACGTGACCCAGTGAGCGCAAAAGCCAAACGTACCGCTGTGACCTTGAGTTCTCCCTTTTTCAGAAGTTTCTTGATCAATCTGAGGGCTTTGTTCCTCTTCCTCAAGATTCTCAAAGGGTTAAAACCAACCTAAACAAACAAAAAAATGGAAAGCTGTGATTAGCTTGTTAGCATTAGCAAAACAGTGATACACGCCTATAGCAAATAGGGCCAAGGCTAACTTGAAAACAGGATTCTTGAGCAATGTGTAATGTTAATTACAATGTGTTCTCAGTAGAATTTATGGCTTCTGTCTTGTCAATAATGTTGCAAGTGTTGTTGTGTAATGCAAAACAAAAAATCAGCCAGGTGTGTGATGTAACTCTCTGTATTTCATTACCCCTATTATAAGGTGTTGCAATTTTTCCATTTCATTATCACACCCAATAAAGCCTTCTGTTTGATAGCCCATGCCAATAAAACAAATACTGATAAAATGATGAAAGAAGAACTGTGACCACCACCAACACTGGAAAATAAGTGTTGGAAGTAGGACTACAGTATGAATGACTCGTACCGCTTCCACCAGCTTCCCTCTGAAGAAATCAATGTTGGCAAAGAATATTGGAGAGGGAATTCTAAAGATCTTCACTCCTTCTGGTTCATAAATCTGTAAATGACAAAAGAGGTGACCGGGATAATCAATCATGGCCATTTAGTGTACAATAGTGTCAGTGTTTATGCTCTGACTCTGATACCTCTCTGGTATTACATAGACTATACTCTTTCTCTACATTACTATTTCTACAATCAATATCATTAAAATAATAAAAGTAGGCTAAAGTAATGCTTTAGCTTCAAACATCACAGGATATACAGTAGTGTGTTTTATTGTATTTAACCGGGAACAGACTACCAAAATCAAGGACTGTCAAAATCAGGGATGTTTTGTCACCCTAAAATAGTAATTATACTAAATTATGGTATAGTTCACTATGTAGCCGGTGGCGGTCCGAGCTAGCCGAGCTAGCTGGCCTCCGTTACAACTATTAAAATGAATGAGTGGATCTCTCAAACATCATCAGCATCTTACTCACACTCAGGTAGTCCTTGCGGTCTCTGTATATGTCAGTGCCCTTGATGTTTGCCAGGACACTGCAGCGAGGGCTGGGGAAATAAAAACAGGAAGCCATATTATATCTGCATTAATGTTTGCTGATAAAGAATAATATCCTGTCCCCGGCCATTGTGTCTGCATAATACTGTTATAACATATGTAGCAGTAAAGAAAAGTTTTAAAGTTGTTCATATTCTCTCTATAAATATTATTAGAAATCTATAACGAGAAGATGTTCAATGACAAATTGATTTAGTACATTCAAATATCTTGAAGTTCAATATTGCAACACTGAATTAATTTCTATTTCTGCCTCCATGGCATCAATACTCAAAGGAGTTTTAAATAAGAGAGAGAGGAAAAAAACAAACCAAACCAAAAAAAAGAAAGAATTGCATTGGATGTATGCACACTTACAACTGAGCCCTGAGGACTACGGTAAGAAGCTCGATTCCCAGCCCCACAGCCAGCCCCAGGTCCAGTCCCAGCAGGATAGCAGCAATACACGTACCCACCCACACCACCTGCAAGAACAAGGAGGACAGTATGAAGGGGTGAGTGTGGGACAGTAGTGTTTTTTCTGTGAAAAAAAAGTATTGTTAAAAATATCTTTGTAGTGTTTTCATATAAAGAAAACGGCTTCAGTTTGGTAACAATTGAGCTTAACTATTGACTGCATTGACAAGAGAAGCACAAGGCCAGAGTGTAGGCCTGTTAGATGTACTGTATCAGTTTGCAGATGATTATATATTTTGTTCCTTACAGAAACCAGAAATGGAAGGTCTAATGAAAGGCATTTGCCAACAGTGAGGAGACACTCACACAGTCCAGGGGATCCTTTCTCCAGAGGTACGGCACCTCTCGAACTTGCATTAGCATGCCTTTCAGATTAATAATAACCACCGCTCCCAGAACAGACTAAAATACAGACATATAGAAAAACATTAGGAAACATATTAAACTGTATTCACAGTTGTACATAAATGGTTGTGCTGTTAGCAGCAAGAGTTTGGACAAAAGAGAGTGGCCTTTGAGTTATATGAAATAGCTCAAGGCTTTAAATGTTGAATGTATACCTTTTGAAGTGGTTCAAGTAGAAACCCAATTGCTAGTGTGACGATCATAACTATGATAGCTGAGAGAAGACCGGCAATCTGTAAAAACATGTCAGTAAAGAACCAGTGAGTATCAGCAGAATACTAAAGACCATCAAAGACAATAAATGATCCAGTGATTAGGAAAATTATAGAAATCTGATAAACATTTAGTGGAATGAATGTCCAAGGGACACCAGACAAGTCTCTTTTGTTTGTTTGTTTTAAAGCTATGGAGCTCTACCTACAGTCTGCAAATCTCACCTAGAGTCATGTTAGGTGAGGTAATAAACACCATTTCATAAGAAATATGAAATATGAAATATATTGCATTTTACAATCACATTACTAGCCACTAGAGGTCAGTATTGCTACTAATTTCTAAAGACATCATCAGACACCATTAGTGATTGGTGAACAGTGTCTACATCCAAATAGTTGATTAAAAGGTGCACAAGGGATCCGTATAGATTGGATGTTTTGGCTGCAATAATATTGGAGATATGAACCTACCTGTGTTTTCCCCCCAGTGCTCTCCTGGACTGCACTTCTGGAGAGCGCCGTACTTGCTGCCAAGGACTTGAAAGAGGCGCCAAAGATGTTACTGACTCCGAAAGCAATGAGTTCCTTCAAAGGACATAGAAATATTTTGTTAAGATAAATGTCATTATTCAAGACAAGGTTTATTTACATTTACATTTACATGTATGCATTTAGCAGACGCTTTTATCCAAAGCGACTTACAAAAGAGGGATAACAATCAAACTGCAACACAATACAAGTAAGTGCCTGGGAGTGCCATTTGCTAATAGGAGAGCATTTTTACAGACACAGATACTGTATATTTAAGATATCTAATCTAATTTATGATATCTAATCTAAGGTATCTAATATCAAAATGCAAGTTGCAAGTTAGTTGTTTTTATCACCTGGTTTCCATCAATGACGTAATCATGTTTTACAGCGTAGACTTTTGCAACAGAGAAGGCCACAGCGAACCCCACTATGGCCATGGGGAAAGCCTCCATCACTGTCAACTGGAAGATTTCCAGGTTGGGAGCCGCTGGTGGCTCAAAGCTTAAAAACAAACAATCAATCAATTCATCTCTCTAACTGATGTAGAAAAAAAAACTGTTGCTGTTCTACAAATATGACTTTGATTGTTAACTTACCCGCTTGGTATTAAGCCCACTGTGTCTACTCCGTATGTTTCTTTGAAGTTCACAGCATAAGAGACTCCACAAGCTATGACAGTCTGTTCCAGACAAAATGTAACAGTGTGATCAAGACAGTCAGAGAACATTTTTACATGTTTCAATCTTAGCCTAAGACCTCAATTTTTGCTCTTTTCCCCTCGAAACTTCATGGAGAGTCTTCAAGGAATCACTAACATGACTAAGAGCTTTTTTATGGCCATATAACTAATAGAATTATGACCCTCCCCATACAATTATTAACAGCTATACTGATTGTTTGAACAGGTTGAATGCTGTGGGGAATGACACACGTGTTTTCTCTTACCATGATGACCTCTATAGGGATGGGTACAGGGAGCTTCGATTTGTATCTGTCGTTGAGCTCCTTAACAAGGAACACTACCACCATCACCACAATGGAAGTGACTAAATCACAGATATTTGTCTTGTCGATTTGCACAAATATTTTCTCCAGTGTCTGCAGTGGGAATAGAGGGAGAGGGAGAGAGACAGCGTCAAGACATTTCGTAATATCTATCAAAGGACCTGTAGTGAGTGACTGGATTCCTGTTTCACTTTCCACAGTGTCAACAAGTTTACTAAGTAGTCTATGTTTCACCAGATTGTTACATTATCTTAGGCTTTGAAGAACAAAATGATGTGTTGTTATACCAGTATGTGGCCTTTATACATACGTCAGTAGACCATAACTCTGATTATAAGTTCATCCCAGGGTAATCACATGCCATTGAGACAGACAGTTGTCTCTTATGTATGTATGTATGTAACATCACATCTTGCCTGTCTGAACTCACATATATGATGGACAGCGGGCCACTCAAACCAGGGACTGTGAGGCCCAAGACAAACTTCAGCTGGGACACCAGGATGTGAACAGCTGCTGCCGTGGTAAAGCCGGAAACCAGGGTGTCCGACAGGTACATGACGATGAAGCCCACTTGAAAAACTCCCATGGCCAACTAGAGGACAGACAGAGAGAGGTGTGGTACTGGTGATAAGATAAGCCACACAGTCATGACAGTATACATCTGTCAATGATTTAAGCCTCATTCGCAGTGCAAAAGATGCTCAACAATAGTTGTCAGTTTTCATGCTTTACCTTTACCGTTATTGTTATGCAATGCACAGTTCTGATTAAGATTGAAGATTTCCTCTTGGGGACATTAAACTACTTCACTTACGGTGGTTTTCTCCCAGGTGCTCAAAGGAATAGTTCACCTCTTTATGAAAATTGGATATTCACGCCCTTACCTGGAGTTACATTTGTGGGTAAAAGCATTTTGGTCTCAGTGCATGCATTGTCTTAGTCTGGCAACCCATATTTTACCTTTAGCTTAGCATAGGCGCTGGAAAGTAAAGTTGCCAAAGAGTTGCTATTTGGCAACATTACATTCCAGCACCTATGCTAAGCTAAAGCTAAAAAATGGGGGAAATTGGGGATGCCATTCTAGGAAAATGGAAGTACTGAGACAAAAGTGCTTTTACCCACATATTTAACTCCAGGTAAGGGGGTGAATAACCAATTCTCATAAAGAGGTGAACTATTCCTTTAAGTTCAAAAGAGTGCTTAGTGCAGGGCTGCAATGCATGGAGCTAAGTGCTTTTTTTGGAATTAAGCACCTGGGAGAACACCAGCCCTATTTACTTGACTTTACTTTTAATATGATATATATTATACTATATATATATTGTTTTCCAAAAAGCATATAGTACTCTTATCATCCGGCATGCCATAATGACTACTGGTCAAAACATGGTTTTGTTGAGTCTACTGTACTGTATAGAAATCATGCACTTTAACTTTACAGTATCATTAATCATAGTTGTAATTACCTGGAAGATGCCCATGAGGAAGGTCACAGAGGCAGCCACGACAGCCCTACTCTCATCCACAGAGAGGCCCTCCAAGCCACTGATATTGTAAGGGAGAGTGCCATTCCCGTCTGGCACCAACCGAGTGACCACAGCTCCCACCATCAGGCTCAGCACAGGGAACGCACCTACAGTACAGTACAATGGGTGGTTGGAGGCTTATAGCTTTTTTCATATAACTTATAGCTGTTTACATATAACACAATGCATACATATAATGACATATAACTTTACATATGGCATTTTCTCATGTCAGTCTAAGTAGCCTTTGCCTTAATTATCAATAATTCAGCGTGATAAGTGACAGAGATAATAATGTGATATAACTCTCAAAATTTTGCCATGGAATCAAACATGCCACATTTCTCATGTCAATCTTAGTAGCCTTTGCCTTAATTGTCAGTTATTTAATGCAAGATGTAACAGAGACTCTCAGGATCCTCCTCAACAAGTTTCTTACCCACAGATATGTGTCTGGAGGTCCCCAGAAAGAAGTAGGTGATGACGGGGAAGAAGGCGGCAAACAGACCGTACCAAGCAGGGATGGACGCCAGCAGGCTGTAGGCCAAACCTGACATGCACATTTGGAAAGCAGGTCAGTGAAATGACTGACTGAGTCTGTTAGTCATTTACCTGTCTCAAAGACTTTCTTTGGTAACACTTTAAAATAATCATTTATTGTAAATAATTTGCATGTAGTCTACTTACATAATCTGCTTGTCATTAGGCCTATGTGTTTGTGTATAAACTATGCATATGGCATCAGACAACATGATAAATGACTGAAATTATTAGCTAAGTGCAAGTGATATTATGCAAGACATTTACATGCAAACACTTAATTTTTAAAGATGAAAAGTAAACCATCTAATTATACAAAGTGTTATTAACCATTGATAAACAAATCATTAGGTCATGGCCACTTTCTTACTAATTATGCCACCATATTAAAGAGTTAACCTTTCTTCTACACCTACAGTATTATCTCAAGCTGTTAACAGTAATAAGCCTGGCCCATTAAGATACATTATCACAAATGAACTAAACTATAGATTACTTCAGCAGTGATATGGAATTGTCATGTTTCCACATACCAATTGGTTAATACAGTAGAAGACTAATACAATTAGGCAACTAATTAATGCAAATTAATATACCTAGGAATATATGCTTGGTCTAAAAATGCTTTGTCATTGTAGTCACTCTTATTTGCTATTGGTTAATCGATGATCAGATAATCTTTTCACATGAGTAATATCAATGGTATCATGCATCTTTATGAACTGTACACTGTGTCTTCCTAACACTGACACTCCCACACTGACACTGTGTGTGTGTGTGTGTGTGTGTGTGTGTGTGTGTGTGTGTGTGTGTGTGTGTGTGCACATGCACGCACACACACTGAGGGCTTTCAGTGTGTGTAAATGTTTTCTCAGTTTTGGTTGTTGAGTACACAGCATCTGCCCATTTTTTCAAAGAAATGCAAATACAAGGAAATAACTCAAGATGATCAAGATGGCATCTGCGATGAAAGAGCTTTCAAGGAATGTTGTCTTCTCAGAAGTGAGGAGGTGTGATAAGAAAAAGTTAATTACCTTGAAGTACGGCCACTAGTCCTGTGCTGACCCCAGACACAATGTCACCCAGCAACCACTCCTTCACCCGGTAGATTCTAACCCATCCAATAATAGGTAGTAGGGACAGGGCCGCATTCTTAGCACGTTTGGAGTCACAGCTGGATATGAAGAAATGACACAGAGTAGTAAATAGTATATACTACTCCTTCAGTAAGTACAGTACAAGTACAGTAGCAAATCCTCAGTGGAGAGATTGTCAGCTCTGCCCTATCTATTAATCAATCAATCAATTATCAAACTAACCGTTTACTTATTTATTTATTTTTCTGTGTATCTATAGAAATATGCATTGCTCTACTGTTTGTCACAAGACACGTTTCTAAGTTTACATGCAAGATAACTCAAACTTGCATACTACGCCCAAACTTGCATACTACACTACTAAATTTGCTAAATTGAGTTACAAAGTTAAGTAGCCCAAATGATCATAAGCTGTGATTTGAGTTGAGCGTGCTGGTCTTACGTGAAGTATTGCGCGAAATGGTCCAGCAGAGACTTGCGCTTCCGCGTTGTCCTCTTGTGCTCAGATGCGAAGACGTCCTCTGAGTAGAGCGGTCTGGAGACCACGTAGTGCGCACCTGCCGGCTGCATCCTCACCTCTCCTCCCGATCGTTAGCAGGTCCCTCAACACACGTCTCCTCCTGTCCCCACACCTGTCATTCATCAGTATCACCAGCACAACAGGATTACAATTAGGCCTTTGATAGTTTCTCTCTCTCTCTCTCTCTCTCTCTCTCTCTCTCTCTCTCTCTCTCTCTCTCTCTCTCTCTCTCTCTCTCTCTCTCTCTCTCTCTCTCTGTCTGTCTCTCTCTCTCTCTTCTTTTCCCTCCCTCCTTCGGTGTCTTTATGAATAAAAGGACACTGTTTTTTTTTTGTTGTTTTTTTTGACCAAGCACAACAAAGTTGCCATGATGTGCCAGCCGCAGGTTAACTGCATTAAGGCAGGTCTGGTTCTAATCTCCACCAGACGGCCTGTCCGACAACAGACTCTCATCCCAGAGGCCTGTGACTGAATGGGGATCCTATAAAAGCTGTGACAAGGCAAGACATGGTTAGGCTGAATCTCAATGTACTCCCTAACTCAAAGCCTCAAAGATTTAACTGACACAAAACAACCAATCAGGGAGTTGATTCATGACAGTCTCCAAGTCTTCAGGGCTTCAGGGCACTGAGGGCTTGGTGCAGAATTGGGAAATAGGAATTTAGGCATATTGATTTAGATATGTTGGGCCTTGTACAGCACTGTAGTCACCTGGTGACTGAAAGCAACATGGTTTGGATAAGGTGTGGAGCAGTAAAGCAAAAGAATTACCCCCTGAGAGGTGAGCTCACATGTCAGATTTGAGTTCTCATGGTGGATTTTTTTGTGTTGCACTCAGATAAACAGATAACATAGCCAGAGGGTGTGTCTGATGCCCCTCAAAGATTATATGCCATTGATGAGCAGCAACACAGAATTATTGATGAGAGAGAGTGAGAATAAACTGACACAAACTCAGTGATTAAATACTTAGTAACACTTCACCAAACCAGGTGGCTAAGTTGGTTGTCAGCTCATTTTGTAAAAAAAATAGCTTGCCCATAAACTATTTTATTTCCAATTTAAGATTTTTGTTATGTCTATGGATCTCCAAACTCCAACTGACTGCTTCCCAACAAACATAATTCACATTCTGTTCCCAGTGAAAAAAAGTGAATCATTCAATGTTAATTGTTTACCAATTTTCTGTAATAAATGTGCTCTCTTCATATACCATATTGATTATATGCATCTCCATTTGCAATCACAGTTCAACACTAAGACAATGTATATGACGATTCACTTGATTCAAAATGATTTAAAGTGTAATCTTACCGACTATCGCCAGTAAAGACTTTGCAAAGCTTGTCGTTCTGTCTTGCAAGTCTGTCTGGTTCTTTGCCTCTCTGTTTCACGCGTCCTAACTGGGGAAAGTACTGAAGATTATCTGGGCTCTCTCAGATTTTTTCCATCCATAAATCCCCGCAGGTGTACTTATCACATTGATAATCATTAACAGTGATGATGCTTTCTTCGCTTGCCAGCCCCCCCTTACTTTCCTTATCCTTGACCATTGTTCATATTGATAAAAAACACACGTTTCCTTGCCGCACAGAGAAATATCCACTCTCTAGGACTTTACATGTCAATCATATGGTCAAGAATTTGCGGGCCCCTGTCAGAGCACACAAAGGGTCATCCACAGGAAGGGTTATTATCATTACCAAAGACAACCTGTGTGAAGTTGCCCCCCCCCCAAAAAAAAAACCAAAATGCTGAAATAACACTGCAGTTCGTTTGTGTTGTGTTTGTGCTGGTTTGTGCTATTAAAGCTTTTGAGTACTTTAGAAACACATTTTCAATACAAACGAACAGTGTTATTTCAGCTTTTTGGGTTTGAGGAGGGTGGGCAGCTTCGGGCAGGTCCGATAGGGACTGTTTGGAGTGATTTGGACATGGAGGGGGGGCTGCGTGACGTCACATGTCAGAAAATGTATTTTTAAATTACTCCAAAGCGTTAATAGCACAAACGAAAATATTTGCAGCACAAACCAGCACAAGCAGTGTTATTCCAGCATTTTGGGTTTGAGGGGGGGCCAACTTCACACTGCTCCAAAGAGTGTCTAGTGCCCTAGGCTATCTCAGTGTCAGAGTAATACGACTTTGAAGGTGTTATGGTAATAAGTCACATATGGGAATATTAAAGTGTACAGAACGCCTGCAGAATAAACATTGATAAATACCTGTGTCAACAGCTATAAAGATTACACTTCTTTTGACAGTGGATGTAATACAAAATGACTGTACATGAAAATGGTCCTAATCTGAGGTAAAAGTTTCATGAGAGAGCTGTTGTAGAAGTTGTACGGTGCAAAAACAATGTCCATTTATATCATTAGCTAGGTAAAATATAGCCTATGAAATGATACAGCTTTATTTTACTGTATGTCATGTAGGCACAATCTGGGCAGGTGCCAGGTCCTGCTCGATAAATGAAATGATTTATCATGCATATAAGAAGAGAATCAATTCAAAAGCCTGAGTGCATAATGTACATAATTATCCAGACACTGAATTGGGTTTGCTTCAGTTGTAAGTCATTATCATAAAAATTAACACAAATACTGGCAAGAAACATTTCATTTAATAAAGCTGTATAATATTAGACTGTTCATAACCAGCGCCACGGTCTACACTTCTCTTCGTATAAGGGTCTGACAAATGAGCTATGGACAAACAATTGTTTTCTGGAGATGTTTGAATTAAAAAAAATTGGGGGCCGCCATGGCTCAGTGGCTAGAGCGTCAGACCCTTACCCCAGGGACCCGGGTTCGATTCCGACCTTGAAGTCATTTCCTGATCCCACCCCATCTCTCTCTCCCACTTGTTTCCTGTTATCTCTACATATCTGATTAAAGCCAAAAAATATCTTTAAAAAAAAAAAAAAAAAATTGGATCAGCCCTAGACTGATAGCCTATGGTATTCTCGTGCTGCATTCTTTAAGTTGGCTGATTGGCTCAGGGGTCGATGCAGTCGCTGTGAACAATGGGCAGAATCCCAAACCCTCGTTCTGTACGAAGAGAAGCGTAGACCGAGGGGCTGGTCATGACCATGCCAATATGATATAATGTGTTTTACATTTGATTAGTGAAATTAATTTCATTTAATTTAATTTCTCACACTTTTCCTAGAGGCCTAGGCCTACTTGTACAAGCCTTTGCTAAACTAGTGAAATTTCTAGTGGAATTTCTCTAGTGTTAAAGGCCTAGACCTACCATGTGGTGCTATTTTTAGTATCACCCAGGCTAAATGTTTGTTTTACTGCTTGGCAGGTCATGTAGTTTATCACTGTCAAGACAAGACTCAGACAGGACATTAGATGGTCAACAAACATGCCCTGGGACACCTGTGATAAGTAAGGGGAATTGTGTCTGAATTGCAGTAAAACTCTTTGAGTGATATTTGCTCAATAGAACATGTTGCTTGGCGTAGTTCTAGATTTATTGCATTACGCATAATGCTAACTATATGCTAAACAACAACTCAGAGGTGTTAAGTTTTCATCGTATTCATAACGATAGCCTACATAAACCTAACAGGTTTAAAGATTCGACTAAAATTACGTACAGTGCAAGTAGATTGTCAGTGTTAATGTTGTGCTGTTATGAAACACATCAAGTCCTGTTATTGTTTTTTTTCCACCTTGGTAGGCTATATATCAATCAAGCAGTACCGTGTTAATATCAATCACAGGAGACATCTCTTTGATGTCAGTGGCTTTGTAACATGCGTGCTTAATCATCAGATAAAGAAGGTGTAGCTGTCCTCGCCTGGCCACAATTAAGGACAACTAGTTTCCATCCGAGTCAATAGGGAACCCTTTTCCACTTGTGGAAGAAAAAAACAAAACAAAACAAAAAAAACCTTCAAGGAATAAGAAAACGCACGATACGGGCCATCATCCCAAGTTGATTAATATAATAATATAATACATATAGTTCAATATAATAAACTATTTCCAAATGAGCACACTTTCTTGAGCACACTTTCACTTGTGACTTCTTTAAAGGATACAATTGAATTTATAAAAGGAGTTTTATTTATTTATCATTTACAACAGCAGACTTTAAACTATAACCATAAATATTTATCACTGGAATGATTGTGGCTGATAAGCTGATAAGACCCCACTTGTGGATATGAGCTTTACTACTGTAGGTTCCAAATTCAGCCTTCAGTGGGTGTCTATCATCATTAAACCAGTGCTAACACAAAGATCTGGCAAGTTCAGATTGTAATCTAATCATCAATTGTATAGCTATGTTTATTTACATACTGTAGCAAGTAAGGAAGAAAAAACTGTGATGACAGTTTAGTAGTAATCCAATTACTGGTACATATAATGAAAAAATCTATGAATATAAAAATGGTAGGATGCCAATGACAATTTTCCCCCTTAACCTTCATTTTGTGAGTTAACCCTCCCTATGTTAGAGATATTTTTAAATAAACTTGAACTTACCTCAGTCTTTGATCATGAAATCAACTGCAAAGGTGAGCTGAACAAGTGAATGCCTGATAGCCTACTTTTGAAGACCTGTGTGAGTGAGTGAGAGAGACTGTCTGTGTGTGTGTGTGTGTGTGTGTGTGTGTGTGTGTGTGTGTGTGTGTGTGTGTGTGTGTGTGTGTGTGTGTGTAAGGCAGGTGTGTGTGCGTGTGTGTGTGTGTGTGCGTGTGCGTGTGTGTGTGGAGGGGTATGACTGGAAGTGAGAACTGAGTCAACAGCACGACTTCAGGTTATCAACACTGGAATGTCACAGAGACGGAAACAAGTCCTTTATTGTCCCGTAGGACCCCTATCAGCCATTAAAAACAACATGGATGCATGCATTACAGGAACAGTACAATTCTGCATGACATGAGAAAGACCAACGAGTAGGCAACTTACAATATGGCTAGTGTGTATGTGACTGGGAGAGAACGCAGGTGAGGATAAATGCCATTCTAAGTGTATCGCGGTGACACTGAGTAGAGGTAGTTTATCTTATAGGCCTATGTGTTTGTGCAAGCAGAAAGATTAGAAAAAAGGGTTGATGTGATTGTGTTAAGAGGAAGCCTTCTATGGAGTTCTTTGGAACAAGGGTAGATGAACTTTCTCAAGAGTTTGCCATTTCTGACAAGCATTAAAAAAACATTCCAAATCGGAATAGAAATTCCAACTAGGAAACAGCAGACTTCCGTGCAGTCCTCAACTGGTGCCCACAGGCAGAAAACCCTTCATATAGCCAACCTGCAGCCTTTCCTAACTCCATTATGAGTTAATGTAATCTGTCTTAAAGGGGAATTCATTATTTTAATGAAAAAACAATCTTGATCTTTTTCAAGCAGGTTGCTTGAAAAAGATCAAGAGATCGAAACGTTGCACATTAAAAGTTGAGTCTCTTGAAAGCAGTGTGCAAATCCTTTTGTTTTTTCATCAGTTTATCCTTTTGATTTAGCACCTGCAATAAGATATTTGGATGTGTGCACACAACTATTTACTTTAATTAATTATTTTAAAACATGGGCTGCTCAACTTGTGGTTAGTGGTGTCCGTTAATGTTCCAAAACAATTATTGTAGCAAAATACAGTTTATATCCAGTTTTATTTGCCTTGTGCTAGTTGGTATTAATACGCAGAAAAAAAAATGTTCCAGAACATTCAATATGCCACATAAAATGTAACAGAAACTGTATTTTGCTATGATCGTTGTTTTGGAGCATCATCAGCCAAACAGAGATAACCACTTGATAAGCCTTACATGTTTTACAATAATGGTTTAAGGTTGTTGTAAGGACATTATTGGACATGCACAAAGCAAGCCATTCTGAAGCAGGAGGGATTTTAAATGAGCCAAATATCCGAGACAGGTCCCATCATGAAAATTTTGGTGTCCATGATTCCTTCCATCTTAGACACTCCAGAAAAGTGGCTAAACTTAAATAACCGCTTTTCAAAATAAAAGCAGAAGTTCCTGAAACTGAGTGGAGAAAAAAGTGGCATCTGTACAGAGCCGTTTTTTAACAATGGTATTTTATTGGATCTTACAGAGTTCTAGAACTACAGTATGATTGTAACACCATATAGCATATATGTTCAACACAGAGAAAGATTGTACTCAAGACATAAAAATCAACACATAGTTTAACTGAACATTCTCAGTCCTTGCTTATTATAAATAGGCACAATGTAGTTGTGTCTTAACAACAGGCATTTATGTCGGTATAATAAATCAAAAATACTCCATTCTTGCATCTGATCTTTTCTATCGGAAAGATTAAAACAAGATCCACTATTTTAGATGGAACAGTTACGAGCAGCCATGCCATCTGAGGGTTCAGTCGAAGTTTGTGTCCTTCTTAACCCATATCCCTCAACACACACACACACACACACACACACACACACACACACACACACACACTAACTGTGGTAGGGTCATGCTGGGCAAAAGAGGAAGGAACTCTATTTATTTGTCCACCCAGCATGCTCCCATTGAGCAGCAAAAGCCTGCAGGAGAAGAGCATATCCGGTGGTGTTTTTGTTTTGTTTTATTTTTGTTCTTTTTATTGTTTTGTTTTTTATGGTGCCGGCATTGTTTTCTCATATCTCGTTAGGCAAGCGTAAGATTAACTCCGGTTCTCCACTCTACGGAGTGTGACTTAAAGGAAAAATCCGGAGTGAATCAACACGTAGTCCTACTGTTTTATAGTGCCAAGCACTATTGATAGCCACCTCAATCACTGGATTTCATGCAACGCAGACTGAGATCGCGAAACGGCAGCTAATGGTAAAACGAAAGCAAATCGATTAGGTTTCGTTTTTGACATGCCTCATTCAGTTAGTGTTAGTTGCCGTTTCGCAAACTCGGTCTACGATGCACAAAATTCGATCATTGAGGTGGCTTTCAGTAGCGCTTAGCAGTATAAAACAGCAGGGCTACGTGTTGATTCACTCCGGATTATACCTTTAAGTTATTAATAAAGTTGTGAGTGACATGACCTTACTTTCATAACATAGGCTATTCTACAATAGCTAAAATGTAATTGGGTCCCTCTTCTGTTATCTGAGTGCCAGGGTTACCCAGGAGTGAATCATCCTTCAATTCTGGATGCTCCTTAGGTGAAGATGATGATGAGTCAGAGATGGCACGTAGAACCGGACGGTGTGATGATAAATAAATAGATCAACCTGGAGTGTGTCCGGTGTCTTCCACTTCTTTTGTTTGGAAACAACAACATGTGTGAGGTGTGGCAGAAGTAGACTTTCCTGACACTCACACAGCCGCCGCCTCCTCCTCAGTTGGAGAGCTCATGGATGGCCTGAGAATGAACCGGAAACACAAAAGTCAGCCGTCTGTCTGGCAGATTCACAGACTCTGTGTGGTAAACAAAAGAGACGAGTGACTGGTACCCACCCTTGGCTGGTTGTCATAGGTCTCGATCAGGTCCTCTTCCTCAGTGAAAGGCAATGGTTCTTTGCTGTCCTGTGTTAAGGGAAACCAAAATTACTCATTTCATTATGACAAATCAACAAAATTACACACCCTCTTCAGTTGAGAAAATCTGAATTGCATTGTTTCATTTCACAGATGATCCTTGATGAACCTTGATGAACAGAGAATACCCTTGTGTATGTACAGTATCAACTTAAATCTATTCCAAGTTACCATGTCTATGATTGGATTTGGAGTGTTTTGATTGGCTGCTTCAAGTCTGATAAAGAGGATAGCATCGTGCACAGAGAGGAAGAGCAGGTCTCTGGTCACAACATCATCAAAGAGCGCCAGACTCTCCATTCTCCTGATTAGGTCATCTGTAACCAAGCAGCAAAAAATGTAACCTCAGGGCACTGTGACATGAAAGGAAATGCAGAGAATGAGAGGTGTTGTTTTAACCATAGAAATACCGTCACTGCCAGCAATGTAAACACTGACTCCAATTCGCAGGAACTCCTTAATAACCTGGGAAACAAACAGAGATGTAGATAGTCACCTTTAAACAGTTAATCTTACTTCTATCACTAACTTCACTGATTACACTCATAACGCTAAACAGCTTCTGTGGAAAAATGTCTCAATTCCATTACATAATCATACAATTATTACCACCACTATAATGTATTATAGTGAGTGAGTAATATGTATTGTTGTGTTTTCCTGTTTGACATTTGTCTATGATCACCATCTTATCTGTGAAAGGGCACTTTAGTGTGTGTACACTAAGGAAATAAATTCAACTTCAAAGTGTTCCAGATGTAAACTGAAACTATGAGTAATCCAAACAATTTCCATGTTCACTTTCATTCAATTCATAATTGTGTATAACACCAAATTATGAATCTTACTGTTTTTTTTTAATTCTCCATAGCTACTGCAACAAAGAAACAGATTCCTCTGTGTGTGTGTGTGTGTGTGTGTGTGTGTGTGTGTGTGTGTGTGTGTGTGTGTGTTTAAAATAAATTTGTTTTGCTTTACCAGTCTTAAGGACTTGACAGCCACCACATCCAAGAAGGAAACTGCAGAGAAGTCTAGCACCAGGCTGTGAATGAGAACTTGTGGGACGGACACACTGACAGGCAGGTCTGACGTCCAATCCACTCGCACATCCACTGTCTCCAGGTCCCGAGGCTCACTCTCAAACGCCTCATTATCTACCCCCAACGACACCACAGACACAACTCCATCCTGTTGCGAGGCATTAGACAATTTACAGTATATTTTTTGGTCAATTTTATGAAAAAAAAAGTCTGGTGTCAAATGTAGATAGATAGGTAGGTAACACTTTGCGGTAAGGGTACATGAATTATCATGAATTCATGCATGATTTCATTCATGATTCATTCGTGATTCATGCATTACTTCATCTCTGAATATCTAATGACTCATCAGGTATTAGCATGAATTCATTGTTTATCATTAATGACCTCCTGCTGAAATAGCAGATGATCTTAAGCATTAATTACTCTGGGTACATCATTACCGTAAAGTGTTACCGATAGATGTACTGTAGTAACTGCATACTGTATGGATGGATACCTCTGAGGTCTTCAGTTTGCCTTTTTTGATGAGCTTGTGGATCTTCTTCAGTGCCTTATTCCTCTTCTTAAACACTTTTACGGCATCAAACCCCACCTGATAACACCAAATACTGTTGAATTGATGTTATATGCCTGATTTAATTAATATTTGTTATTTATTTTCAAATTATTTCTCTGTTGACGTTTTGTCTTCTCTTCTCTCACCGTGTCTCTTAGACGCTCCTTGAAGTAATCAATGTTGGCAAAATATATGGGTGAGTTACACTTGAAGATTTTAATTCCAGGAACTTCTGCAATCTAAGAACAACTTAGTTTTACCACTTCCAAGAATGTTGCAACACATATTCACTTTTACAATATGCGGATTGGCTACGTTTATTGTACTTTGTAGTGTTTATTACCGGTATTTAAATATAAATCGTGAAATTTTTACAAGCTTAATATGTTACATGACACTGCCAATATAAAAAATGATACCATCAATGTCAAATTAATTTAATTGATTTGCACATTCCATATTAACTTATTTGTAACTTTAAAAGCAGTGAATAATAAAAGAGACAAAAAATCAAATACAGTGTATGGAATTCATCTATTCATTCTATTAATTAATCTATAAACATTTTTATTTCAGCTCACATCTAATCGTGAATGTGCATCCTACCCTTTACAGATATGAGAAGAAACATGAACTGTGCAGGAAGTGTAATTTCTTACATTTTTGTAGTCCCTCATGTTTCTGTAGATATCAGAGCCAGCTATATTTCCCAAGGATGAGCAGGAAGGACTGTGGAGAGAAACCCTTCTTAATTAGGTCAATTACTATGGAATTTTCCATTGCATGGGTATATGACACAGAAACAACAATTTCTTGGAAATAAGAACTCTCTCTTATTCTTAGAAATTCAAGGTCAGGATTGTACAACAAGGCTACAACAACTACGCACTAGGTCAATATCAAAAGATTATGACGTGTGCGTAAATCACTAAGGCGCTACAGGTATCTGACACCCCCTTTACCACATGCACCAAAGACATTTTATGGATTTATTACTGCAACAATGGAGGCTCATTGATTTTAGCCGTGCATTATCTCCAATCTACTCCAAGTCCACGTGCATGACTCAGCTGACCACCATGTTGCCATATATACTTGTACCAAACTGTGCGGTATTAATAATGCAATAGAAGCAACATGAGAACAAGCAACAGGTGGATGAAAATGTAATCAGTATATTTATTAAGGAAGTAGAGTTTGAATTTGATGGAAATACCTGTAAATACCTCTAATCACAGAGAATTGTCAGAGTATTTTGTATTTAGTCCAATTAAATGCACTGCAATACAATGAAATAATTTATAAATAAAAGACAAATCAATTATTTAATTTAAGATAAGTATACAAAGGTCAAAGGTTATTTATCCTTTCACAAGATTATGGATAGCTAGATAGATTGTATTAGGCCTACTCTATTCACCCAAAGTCAATAATGAAAATCATCAAAATCATCAAAAGTATCAGTGCTAGTGGAATAGATTTGGAGTGATAAATGCCCATCTTGGCAGAATATACTTTCAGAGTCCTGGGTTCATAACTTACAATTGTGTTCTGATGACAACAGTAGCCATCTCAAACACCAGGCCTGCTAGCAACCCCACATCCAGACCGAGGACGACACAAGCCAGACAGGTGGCTACCCAGATGTACTGTGAAGAGATAAAAGGCAAGAATTGCAGATTCAACAAAGTTCAACTGTGACCCATCCAACATAACAGAAAAACAACGTAATGTGACAAAGTCAAAGTGATTTGTGGGTAGATATAAGGTAAATCTAAGTTTTGGCCAAAAGTCAAGGGGTCATTCATTCATCCAGTGACGATTTTACTTTAGTGTTTTAATGAAAAAAAGAAAGAAAATATAACTTAATTTCAAGGAATTGTCAAATGTTTTTTCAAAAACACATTTTCTGCTATGGATGGTAGGGCACAAGATCTAAGAGCAATGTTTGTGCAAGCTATATTTGAAAATACACATTACTTCAGAATTTCCTCCCAAAGTCCCACCTCCAGAGTAGGCACACAACGAGTGCTGCCTATGGTACAGAAGGTGAAGGAGGGAGGGCCAAATTGCATTTGCGTTTGACAGACAGAGTTTATGTGGATTTGAAAACCATGCCAAATTTTATATTATTACTGAGCCACACAACAGTAATACTATGACAGGATGAGATGTTTATGCAACTTTTCCCCCTGAACTTGTTGGTATTTTTTGTGAGAGGTGAAAGTGCCACTTTGTCTTTTTTGTGCCTTGAATACCCACACAGTCTGGCCTGTTCTGTCGCCACAGTGACGGAACTTCAGTAACCTGGAGGAACATTCCTTTCAGGTTAGCGATCACAATGCCTGCCAACACAGACTAGGATGCAGAGAGAGAGCAAGAGAGAGAGAGAGCGAAAGAGGAGAGAAAGAACAAAACAAGCTTGATTACAGGTATGGACATGTACACATACTCTCTCTGCCTCTCACACACTCACACCAATCTCAACACACACACTCGCACACACACAGAAATATGGAGAGGGGCGTCTCTCATCTAACGATACTCCCTTTGAAGATCTCAGTGCCGTTACTCATGTGTTTCAGGTGGAATGTCACATCAAACCTGAGAAATGTCAACTGACCTTCTTAGCATAGAGCACCACGTTATGATGGTGGAATCTTTCTGAAACAGTCCCCTACCCTGACCTTCGCTGACCTTTTGTAAGGGTTCCAGAAGGTTCCCCAGGGCCAGGATTACAACCATCACCAGGACTGCCGAAATGATGCCAGCCACCTGCAGGGCCACAGAGCACAAGAGAAGGTTAAGATTTAGTATTGAAATTGTATGTGTGTGTTGGTGTGTCAATGTTTTCGTGTGTATGTGTTTATGTACTGTCTGTGTGTGTGTGTGTGTGTGTGTGTGTGTGTGTGTGTGTGTGTGTGTGTGTGTGTGTGTGCGCGTATACATATGTCTGTGTTTGTCTGTGTGTGTATGTTCATGCATGTGTGTATGTTTGGTGTCTGTGTTTATGTATTGTATGTGCATGGGTATGTTTGTGTACCCGCATATGGGTTTGTGTGTGTGTGTGTGTGTGTGTGTGTGTGTGTGTGTGTGTGTGTGTGTGTGTGTGTGTGTGTGTGTGTGTGTGTGTGTGTGTGTGTGTGTGTGTGTGTGTGTGTGTGTGTGTGTGTGTGTCCACCTGGCTTTTCCCCCCAGTACTCTCTTGCACTGCTGTTCGGGACAGTGCGGTGCTGGACACAAAACTGGAGAAGAATCCACACAGGATGTTACTCACGCCAAAAGCCAACAGCTCCTGGAGAGACAAGACAAGTGTCCTATCTTTATTTACTAATGATGTAAAGACATATATGTACCATTGACCTGAGGAATTTTGATATGACCGTCTGAAACATCTTGTGAATCGTATAGGTTGAGTATTGTTACATCCCTAATGTTTCTCAGTATGTTTAGGCCAAAAATGTAGTTCTTTAGACTTTTAACCCTGAACTCCCAGAGACCAACATTTTGAAAACAGACTGCAAAGGTTTATTAGACATTTAGGCCAGCATACGGTATGTGACATATTGTTAAATTAGAAAGATGAAAATACTTTGATGACATACTTGTGTTTTATGGAAACTCTTTTCTAATGGGAAGCTTTTTGGCTTCCTTTGAGTTTCATGCCAGGTTACTATAAATTGTTGGTGATTTCCTGAGATTAAGTCTGCATACGTGCCGACTTTAACGAAAGGCCCAGAAAGTCTCCCGCGTACTTCCCGATTTTACTCTCGCATAGCCCCAAGTCCTCAAGAAACTTGCCGGAAATGCGCACCCAAGTCTTTGAATCCGATTGTTAAAACACTGAGACTGGGCCAACAGCTTTTTTTAAAATCCTAGTTTGTTTTGTAGCATAATGACCCAAGTTGTAAAGGGCAGGAAAGTACGGCAGGGGTTTGCTAAATCCCCTACGGACCATTCAGGGCGTGAGGGGTTAAATTGGGTTGTTGGTCACATCAGGTACAGTGCAGCCACATGGGTTGTTATGGCTTCCTGTTGAAGGACTTTGATAAGGTCATTCTCACGTGTCCTGCCAGTTTCCAGATATTAACTCCCCTTAAAACAATTACCCTGCAGTTTCTCTCACAGTCTCTTTGTCACACAACCACATACACACCTACTGTACACACAGACACACACATGTCTGACGTTATGGGACAGTTCAGACACAAGATGATTGAAAGGAAGTCCCACCTTCAGACATACACAGACGTACTGTATGTTCACACACCCATAGCCTGACATTTCCTGCCAAAAACAAAAGCACCTACGGTACATTCTAAGTACAGTACAAACCATAGATTCACACACTATCATACTCATTCATACCTGCATGTAAACTGTATTGAAGAGGTCAGAAGTCATGTGTAAGTTACAGCAGATAGAAAGGAGAGTGAAAGAGAGAGAGGGAGAGGGAGAGGAGGGGGGGGGGCAAGAGAAAAATGGGAGCATTTAGGGTGTGAGAAATGACCTGTATCCTCTTTCCTACGGTACATCCTAAGTACAGTACAAACCATAGATTCACACACTATCATACTCATTCATACCTGATTGCCATCGATGGTGTAGTCATGTTTGGCAGCGTAGACCTTGGCCACGGACACTGCCACTGCATAGCCCACCACCGCAGTGGAGAAACTGGACCCAAGAATCTCCAGGAATAGCTCAGTGTTTGGGGCCTGCGGTGGCACAAACCTGCATTCAAGGGGTCATAGATTAAGTGTAAGTAAACTGTATTGAAGAGGTCAGAAGTCATGTGTAAGTTACACATAAACTGTATTGAAGGGGTCAGGGGTTACAGTAAGTAGCACATGAACTGTTATCAGTATCCCCTTGTGTTCACTGAGAGAATCAACTCATGAAGTGGTGAGAAAGTACTCTGGATATCAACAAACTATATAATCACATGATATTTAGTCTGGAGACCCACCTACACCTTTTCTCATAGCAGAAGTGCCACTTACAATTGTCCAGAGCCATTTATTGAGCGCTAAGAATGTCTATCATAGTATCTGTATGTAGCTCAGAGCCAATACCAGAACCACCAAGTGACGTAAAATGAAATTGAGCACCGTGCTAGTCCCTTTTTGTTCTGTGATTGGATACCTAAAGCAGGCAAGAAAATTGGCCATGATCACTATGATGCTTTGCAGAGTGAAATGAAATGGGGCACGCAAAGGAGCATGGGTACTCCCAGGCTATGAGAAAGTAGACTGAGTAAAGGAATTGCATTTCAATGTAACCTATAGCCCTCCTTCTTACAGTATATTAGGCTTCTAGTTAAGTTAAGTTAAGTTAAGTTAAGTTAATCAATGTATTAAACTCGGTTGATACTGATACATTGATTATTTTCCAGACTCTAAAAAATCACGGTTGCACCATTGTGCCCACCATTAGGCCCCCTCCCCATATTTTTATATGTCAAAATGTGACAGATTAAATTGTGTCATGATTATTTTTTACACATTATTACGCACCACCGAATTGCGGCCACACTTATCAGAGACGTGTTTGAAACTGCAGACTGACATAGATATGACCACACATGTTTTGATATTGCTGTCGGAGGCTGGTAGACTTATGCCCTTTTTCGCCCCTAGATACAGTGTGTTTTGAGGTTGCTGCTTTTGATATGAAGTCCGACCAGACAATTGTCAGGCAATTCAGACAATTGTTTCCATGTTTTTTTTCCCCGTTTGTCCATATTTGTTTTCTCTTCTTGTTTTCTTTGGCGGTTGGCCTCTAAACTGTCGTTCAGCGTCATTGTTCTGCCGATTACATTTCAGGGTCTCTAAGCCGACGAATGGCGTCTGTTGAGTAACTTAATGGGTGATGATAATAATAGTTTGGCAGTTAAAAAAAATAGTAGCTGGAACGTCCTCTCCTTGTCCTCTCTCCGAACAGGAAGTGAGGAAATGCCACAGGAAGACAGGAAGTTCCCTTACCCCCGCGGGATGCTGCGGACAATGCTGGCGCCGTAACGAGCATCCAGGTCCACTGCATAAGAAATCCCTGCTGCAACCACGGTCTGTGTGTGTGTGTGTGTGTGTGAGAGAGAGAGAGAGAGAGAGAAAAGAGAGAGAGAGAGAGAGAGAGAGAGAGAGAGAGAGAGGGAGAAAAAGGGAGTGCATGATGGGTGTTAAATGAGAGGGAAAGACATGGAGAGACAAGGATGGCATTTTGACAGAAGTATCCACAGAGAAAGAGGGAGGCAGAGAAGCATTACAGCAGATAGAAAGGAGAGTGAAAGAGAGAGAGGGGGAGAGAGAGAGAGAGGGAGGGGGAGAGGAGGGGGGGGACAAAAGAAAAATGGGAGCATTTAGGGTGTGAGAAATGACCTGTATCCTCTTTCCCTCTTAATTTAGATCTGAATCATGACTGATTTGTGGGGAGCGAATGCACCCCAGGAAGTACTTGACTTAACATAGCGTGACATCACTCATCTCCCCTCCCAGTACTTGGAGACAATGCGCTAAGTACATCTGTCACCAATCAGACTAGGCTACTAGACTACAGTATCACAATAGAGTGTCTGCTGCATGACATACCACCAGCACTTCAATGGGAATTGGCACGGGGATCTTGTGCTGGAATTTGGCGTTGACCTCTTTCACTGACATCACTACGGCGATAGTCAGCAAGCCGGCCACAAGGTCAGCGATGTTCGTTTGATGGATGTTGGTGAACACATCAATGAGTGTCTGTTGCGGGGAGTAAAAAAATAAAAACAAACAAACATGAATCTATGAGGTCTGTGTGAAAGATGATATTCCTACAGAAAATGTACATCACTACTTTAGCCTAAATTTAGACACCACAAATATGTACATTTAATATGTATTTATATAAATACATAATTTTGATGTCTACATTTAGGCAAAAGTAGTGATGTAAATTTTCTGTGAGAATATCATCCTTCGCACACAATGCATTAGGGCTCACAGCAAGCGTTAGTTTAGTTTAGTTAAGTTCATTTAAAAAAAAAAAAATAAATAAACATACTTTGAAGATGGAGAAGGGGCCATTGTGGCTGCCAGTAGGGACCGAGAGGACGATCTTGATCTGCGAAACAAAGACGTGTAACGCAGCTGCTGTGGTGAATCCCCCGACCAGCGGATCAGACAAGTACCGTACCAGGAAACCGACTTGGAGCAACCCCATGGCCACCTGGGAAAAGAAAAGAAAATCAGTACACACAGCGACCTACTTGAAAAAAACTTCAACAGTAAATTTAACTAAGCCAGAAGTAAGCTGGATATTTTGTGACAATGTTTTGTGGCATTTAAAATACAGAATATTTATATTTCATTTTTGAAGGGAACTATGCAACATTTTTAGTTCAATTTACCTTTATTTAGCAGCTTAAGAGTCATTGTGATAATTTTACAACAGTTTTTAGGTTGATTGTTTACTGTTTTGCCTCGCTCTAGCTCCTCTCGGTGTAGAAACTGAATATGCAAGACTGTTGCCGCGGACCGAAAGTAAAAATAGGTCTTGCATAGTTCATCTTTAAGTTTCATTAGTCAAAAGACCATTCCTGATACCTTTTTCACGTTGTTTATTAAATCGTCCCCTCCAAACCATCCCCTGTCTCTCTTCATGCAAATAAAGTGATGTGCGACTAGACTGGTTAATTCTGCTCCTGGTTACCTGAAACAGGCCAACCACCAAAGTCATGGTTGAGGCCACCATGATCCTCTTGGTCTCCAGGTCCTCCTCAGTGGTATTGGGATGTGTGACGTTCCCAGCCAGGACTGAAGGGCTGTCGGGGACCAGGCCCAACACCACCGACCCCACCATCAGACATGTCACAGGGAAGGGACCTGCGGGATTGGACAAAGGTCGGTCTGTCTGTCTGTCTGTCTGTATAGTACAGTACGTCCATAACTTAGCAAGGTGTTGGCTTTTCACAACTGCACTCAGCACTCTCACTCTCTCTCTCTCTCTCTCTCTCTCTCTCTCTCTCTCTCTCTCTCTCTCTCACACACACACACACACACACCCGTTGAAGTTGTTGGCTTTGCCCATGCTTGGTCTGTCTGTCTTTACAGTATGTCCGTTCTCATAACCAATTTAGCACCTAAAAGTGATGATACTTGATGGAACCTTATGAGCAGCGTTTCTGAGCAATCACATGACTTCTATATGCTAATGTTCTGATGATGATGATGATGATTCCAGAATGACTATTACTGTTTGAAGTCTACATTAACTTGTGTTGCCCAATGTCTGTGGGAAAGAACCTGATCTGCACTACTCAGTAACACTGTCTAAAGTGTAAGAAATACTTAGTTTTGACATTTTTCTGCAGTGGCAGGGTCACAGCACAACGCTGTGAAATGCTTGATGCTTGATGAAATGCTTTGTGTGTGTGTGTGTGTGTGTGTGTGTGTGTGTGTGTGTGTGTGTGTGTGTGTGTGTGTGTGTGTGTGTGTGTGTGAGTGAGACGAGCGCGGTGAGTGGGTTGTGAGAGATTAAATTCCACCCAACCACCTCCTTTGAACAGGGACTATCCAAGAACCTCAGCTTGTGTGTGTGTGTGTGTGTGTGTGTGTGTGTGTGTGTGTGTGTGTGTGTGTGTGTGTGTGTGTGTGTGTGTGTGAGAGAGAGAGAGAGAGTGTGTGTGAGTGAGAGAGAGTGAATGCTGAGTGCAGTTGTGAAAGATTAAATTTTGATGGTGGCGATTCCTCACATTCACCTCATTTGAACAGAAACTCTCCCACAGCTTCTGATTGTGTGTGTGCGTGCGTGCGTGCGTGCGTGCGTGCGTGCGTGCGTGTGTGCGTGCGTGCGTGCGTGTGTGTGTGTGTGTTTGGTTTGAGAGACTTACCTACAGACTTACCTAACCACGTGTGTGTGGTTATGAGTGAAAGGTCTGTGTGTGTGTGTGTGTGTGTGTGTGTGTGTGTGTGTGTGTGTGTGTGTGTGTGTGTGTTTGGTTTGAGAGACTTACCTACAGAGATATGCCTGGATGTGCCAAGCAGAAAGTATGTGAGAATGGGGAAGAAAGCGGAGTAGAGTCCATACACCGGAGCCACTGACACCAGCAGAGCATATGCCATACCTGTGATACACCAACAGGGGGCCTCGGTGAGCACAAAATGACCAATTCTATCACTGTATACCCGAATACTTTATCTTTCTCATTCTGTCAAGTCAACAAAGATTGGCATCCAAAAAGTTTGGATTTGGCTTCAAGCTTGTGAAGCTTATTGCTATTGATAAAAAGCACTGTCAGCACAATAAATTAAATATGACAGTAACAGAACTAAAGAATGAGTCAAATTAAGTTAATCAAGTTAGACATTCAAAATCAATTTTAAGTAAAAAGTAATTACTCCAGCTACAAAAACGTGCAGTCCAGATCACTTATACAACAACCACCTGCTCTTCAGGCTAAACAATGCTAACTAATGATAATCAATGTTGGTGATGATGCTGTAAGAAGTAAGAAGACAACATGCAGTCAACAGAAAGTTGTTAATTCTAAGCTACTGTCTGTGCAAGAAACCAGTCTCTTCAGGGGAGGGACTGTCCCTGAACTTGGTCCCTGTACGCTACTCAGTGTGTCAGCTAATGTACATTAATAATGTGAACTTACCCTGCAAACTGCAAACAAGTCCAGTGCTTACTCCAGAGATGACATCACTCACAAGCCATTCCTTGATTGGATATTTTGAGAGCCAGTCTACAATTGGTAAATACTTTTTTAGGATCCGCAGAGAGCCTTTGCTTGAGCATCTGCAGACATACACATAACATAGACCCAGAGATTTGACATGAAGTGAAAGTAAGGCAGTCAATTCATATTAATTAATTCAGTGAATTACATTATTCCATATTACTGTAATAGTCATTTTCAGGTCGTATTTTTAGTGAATCATTTAGGTAATATCATGGCTGAGCTAAGGGGTTGGTTCGATCATGTTACAGTAGGTACAGGACAGGTACAGGTATGCCAAACTTTTTTGAGTGAAGATGAAGAAATGTAGAAGTAGAATTTATATTGATTAATGTTGTTTTAAAGTTGAAGTAATGTTGTAAAAATGTTAAAACTTCATGATGACCCACCCACAGGATTTGTTGAGCCTCTCCCATAGCCTGCTCTCTTTCTGGCGCTCCTTTCGTTCGCCATCCACCTCAACACTCGGGATGGAGTAGATTGGTCGAGAGATATTGTACCGCTTCTCTGGAGAGTCAGGGTCCATGGCGGGACACTTCCTGATCCAAAATGTGTCATCAAGCATCAAAATAATCAAAACAAAGCAAAAACGAAGAAGGCTCATACAGTACTTTGAGCCTCAAGTTAATTTAATTGTATTAATTTAATGCAGATATTACCTGTAATGTGTATTAGTATAAGTGTTTAAGCAAGTAAATAAGTAACCATATTTTATACATA